>OX451737.1:529566414-530286021 GCA_948472305.1 Vicia faba | reverse complement strand
AACCATCTGATATCAAAGGTCATTGGGAAACCAGAAGTGGTGTCAAGGGTTTCTTGGCAAAGTTTCTGTTTGAGAAGGCACAAGACTGCTGGATTTCTCTAGATCTGCAAGCTTTTGAGGAGATTGTAGCACTTCTCATTTATGGGTTGGTCTTGTTCCCAAACCCTGACCAACTTATAGATGTGAATGCTGTCAAGATTTTCATATCTCGGAATCCTGTGCCTACATTGCTTGGGGACATCCTACACTCATTTTACACACGAACAATAAGGAAAATAGGTGTTCTCATATGCTTTACTACTCTTCTAGCAAGGTGGTTTATTTCTCACCTTCCCCAGTCAGTCTTGAAGAATGAACAAGGCTTGAAGTGGTCGCAATGGTTGATGACTCTTACACATTCTGATGTTCATTGGTGTTCTCGGTCTAGAGAAAATGTCATCATCATTGATCGTTGTGGGGAATTTCCTAATGTCCCACTATTTGGCATTAGGGGAGGCATTACCTATGATGCCTGTTTGGCTTTGAGACAGTTTAGATATGCTCGAAGGGATGGCCCGCATGACATGCTGATTCCTGACCTAGTTTTTGACTTCGAAAACGACGCTCAAGGACTTCGACAAAGGTTTATCCGAGCTTGGAGGATGCCCAACAAAGTGGACAATAAGACACTGGGACACAAGAATTCCATCCCCCTTGAGCCTTACCTCAAGTGGGTACGAACCCGCGCCCAGAGCCTTATGATGCCCTACCCCTACATTCTTCTCGTGATCAAAGAGCCTGTTATGGAAGGAGAGGTTCCATACACCCTCCTACATCCTGACATGCCAACATCATTGGAAGAATTGCAAAAGAGTTGGATACAGCTTAAGGAAGAACATAATACTTTTGAAGCCAACTTCTATGCCAGTGAGAAGAAGGTTTTGGAACTTACCCGCCGACTTCACAAAGAGGTGATCTTAACACCTACATCGCGCCAAAGAGGATGTGCAACATCTTTTTACATTAAAAATTTTGTAATATTTTGCCCATCGGGGCATTTATGTACTAACAAATTTCTTCTTATTAATATGGCGTGTGTTCTTTTTGTTTGCAACAACTTTGAATTTTTGAATCCTTGAATGCATTACATGAATACATATCATTCATCATATGCATAAACAGGTCTTCACACCAGGTTTCCTTATCTTTCTGCTGTTTATTTCAGCAAGATGGATATAGAGCAGACGGTCAAAGATCTGCAAGCACAGAATTCGCAATTCCAACAACTCCTCCTGACCTTGGCAAAGGGTCAAGAGGACCTTAAAGCACTGTTAGAGAAAGAGAAGGAAAAAGAAAAGAAGAAAAGAAAAGGGCTGGTGTGTCCACTCTGGGAAGAAGATTTGAGAACCAAGCTAGAAGGGTCCTGGACTTCCCTTTCACATCTGATGAAGGGGTTGGTAAAGGAAAAGGAGCTGCAGTACCTTCCGAGTCTGAGGCTGAAGAGGAATAAGAAGAAGAGGGTGAAGATTACTCTGAGCAGCAGTATCCTCCTGCGGATGATAATTATAAAAATCTGGAAGATCGGCTGGCAGCCATGGAGGTACAAAGGGTAACTGGGTTGGATTTCGAAGAACTAGGGTTGGTTGCTGGAATCGTCATTCCCCCCAAATTCAAAGTGCCTACATTTGCTAAATACGACGGGTTGTCCTGTCCGAAGATGCATTTGCGGTCCTACGTCAGAAAGATCTAACCTCACTCTTCTGATAAGGATCTGTGGGTCCACTTTTTTCAAGATAGTTTGTCGGGTACACAATTGGACTGGTTCTATCAACTTGAGAGATCTGATGTTCATAACTGGGAGGATCTGGCTGCTGCTTTCTACCGCCAATACCAATATAACACAGATTTAGCGCCTACTCATACTCAACTACAAAGTATAGGTATGGTTTCTAATTAGGGCTTTAAGGAGTATGCCCAGAAGTGGAGGGGACCTGGTTGGAAGGGTGCAGCCACCATTGTCGGATAGAGAGCTGGTTAATATGTTTTTGGGGACCCTGTCAGGTCCATTCTTTAATCACTTGATCGGGAGCTCATTTGCAGGGTTCACCGAATTAATTCTGACAGGTGAAAGGGTCAAAGCTGGCATTAAGAGTGGTAAAATTCAGAAGGATGCAGCTGCTTCCACTGCTGTCAAGAAGACCTTCCCAGCCAAGAAAGAAGCTTCTGCTGTTTACTCCCAGAGAAATCAAGGAAGAATGGAGCGTCGACCAACGGTGAGGGCTGTGATGATTCAGAACTCTTCAGCCGATCAACCTTGAAGTAGTCAACCTAGAGCTAACCAAAATAGGGTGGAAAGGCCACAACGGAAATTCACTCGGATCAATATGACACCGGCTCAGGTCCTCCCTCATCTGTTAAAGTTAAACCTTACCAACTTGAAAGAGGCTCCAAAAAACCCAAATACCTCTTCTCCCTATTATCATTCAAATGCAAAATGTGCATATCATTCGGACAGTGTGGGGCACGACACCAACAACTGTTGGGCCCTTAAAAACAAGATCCAAGATTTAATAGATGCCAAGGAGGTAGAGTTTGATGCTCCCGAAAAACCTAATGTGATATCCGCTCCGATGCCAAAACATGGTCATAATGTCCATGCTATTGTAGAAGATCTTCATGTTACCGCTGTTGATGACTTAATGACTCCATTGCCAATGATCAAGATGAATCTGTTGAAAGCCGGGATTTTCCCGGGCTGTGAAAAAGATTGTTACTTTTGTTCAACCTTGCAATCCGACTGTCCGTTGTTGAAATCATGCATCCAACGCCTGATGGATACTCAAGAGATCCTCTTTCAGAAAACTCTTGTTGCTACTATTACTCCTGTTACTCAAATCAACGACGTTGCTATAATCACCATTTCCGACAATCTTTCCAAGACCTGCAAAAGGCCTGTTAAGATTACACCCGATCCAAAGTTTGTACCGCTGAAGATTACCATGCCGGGGCCTATCCCATATAAGTCCAACAAGAAGATACCGTGGAATTATGGAGGAGAGATTTTCTACCACGGTGTTAAGCAAATCGAATCAGTCGAGGAAAGTTCCGGTGAAGAAACTCCTGATATAGGAAATATTGCGGGAACAAGTAAGATAACTCGTAGCGGAAGAATCTTCTCTCCGGAGATTACTCCTCCAAGGGCAGTCTTCGGACCCTCAAATGCTCCTGTGCCTGTCAAGATATCTGTGCAAAGTCCAGTGATTGAAGAAATTGTTACTCCCGAAGTTGTACCCTCTACTGTTACTTCTGATAAAGATAAGGGGATCCAAGAAGCGCCCGTCAGGACGAGGGCTCAGACTTTGGTTATCCCCGAGATCACCCAAAAGGAAATGGAGGAGATCTTAAAGATAATTAAGAAGAGCTACTATGATGTCGTAGAGCAGCTGGGGAAAACCCCTTCAAAAATCTCTATGCTGGCTCTATTGCTCTGCTCTGAGGCTCATGCCAAATCCTTGATCAAATTCCTGAAGACGGCGCACGTGCCTCAAGAAACTTCTGCGGATCAATTTCAAGAGTGTGTAGCCAGCCTTACAGCCGACAATGGTCTTGGCTTCTCTGATGCTGATCTGACGTCTAAGTGAAGAAAGCATAATGATGCGCTGCATGTTTCGGTAGAGTGCAGAGGGAGCACACTTGCTCACGTTCTGGTTGATACCGGTTCATCTTTAAATGTCCTACCAAAGAAAGCATTGGACAGGCTAGACTGTGAAGGTTTGACTTTAAAGCCCAGTAACATCATTGTTAGAGCCTTCGACGGTTCTAAGAGGATGGTTCACGGAGAAGTGGACATCCCAATTAAGGTGGGAACATAAATTTTCAACTCTACTTTTTATGTGATGGACATCCGTCCTTCATATTCATGCTTGTTGGGAAGGCCATGGATCCACAATGCTGGGGAAGTCACTTCTTCTCTACACCAGATGCTCAAATACCCAGTCCAGGGTAAGATCATAACAGTTCATGGTGAGGAGGAGTATATGATAAGCCACCTTAACTCTTTCCTCTACGTGGAGTTAGATGGTGAATTCATAGAAACACCTTTCCAACACTTTGAATAGGTTTCTCCTGAAATTGCGGTAGTCAAGACAATGATTGATGTGCCCATCATTACCAAACCTGTGTCCCGAATGTCATCCCTTAAAGATGCATAGGCTATAGTCAAGGAAGGAGGAAGCACAATATGGGGTCAACTTCCAGATTTTCCTTACAAGACAAATAAGTTCGGATTGGGTTTCACTGCTGCTACCCAGAAGGCTGTGCGTCGCTCCCGGGCTAGAGGACCACCCTTAAAGATCACTCATCATGGAGTTCATGCTTTAGAAGATGATGATGAAGAAGGCAATTTTGAAGATTGGATCTTTCCAACCATTGAAGGGGGACTAAACAACTGGGAGGCGAAAGACTTCATTCCCATTACTTTCATCAATCAGTAATTTATCCTTTGAACATTTCCTATTTGGTATGTAATAGTTATTAAACAATTCGTACACTCTTTTCGCCTTATGCCTTACCCGGGGCATATAGGTCCATTTGTAAGGGTTTTGATTCTTCATTTTCATATGCCATTTTTAATGAATCATGGACGTTTTCATATATAAACTTTTGTGTTCATTTTCTTTCTTTTTACATTTTATTTTGTTTAAAGGTGGCTATCCCTTACGCACACCCACACTCACAAAATGCAGGTACCCATCCACTCCAGATTCCATGGGTAACAATTCTGCTATGGCCTTCAGTGACTCTGAAGATCTGGTCAATCATGCCGAGTATGAAGGTGATGAAGACTGTGAAGTGCCTGGAGAGTTGGCTAGACTTTTACAACAAGAAGAAAGGGCCATTCCTCCCCATGAAGAGTTGTTAGAGACTATCAATTTGGGTACTGCCGAAGACAGAAAAGAGGTTAAAGTGGGTGCCAACCTGGAGCCAAGTGTCAAAGAGCGCTTAGTTCAGCTGTTGAATGAGTTTGTTGAGATCTTCGCCTGGTCCTATGAAGATATGTCGAGAATGGATACAGATATTGTGGTTCACCATCTCCCTACAAGAGAAGATTGTCCACCAATCAAACAGAAAGTCCGTCAAATGAGGCCCGACATGTCCGAAAAGATCAAAGCTGAAGTGATGAAGCAGTTCAATGCTGGATTTCTGGCTGTTACTTCCTATCCACAATGGGTTGCTAACATTGTGCCCATGCCTAAGAAGGACGACAAAGTCAGAATGTGTGTGGACTATAGAGACTTAAACAGGGCTAGCTCTAAAGATGATTTTCCACTACCACACATTGACATCTTGGTTGACAACACAACTCAACATAAGGTATTCTCTTTCATGGACGAATTTTCAGGGTACAACCAGATCAAAATGTCCCCCGAAGACATGGATAAGACTACTTTTTTTATGCAGTGGGGTACCTTCTTCTATAAACTGATGCCATTCGGACTGAAGAATATCGGGGCGACCTATCAGCGAGCCATGATAGCTTTGTTTCATGACATGATACATCATGAGATTGAAGTCTACGTAGATGACATGATAGCCCGTTCACAGACATAAGAAGAACACCTCGATCATCTGCAAAAGTTGTTTGTCAGGTTAAAGGAATATAAGCTCAGACTGAACCCTAACAAGCGCACTTTCGGAGTCAGGTCTAGTAAACTCTTGGGATTCATCGTCAACAACAAAGGCATTGAGGTTGATCCTGCTAAAGTCAAAGCTATACGAGAAATTCCTGCCCCCCGCACTGAAAAGAAGGTCAGAGGTTTCTTGGGATGCCTAAATTATATTGCAAGGTTCATCTCTCACCTAACATCTACCTGTGAACCAATCTTCAAGCTATTGAAGAAAGATCAGGTGGTTGAATGGAACGATGACTGTCAAGTTGCTTTCGATAAGATCAAGGAGTATTTGTTAGAACCTCCTATCTTGATGCCACCCGTCGAAGGAAGGCCGTTAATCATGTATCTGACTGTTTTGGATAATTCGATGGGGTGCGTACTGGGCCAACATGATGAGTCTGGTCGAAAAGAGCATGCCATTTATTACCTTAGCAAAAAGTTTACCGACTGTGAGACTCGCTACTCACTGCTCGAGAAAACTTGCTGCACTTTGGTATGGGCTGCTCGCCGACTAAGGCAGTATATGTTGACACATACCACTCTGCTGATTTCTAAAATGGATCTAATCAAGTACATCTTCGAGAAGCCTGCCTTATGTGGAAGAATCGCTAGATGGAAGATGATCCTCACCGAGTATGATATACAGTACACGACCCAAAAAGCTATAAAGGGGAGTGTACTAACTGACCATCTAGCTCATTAAGCCGTCGAAGATTACCAATATATGAGGTTTGACTTCCCTGACGAGGACATTATGACATTGGACAACATTGAAGGTAACAGACCGTGTGACGGACCTAAACAAGGATCCCGATGGACCCTGTACTTTGATGGTGCTTCAAATGCACTTGGAAACGGTATCAACGCGGTACTTATTTCTCCAGAAGGTTGCCATACACCTTTCACTACTAGACTCTACTTCAGCTGCACCAACAACATGGCCGAGTATGAAGCTTGTATCTTTGGTCTCAAGGCTGCGATTGACCTAGGAATCAAATCTTTGGTTGTATTTGGGGACTCAGCTTTGGTTATCAGTCAAATTAAAGGAGAGTGGGACACTAAACATCCTAATCTTATCCCATACAAAGAACATGTCCTGACATTGTTACCTCATTTCGAGCAGATTACCTTCGAGCACTTCCCGCGAGAAGAAAATCAGCTAGTAGATGCTCTAGCTACAATGTCTTCCATGTTTAAACTTAACTGGGATAGTGAGGCTCCCCAAATCACCGTCGAGCGAAGGGACGAACCTGCGCATTGTCATGAGATTAATACCAAAGAAGTAGTGGAACAACCCTGGTTTCATGAAATCAAAAGGTATCTCAAGACTCGAGAATACCCTGAAGGAGTTTCAGTCAACGACAAAAAGTTCGTAAGGAAATTTGCTGCCAAGTTCTTCCTGAGCAATGGTATCCTATATAAGCGTAGCCATGATTGTGTTCTGCTTCGTTGTGTGGACAAGGTTGAAGTTGAGCAGATCATGTCTGAACTGCATAGTGGCACATTTGGCACCCATTTGAGCGAACATACGATGGCTAAGATGATTCTAAGAGCAGGCTACTACTGGTCTACCATGGAAGCTGACCGTCATAAATATTCCCGTACTTGTCACAAATGCCAAGTCTATGCTGACAAGGTACATATTTCTCCAGTCCCTCTCAATGTCCTAATAGCTCCTTGGCCATTCGTAATGTGGGGAATCGACATGATTGGAGAGATCAAGCCTACGACATCCTATGGACATCGCTTTATCCTGGTGGCTATTGATTACTTTACCAAATGGGTCGAAGCAGCTTCCTTCGCCTCCGTTACAAAGAATGTGGTTGCCCGCTTCATCAAGAAGAACCTCATATGCCAGTATGATATCCCCGACAGGATCATCACAAACAATGGTACAAACCTGAATAACACTATGATCACCGCTCTGTGCGAGCAGTTCAAAATTCAACATCATAATTCATCTCCCTATCGGCCAAAGATGAACGATGCTGTTGAAGCTGCAAACAAAAATATCAAGAAGATCATTCAAAAGATGACAGTCACCTACAAGGACTGGCATGAGATGTTACCGTTTGCTCTGCACGGATATCGTCCACGACGCGTACTTCAACCGGGGCAACCCCCTTTTCATTGGTATATGGCATGGAAGCTGTTTTACCTATGGAGGTTCAGATTCCTTCCTTGAGAATTATGAAGGATGTTGGTTTAAGTGAAGACGATTGGATTCAGACCCGGATTGATCAACTTAACTTGATCGACGAGAAGCGACTTACTGCTGTTTGTCATGGTCAGACGTATCAAAAACGGATGATCAAGGCTTTCAACAAGAAAGTCAGACGTCAGGTGTATCAAGTCGGAGATCTTGTAATCAAGCGGATCATCTTGCCGCAGAGTGATCTCAGGGGCAAGTGGACTCCTACTTACGAAGGACCATTTGTGATCAAAAACATCTTTTCTGGCGGGGCAATGATCCTGGCCACCATGGACGACGAGGACCTTCCGCACCCTGCGAACGCAGAAATAGTCAAAAGATACTACGCATAAACGACCCGACAAGTTGAAAACCCGAAAGGGTGACTTGGCCAAAAATGGGCATCCTGGTGAATCGAAAACCCGAAAGGGCGATTGAGGCAAAAATTAGGGATAAATAAAAAAAATCTGTACACCCGGCAAGTTGAAAACCTGAAAGGGTGACTTGGGCAAAAAAGGGTTTCCCTGTGGATCGAAAACCCGAAAGGGCGGTCCAGGCAAAAGTTAGGGAATTAAAGTGTATGACTATGTCTCGTCGGATCACTTTAAGGACAATCTCTTCACAGAAAAGCTCCGGGATTTTGATCAACCTAATCATCTTCGAACAAGGCATCGAATGGACAAGATACTCAGAGTTATGAAGGCTATAGCAGAATGGGAACCCCATGGAATTGTTACACATAGCCATCTTTCTTTGTATAAATATTTCTCATTTTTCATGACAACATTCTCTTACTAGGATGTCTGTCTCCTTTGTGCAAAATACTTACACAAAGTTAATACAAAGATACTTAAAAGTGAAGGAATTTGTTTGCCTTTTCTTTCTTTTTACACTTGTGTTTTATTTGAAAATGTCCAATGATTTATTAAATGAGCATATGCATTTGAATATAATCACTGCCTACAAATAAAATGAAATGAGAATGGATAATTACTGATAGGTTGAAATTATAGGAAAACGTCTTTAGGCTATTCTAGAAGAAATCCCCTGCAGTATGTCATTCAGATCCTCAACAGAGCTAAAACCTTGAAATACATATCCCCAGTGGAGTTAAGTTTCAAAATTGCCATCAGAGCTAAGTTTCTAAACTCCCGATCCCCAGCGGATCCAGAAGACTTTGAACTACAAATCCCCAGTGAAGATGAAACTTTCTTCCCCAACGAAGTCCAAAAACTTCAACCTCTAAACCACAGTGGAGATCATCCGGTTTCTCCAAATCCTCCAGCAAGTTTTCTTAAAACCTGGAAATCAACCAGATAACAGTTAACTTTTGTTCTATCCCCAACCAAGGATAATACCTCAGAAGATTGGCATACTCCCAACCTCCTGATACCCTTAACAGACTGAAGATTCTCATTCTTAAAACTCCAGAAGATTGGCATACTCCCAACCTCTTGATACCCTTAACAGAATGAAGATTCTCATTCTTAAAACTCCAGAAGATTGGCATACACCCAACCTCCAGACCTAAACGCCTGAATGAAGATTCTCATTCTTGCTTCCTCAATAGATTGGCATATTACCCAAGCTTTTGAAAACTCTCCAACAGGATAAGCATTCTCCCCATAGTTATTTCCCTGCAGATCGAAGATTCTCGATCTCGTTCCTCCGGTTGAAGCCTCACAAGTTTTGATTCCCCAATAGAGGTCTTCAGAGTTTTCCTTATTCCCCAGGAAAGTCATGAAGGATTATCATATCCCCGCAGAAGTTGTCAAAGCTCTTGTTAATCCCCACAAGTCACCAAGGATTTTCAATCCCCAGCAGTAGTCCAAAGAATTTCTCAGTCTCAACAATCAAAGGTTTTGAATCTCCAACAACAGTCAAGGGTTTATTTTCCCCGGAAGCAGTCAAGGATTTCATTATCTCCGGCTATCAAGGATTTATTTTCCTCAGCAAGACGACTAATCAGCTTACATGCGCATCCATTACATCCATATATCATAAACATTGATAGAACACATTTTATTGCATCATACATGTCATGCAGCATAACTTTGTGTTTTAGCTAACATTTTACCCTTTTTTAGGATAAGATTAAAAGATACCTTTAACAAATGTTCAAAGATTTCAGATACAGTATGGATACACCCCAGACACGGCGGTCATTCTACTACTCATTCAGACTTTAGTAATCAGATACAGACTAGATACGCTCCAGACACGGAAGCCATTCTATTTCTCATTCAGATTCAACTATCAACTTCAATTCAGATACACTCCAGACACGGAAGTCATTCTGTCACTTGTCCAGATCCCAGTTACAGTACGGATACACTCCAGACACGGAAGTTATTCTACTACTCATACAGATCTCAACTTCAGATACAATACAGATACACTCCAGACACGACAGTCGTTCTGATGTTCATTCAAGAATCAAATACAGGTACAACTCGGATACGCTCCAGACACGGACGCCATTCCTTTTCTCATATAAATCCAATCTCCGGATACAACTCAGATACGTTCCAGATACGGGTACCATTCTGATAATCATTCTCCTGATTTTCAACAAACAAATCTTGGATGGCATCTTTTAAGCCCATCTCCAGCAAGATTCTACCATCTCCAAATGGCATCTTTAAGCCCATTCCCTCAGTTACATTTTGACGAGTGCAATTTTACGGGCACTCTAGTGTCCAATCATCTTTTACCTTCGAGTCACGAAAGGCCAAACTCGCCAATCTAACTCTTCAGATTCAAGAAGATTGAACATGGGCAACTGTTGTACCCCAAAATTTGCCCTCTCATTTTATCAAGATTTCTCATCACAAGACTCTTTGAACTCCAGACAGGATTAGGGTTTTGCTCTGCTCAAGACATCTCCTTGCACTGATCACATAAATTAGGGTTTGAGTTTGCACAAGGAATTTTGGACTCCTAATGCTCAAAGTGGCTTTCATACTTCATGTCGGACTTACAAGATTGCCTCTACCAAGTTTCAAGCTTTGAATCAAATTTTTGCCCAGTCAATGGGATAGTTGACCTAAAAATTAGCTGTATTGGGGAAAAAGTCAACTATGGCCAATTTACAGTCAAACCTCATGATTTTTGATCCACATCAACATTATAGACTCATATGAACCATTTGATCAAGTTTTGACTACAATTCCTCAAGAAATTTGATCATATCATCAAAAGGGCAAAATGGTCATTTTTAGGGTTTTGACTGCACAAGGGCAATTTCTGATTTTTGACCTAGCCAATGGCAAATTGGGTTCAAGCATGGATTCAAGGACTCAATGGCACCATCTTGACCTATTCACAAGGTTCAAAAGATCTCAATTGCATTGGATTGACAGATGAATTTTTCAGTCAACTGATCAAATTTTGATTGTATACTGAAAAGTCAAACTTTGACTTTTTGGTCAAAATCAAGTGCCAAGGGTCATTTTTCATCAAGATGTGTCAAAACATGAAACTTGTTCATCAAGAAACCAAATTTTGTAATTTAGGGTTTAAGATTGAAAAATTTCATAACTTAGAATTTTCTAAGTTATGAAATTTTCTTAATTTTTCCTAACTTTGTCCAACATTTTCACCATGATGCAATTGGATTCAAACAAAAATTCCAACATGAAAGTTATAGTCCTCCAAAAAGTCTACAACTTTGATCACAAAGTTTTCCCAAAAGAAGCTTGGATCTCAAGTTATGATTTTTGGAACAAGGGTCCATGAAACTTTTAACTTCGTGAAATTTTGCCCTAGTTTAGGCATGATTTTGGCCTATCTTCATGGCCATTTTTCACATAGTTCCACTTGAAATCTCAAATTTCATTTAAAATATGGAATGTAGAGCATGTTTCAAGATTTCCAAAATGTCCAAGAACTCTTCAAACTCATTTGTGGTTAGGGAGAATCGAAGGCTTGAAGTTGGCAAAAACTCACTTTTTATCCATGGCATGTTCATATTGATACAAGTTGCAAATTCAAATCAGCTTGCTTTACACTAGATTACAGGCCTCAAAACCATTCCATAATCAATAATTAAATGCAAATCCATTGGTCTAAGGTTTTGTTTTGGTCATTAGAGCATTGCACACAAGATTAATCCTTAAATAGAAAAAGCAACATTGCCATTTTTGCTTAAATTTTGCTTTATGTCAAAACAGCATCCTTGAGCATTGAGCCATATCTTGTGCAGCAAATTAGATCCACAAACTTGAGGGTCCAAGGGCAAAGTGTTCAAGCTGATAGATAGCATGTACAAGCCTGCTTCACATCACTTGTCCACTTTTGCTTCATGTACAAGAAACATGTCAAAATTCACATAACTTGAACATCAGATAGAACCAACTTGTGCAAGCTTTTGAGACAACTTTTACACATTGTATTGAACCTAAAACACAAGCCTTTGAGTCCTGTAACCTCCCATATCTCAAAATCATCTTCATTTGGCAAAACAGGGCACTCCCTGCAGTTTGAGCTCCATAACACAAATCCCTCGTGCGTTTTGCCTCAAACTGGTCCAAACACCTTCCATACAACTTATCCAAACTATCCCAACCCTTAAACATTGACTGTAAATCCATTTATAGGGTTTGCCATTTTTGATTTCAGCTTGTGCAGGTTGAGTTCTGTAGGCTTGTTCAAGCACATTCAAGGCAAGCTAGGCATTGGAGAAGGTCAAGGGAAGTTCAAGCAAGCTCCCAAACATCTCAGGCCTCATTGAAAAGCTCCACATTGTCAGACACGATCTCTACTGAAACAGGTTTATGTCAACTTCCTATCTCTCTATTTAGGAATAGTTAGGCTTAGGTTTGTGAATAAAAAATGTAGTATTCATAGCCATGAAGCTGTACATATGCTCAATTTTTATTTAAATTAAGCGTGTTAAGAGAATTTGATCCATGAACTTCCTGAAAAAATTAGGTTAGGATTTAGGGCCAGAGAAATTCTCTCTGGTCTTTAAGAGTTAGGACAAGTTTCTTATATGGTTGGATTCGTCTTGAAAAATGCTACAACTTTGATGTTTTGAGTTTTTGCATTAGAGCACGTATGCAGGATCTGGCATTTTGGTACAGGGCGCACGCGTTTTTGAACCAAGGTTGAAGATGAAGTCTGGCTTTGGGCTGGGCTTTGGCTCTTTTGATTTTGACACCCCCTTTTACTGAATACACCCCCTGGCCCAATTTCTTTACATTTTATATTTTTGTATTTATTTTCATTTTCTGATTTTTATTTTATATTTTCCAAACATAAAAATACCCAAAAATATTTTCATAAATTATCACATATATTTTTATTATTTTATTATTTTTTAGACATGAAAATAATTATTTAATAGTATATACTTTTATTGAAAACTTGAAAATAATATATAATAACATTATACTTTTTATTTTTTTATTCTTTATTTTATTTACACTCAAAAATATTGTTCTAAATATATTCTTGTCTTGTATATATTTCATTTTATTTTTTTATTGTACATAATTAATATAATTAATATATATATATATATATATATATATATATATATATATATATATATATATATATATATATATATATATATATATATATATATATATATATATATATATATATATATATATATATATATATATATATATATATATATATATATATATACATACTTTTATTTTATTTAATAAATACTTCAGAATAAAAACATGAAAATATTATACTTTTATTTTTATTATTATTTATACTAAAATAATACTTTTTTCTAAATATATTTTATTTTTTGTATATACTTTATTTTATTGTATATAAATAGTGTATTTAATATATTTACATTCTTAAAAGAAAATTAGGGTTTTACCCTTAATAGAAAAATAATCTTTTTATTTGCATTAAATATTTTTACATACATAAAAAATAAACATAAACATTTTGCATATTCATAATATTTTGTATATTTATTTAATTTGTTTATTCATATATTGTCCATTTATTATTTATGCCATTGATTCAATTTGGATGTAATAGTAAAATTTGGGTTTTAATTTCTTGTCAAATAATCCCCATTCAAAAATTATATCCCCCTCCCCATAATCATGATGTAATAGTGGTAGATTTATTTTTACGCATTTACGCTTTCAATTATGCCATGATTAGAAATTAGGGTTTGTATGCCAACAATCCAAAAATCAAACAAATAGCTTGACTAATACAAAGACAAAAATGCATGAAAATGATAACACAATGCACACTTGCACCCCTAGGGTTTCATCCACTTGTTGTCTTGAAAATGGGCCATGTTATGCATGTTGAGTACTTTGGAAAAACAAAAACAAAACAAAAGATCATAGTCCCTCGATGACGCTATCTTGGTTGCCTATACAAAATGATCTAGTCCCTCGGAAAATTTACTAAAGATACTTAGCACAATTGCTATCATGGTCAATACGATGACCCGCGCCTGTCCTGTTTAACATCCTAATACAAGGTTGTTTACCAAATGCAATGGTAAAACAACACTGTCAAAAGGGTTAAAAACATATAGGAAAGATCTTTGAGTAAAATAGGGTAGACAACTCTTAGTTACTTGATCAAAACTTGCAAAACATCCTTGCTATTTTCAAACACACCTCACAACACAATTTCAAAACATTTCCCAAAACAAACTTTCAAACATTGAAATATCTTTTCAAAAGACAATACACCTTTGTATATATTCAAACAAGAATCATTACAAAGATTGCCACAATGATGGCCTCTTTTCAAAACATTTTCAAAACCACACACAAAGCACCATTTCAAACAATTGAAAAGCAAAAGCAAGTGATCTAAACAAGTAACTAAGAGCCCATGGATAACCATGGATGAAAAGGGTGCTTGCACCTTCCCTTTTCATAATCTACTCCCCGAACCCAAGAAAACATCTTAAAGGTCTTTCATGTGCTTTTTGACCTTTCCTTTGGATAAAATAAAAAGTCGGTGGCGACTCTTGCTAAACCGAAACATTTGCAAACACAAAAAGCAAAACCTCATTTCAGTTCTCCCACCGTATCACACATATAATCAAAACAAAGATATATAATATAAAACAAAGGCAGTGGCTGACTCATCAAAACACGCGCGCACTGGTGGTCCCACTTGATTTTTAAACGAACCAATCAAAACATGCTAACACGTCATGCAAGGTCTTTGGCCGGTCAAACCACCCTGGACGGTGGTTCCAGTCATATTCTCCGACCGACCAAAAAACCTAACCTACAAAATAGGGAAAATTGAAGCCCGAGATTTTGCCTATCCCCCCCCCTAAAACCCAGGCTGCGGGTTCAACCATGGCCTTAGTTTGATCTAAAGATGTCTCCATCTCTGAAAACGAAGCTCACGTGTTTTCAAACCCTAACAATGGTAAGCTTTGATTTTGGCACTAAAACTCACATGAAGCACGTTAAAACAATTACAATGATCAATATGAACACGTATGTGCACGCATAACTCATTTATATTGTGTAATAAGAGGATTTGAATTCAAGAATTTTTACCAAACCAGTGATGCTTGAAAGAGGTGTCTTGGGCACGATTTGGCTTAGCTGATGAGTGAGGATGACTCCTGGGACCTTCAGAAGGAAGATTGGCTCCTTTGTTTGGATCAACAAAGGCTGGAGTTGATGCTTTCAACCTTCATAATTTTTTGTGAAATTTTTCACTTTGGTATGCTTCTTTGGTGGCTGTTGCGTGTCTCTTTTGTCCTAGGGTTATTGTGTTTATGTAGTGAATCAGAATAGGGTTACAAATGGAGCAAAATATCCATGCCTTTATGCAAAATATTTTCTTTCCAAATATTTTATTTTTGGCATTTTTTAGAACAAATCCAATCTTGCCTTTCGTTCATGTTTTCTCTTTTATTTGCCAGCATGTTTTGTCCCTCATTTGGATAGAAAAAGATTCACCATCATATCTTTTATTATTTTAATTATTTACTTTATTTAATTTTGCATTTTAATGGAAAAAATAGCAAAATAAATGGTATAAATAATAAAATAATATATGCCTGAGCTCAAGGGTCGTGGGCCATGTCAAGGACAAGTTTCAATCATGAAAACATGGGCCCATTTGGAAAAAATTCAAATTAGGTCAATGTTGGCTTCATGCACTTTTCCAAAAATTGGTCAACTTTAGCAAGGCATATATTTCTCAATTTTAATCCTAAAAGGGTGTTCTTGGACTTTTTAGAGAGCTTAGGATGTCCTCTAACCAACCTTTTTGGTTTCATCTCAATTGGATCTTCCATGTTCATGTAAGGAGTTTTGACCCAAAAAGTGTTTTTGTTGACTTTTTGAAAGGACCTATAATGTATGAGCTTGTATATTTCCAATGGTGCATTTCTTGAACTTTAGGGATGCAGAGAAGGTATAGGGAATTGGATTATGTTCAAAATGAGCCTTGGAGGAAAAATTTCTGATAAAGTATGAGAAAGTTATGCCTGGTCAAAGTTTGGTTGACTTTTCCTATAGAAACCCTAATTTGCCATTTTGACTTTTGATGAATTAGGTGCATTTCTTGAAGAATAATGATAAAAACTTGATCAAATGATGGATATTACTTCAAAATGTTGATGTTGACCAAAAATCTTGAAGTTTGACTGTATTTGGGCCATAATTGACTTTTGACCTAGCATAGTTGATTTCAAGGCATTTGAGCAGTTGACTGAGCAAACTTGTTGTTCAAGGCATGAAATTTGGCATGGATGATCTTGAGGACATATTAGGACAATGGATAACATTTGGGATCTTTTGGACTCACACGTCTTGCTTAAAATTGAAACCCTAATTGAGGTTTGTTGCCTTAAGAGGAGAATTTGCCTAGTTAATTCTTAGTCATCCTTGAGCAATTGAGGACCTCTAGAAGCATGCATTGAGTGAAAATGGGAGGGAAAATTTTGGGGTACAACAGCTGCCCCATGTTCAATCTTCTTAAACCTGAGGATGTAGATTGACTGGTCTGCCTTTCGTGATCTGAAGGTGGAAGATGATTGAACACTAGAGTGCCCAGAAATTTGCACTTGTATGAAATAATATTTGACTGTGGATAATATTGGGAATGGGCTTATAGATTCCATTTGGAGAAGGTGACGGAAGGTCGTCGGAGATGGGCTTAAAGATTCCATATAGAGAATATGACGGAGAGTCGTCGAAGATGGGCTTGAAGATGCCATCTAGAACAATGTTGATTTCATGAGATATTCCTTTGCTGGGAATTCCTATGCCTGTTGTTGAGGAGGACTCCGCTGAGGAATGTTGGTCTCTATTTGGGAAATAAAGTTTAGGAGCTTTAGTTGTCCATTACTCTATCGGGGAATCATCTCTTGATTGAAGAGACGGAAGTGAACTGCTATCTGGTCAGGATCCATGCTTCACGGTGACTTGCTGAGGATAATAAGGATGACTTCTATATGGTCGTATTCCAGGATTCACAAAGACTTAATGGGGGAATGAGATTAAACTGTTATTTGGTCATACTCGAGGCTTTGCAGTTTCTTAAACTGGAATAGAAATCAGAAAAATCTTAGTGTCGATTTAACTGAACCAGAGAAAGGTCTTTAATTAACTTTGACTGGAATGGAAATCAGAAGAATCTTAGGGCTGATTCAACTGAACCCGACAAAAGTCTTGAAATATTTTCAACTAGAATAGGAATCAGAGAGATCTTAGTGTCAATCTGACTGAACCAGAGAAGGTCTTTAATTAACTTTGACTGGAATGGAAATAAGAAGAATCTTAGGATCGATTCAACTGAACCAGACGAAAGTCTTGGAATATCTTCAATTGGAATAGGAATCAGAGAGATATTAGTGTCGATCTGACTGAACCAGAGAAGGTATTTAATTAACTTTGACTGGAATAGAAATCAAAAGAATCTTAGGATCAATTCAGCTGAACTAGACAAAAGTCTTAGAATATCTTCAACTAGAATAGGAATCAAAGAGATCTTAGTGTCGATCTGACTGATCCAGAAAAGGTCTTTAATTAACTTTGACTGGAATGGAAATCAGAAGAATCTTAGGATCGATTCAACTGAACCAGACAAAAGTCTAAGAATATCTTCAACTGGAATAGGAATCAGAGAGATCTTAGTGTCGATTTGACTGAACCAGAGAAGGTCTTTAATTAACTTTGGCTGGAATGGAAATCAGAAGAATCTTAGGATCGATTCAACTGAACCAGACAAAAGTCTTGGAATATTTTCAACTGGAATAGGAATCAGAGAGATCTTAGTGTCGATCTGACTGAAGCAGAGAAGGTCTTCTGAGAACTTCATTCTGAGGAAGATGCTGAAATAGCCTTTTGTTAGACATAGCTTTTGAGAAGACTACCAGGTCTCATAAGTAGCCAACGGTGTTTGTTGATTTGATCTTTTCCCTGTAAAAGGTAAAGAGTTAGTCATATGCAATGTCATGATGTATGAAATGCATTATGGTGATGTTATCAAAATAAATGAGATTATGCTGTATGCGATGTGTATGCGCATGTCATGATGTATTAATATGAGATGCTATTGCGATATTTCCCAGTATGGGAAAATAAATCCAGGACTACTGCTTGAGAGTATTGGGAATTTTAATCCTTTATTTCCACTGGGGATGATGAATAGAGATGATTTGTCGGGGATTTCCTCTTTCTGCTTGAGGATATTCTGCCGGGGATTGACTCTGCTTGAGAATAACTCTGTGGAGGGAGATAATGCTTTGTTGGAGGCTTTTGCCGATGTAGAGAAATAAACTATGTTTTGGAATGAGCTTCCGCAGTTAGAGAAATAAACTCTACCCGGGAGGAGGTTCCATGAACTGTTTGCAATTATAAAACTCGGCTGGGGACAACAGATTTGAGCTTGAGAAGGTAATTCATGCTTGGGGAAGGAGAGATTAAAACTTTGGTTGTTTTCTTCTCTGTGGGGAACTTAGACGTCACAGGGTCGTATGTAATGGTGACTTTGTCTCAAAATGTCTCTGCCCCTGCACCATGATGGAAGGAGTAACTGTCGGGACATCAAAGCCTATTTTAGACTTTGCCCAGTTTCTTAAAGTCATTAGAAATTGTCTTTCTATTTTTTATGCAAGTATTTGTGAACAGTAATCATACTCAAATGCATATGTCAAAAATAATCATTGGACGTTTTTGCAAAACAAAACAGAAAAAGAAAAACAAATAGTTTTGTACTTTCAAAGAAACGATTTGTATTGATTTTTGAAGTTCGCCTATAACAAGCATTTTGTACAAAGAGACTAACTTTCTAGTAGGAGAACGCCGTTGTAAGAAATGAAAACTACACAAAATAGTGTATAAAGAGAAAATAGCTATGTGTAATAATCCTATTGAGTTTCAATTATGCTATTTCCCCTATGTCCTTGAGCGTCTCATCACTTTGCTACTCGTCCGAAGCTGACTAGATTGATTGGTATCGTTTGAGCTCGATAGTTGATACTGAAGTATGGTCGCAAGGTGATCCAATGAGACATAGTGATACACTTCAAATCCCTAACTTTTTCCTGGACCTCCCTTTCTGGTTTTCAGTCCAACGGGATACCCTTTTTTGCCCAAGCCGCCTTTTCAAGTTTTCGACTTACCAGGTGTATAAATTTTTTGTTTTTATCCCTAAATTTTTCCCGAACCCTTTTGGTTCGCTGGGATGCCCTTATTTTTGCCTAGGCCAGTCAACCTAGAGGGTCTTTGTTTATGCGTAGTATCTTTTCACTATGTCCACATTAACAGGGTGAGGAAGGTCGTCACCATCCATGTTGGTCAGAATCATGGATCCACCGGAAAATATGCTATTGATTACAAATGGCCCTTCATACGTGGGAGTCCATTTTCCCCTAGGATAACCTTGCGGAAGTATTATGCGCTTGATTACTAGATCACCCACTTGATATACTTGATGTCTGACCTTTTTGTTGAAAGCCCTGATCATTCGTTTTTGATACATTTGACCATGACAGACAGTAGTAAGACTTTTCTCGTTAATCAGATTCAGTTGATCAAGTCGAGTCTGGATCCAGTCATCTTCGTTCAAACCCACATCCTTCATAATCCTCAAAGTAGGGATTTGGACCTCAATAGGCAGGACAACCTCCATGCCATATACCAGAGAATAAGGCCTTACCCCTATTGACGTACGCGCTGAGGTGTGGTAACCATGAAGAGCAAATGGTAACATCTCATGGCAGTCTTTGTATGTCACCGTCATTTTCTGTATTATTTCCTTAATGTTCTTGTTAGCGGCCTCCACATCGCCATTCATCTTTGGCCGGTAAGGGGAAGAATTATGATGCTGGATCTTGAATTGTTTATAGAGTTCGGTGATCATCGTATTGTTGAGATTTGTACCATTATCTGTGATGATTCTCTCTGGCACACCATAACGAAAAATTAGGTTATGCTTGATAAACTGCGCCATAACATTCTTGGTAACAGTAGCAAAAGAGGCAACCTCAATCCACTTTGTGAAATAATCAATGGCCACTAGGATGAAGCGATGCCCATTGGAAGCAATAGGTCTAATATCTCTGATCATGTCAATTCCCCATATTGGAAAAGGCCAGGGAGCCGTCAAGACATTTAAAGGAACCAGAGGTACATGTACTTTATCAGCATAGATCTGGCATTTGTGACAAGTTCAAGAATGCTGATAACAGTCTATTTCCATAGTGGACCAATAGTATCCTGCCCGTAGAATCTTTTTAGCCATGGTGTTTCCACTAGGGTGGGTGCCAAAGGTACCTTTGTGTAAATCAGCCATAATCCTCTCCGCTTCGCTCTTGTCTATGCACCAGAGTAAAGTAGAGTCATGGTTGCGCTTGTAGAGGATTCCATTACTAAGGAAGAACTTTGCGGAGAACCTTCTTAGAAACTTCTTATCATTGACAGACGCCCCTGTTGTACTCCAATTTTTGACCCTAAGATCCCTTCACCATACCATATTGATTCAATCACAACAAGATCACATTAGGCCTTTTGGTTCTCCTTCCTATCTTTAGCTTTGCTCTTTGAGGAATCACCAAGCACCTTGACTTGTTTTTCTTGTGTAATCATTCATGTTTTTGTTTTGACTTTCCTTTTAATTAATAAAATGCAATGTTGGTTTGTCTTACTTATCACCAATGCAGGTAAAGGCAATGGGGCTTAGCAAGTTGATCCATGGGTTCATGAGTTTATTTCCATGACCTAGTCAATGAATCTTGAGAAGTTCAAACCTCACCATTGAATTTGTTTTGGAAAGGATGGCATGGAAAGGTTATTTTGGTTCACTACATTTCCAAGTTATCAAGATTCGATCCAAAAAGTACAAGGGGTTGATTGAAAAATAGTCATAGTTGGACAAGGTCTTGTTCCCATTGGTCACAAGTGCATATTTCTCTCAATTATCAAGATATGGAAGTGGTTGTGGTTGCTATGAGTTCTCATTATCATCCTCATCAACTTATATTTACAAAGCATTTGTTTTGGTACAAGAAGTTTGTTCAAAATTGTCAAAGTTCCTCAAAGCATTTTCTTGATCTAGGAGTTCGGGTTTTGAACTTCAAAGAAGCATATCTTGCTCATCTTTTAGGATTTTTGAGTGATTCCAAATACATCCTTATATTCAAAGGGTTATCAACAAATCACTTCAAAAGTTCCAAGGAGTTTTCATGTGGAATAAACTTGATGAAGAAGAAATATTACAAGTCCTCCAGATGAATCCCCAATTTTCCATGTGTGACTTCAAATGATCATAACTTGGTCAATTTTTATCACCTTGAGCCCATTATTTTTCCATAATGATCTTGAAGATGTGAACTTTATGCCTTCTTTTATGTGCAAAGTGAGAAAATGGATGGAAATTGCCTTAAGGATACAAAAGATTATAGGTTATTTCATGATTTTTTGCCCACTTCAACAATTCACAACTCTCTCAATTTTTGGATATTTTGAATGGTTCAAGTTCCAAAATGTCATTCAAGAGATCTACTTGATTCCATCTTTTTTGGTCAAGAGCAAATTCCAAGTAGAAGGCTATGTTTAGATGCAAGACATTATAGGTCACTTTTGAAGAAGAATTTGAAATATTTCTAAGTATGGAAAGTCAACCCTTTTTCTCCAACTTTGACTCAACACAACTTTCAGCTCAAGCATCCATTTGATTCCATTCTTATTCCTTTGCAAATCTTGTAACCTCATCTTTCTAAAGCATCAAGAATCATGCCTTAAGACCCATTGAGCTGAGAATGCCATTGGATTGAACTTGGTAACTTGGAACTGAAGTTTTCCCATAAGTCAGAATTTGAAGTCTTTGTTTTGGCTTATAATCACGAGTTTTCCACGCGTTTATGCCTCTAAACATGTTTAATGAAGTTCCAGAATTGATTAGCACAACAAAACGCGCGTTTTGGATGAGTTTTGAACAAATTGGAAGTCACACTTTTCTTGTTTGCAACTTCACACGATTTCCCTCCAAACTTCATCATTTCACACGCTTGGACATTCCATTTGATTCCCTATAAATAGAGGGTCATGCCCCCATTTATTTCCTCAAGCTTAGATAGCCAGAATCACCCTGCCAAACTTGTTCCCTAACTCAGAATTTAGCAACTTCGAAATCCATTCTCAAGCCTTTTTCAATCCAATTTTTTCATCAATTAACCTTCCTTGATCTTCCCTGAAGCTAACCATATAATTACATTCAAGAATCGTGCCCTATATTGCTCCATAGAAGTCCAGTTTCAGAGCTCTGCAACTCAACGTCAATAGGTAGATTCCTTCATCAATTCTTCAAAACTTTGATATCATTGTGATGCTCTCATTTCCCTGGTTCTAGTTGCAACACTTACTTCTTACTGGAAACACGTTTTGACTATGAAATTTCAAATCCCTTTTCAAAACTTTCTTTCCAAATTGCTTGAGCTACAATTTATATAAATTTGGCGCGGGGGTGTGGTTGTCTTTGTCTTGAAGAGACAAAGCGAATGACATAGGTCTGAGCTTCTGATTTTACAGTTTGAGAGACCTGCAATTCACGTTGGCTGGAGGTTGAAGATGACCAACGTGTCATCTTCCAACCAATGATGGCACGCCACTTGTTATTTTTGAATTCTAATTTAATAATTGATTTAGTACTTAATTCACTAATGACCATGATATGCACAACGCGCCAGATCCCTTGGATTTGATTACTAACGCGTTTTTACTCTCATCCAATGGTCCACATATTTTTGACTTTTATTTTCTTTTCTTATTTTTTATATTTAATTGTTTTAAACTTTAAAAAATCATAGAAAAATCATTTTTAGTCCAAAAAATTTGAGAAATTATGAAAAACATTTTTGATTATTCTCTTTCTGATTTTTATTTTTTCACAATTTAATTTTGTGTTTTGGTATTTTTTATAAATTTACACTTTATTGGAGTTGTTTTAAATGTTTAAAAATAGTTTTGTGCATTTTTAAATTCTGAAAAAATTATTGAATGATCCAATGATATTGTGACAAATATTTGTGACCTTATTTTATTTTTGTTTCTGACTTTGCTATTTTTTTAAATCATTTTTGGTTTATTTTACCCCTTTCTTTTAATTTTAAAAATAGTTTCTGACTTAAAAAAATACCAAAAAATTTATAAAATTAGTTTAGTTCATTTCTGATTTTTCTATGGTCTTACTTTTATTTCTTGATTAATTTGGACATAGTTGATATTTTTCTCTTTTATTTCTATTTTTAAACATTATTTTTAAACGTTTTTGTACATATTAAAATGTAATATTATTTTGTGATTATTTTCTGGATGATCTTGAATTAAGTTTTTGATCATGAACTTTATTAACATCATTGGATCCTGGTATTAAGTCTAACTCCACAAAAATGGATGAATGATTTTAATAATAGTATGATTAAATTTAATCCAAAAGTGGTTTGTATATTCTCTCTCATCCCTCTTCATCTCATCCCCTTCTTATTGCACTAAATGTTGTTTGAGCATGATCTCTATATCATGTCTCAAAACAAATGGTGCATAGATTGCTATTGACCGACTTCAAAATAGGTGCGACTTCTATATAAGTCCACTTACGATTGCTTAACATAGCGCTAAATTTTGTCCCGATTCGAATAAATGATCATTCGTGGCCCAAACTTATGTTTGCAAGCCCAAGTATGTTAATTTGATCTCTTTGATCCAATAACCTTGAGATTCATTGTATGGAGGCTATGGTTCTACCAATCCTCTATGGATCTACAATACCTTTGGTCAACGCGGATCACTTAAACATTGTTGATCATTAAATGATACTCATAAGGATTCCAAATAGATGATATACTTGACAAAAAGCAAATACAACTTGTTGTGTGGAGGCTTTGGTTCTACCAATCCTCTAATGAGTTCCAAATGTAAGTTTCAAGATAATCATCCAACTAACCACTAATCACTAATAATTGATTTTATTTTTTGTTTTTATTTTATGTTCTTTACTTTATGTTCTTTACTTTATGCACCATTTACTTTTAGCATTTACATTTCATGCTATTTTTCATCTTTGCTCACTTGAACCCCTTTATATTCTTGTCATTTTTTATTTTGCTCACTTGAGCTTTTATTTTCTTTTAAAGACACCTAATAATCAACATAAACCCTAAAAATCTTTAATGATACTTGGAATATTTGATTACTACCCTTGGCATTATGGAGCATTGGACTTTTTGGACTTAGGATTAGAAACCTTGGCCTATGATTGGAGACCTTGTGATCTTATCTGATTATTTTGTTTGGAGCTCTTGAGGTTTACCTCAAGACATTAATTTGTTTATTTGTTTTGTGTGCAGGTTATTGTGATTACACCCTTTGTTTGTAATCTGGAATTCACCCGTATACAACCGTTACTCTGCCCAATTTTTGTGAAGACTTAATACACTTGAAGTTTGGTTCTGTCAAGAGGTCTAGTACATTTGCTTGTTTGGTTTAAATCCAAAGAATGAGAATTCTATTTTGACTCATAATGTCAAGTATTGGATTCTTGTTGGTTAGATGGTTCTTATCCCTAACTTTTACCTTATGCTTTAGGATAGCCTCTTCTTCTCCTCCCATCTTCTTTAATTTCAAAAATCTTCTCCCCCCTTTTGAAAATTCTTCTTGTTTTAAACTTGAATTACTTTTATAATAAACTTGGACTTAGGTCCATGCATTTTCAAACATTTTCATAAATAAACTCCAATAAACTTAACAATACTTTGACATTTTTGTGATAAGACTAAAAGTCAATCAATCTCATTTCAAACCATTTTGCCACTTTGGCTTTTATCTTTAAAATTTTCTCAAAAGATTGAACTCTTGTCAATCCTTGTAGTGATGCAAACAACTATACTTATATAATATATAGTAAAGAGAGATATTTTCCACTTGGGTGTTGAGTGAGGCATTGTTGATTTTAAAATCCAAGCCATATCCTCCACTTTGAGATGATGCAAAATCTCTTTTCTCATGATTATAGGTAGTAGGTATGTTTTCCACACGGACAATGACGATGATGTTTTATCTCATAAAATTGACCAACACATTTGTGTTTTAAAATTTTTAAAAGAGGAACCACGTGTACCCTGATCCCCTATTGCATGAAAAGGTGGTATGTAGGCACTAAAGGTTCGCAACCGCGGCGGGTGCAAAAATAATAAATATATTTCTTTTCTCACCTCCACCATCTATTTTATACAACATATTTCATAGCCAAAATATACAGATTTTTCAAAGAGGTTCCTGCGGAGTACCGTAGATGTTTAGGGTGCTAATACCTTTCCTTTGCATAACCAACCCCCTTACCTTGAATCTTTCCCCCTCTTTTTGGGTTATTAGCTCTTTTCCAATTCCTTTGGAAACAATAAAGCGCGGTGGTGATTTTTATTTTGATTTGTATAAGTCTAGTCAATCCAATGGCTTATTCTTGAACATTTCTACCGCTACAACTGCCACTTATAGCCAAAGAAATCAGGACAAAACTGAACACCGTCCAGCGGTAGGGGCTGTTATGATCTCTAAACCTTCCCCTACTCAACAAAGGAACAATCAGACTAGAGCAGAAAGACTGGACGACAAAATACTTTGCATCACACATTTGGATTGTAGCGGGGGGAGGAAGTATTAGGATTCTTCGGGGCTTCCTTCAAAGTTACCATATTGGACTTCAATAATTGCAGCAAAAATCGAGACAGAGTCATATTTATCCGGGTAAACTGTCTTACCAGTCTTTCTGGTATAGTCTGATTGTTCCTTTATTGAGTAGGGGAAGGTTTAGAGATCATAACAACCTATACCGCTGGACGGTGTTCAGTTCTGTCCTGATTCCTTTGGCTATAAGTGGCACTTGTAGCGGTAGAAATATTCAAGACTAGGCCATTGGATTGACTAGACTTTATATAAATCAAAATAAAAATTGCCACCGCTCTTTATTGTTTCCAAAGGAATGGGAAAAGAGCTAATAACCCAAAAAAGGGGGAAAGATTCAAGGTAAGGGGGTTGGTTATGTAAAGGGAAGGTATTAGCACCCTAAACATCTACGGTACTCCGCAGGAACCTATTTGAAAAATCTGTATATTTTGGTTATGAAAACGTGTTATATATAAAATGGATGGTGGAGGTGAGAAAAGAAATATTTTTTATGACTTTTGCACCCGCCGCGGTTGCGAACCTTTAGTGCCTACGTACCACCTTTCATGCAATAGGGGATTAGGGTACACATAGTTCCTCTTTTAAAAAATTTGAAACACAAGTGTGTCAGTTAATTTTATGAGATAAGACATCATCGTCATTGTCCGTGTGGAAAACATACTTACTACCCACAATCATGAGAAAGGAGAATTTGCATCATCTCAAAGTGGAGGATATGGCTTGGATTTTAAAATAAAAAATGCCTCTCTCAACACCCAAGTGGAAAATATCTCTCTTTACTACATATTGTAGAAGTATAGTTGTTTGCATCACTACAAGGATTGACAAGAGTCTAATCTTTTGAGAAAATTTTAAAGATAAAAGCCAAAGTGGCAAAATGGTTTGAAATGAGATTGGTTGACTTTTAGTCTTCTCACAAAAAAAAGTAAAGGTATTATTAAATTGATTGAAATTTATTCATGAAAATGTTTTGAAAATGCATGGACCTAAGTCCAAGTTTATTATGAAAATGGTTCAAGTTTCAAAACAAGAAGGGTTTTCAAAAGGAGGGAGAATATTTTTGAAATTAAAGAAGATGGGAGGAGAAGAAGAGATTATCTTAAAGCATAAGGTAAAAGCTAGGGATAAGAACCATCTAACCAACAAGAATCCGATACTTGACATTATGAGTCAATATAGAATTCTCATTCTTTGGATTGAAACCAAGCAAGCAAAGATACTAGACCTCTTGAGAGAACCAAACTTCAAGTGTATTAAGTCTTTGCAAAAATTGGGCAGAGTAACGGCTGTATACGGATGAATTCCAAATTACAAACAAAGTATGTAATCTCAATAACCTGCACACAAAACAAACAAACAACCCAATGTCTCGAGGTAAACCTCAAGAACTCCAGACAAAATATCAAATAAAAGCACAAAGTATCCAAGATAGGCCAAGGTCTCTAATCCTAAGTCCAAGAAGTCTAATGCTCCATAATGCCAAGGATAGTAACCAAATAGTCCAAATATCATTAAAGATTTTTATGGTTCATGTTGATTATTAGGTGTCTTTAAAAGGAAAAGAAAAGTTCAAGTGAGCAAAATAAAAATGACATAAAAGTAAATGCTCAAGTGAGCAAAATAAAAATGGCATGAAATATAAATGCTCAAATTGAATGGTACATAAAGCATAAAAAATAAAAAGCATAAAGTAAAGTTAATTGTTATAAATTAGTGGTTAGTTGGATGATCATCTTGAAACTTGCATTTGGAACTCATTAGAGGATTGGTAGAACCAAAGCCTGCACACAACAAGTTGCATTTGCTTTTTGTCAAGTATATCATCCATTTTGGAAACCTCAAAAGTATCATTTTAATGATCAACGATGTTTAAGTGATCCGTGTTGACCAAAGGTGTTGTAGATCCATTAGAGGATTGGTAGAACCAAAGCCTCCATACAATGAATCTCAAGGTTATTGGATCAAAGAGATCAAATTAACATACTTGGGCTTGCAATCATAAGTTTGGGCCACAAATGATCATTTATTCGGATCGGGACAAAATTTAGCGCTATGTTAAGCAATCGTAAGTGGACTTATGTAGAAGTCGCACCTATTTTGAGGCCGGTCAATAGCAATCCATGTACTTCATATTTGGATAAATGATATAGAGATCACCATCCTTTAACATGTAGCACAATTTAAAAAGAAAGGGATGAGATGAAGAGGGAGGGGAATGATAAGTTAATTTGGATCACCATTTCAAAAATTCTTTCATCTTTAAATTCAACCACTCCTCTAGATGGATTAAAGTACTAAATATATCATTAATCCGAAGCACCAAAAATGAATTAAATAATTCACTCTTAGGTAGATTTGAATTGATGAACATTTATCCAACTTCATCTACATCACAAAGTTCATTGAGTTTAAAAACAAATTGGACATTTAAAATTGCAATCCAAATTATCCATCAAAGAGAGTGTAGAAAAATATATGAGTCAAAACAGTCCCGAAATAAGGCAGCAAAAGCATTTTTGGCACTGTTACAATCAATTGTGCCTAGACAGCAACCTATTGCATCAGTGCAGTTTTTTATCAAATCAATTTTATGTGACAATCAATTGCAATGTTACAACAATTGATTGCAACCTGTTAAAAAATCAGTAGAAAACAAAATTTTAAAGATCACATTCTTATTCCAACTTTTCATCAAACACCTTATGATCATGGATCCAATTGAGCATGAAAATTCCAGCAAATTTTGAGAAAATAGCACTCATGGAGTTATAAAACAATGCTTAATGAAACAAAACCAGAAATCCACAAGAGATCACATTGTTAAAGATGATGATCCAACTTACCAAAGGTAGAATTTGAAAATTATCAAACAACTTCAGAATTTTCTTCAATTCAACAATAAGAATCAATCACCAAAGTTTGGATGTAGAGAATTAATGGAGAAAAATGTTTGGATGAAGGTTTAGCTCAAAGATTAGTAAGCTTCAATGCAAAGCTTACTAACTTTTTTTTGAAAATGGAGCTTTGAGTGAATTTGGTAAAATGGAGAGAATTGAGAGATTTTTTAGCAAGATGATTTTGGCTATCAAAAGCTTGTGATTTGAATGAAATGAGGTCTCTATTTATAGAGTTTTAGAATTGGGATTAGTGGTAATTTGGTAATTGATTCTTGGAGCCAAAATTGAATTAGTGATATAATTTCAAATTATGCAGAAAAAATTGGAGCCAAAATGATAACAATTTGAATTTGCTGGCTTTTTTCAAAAAACACGTGCATTTTGCCATTATGAGTCGATACATAAGGGGTATGTGTCGATACATCCTAGCTGTATAACACATCATGTGTCAATACATGCCTCTATGTGTCTATACATACTGTTGTTTCAACACATTACAGAACCAAACAAACTGTATGAGTCGATACATAACACGTATGTGTTGACACATGCTAGTTTTACAAACATGATGAGTCGATACATACATGCATGTGTCGACACATGCAAGTTGTGCATAACAAAATGAGTCGATGCATATCTTTATGGGTCGATGCATGCTGGATTTTTTCACCACAATATAGGATCAAAGAAACTTGGAAAGCCTTATTTGTTGGATGCTTCAACTTGGTACCTACAAAACAAAAATTGTGCAAAGACAAAGACAAATATTTTTTGTATTTTGGTTAAAGATTAGTCAACAACACATATACAAGATACACAACCAAGGTGCTTGGAAATTCCTCAAGAGAAAACTTAAAGATATGAGATAGAGCAAGATGAAGAACCAACCCTAATGTGATCTTGTCATGATTGAGTTGATATGATATGATAGGGGAATCTTAGGGGCAAAAATTGGGGTACAACAGCTGCCCTTATTTAAGTGTCTTCTATCCGGAGATACGAAGGTTAAAAATCTTCGTGTCGACGCGATTGAAGATACTTAAATATAAAACAAGCCCTATTTTTGTCTCTAAGATACCATGCAATGTTTTTGATTATGAATGCAAATGGACAGAGGAAAAGAGACGCAAAGTATCACTGGGGATGCAACCAGAATGAAGAAACAAAGGAGTAACCCCCACCAGGAAAATAAATCACTGGTGGACCAAAAGAAATGAATCAGAGAGGAGGATAACAAGCATCGACGTTCACTGCCGATGTCTACCAACGTTCACTGAAGGTAGATAGAAAAAGATATACCGTCTCACAGATGACGATAAACTACCAACTCCAAAGTTGAAGGTAGAAGAGAAAATATATCATTCCATCGCTGTTCACTGACGAGGAACTACCACTGTTCATTGATGATAGCAAAAAGATAAGAAACACCAACGTTCACTGCCGATGTACTACCAACGTTCACTGAAGGTAGATTTTGAAAATATCATCCCATCGCCGTTCACTGACGAGGAACTACCACCGTTCACCGATGATAGCAAAAAGATAAGAAACACCAACATTCACTGCCGATGTACTACCAACGTTCACTAAAGGTAGATTTTGAAAATATCATACCATCGCCATTCACTGACGAGGAACTACCACCGTTCACTGATGATAGCAAAAAGATAATAAACACCTACGTTCACTTCCGATGCACTACCAACATTCGCTGAAGGTAGATTTTGAAAATATCATACCATCGTCGTTCACTGACGAGGAACTACCACAGTTCAATGATGATAGCAAAAAGATAAGAAACACCGACGTTCACTGTCGATGCACTACCAACGTTCACTGAAGGTAGATTTTGAAAATATCATCCCATCTCTGTTCACTGACGAGGAACTACCACCGTTCACTGATGATAGCAAAAAGATAAGAAACACCGACGTTCACTGCCGATGCACTACCAACATTCACTGAAGGTAGATTTTGAAAATATCATCCCATCGCCGTTCACTGACGAGGAACTACCATCGTTCACTGATGATAGAAAAAAGATAACAAACACTGACGTTCACTGCCGATGCACTACCAACATTCACTGAAGGTAGATTTTGAAAATATCATAAGTTTTCCCAAAACTCTGGTGTTTTACCTAGAACGGGTCTCAACTTTTTTATTTAACCAAGGCACTCTGTCTGGAAAAGAGTAATACGCAAGCTTATCTCAAATAAAGAGACTTCCCATCTTTGTCAAGGGGAATTGCAAAGAGAAATGACTTTCTGGGGATAGAAATATGACTTCCTGGGGAAAAAGATATGACTTCCTGGGGATAGAAATACGACTTCCTGGGGAAAGAGATATGACTTCCCGGGGAAATGCCACGGTATTCCTGCTGAAGAGATAAAGTCTTCTCGTGCAAAATAAATTCACAAACCAAAACTCAAAGTTCTCAGAAATCCAGAGTAAATGATATCGTCATGCAACCACGAATCCAATTAGAAACAAACTGGACAAAGGCGGCCAACGAAGATACATCCTTTGAGAAATAAACTCAAGAGGGAAAACCAAATCCAACTAAGCAAGGAGCACTGCAGGAAGGTTAGAATACAATGCCAATGAAAAATGATTTGTAGCAATGCATGATGTATGTATGAATGTATGAGTGATATCGTATATATGCTGGTAAAAGGATACATAATCAGTACAAACAAAACCGTCTCAGGTACCAACAACATTGAGCTAAACTTCAACCAGAAAGATCAATCCAAGAAAGGTAAAAGGAAACTACGGAAACCAAACCTATTGCCTGTCCTTACTTCACTGAGGAGAAACATAATCCAGATGCAGCTAAATCAAACAGATTCCGGGATAGTACATCTTTCTTCCGGTTTCATCAGAGAAACCAATTTTTCAAAAGAAACATATGCCTACTGGAGATTGCAAGACCAGCCTCAAATAAAGCATATTGACGCCGAGACAATCAAACCTCACTGGGGAATTCAAATCTACCTCCCTGGAGAAAAAACTGCAGATTGAAAACTTTTTCATCATGAATACTCATTCCAACAAGAGATGCCTTGGTATAGCCTTCCCGGGGAATAACACACAGACTTCTATGGGGAAAACAAATGTTTCACGATCCGTACTCCTACTGGGGATTTCAGTACTGATCTTGAATAAGGCAGATGGAAACCAAATTGTCAAAACATTCACTGGGGAATTCAGGCCCACTTTGAAGGAAGAAAAACATACGGACTTCACTAAGGGAGACAATGCTTCATCATCGAGACATCTACTGGGGACTTTATGCTGACTTTATTGGGGAGGTCAAAACCACATCATCAAGGGGAAACCAAGATACGTTCTTCACTTGAGATACGGTCTTCACTGGAGAAAGCAGGGATACCTGCTTCGCTGGGGAAAGCAGAGATACATGCTTCACTGGAGATACGATCTTCACTGGAGAAAGCAGAGATACATTCTTCGAGAGTAATTATTGCACCAATTTCTTTGGGGAGAAAGGACTTCTATCAAATAAACGAGGCCTTTACTGGAGAATATTGGATTGAGTCTTCATATCATCCTATTCCAACAAAAGATGCCCTGGTATAGTCTTCCTGGGAAATCAAGAAGTCAACAATAATGCCAATACTGCAAAAAGAGCGATATCTTAGCACACCAAGGGAATAAAACCTTTCATCATATGAGGGAAAACTTTGCTGGGGAATCTGGGACAGAGGCTTCTGACCATGCAAACCCAAAATCAAAAGCGAAGCAAAACTTGGCCAGGGATGAAGGGCTCACAAACCTAATACTGCACCTTGCACCCACTGGTATCGTCTTCAACTATCTGAGAAATACACAAAGAATGCGCACATACCAGCAAAATGACCTGAGAAAAACCTTCATGAAAGAAGTAAAACTTCTTAAAACAACCGGAGTTTGTTCATTCCTGGGATCGCCATTTTTGTTGTCATTGTTTCATCACAAATCCCAAAGTAAATTGAATTGTAAAGATGTCTTTCTTTTTGAAAAGTCAATTTTGCTTTTTAATCTTTTTGCTTTGAAAGTTATTATCAGTAATAAATGGAGTCTTTGCAAAGCTAAATAAAATAAGAACACAAAGAATTGGGAAAAGCTCGAATTTTATTAATAGAATGGTAGTCTGTAAATGGCGAGACTCCATGGTTGATTACAAAGTTTTGGGAAATGGTAATATATAATGGAAAAGATACATTGAGATACAATGACCACTATTCTCCCTAACAACTTTTGAAATCCTGAGAAGCAACTTTTATTGAAGTATGGTGAGGACCCGAGAAGATTGTTGCTTCAACGATCAAGTCTAGTCTGACGTAGTTACTTGCCAAGAAAAATCCCTACCTTTTGCCTAAGCTGCCCTTGCGGGTTTTCAACTTAGCGGGAAATTTATTCTGTTTATGTCTCTAATTTTTTCCTAGACCGCCCTTTCGGGTTTTCAGCCTACCGAGACACTCCTTTTTGCCTAAGCCGCCCTTTCGGGTTTTCAACTTAGCGAGTTGTTCTTTTATTTCTTTAGGTGAAGTATTTCTTGATTGCATCAGCATTCATGGGACGTGGGAACTCCTCGCCATCCATAGTTTCAAGAATTAATGCACCACCAGAGAAGGCTTTCTTGACAACACACGGGCCTTCAAAATTGGGAGTCCACTTGCCCCTAGAATCAGTGTTGAAAGACATGATCTTTCTGAGCACGAGGTCGCCTTCTCTGAATTCACGAGGTTTGACCTTTTTATCAAATGCTTTCTTCATTCTTTTCTGATATAACTGCCCATGACATAAAGCTGTCATTCTATTCTCTTCAATCAAATTCAATTGGTCAAACCTGTTCTGGACCCATTCAGCCTCTGTCAACTTGGCTTCCATTATTACACACAAAGAGGGAATCTCAACCTCAACAGGGAGTACAACTTCCATTCCATATACCAGGGAGAACGGGGTTGCTCCTGTTGAAGTGCGGACAGATGTACGATATCCATGCAGAGAAAAAGGGAGCATTTCATGCCAATCCTTATAATTAACAACCATCTTCTGGATAATTCTCTTGATATTCTTATTAGCAGCTTCAACAGCCCCATTCATCTTTGGCCTGTACGGAGATGAATTGTGATGGACAATCTTGAATTCTTCACATAGTTCTGTCATCATCTTGTTATTCAAATTCGAGCCATTGTCAGTGATGATTCTACTCGGCACACCATACTGGCATATCAGATTGTTTTTGATGAAACGCACAACCACCTGTTTGGTAACATTGGCATAAGAAGCAGCCTCTACCCATTTGTAAAGTAGTCAATTGCTACCAAGATGAAACAGTGTCCATTCGAAGCTTTGGGTTCTATCATCCCGATCATGTCAATACCCCACATAGAGAAAGGCCATGGGGAGGAAATCACATTGAGAAGTGTCGGAGGCACATGGATCTTATCTGCATAAATTTGGCATTTATGGCACTTCTTTGCATATTTGTAACAATCAGATTCCATTGTCAACCAATAGTAACCTGCCCTTAGCATCTTTTTAGCCATAGAATGTCCATTAGCATGAGTGCCAAATGAACCTTCATGAATCTCATGCATCAACATGTCTGCTTCGTGTCTATCCATGCATCTGAGCAAGACCATGTCATAATTTCTCTTGTATAACACATTTTCACTGAGGAAGAAACTGCCTGCCAATCTTCTCAGTGTCTTTCTATCTTTCTTCGATGCACCAAACGGGTATTCCTGAGTCTGAAGAAAATTCTTGATATCATAATACCAAGGTTTTTCATCTGCTACCTCCTCTATTGTAAACACATGAGCGGGCCTATCTAGCAATCGAACTGTAATTCGGGGTATATCATTCCAAGCATTTACTTGATACATGGAAGCCAGAGTTTCTAGAGCATCCGCCATTTGATTTTCATCTCTAGGAATGTGATGGAATTCAACTTTATTGAAGAAGGGTAATATTCTTCTAGCATAATCTTTGTAAGGGATCAAGCCAGGGTAACGAGTATCCCATTCTCCTTTAATCTGATTTATTACCAAAGCTGAATCACCATACACATCTAGGATCTTGATTCTGAGATCAATAGCTTCCTCAAGACCCATGATGCAAGCCTCATATTCTGCCATATTATTAGTGCAATCAAATGTTAACCTTGCAGTAAAAGGAATGTGCGACCCATGAGGAATGACGATCACAACACCGATTCCTTTACCATAAGCATTCACCGCTCCATCAAATATCATCCTCCAACGAGATTCAGGGTCGGGGCCTTCCTCAGGCAATGGTTCATCACAATCTTTCACTTTCAGGAACATCACATCTTCTTCGGGGAATTCATATTCTGCAAACTGCTGATCTTCCACCGGCTAGTGAGCAAGGTAATCTGCTAACACACTACTTTTGATAGCTTTTTGGGTGCGGTACTCAATATCTTATTCAGATAACAAAATCTGCCAGCGGGAAATTCTCCCAGTAAGAGCAGGCTTCTCAAACATATACTTGATTGGATCCATTTTGGAGATCAACCAAGTGGTATGATTCAACATATACTGCCGCAGACGCTTTGCCGCCTAGGCCAAAGCACAACACGTATTTTCTAGCATGGAATACCGCGACTCACAATCAGTGAAGTTTTTGTTGAGATAATAAATGGCGAACTCTTTCTTTCCTGTTTCATCCTGTTGTCCCAGAATACAACCCATGGATTCATCTAACACTGTTAGATACATAATCAACGGTCTTCCTTCTACAGGAGGGAGTAAGATAGGAGGTTCAAGCAGATACTCTTTAATACTCTCAAATTCCCTTTGGCAGTCATCCGTCCACACATAACCTTGATCTTTCTTTAACAACTTAAAGATCGGTTCACACTTTGCATCCATATGGGAAATAAATCTGGAGATATAATTCAAGCGCCCGAGGAAACCCCTGACTTGCTTTTCAGTTCTTGGTGCTGGAATTTCTTGAATTGCTCTGACTTTATAAGGTTCAACTTCAATTCCTTTCTGGCTAACAATAAAACCCAACAATTTCCCTGATCTAACACCGAAGGTGCATTTATTTGGATTCAAGCGGAGACGATACTTCCTCAAACGCTGAAACAGCTTCAACAAATCTTTTATATGCCCTTCTTCAGTTTAGGATTTGGAAATAATATCATCAACATATACTTTAATTTCCTTGTGCATCAGATCATGGAATAGGGTTTTCATAGCCCTCTGGTACGTTGCACCAGCGTTCTTCAACCCGAAGGGCATCACTCTGTAACAGAATGTTCCCCAGGGTGTGATAAACGTTGTTTTTTCCATGTTCTCTGGAGCCATTCTTATTTGATTGTACCCGGAAAATCCATCCATGAACGAGAATACCTTGAATTTTGCTGTGCTATCCACTAACATGTCAATGTGAAGCAATGGAAAATCATCTTTTGGACTAGCTTTATTTAGATCTCTGTAATCTACGCACATGCAGACTTTTCCGTCTTTTTTCGGTACTGGGAAAATATCGGCAATCCATTGAGGATACTCTGATGTCACAAGAAAACCAACATTAATCTGCTTTAGGACCTCCTCTTTGATCTTTACTGCCATATCTGGGTGGGTTCTTCTCAGCTTTTGCTTAACTGGCGGACACTCTGGCTTCAACGGAAAATGATGCTCAACAATGTCTGTATCTAGACCAGGTATATCTTGATAAGACTAAGCAAAGATATCCACATACTCTTTCAACAGTTCAATCAACCTGCTCTTCACATCAGGATGCAACGATGCTCCAATCTTAACTTCCCTCAGATCTTCTTCTGAACCCAAATTAATCACTTCCAAAGGCTCCTTATATGGCTGAATGGTATTATCCTCGTGCTCAAGCAACCGTGAGACCTCTTCTGGAATCTCATCATAATCTTCTTCTTCGGCCCCAAACACAGGACAATCAAAGTTGGGAGAGGGTGTAGGGTCATTGTATTCAACGGGTTTTTCAATTAATCTGCACATGTGATTTATGATTGCTTTTAGAAACTGACACATATAACAAGTGATTATGCAGATTAATTTTCAGTTATTATTTATTTTGAAAGGGTTTTTTATTTGATTACCATTTCCCAAGAAAAAGTAGAAAATAAAGACATAATTTTGGAAGCAAAGACAACTTTTATTAATGATCTTAACAGTCAAAGCAAACAGATAAGCCCATACAATACTTTCACCTTGGGCATAGTGAAAGCTTTTCAAAAGAAAGAAACATATTAACAAAACAAATTACTTTGAAATATGTATGCAAGAAAGAACATCAACGGTGACCCAATTCTGAACTCGGACTCAATGCGTCACAAAATTCGGTACTTCCTGCTCTGCTTCATCTTCTTCAACAACATTAATTCCAGAACCAGTTGGATGGAGGTAGCCTCCGCTGCGGAAAACATCATGATAACTGTTCACAGAAGACTTTGACTTCAAACTTTCGCCTTTGCCAATCTTCGAAGAGAAACCCAAACCAGTTATGTTTTTGTTTACGGGTGGATCCACCAGTTGTCCCCAAACTGTATTATGACCATTGCGTACAACCTGTTGCGTGTCCTTCAGTGAAACCACAAAATTCTCGTTTCTCCTTATGTTGTCAATAGACAGGGCTTGGATCTAGGTTCCAACAGCAGCCTCATCCGCTTCTACAATACTGAAAGAGGATAGATGGGATATCAACAACGCCTGCTCCCCATTTATGATCACTACCTTCCCTTCGCGCACAAACTTTAACTTCTGATGCAGAGTTAAAGTGACAACCCCTGCTTCGTGTATCCATGGCCGTCCAAGCAAACAACTATATGTGGGAATAATGTCCATAACCTGGAAGGTTATCAAGAACAAATGCGGTCCTACATGGATGGCCAAGTCCACTTCACCAATGACAAATTTCCTCGACCCATCAAAAGCTTTCACAATGATTCCACTCGGGCGCATAGATGCTCCTTGATACTTTAACTTCATGAGGGTACTCCTTGGTATAACATTCAGCGCGAATCCGTTATCAATTAGCACATTGGACAGCGAATCATTCTTGCAGTTCATAGATATGTGGAGGGACAGGTTATGGTTCCTCCCTTCATCTGGTAACTCATCATCACAGAAGCTCAAATTGTTACATGATGTAATGTTTCCAATTACGCTGCTGAACTGATCTAGCAGCATGTCATTCTCCACAAAAGCTTAGTCAAGTACTCTCATCAGGGATTCTCTATGAGCAGAGGAATTCATCAATAAAGCTAGGATATATATCTTTGAAGGAGTCTGTAATAGCTGATCTACAATCTTGTAGTCGCTCATCTTAATTATCTTCAAGATATCATCCACTTCTTTCTCCAATGTAGCTCCACTAGTCTCTCCTGTAGCCTTCTTAGGCTCATCATTCTCAGCAATTTTCTTCCCAGCAACAACATCTCTTCGAATCACCGACGCAAACACACGACTGCTACGGGTCACCCTACTATCATCAACTATATTTCCAACATCTGGCATTGGCTGGATGGGAATCTCCACTCCACCTTCCAAGATTGTAGCATTGTATTTGTAAGGCACATCCTTATCTGATTCATAGGGAACAAGACCTGGCAGGCTAATTACCAATGAGGCAACAACTGGTTTGCTATAGTGCTCCACCTCAAGATGAGTGGGTGCACCAAAACAAGGTACAATGACATTCACCCCTTTCTCAACACAATCAGCCATCAAAAAGTCATTTCCGGCAAACAAATCTTCGTTTGAAGAGAAATACTCATCCGCGGAGGCATACTCTTCCTCTGACTCTTCTTTCATCAAACAAACTTCAACCATATCAATCTCATGATAATCATCTCTCTGACCTATGATCTTGATAGTTCCATTGTCTAACAGCAACTGAACACATTCTCTCACAATTGAACATCCTCGGGGATTTCGACAAAAAACTATGCAAGATCCATACTGGTGCTCTACCTGACCAGCAGTACGACAAAAGGTAGCATGCAGTTGCACGAGATCCTCATTCAAATGATCCACATCAAAAATTCCGAATTCACCCGGACATCTAGACACCATATTCACTTCCTCTTCATATTCTGCCCTAGGCCTGCTTATATGGATTAAACCTTCATCCATCATCTCCTACAAATCAACCTTTATCTTTTCGCAATCCTGTATATCTGTACTGCAAATAGCACAACCAGCGTGGTCATGCGTATAATAACTAAATTCACAGAGGTCTGCGTGCATCTTCACCAAATCTCCTCTAACCAGATTAATGTCAAAGATACGGAAGTCGCCTGGACAACCGGCTACCATGTTTACATCATTCACTCCCCCGTGCTTGGGTAGAGGATTGTCTTTCACATTAGGTCCCAAGTCTTTGAAAGATAAGATTCCAGACTTCACCAACCTTTGCACTTCAGTCCTCAAAGGATAACAATTCTCAACACTATGCCCTGGTGCTCCCTGATGAAAGGCACACGTCTGGTCTACTTTGTAATACCACGACAATGGTGATGGTACGGCTAGAGGTGGTCGCGTTTGGACCAACTTCTTCTGAACCAATGTTGGTAATAGCTCTTCATAGCTCATGGGAATAGGGTCATAGTTCTCCCTTCTCTTATTATACCCTTGATTCCCCTGCTGGGACGGTCTCTGATAAGCAGCAGTAGTCGGAGCGGCATTCATAACAGGAGTAACTGAGGCGACTTGCTGATGACGCTGATAATTCTTTCTAGGAGCTTTTACTCTTCTCTCTTGCATAACAACATTTGTATCCCCCTCTTTCTTCTTGGTAAACCCATAAGCTTGATTTTTCACACTTCCGGATCCTTCACCCTTTGTCGAACGACCTTCTCTTACTGCCTCTTCTAGGCGGACACCCATTCCTACCATTTCTGTAAAATCACTTGGGGAACTTGCTACCATTCTTTCGTAGTAGAAAGCTCCCAGCGTCTTCAGAAAAATATTGGTCATTTCTTTCTCTTCCATGGGCGGAATCACTTGCGCAGCCACTTCGCGCCATCTCTACGCATACTCTTTAAACGATTCTCTGTCTTTCTGAACCATGGCCCTAAGCTGGTCACAATCGGGTGCCATGTCCACATTGTACTTGTATTGCTTAATGAATGCTTCTCCCAAATCACCGAAGGAGGTGCAGCAGGAACAGTATGCACCACAGGAGGTGCAGGAGTAACAACATTTGGAACCACTGGAGCATCTTGAGGGCCAAGATTGAAACCTTCAGGTGCAAAATTCTCTGGCATTCCCCACGGATAACCCCGAGGCACACGGTTTTGAACAACAACCAGAGTAGCAGATACAAGAACAGCAGGAACTTCAGCATTTGCCCTTGTTGGTTGAGGTTGAACACTCGATGGCTGATTTTGAGCAGCCACCAGAGCTTCCATCAGAGTAGTCAAGTTGGCCAAGCCAGTCTTCAAAGCGGAAACTTCTTCGCGCAGCTCGCGATTCTCCTATTCTAAGTTGTCCATCTTCTTTTTGAAATTAGCCCGAGTGTTGTAGTGATGAGTCAGCTTGCTGAGTGAAGCAAAGAAACTGGGTAAGACACCTGGATATGCATAAAAAATGCAAGAAATATGTGCAATATTATGCATGATATGCAATGCATATGATTATTTTTACTTTATCATTTAATATTTCAAGGGATTTAACGTTTATAGACATATTGCAAACATCAAAATAATAACGTATTTGAAATACTGGAAACTTTTATTATAATAGCTTCAAAATGGGTTACAAATTTCAACGATCCCAAATACAAGATGAAAATACAATCTAAAATCCTGAGAAGAGGAACTAATGGAGATCAATCTGTACGCTGGCGTTTCCCTGTGAGCCTGGAAATCTGAGCTCTCAATCTCTGGTTTTCTTCCACACGTCGGACGACAACCTCCTTCCAATTATCTGAAGCAGGAAGTAAGTAATCAACACCTGTTTGAGGCTGAGGAGAAAATAAATCCCCTTGCCTCTCCATAGACTCCACCGCTCGACTCTCAAGGATCTCGATCAAATCATCTTTCTCCTTCAGGTCTGCTCTGTAGGAACTCTCTAAAGTCTGGAACTTGTTCTTCCAAGAATCCCTTTCCTATTGCATCCTAACCAAAGCAAGCTGCAACTCTTCCAGATCATCTAATACAGGAGGAATGGTCTTCACAAACAAATCAGGCATGGGTGTCTCCCGAGTATATGGCATCTTCAACTGAATGGCTGTCGATCGGACCCACTGAAGATATGGCTCCAAAGAAACAACACCTCTAGGTCCCAAATCCTTCCTACTCTTCTTATGAACGTGACGCCAGGCCTTCGCAATCTGCTCCCTAGCTTCCCTGTGTTCTTCTCCTTCCTTCAGAAAGAAACTACTCAGACGAATATTATTTGGTTTATCTCTCATCAGATAACCAAGTTTTCGCCGTGCAAGAACATGGTTATAGTTAATTCCTTCCTTTGTACCAAGAAGAGGCACATTGGGGAAGCTACCACAACTGTCAATAATCTCCATATCCTGGTAAGCTCGATGACGCTAATCAATATCCGAGTGAGTAAGTGCCATGATCTTAGGAGCCCAACGGGGTTCCTTCTTGACATCCCAAAAAGCATCATACTGGGGCATATGAGAGATGAACCACCGGTACAACAAAGGCGTGCAACAGATAATCATTCCCCCATGATAGGAACTCCGAAGATGAACAGAGTAATAAGTATCACCCAACAGTGTAGGAACCGGGTTTCCAATCATGAAAATCCTGATAGCGTTAATGTCGACAAACTTGTCCACATTAGGAAATAAGAATAATCCATAGGCGAGTAAAGCAAAGATGGCCTCAAAAGCAACCGTACTCTTCATCCTGGCAAAGTAACAAGCTTTTTCCAATAAGAACTGAGCTGGTAATCCTCTAATCCCTCCTTTGGTAGTCATATGGGCTTCCACCTCAGACTTCCCCAGGTGAATCAAAGAAGCAATCTCATGTGGTTTTGGCTCATCCTCCAAACCAGTAAAAGGAACACGATTGGTAACAGGAAAATCCAATAGATAGGAATACTCTTCCAGTGTTGGCATCAGCTGATAATCGGGAAAAGTAATGCAGTGATACACTGGATCATAGAACTGGACCAAGGTCGAGAGAATACCCTCCTTCATCTCCAGCTTCATGAGAGGAATAATGGATCCATACTTCTTCCGAAAGTCTGCAGGACACTCGATCTCTGGAATTAGACTGATCAACTTATCTATCTTGGGATCTTTGAAACTGTATTTCCCAGTCTTTCTCTTTCCAGAATCCATGGTTAATAGGTACCTGAGATATTCACAAATAGTCAACCTTTAAATCCCTTGAAATATTGTTTTCTTCAAAAGATGCTTATGAGTGCATGGATGCATGATGCAACAATCACACACAAGATCACACATATAGGGTTCATAGGTTCAACGTCACGAGCATGAAGTCGAAGGTACTATCTATAAGGTGTTGGTCTGAAAAGTTATCACCTGCCGAACAAGGTTCTAAGAGGTTCCCAGAGTCTACATCCTTCCTTCGGATATTACTAACTTCCTAATTAACTCGATAATTAGTAATATTCTCAAGAAAGACTCGTCCGAGTGTAGTATCGCGTGACAACTACTTTCGGATTACTCCGTCATAGCTTCCGCACTACACCTAAAAGGCCAATATGGGTTCGGTAATCTACGGTCCTCAGCTTCAGCAGGCTCCCAGGTCGAAAGCAGTACGTCTTCCCGATTATTCGGTAAACGACACTACAGTCAAAGGGGCCTCCACTGAGTGGGGGATCTCATGCCTCCTTTTTTGGGATTACTCCCTCAAAGTTAACATGACTATACTGCCCGTCATATCTTAAAGTTTTCCCAAGTCCGGGTATAGGACTTATGAGTAATCACCAAGCACCCTGTAAACCAGGAAAATCCAGACAAACATATATACAAAATATAACACATAAACATAATAAAACATATACAGATATAAACAAAAATAGGCTTAACCCACTTAGGGATGGACCAGCAAGAGGTCAATCTTTCCCCAGCCGAGTCACCATTTTTCTGTAGCGGTAGAAATGTTCAAGACTAGGCCATTGGATTGACTAGACTTTATACAAATAAAAATAAAAATCGCCATCGCGATTTATTGTTTCCAAAGGAATGGGAAAAGAGTGAATAACCCAAAAAAGGGGGAAAGATTCAAGGTAAGGGGGTTGGTTATGCAAAGGGAAGATATTAGCACCCTAAACATCTACGGTACTCCGCAAGAACCTGATGTGGCGATTGACCTAATGTGTCTAACGGTATCTTAACTGCAAGTGCACAATCTATCGCGGTAGTAATAAAAAGATGTCGAACCCACAGGGACTTCGTAATCACTCTAGTGTTATGAAACAGGTTAGTTTAGCTAAGGCGGAAATTGTCACGTTTGGTTTTTAGAAGTTTAAAACTAAAGGAGAAACTAAATTCAATTAAAAGAATTATAATATTAAAGTGGTCGGAGTGTAATGTTTTAAACCTATGCGAATTAAATTGTACCTAAGCATATAAAAATATTTAACTTAAATTGTTATGTAGTACTTATCAGTTTAAAAACCCTCGATTCACACTCTCGTGGTCTTACCTCGGATCATACTCCTAAAGCCAAATGTGTGCTCTCTCTAGCCCATAAGTGTTTAGAAAGCATCTTTTTGAAAACTAAATAAATCTAATTCATTTTAAAGCGCTCTCGCTGTATTTAAATCGAATGCCTAACTTTAGTTATCCGGTTAAAACCTCACACTCTCGTGGTCTTGATTTCTCCCTATTTTACTTTCCTTACTCTCGTAACAAAAAGCTTAATTTTTTAATTATAAAAAGTCACGGCCAGAAATTAAGTTAATTAAGGTTTTAGCTTAGAAATACATTAATTCATTCCGTTATTTCATCACACCCCGACTACGGGTATTTAGCTAATCATAATGCTCGGAATTAAAATGCGGGAAATAAAATCAGAAAACAATAGCACATGCATTATAAATAAAGAACATAAATTTAACATAAATAAATTGCAATTATATTGAATACGATAAAAAACCTGAAAAGCAATAATATCCTAGATCCTTCTTCCACAAGCCGGTAAGATCGGAACGTCGGAATGAAAATTAAATAAACAAAATGCTGAGGCTTGAAAGAAATCCTAACTACAATAGCAATTTCCTGATGTTGGAAATGCTATTAAAGGTTCTGAAAGGAAAGGGAATAATCAAAAACAAAATAAAATCGGAAAATAGAATCGGGTTTTAAATCGGCAGAGCTTCCCAAGAATTTTCTGAACTGAACTCTGTATTTTCTTCTTTGAAGTCCAAGCTATTTATAGAGAATGAATATAGTTGGAATTATATTTCACGTTGCTAGATTCTTGGCTTGCTGAGAAAAATAAGGAGAAGGTGGTCTTGGTCGTTGGAGAAAAATAAGGCACACATGCATTCGTTACTTGACCACGTACTGCACGTTCAAAATAACTAATATAATGCTTATTACAGTTGTGGCTGGTGTGTTACGTGCAGATTCCATGAAATAGCATGTTACGGTCGTGGCCAATGCATGACGGTCGTAACACACTTCTGAAGTGTCTTACGGTCGTGGCAAGGGTGTGACGACCGTAATAGCAGCAAATCTTGGATTTTTGACAGATTTATCTATTCTCTTCTGGTCTTGGCCGTGATCTTGTACATTTCATGTTTCTTTCTAGTTTGAGCTAAGATATGTTGTACCTGTATAAAATCATACAAAACTCGGAGTATTCGGGAGTTAATCGGGTCAATACGATATAAAGCGGTTTAATTTCATAGTAAATATATGATACGATTTCTCGTTATCAAATCCTCCCATACTTAAACCTTTGCTTGTCCTCAAGCAAATAGTCGTAAAAATCAGACAAGTGTTCGTCAGGCGCACATGCACGACATACCTTTGATTTTCAAGATAAAACACATAAAACCAATCGTCAGTTGGCCGGTACTTGAGTAAAACGTCAGTGATACGCCAATGACACAATTGAGTCGCGTCTTTCAACTTTAACAAACCGCTTAATCGTTTCGTCATATTTCAACCTCGATCCTCTCGTGCTTTTTCGCCCGGTTTCGTTCTGGCGCAATCACATTAAGCCCTTTGTCTTTGCACGCACGTAGTGGAGTAGCCGGTTAGTGACTTTGATCCTATTTTTGTTACGGGGTCTGGTACACGGAGGTGGTTACCCTATATTTTTCCAAATCGGAGGTTGCGGGGGATCGAGCCGTAGCACGCCCTACCAAGTTCAGAACCAGATACCTCTGAACCAACCAACAATGGACTTCTTCTCTTATACTTATGTCTCGTATGCGATCTTTGTCTTTTGGCACAAGATTTTCTTTTCTTAGCATCGAGATGAGAAGGGTGTTTCATTAATTAGGCATCAAACACTTATATTCATCGGCTCCCCACGTGGTTTGTGACCAGACGGTGCTGACTGCTAGTATAAACTACTAGGGGTTACTTCAGAACTTAAAAATCGAGGTGTACGTATAACGTTTTGTTTAGACGGGTTGCATAAGCAGGATGTTTGCGGTGTCATAATCGTATTGATTTTGTTTACTCGTTCTCGCCTTCCTAACTAGGTTTCCGTTTAAGGTAGGTATGTCGAGCTATGCGAACAGAGAATTTTTTTTTTGGTATGGCTTATAATACGGGGAAAACTTGAAAATATCATAAAATTACCATAAAATTACTAGAATTTGCAACATGAAGAAAATGCGGAATAAAAAGCATATTGCCTCTCCCACACTATATCAGACATTGTCTCAATGTCATGATATATGGTAGGAAGGATTACAAATAGAAAAACGGTACGGAAAGGGAAATGAATGAAATACAGAAATAAAAACAAAAGAAAACTACTGGTGGCCTCTGCCTCTGCTTCGGGTGCGGGAGCGTCGGGTAGGTGTGGCCTCAAGGTCGGTATCATGCGAGCCAAGAGCGGTTACGTCCATCCGTAAGGAGTTAAGCTCAGAGAAAACCTCGTCCAGCTTCTCGTTGACGTTGTGCTGGCCACTCAGAATTTGGATGTTCTGTGCATATAGAGTGTCATACTGCTCCTGATGCTTCCTTTCAAGAGCTACAACCATCTGATTTTGCTGATGGAGGGCTCTGAGGATGTCCTCTATAGTGAAAGGAGGTGGTGCAGAAGAGGACTCAGGAATGTCGGGAGCAGGTGCTTCGCGGTCCAATTCCTCCTGGATCTCGTCAGTTGGAGCATCCGGCTGGTCATCGTGCATGGGAGCATGGCCGTCAGGGGCATCAAATAGACAATTGGCTCGGTTTTATGGATCGATACGGTCCCTGCAAGGCAGAACAATGTTATAATAAACAACGTTACGGATCACTGGATTGAACTTGCCGTCGTCCCGTTCGTGAATGAGATGAGCAAATTTGCAATGGTCCAAGGTGAGCAAAACCGGTGCTCTGGAGGGAAGATGGGCAAGGGTGTCGCCATGATTCAAAGCCAAGGCAATAGAAGTGACAAGCCCTCCGAAGTAGAAAGGTTTTCCGCCTCGAGTGCAAATGGAATGAATATGGGCCAAGAGGAAGGGTGCGGCGTTGATTTTCTGATCGGTGAACGCGCAGTGCATGAAGAATAGCTCTTTGGAGTTGAGCTTATGGTTACTGTCCCTTGCGAAAATGGTGTTGCACAGGAGGCGATGGAAATAACGAATGACGGGATTGTGAATTTGTGTGGCATTGAGGTGATCGTAGGAGCTAGCACGGTTGTCGGTCAGGCTATGCCATAGATTAAAGGATTCCTCATGGAAGGTGTCAGGTACACAGAGGTGAGCGCCTTCATCAGTACAGAAGTCGAGTAATCGACCGAATGCGTTCTGAGAGAAGTCGTATTCGGTTCCGAAAATGCGAAACCGTACCGCACCAGTAAATTGATTTGTTGGACCATTAGGAGTGATGTAGCAGAAGGAACTGAGGAACTTGAGAGTGAGATTCTCGTACGTGGGTTGGGGATGGCTACAGAGGGTCCAAAGGTTAACATTTTGAAGGAGATATTGGACACTTTGAAGCAATCCAAGGTCTCTGAGGCAGTCAATGTCGACGTACCTAGTGGGATGGAGGCCTCGGCGTTGAAACTTCAAGAACTTCGTGCACTGGGTTTCACCTTGTTCACCATCGCGTAAGTGGATGCCTGGAATTTGCTGGTTTACGTTTGCCATTTTTGCATGCAATAGTGTTAGAGAGAGTGGGTTGTGGGTTGGAATTGGTGAGGGATACGGTTTATGAGATGTATATATAATGAGGGAAAGTAATGGGAAGTTTGAAAATTAGTGGAGAATAATGGTGAGTTAAGTGGTGTGAATGGGGATTGATGGAGGTAGTGGGACGGTTTTGAAGTAGTGGAGGAAGAGGGAAAGGTTGAAGAAGAAGAGCTTCTGTCTGCTATAGGGGTTACTGATATAACCCGTGTTACGGTTGTAACACAGGCATGACGGTCGTAACACGCTAAAAGGCGTGTGACGATCGTAAGGGGGTTGTGATGGTCGTAACATCAGCAAAATATGTAATTTTTAGCAGACAGTTCTTACCAATTCTGTAACATCCTATCTTTACACAGGCATTTCAATGGAAGTATACATTCAGTGTTGTACCAAGCAAATGCAAATATATATATTCCAAAACATCAAAACATCAATCGATCAGAGCAATGCTCGCAATTTTATGTATAGCATTATAATTGGCATAAATGAAACTAGCAAATGAACACTAAATAACTAAAACTTTGATTCCATAAATTTGCTTGCTCAACACCAGAAATTCAAAAACTACATAAAAGTAAATTTGTTCCAAATTAAAACGAACTGAAAATATGCGAGAATGGGAACTTCCTAGAAACAAAACAAAAGGAAATATAAAACTAGAGCTGATTTTTGTGAGTTCATCCAAGCTTTGCTTTTATGTCTTCGAGTGTATTATGAATGTGATAAAATTGCTCCACGGTTATGTCAGTTAATCCGATTATCTCCAGACGCATGCTTTTTATTTCGTCTTTTATTCCATTAATGTTAGTCTGGTAGGTATCAAGTGTGGTAACTGTTAGAACAAAGTTTGAATCTACTACCCTAAGTTTAAGTTTTGATGATAACAAAATGCAAAGATATATTAATTGTATGATTCATGTAAGAACTATTTTCTACCTAAAAATTACACTCTGTTTTACAGAAATTCTGATAGGTATCAGCATGAGAATATCGACATCAACATCAGAAGATGTTATATCAGATACCAGAATCAGAAGATCAACTTGCGCTTATGCTGAAGCTTGATGAACAGATCTGCGCTTAACACTCTGGACTCTGATCAAGACAACAATAGTTCATCAGCACCTAAGCAGCGTCAGAATGAGCCAAAGCCAGAACACGCTTAAGTGGCAACGGTACTGTGCATTCAAGATGAGTTATTACCAATGACATCATTCCAGACAAGATCTGCTCAATAAGGAAAGAATGTTATTGGCAATGAAACAAAATCATTGCTCCAACGTACACTATTTCCAATGCTATATAAACAAGTCAATGAAGATTGAATTGGCTAATGCTCTACACCAATCTACACGCCTAAAAGCTATTCATCATCTTCCTCACTCTCAGTTTGCTAAAAGCTCCAAAATTCCTTACTCAATCATTTTAGCAATCTAGTTTCCATAAGCTTAAGTTGTGTAGTATCACAGTTGTGATAATCAGTTTTGTATAAAACATTCACACACCTAGATTTCAATACTTTGTAAGAAAGTAATTCCTTGAGAAACCGGTTTGTGGTTTGCATCAAGAAGGATTTAGCAGTTGTTAAAGCAGATTGTAATATTCAGTTGAATATAGTGGATTAAGACCTCGTTGGAGAGAGGCGAAATCACCTTGACGGGTGGACTGGAGTAGTTTGAGATCAAACGAACCAGGATAAAAATACTCTGTTGATTGCAATTGATTTCCAGTTTTTACAATTCAACCCCCCTTCTTGTGTTTTTCACTTCTTCAATTGGCATCAGAGCGCCTGGTTCTGAGCTAAAACACTTAACCGTGTCAGTACAAGATTCAGCGTCAGAAAAACACAATGGCAGGAACTTATCAACACACCAGCAATGACAACAATGAAGACAAAGACAGATTCAGCGGCAAACCTCCAGTCTTTGATGGAGAAAATTTTGATTACTGGAAAGACAGAATTTAAAGCTTTTTTCTGGCACACGATGCTGATCTGTGGGACATGGTGACAGATGGATACACGCACCCTGTGAATGCAAGCGGTCAGAAGATTGATAGGAAAGCATTGTCTGACCAATAAAAGCGTGACTTCAAAAATCACCACAAGGCCAGAACCATCCTTCTCAGCGCCATCTCTTATGCTGAATATGAAAAGATCTCTAACAGAGACACAACAAAGAACATGTTTGACTCACTCAGAATGACGCATGAGGGCAACGTTCAGGTCAAAGAAACTAAAGCTCTTGCGCTCATTCAGAAGTATGAGGCATTCAAAATGGAAGAAAGTGAATCCATTGAAACAATGTTCTCAAGATTCCAAATTCTGGTGGCTGGTCTCAAGGTTCTGGACAAAGGATACTCTACTGCTGATCATGTCAAGAAGATCATCAGAAGCTTACCAAAGCAGTGGAGGCCAATGGTTACAACTCTAAAGCTAGCAAAAGATCTCAACAAAATTTCTCTGGAGGAACTTATCAGCTCCCTCAGAAGTCATGAGATAGAGCTAGAAGCTGATGAACCGCAGAAGCAAGGTAAGCCTTTAGCATTAAAATCTAACAAAAAAATCTGAGTCTAAAGTTTTGCAGGCAGTTGAAGAAACATCTGATGGATCCTCATCAGAAGAAGACGAACTTTCTCTTCTCTCCAGAAGAGTGAACCAACTGTGGAAGCAGAGGCAAAGGAAGTTCAGGAATCCCAGAAGATCTGATCAGAACGAGTCTTCTTCCAGATACAGAAGGACAGATTCTTCCTCTGGATACAGAAGATCTGAAGGCTCCTCAGGAAGCAGAAAGCCAAACACCAAGGACATCATCTGCTATGAGTGCAATGAGCAAGGACACTACAAGAGTGACTGCCCAAAGCTTCAGAGGGAAAAGCCCAAAAAGAAGTTTGGAAGAGAAAAGAAGAAAAGTCTCATGGCTACATGGGATGAATCTGACTCGTCTGAAGCTGACTCAGAATCAGATGATGAGAGAGCAAACATAGCTCTCATGGCCAACATTTTAGAAGATAGTGAAGCTTCTGAATCAGACTCAGAATCAGATACTGAAGAGGTATTTCCTAACTTTGCAGTTAATTTTACCAAGGCTGAACTTGCTGAAAGCCTTAACGAAATTCTGGAAAGGTACCAGCAGATTAGAGTTAAATTCAGAAACCTGAAAAGGAATCTTGAATCTGACTCTGATAAGACTGAGAGTCTTAAATTGGAAAATTCTGAGATGAGAAATAAAATTTCAAAATTAGAAAATACTTTACAAAACTCTCAGAAGGAACCAATTTCTGAAACTCCCAGCAGCGCTGATGAGATCATCAAGGAGTATGATCACAGTTTCCAGAAGTTCCTTGCTAAAAGCATAGATAGAAGCAAAATGGCTTCAATGATCTATGGAGTTAGCAGAAACGGCAGGAATGGAATAGTATACCAAGGTAAGGTTCCTACACCAAAGAATGTCATGGATTTAACCATTAAACACACTCCTTTGAACTCACATTTTATGTATGGTCACACACATGATATTAAATACACTAGCAGTAAGTATTCTGTGAAACCAAAATTCAACCAGAGTTTTGGTAAATCTAACAAATCAGGACCCAAGAAAATCTGGGTACCTAAGGATAAAATAATACATGTTGCAGATATCTTTAGCAGCAAATCAAAAACACCAGTCATGGTACCTGGACTCTGGCTGCTCACGACACATGACAGGAAGAAGGCATATGTTCCAAGGCCTGGAACTTAAGCCTGGAGGCCACGTTGGCTTTGGAGGCAATCAGAGGGGAAAGATCATTGGCTCTGGAACTGTAGGTAATGGAAATCTTCCCTCTATAAATAATGTTCTGCTAGTAGATGGATTAATGCATAATCTGTTATCCATAAGTCAATTAAGTGATAACGGTTATGATATAATCTTTAATCAAAAATCATGTAAAGCTGTTAGTCAGAAAGATGGGACTATCCTGTTTAATGGAAAGAGGAAAAACAACATCTATAAAATCAAACTTTCTGAACTGAAAAGTCAGAATGTAAAGTGTCTTCTGTCTGTTAACAACGAGCAGTGGATCTGGCACAGAAGATTGGGGCATGTTAGTATGAGAAGAATATCTCATATTAACAAACTCAATCTGGTCAGAGGACTTCCCAATTTGAAGTTCAATTCAGATGCTCTGTGTGAAGCATGTCAGAAAGGCAAGTTTGCAAAACCTTCTTTCAAATCTAAAAATGTTGTTTCTACCTCTAAGCCATTAGAACTTCTGCACATTGACTTATTTGGACCAGTTAAAACTGCTTCAGTCAGTGGCAAGAAGTATGGGTTAGTAATCGTAGATGACTATAGCAGATGGACATGGGTAAAGTTCTTAAGACACAAGGACGAGTCACACTCTGTGTTTGTTACCTTCTGTAACCAAGTTCAGAATGAAAAGGATCTTAGAATCGTTAAAGTCAGAAGTGATCATGGTGGAGAGTTTGAAAACAAAGATTTTGAGTCATTCTTTAATGACAGAGGCATTCTGCATGATTTCTCTTGTCCTAGAACTCCCCAACAAAATGGAGTTGTAGAACGAAAGAACAGAACATTGCAAGAAATGGCCAGAACCATGATCAATGAGACAAACGTTGCTAAGATCTTTTGGGCAGAGGCAATAAACACAGCGTGCTACATTCAGAATAAAATCTCAATAAGACCTATTCTGGAAAAGACTCCATATGAATTGTGGAAGAACAGAAAGCCCAACATTTCATATTTTCATCCATTTGGATGTACTTGCTTTATGTTAAATACAAAAAAGTATTTGAACAAGTTTGACTCTAAAGCATAGAAGTGTATTATGTTAGGATACTCTGAACGCTCAAGAGGGTACAGAGTATACAATATAGAAACACAGATTGTGGAAGAATCAATCAGTGTTCGTTTTGATGATAAGCTTGACTCTGTAAAGTCAAAGCAGAATGAAGTTTTTGCAGGTATGGAAATTGAATTTACAGGTTCTGAAGACAAGTCATCAGAAGCTCTCAACACAGAAACCCCTTCAACATCTGAAAGGAGCACTGCTAGCAATCCTACAACAGCTGCTGATTAACCTCAGAAGAGACTACCCAGAAGCAGCTTGGATCACCCAGAAGAAACTATCTTAGGAAGAAAGGAAGATCCAATCAGAACAAGAGCAAGCTTCAGAAACTCTAAAGAAACCCTCATGGGACTTGTGTCTCTGATTGAACCTTCTTCTATTGATGAAGCACTTCTGGACAACAACTGGATTCTAGCAATGCAAGAAGAGCTGAATCAATTCACCAGAAATGACGTATGGGATCTTGTTCCCAGACCAAAAGGATTCAACGTCATTGGAACAAGATGGGTGTTCAGAAACAAGCTTAATGAACAAGGTGAAGTCATCAGAAACAAAGCACGACTGGTAGCACAAGGTTATAATCAACAAGAGGGAATAGACTATACAAAAACCTTTTCTCCAGTCGCCAGGTTAGAATCTATCAGACTTTTAATTTCATTTGCTGTTAATAGAGGCATCACTCTGTATCAGATGGATGTCAAGAGTGCATTCTTAAATGGTTATATAGAAGAAGAGGTTTATGTGCACCAACCCCCTGGTTTTGAAAATACAAAACATCCAGAACATGTTTTCAAACTAAAGAAGTCACTATATGGTCTGAAACAAGCTCCCAGAGCTTGGTATGAAAGACTAAGTAACTTTCTGTTAGAAAATGAATTCACCAGAGGGAAGGTGGACACTACCTTATTCTGTAAGTCAGTTAAGAATGACATCTTAGTTTGTCAAATTTATGTTGATGACATTATTTTTGGATCTACTAATCCTTCTCTTGGAAGAAAATTTTCTAAGTGTATGCAGGCAGAATTTGAGATGAGCCTCATGGGGGAACTGAAATTCTTTCTAGGAATTCACATCAATCAAACTCCAGAGGGAACTTACATTCATCAGAGAAAATATGTCAGAGATCTTCTGAAGAAATTTGACCTCTCAGAATGTAAGCCATCAAAGATTCCAATGCATCCCACGTGCATTATGGAAAGAGAAGAGGTAAGCAAAAAGGTAGAACAGAAGGTCTACAGAGGTATGATTGGCTCTCTCCTTTATCTGACAGCTTCAAGGCCTGATATCTTATTCAGCGTATGTATTTGTGCTAGATTCCAATCAGATCTTAGAGAATCTCACTTAACAGCTGTTAAGCGAATTTTCAAGTATCTGAAAGGTACTACTAATCTGGGTTTATTTTATAGAAAATCTAGTGATTACAACTTAGTAGGCTACTGCGATGCTGACTTTTCTGGAGACAGAGTAGAGCGTAAAAGTACTTATGGAAGCTGCCAGTTTCTGGGAGAAAATCTGATCTCTTGGTCCAGCAAAAGGCAATCCACAATTGCGCTATCAACAGCAGAAGCTGAGTACATAGCAGCAGCAGGATGTAGCACACAAATGCTCTGGATGAAAAGTCAGCTTGAAGACTTCCAGATTTTTGAGAGTAACATCCCTATACTCTGTGACAATACTTCTGCTATTTGCTTAAGTAAGAATCCCATTTTACATTCTAGGGCTAAGCATATAGAAATAAAACATCACTTCATTAGGGACTACATTCAGAAAGGAATTTTGAACTTAAAATTTATTGATACAGACCATCAATGGGCTGATATCTTCACTAAACCCCTTTCTGAAGATAGGTTCAATTTCATTCTGAAACATCTCAGCATGAAAATCTGCCCAGAGTGAAAATGCTTTAATTCTATATATTATCCTTCAGAATGTATTTGTTTTACTGTGAACTTCTGATCAATCTCCTTTCAGAAAGATAGACATACAGATTGTATCAGATGCTATTCTTAAAGATCTGAGCGTTTCAGCTTAAAGATAGACGTGCTGCTCACTAAATCAAACAAGTGTCATCCAATCATCAGCAAATCTCTGAAGCAGAACGCATGCACGCTTCTGAGAAGGCAAAACGCTGATTAGGTGCATTGAGACACATGTCTGGTAACCGTTTCAAGTATCTTTCTCAAATCCCCCAAAATCAGCAAGCATTAAATGAAAGTAATCATGTTTTAAAACGTAATCATGAATTAATTCTCTTTCTTGAAACCGTTTACACTTTCAAAAATTATTTTGAAATCTATTTAAGCACATTAACATCTCACATTAATATTTTACCGTTTCTTACAATCTTACAAATATGTTCTGCATTTTTCTTGTGTGTTCATCTCTCTCAAAAGAAACCCATTTTTCAGTTTTCTCAGAAAAACCCTAAGTGTGAACATGGCAACCTCCAGCAACGTTTCTGCAGGTTCTTAGAAGGAGGCTTCTTCTGAACAATACCAAGTTCCCTTCAGAACACTCCTTACACCAGTGAAGAATTTGGAAGTGCTGTCTGAACTAATTGTTGACTTCTCCAATCTGAAAGAAAATGGATTTTACTTGATAGAAGAAGTTAGGGCACAGGGATGGGAGAAATATTTTGATAGGTTGGTTGGACCAACGTTCCCAGTCTTGGTCAAGGAGTTCTGGATTCATGCGTACTCATCAATGCATCAAGTGACCTCCTACATAATGGGAAAGAAGATTGTGATCACTGAGGATCACATAGCAAGATTGATTGGATACAGTGGTGGTGGTATCCGCTGTATCGACATGGCTGAAAGATGCTCTGACGTTGCTGTCATTGCGATGCAGATTTTCACCCATGGGGTTCCCAACAGCAAAATCAGAGACTTAAAGGATCAGGATAGAATATGGGCGAAGATCATTCTGGGGTGCTTTAATCACAGGAAGCCAACAAGCTCTCCTGATTATATAAATATAGATCAGCAGTTTCTGATCTATTTTATTAATCAGAAGGTAAAAATCAACTTGGCTCATCTTCTGTTTAATCACCTCAGGACCAGCGTCAAGGAGACAAGGGAAGAAGAAAGGACAAAGAGGGATTGGATACCCTTTGGCAGGTTAATATCAAATATTCTGACTGAGAATAGGCTGATAGAACACCTTACAGAAGCTTAGGAATTAAGTTCTATTGAACCTACTGTTGGCAAGCCTCTGAACGCCAAGAATCTGAAGAAAATGAAACTGATAAAGAATATCAGAAAGGAGCCCAGCGTTACTCCTCTTGCTGACATCACCAGCAGAAGAGTCCCACTGAACGACTTTCCACTATTCTCTGAGATTGAATCAAAACCAGTTGTGGTTCACAGATACTTGGACGCTTGCAAGGCTGATGGTACAGATCCCAAACTGAATATTAAAGATCTGCACCAACAACAACCAGAAGTTACTATGAAGAAGACGAAGAAAAGAAAGGCCACTTCAGAAGGACCATCCCAGCAGACCCCTAAGAAAAGAGGTAATCTATCTGCTGCTTCTGTTTTAAATTCTTCTGCTATTCCAACAACAATCCCAACCCCAGCTTCACATGAACTTCCAATTCCCATACCAACTATTGATGAAACCGAACCAGAAGATGACCCTTCTGAGTCACTGACTCTCAGGAGACCCTGCACCAAATCCCAAACTCCAAAACCCACAACATCAACAGCATCAGAACTTGACAAAGTTCTATCTGAAATTGATGAACGTGTTTCAGCTCACCTCTCAGATAATCCAAACACTCAACCAGAGATTGCCCTCTCTCCTCAACCAGAACATCCTCTCTCACCCATACCAGAAGAACCACAAATTCCTGAACAACCAGAAATTCCACCTCCTTCTCCACAACCAGCAATTCCTCCTCCCTCTCCTCAACCAGAAATTCATCCACCATCACCTCAACCATCACCTCCACAACCTGAGTTTCATCACTCTGAAACTCCATCACCTGAACCTCATTCTCCTCAATCCTCTGAGCCACAACCCTTGGCAATTCAGCTGCCATGTGGAACAACTGTAACCATGGCCCAACTGCCATCCTCGCCAGAAACTACCCCTCCAAATACTCCAAACAGTCCAATTATTATTTATGATTCTCCCACTCCATCTCCCAAACAAACTACAGAAGTCCACAACAGGACCTTCACCGATTTAATAATCCTTGACCGTCTTGCTGATCTCAAACACAAAATAGCCATTCCCAAACCAAAACAGCCAGATGTTGGCTCTGGCATTGTGAATTTTGAAACAGGTTTGCAGCAATGGATTGCTTCTCTAAAGCAAGTTTGTCCTGGAATGATTGATCCTGCTGCCTCAGACCAACTCTGGACACGTTTCAGAATATGGGTATGCGCTGAAGCCCTCAAATTGCAAGACATCAATTATGAGCAGGCACAACAGAACTTCAGCAAGCTGCTGAAGGAAGTTGAAAGCCAGCTGCCACAGGACGAAGTGCTCTTTCTGGATAGTGAGCCATGGTCTGAGAAGTGTCAAGCTTCAAAAGTTCAGCAAGCAGAAGATCAGACTATTCAAGTTGAAGAGGCCAGTCAAGCTGAAGATGTTGCAGAAAGCTCTCAGAAGTTGCCTGCTTCTGATGTTTCTCAAGCTGCCTTGGACAGGCAGACTCTGGAAGAGCTGAAGCTGAATGATATTCGTCTGCAGCAAAGAATGGATGAAAATAATCAGAAGGTGAAGGAAAGGATGGATGTGCAAGACAGCAAGATAGATATAGTAGTCAGCATGGTGCACAAGCAGAATGAAACTGCTGATCAGATTAAGTCAATGCTGGAGACTCTGTTCACACGCTTCCCACCCTAACCTTAGTTTTTCATTCATGATATTTTCAATGTTTTCTTTGCATATCATCTGTACTGTTTTGTCTGGCTCTGAATTTAATATAACAAGTTTTTCTGCTCTGATCGTTTTAGCACATCACTTACACTTTTTGATTGCTGACAAAAAGGGGGAGAACAAGAATGATATTTTTCAATAACGAATTACTGAGACAAAATAGTCTCAAACATTCTAACACTCTGATATACTTGAATGTTTTCTGTTTTTTTTTTGCATAAGTCTACAGGTACAAGAAGTTAATCACCTCTGATACACTGAAGCTCGAAGCTCTGATATTCTGATCTGAAGCTCTGATATTCTGATGTTCAAAGGAAGTCAATAAAGATCTGATCCTGAAGAACTCTTGGAATTAAAAAGGGAAGTAATAAATTCAGGGGAGTATCTTTGATCTAAACTCTGATATCTCTTTATCCCTTATCTTTGATAACTTCCTAATTAAATCTGATACAACTTATTATTTAGTTATCTCTGATACTTTTCACGCTATTTTCAATTAAAAAATATCTAGTTTTTGTCATCATCAAAAAGGGGGAGATTGTTAGAACAAAGTTTGAATCTACTACCCTAAGTTTAAGTTTTGATGATAACAAAATGCAAAGATATATTAATTGTATGATTCATGTAAGAACTATTTGCTACCTAAAAATTACACTCTGTTTTACAGAAACTCTGATAGGTATCAGCATGAGAATATCAACATCAGCATCAAAAGATGTTATATCAGATACCAGAATCAGAAGATCAACTTGCGCTTATGCTGAAGCTTGATGAACAGATCTGCGCTTAACACTCTGGACTCTGATCAAGACAACAACAGTTCATCAGCACCTAAGCAGCGTCAGAATGAGCCAAAGCCAAAACACGCTTAAGTGGCACGGTACTGTGCATTCAAGATGAGTTATTACCAACGACATCATTCCAGACAAGATCTGCTCAATAAGGAAAGAATGTTATTGGCATTGAAACAGAATCATTGCTCCAATGTACACTATTTTCAATTCTATATAAACAAGTCAATGAAGATTGAATTGGCTAATGCTCTACACCAATCTACACGCCTAAAAGCTATTCATCATCTTCCTCACTCTCAGTTTGCTAAAAGCTCCAAAATTCCTTACTCAATTATTTTAGCAATCTAGTTTCCATAAGCTTAAGTTGTGTAGTATCACAGTTGTGATAATCAGTTTTGTAGAAAACATTCACACACCTAGATTTCAATTCTTTGTAAGAAAGTAATTCCTTGAGAAACCGGTTTGTGGTTTGCATCAAGAAGGCTTTAGCAGTTGTTAAAGCAGATTGTAATATTCAGTTGAATATAGTGGATTAAGACCTCGTTGGATAGAGGCGAAATCACCTTGACGGGTGGACTGGAGTAGTTTGAGATCAAACGAACCAAGATAAAAATACTCTGTTGATTGAAATTGATTTCCAGTTTTTACAATTCAACCCCCCTTCTTGTGTTTTTCACTTCTTGTGAGTTCATCCAAGCTTTGCTTTTATGTCTTCGAGTGTATTATGAATGTGATAAAATTGCTCCACGGTTATGTCAGTTAATCTGATTATCTCCAGACGCGTGCTTTTTATTTCGTCTTTTATTCCATTAATGTTAGTCTGGTAGGTATCAAGTGTGGTAACAATTTTATTCAGATTATCAGTGTAATCCTTCTTGGTTGTTTCAGAGGCTTCATGGTCCTCTGCCATGTTGAAGTTTTCGTAGTAACCAGGAGGAGTCTCAGGGTCACCCATGTCAGACATAACATTATCATAAATTTGATAATCTTGTGGTGTCTCAGGTGTAGGAGGGTGGTCGGGTGGGTTTAGCTCATAAAGCCAATTATCACGGTTATGGACACTTACTTTGTTATGGTTTGGAAGGGTGAATAGGTTTACAACTTCATCTCTTATCAAATACTCATAAGGTGGGTAATCATGGTTTGCTATTATACGTCGGTCAAAGCAAAAAGCAATATTCATAGGACGAATCGTACCAAAATATGGGCACCTATTCAGTTGGTGTCTAAGGCCGAGGGCATGTGCAATCATTGTAACCAGGCCACCTATGATGATTGGTTCATCAGGGTTATCGATAATGCGGTAAAAGGTTTGCATTAAGAATGGCACGACATTAACGGGTTGGCCTTGGTTCATACAATATAGTAAAAATATCTCGTCCTTAGACACTGCAGTACGGTTCTCCTCTTTCCCGAATACAGTATGGGCTAGAATCTTATGAAAGTAGTGGATAGCAGGGTTATGTATCTCATCATTATGCATGTTATCCGGATCAGGGTGATAATTACCAGTTAAAGTCCCCCAAAAGTAATCTAGCTCAATATCCATCAGTTCAACCTGGGTAATAAAGTAATCAAAAGGGCCGCTAGGGAATCCTAACAGGTCAGCTAGTTCCTTATGAGTGTAAACAAAATCAATGCCAAAGAGACGGAAACTTATAAATCCTTTTCGGGTTCCTTTTCCATGTTCGGGTATATGGACTAGTGAGCTTAGAAATTCAAAGGTGAGCTCACGGTAGGTGGCAAACCTATTCTTAATGTGGGCTTTTCCCCACCCCAGCTAGTTAAACAAGTACAAAATACTATCCAATATACCTAAAGCATTCATAGTGGGTTCATCATAATAAAGTGTCATACCAATGTTTCTTTTTGATAATTCCTCGAATTTTCTCTTTTGGTTTCTACCCCTAAAGGTGGTTTCCAAGAAATTGTGTGGTTTTGGTTCCATGGTTATTGTTAGTCAGGGAAACAAGTCAGGAGAGAAGGTAGAAGAGAAACAAAAACTTTTCAGAAATCCTGTGGCAATTAAAATTATTTTTGAAATCAGCAGCAGTTTTATGAAAATTATAACAAAAGAAAGAAAATGAAAAATAAAACTTAAATAGGAATAAATGCAAAAACGAAAAGTATAATAAATAAATAGAAACAAATAACAATTAACAAATAAGTGGGTTGCCTCCCACTTAGCGCTGTTTTTAACGTCAAAAGCCTGACATAGTGCCTAGCAGCAGATTATTCAGGTGAAATATTGGGCAATTCTAAAAGTCTTAGACTATTCGTATAGTCTCTATTTTCAATGTTATTGTATATTTTTAACCACTGCCCGTTTACTGTAAACGAGTCAGTATTTCTACCCTTAATTTCTATTGCTCCTCTAGGGAACACTTTTGTAATTTCATACGGACCTGACCATCTAGATTTTAATTTACCAGGGAAAAGCCTAAGTCTTGAGTTAAATAATAGTACGAGATCTCCCACACTAAATTCTTTCCTAGATAAACGCTTATCATGCCATTTTTTAGTTCTCTCTTTGTATATTTTAGCATTCTCATAAGCATCTAATCTTAATTCTTCTAATTCATTTAAATCCAGGACTCGTTTTTCTCCCGCAGCAGTGTAGTTCATGTTGAGCGTTTTAACTGCCCAATACGCTTCGTGTTCTAATTCTACTGGGAGGTGACAGGATTTTCCGTATACGAGCTTGAAGGGTGTAGTTCCTATAGGGGTCTTGTAGGCCGTCCTATAAGCCCATAAAGCTTTGTTGAGCTTTGATGACCAATCTTTCCTGGATGTGGCTACAGTTTTTTCTAAGATCTGCTTAATTTCTCTGTTTGAGACTTCGACTTGTCCACTGGTTTGTGGGTGGTATGGTGTCGCTATACGATGTTTCACTCCATACTTAAATAGTAATTTGTCGAATATCTTTGAGATGAAATGGGAGCCACCATCACTAATGACGAGTCTCGGTACACCGAATCTTGGAAAGACTACGTTTCTAAAGAGTTTGATTACCACTCGTGTGTCATTTGTAGGAGAGGCTATGGCCTCAATCCATTTTGAAACATAATCGACCGCGACGAGTATATATTTGTTTCCAAAAGAAGATGGGAAGGGTCCCATGAAATCAATTCCCCATACGTCGAAGATTTCTACCTCTAGGATTCCTCTTTGAGGCATTTCATCGCGTCTTGAAATATTACCGGTGCGTTGACACCGATCGCAATTTCTAACAGCGATGTGGACATCTTTCCATAGATTAGGCCAGAATAGGCTGGCTTGTAAGATCTTTGCACAAGTTTTGGAAGTGCTTGCGTGTCCCCCGTAAGGAGATGAATGACAGTGGGAAATGATATCTTCTATCTCTTCTTCGGGTATGCATCGACGGAAAATTCCGTCTGGTCCTCTTTTAAACAGTAAGGGTTCGTCCCAATAGTAGTATTTGAGATCGTGGAAGAATTTCTTTTTCTGTTGGTAGGTAAGGTCTGGTGGGAGCGCGTTTGCAGCTAGATAGTTAACTATGTCGACATACCATGGAAGTCCCATGGTTGCATGGATTGCTTTTACGACTTCCTTGGGTTTTGGTTTGTTTAGGTTTAACTGGGCTAGGTTTCTCCTTATTTGGGCTATCAGTTGTTCATATGGAAAATCGTCGTTAATCGACACTTGTTCTGGTTTTATATCTTCCAATCTTGACAAGTGATCCGCTACGACGTTTTCGGTCCCTTTTTTATCCTTAATCTCTAAGTCAAATTCTTGCAAAAGTAGGAGCCATCTGAGGAGCCTTGGTTTTGCATCTTTCTTATTTAATAGATATCTTATAGCAGCGTGGTCCGTGTAGATGATGATTTTCGCTCCTACTAGATAAGAACAGAATTTGTCAAGCGCGAAGACGACTGCTAACAACTCTTTCTCAGTCGTGGCGTAGTTCATTTCGGCTGGGTCTAGCGTTCTACTAGCGTAGTAAATGGCATGTAGTTTCTTGTCCTTCCTTTGTCCAAGAACTGCGCCTACGGCGTAATCACTCGCGTCGCACATGATTTCGAAGGGTAAATTCCAATCGGGTGGTTGCATGATTGGTGCGGTGATAAGGGATGATTTTAGAGTTTCAAATGCTTTATGACAATCATCGTCGAATACGAACTCAGCATCTTTCATTAACAGACCGATAAGTGGTTTAGTAATTTTTGAGAAATCTTTAATGAATCGCCGGTAGAAACCGGCGTGTCCTAAAAAGCTTTGTATTTCTCTAACGGTCTTAGGTGGTCGAAGTTCTTTTATGACTTCTATTTTGGCTTTGTCAACTTCAATCCCTTTATTGGATATGACATGTCCTAGTACGATTCCTTCTCTGACCATGAAATGGCATTTTCCCAATTGAGCACGAGGTTTACTTTTACACATCTTTCTAAGACTTTCTCTAGGTTTGATAGACATCCTTCGAAACTTTCCCCGCACACTGAGAAATCATCCATGAACACTTCTATGATGTTGTGTATAAAATCTGCAAAGATTGATATCATACATCGTTGGAAGGTCGCTGGGGCATTACACAATCCGAAAGGAATTCGTCTATATGCGAACGTTCCATACGGACACATGAAAGTAGTCTTTTCTTGATCGTCAGGGTGAATGGGAATTTGAAAGAATCCGGAGTAACCGTCTAGATAGCAGAAATAGGAATGTTTGGCTAACCGTTCTAGCATTTGGTCTATGAAGGGTAGAGGAAAATGGTCTTTACGAGTGGCTTTGTTTAGTTTTCTATAATCTATACACACTCTATGTCCATTGACTACTCTTTGCATTATTGGTTCCCCTTTTGCGTTCTTAACAACGGTGATACCTCCTTTCTTGGGCACCACGTGTACTGGGCTCACCCACTTACTATCAGAGATCGGGTATATGATTCCAGCTTCCATAAGCTTTGTAATTTCATCTCTGACTACAGTGCTAAGAATCGGGTTAATCCTTCTTTGAGGTTCTCTAGAGGTTTTACAATTCTCTTCTAGCATAATACGGTGCATACAAATTGAAGGACATATTCCTTTCAAATCAAATATGTTATAACCTAGTGCAGTTGGGTATCTCCTTAGGACGTCTAAAAGTTTTTCAGTTTCGAGCTTTCCTAAGTTGGAGTTTACTATTACTGGTCGCGTGTGTTCGGTATCAAGGAATTCGTATCTTAGATTCTTAGGTAAGATTTTCAATTCTACACTGGGGTTCTTCGGGAATGGCATATGATCGGGCGTGAGTGCTAAGCTTTTGTTTAGACTGTCATCGTTTTCGAATATTGGAGGGGTTTGGATTTCCATCATCCCAGAATATTTCGTCTGTTCTGCTTCCATCTCTCTTACGCACTCGTCTATGACATCTAGAAGATAACATGTGTCGTTCATGGCTGGTGCTTGTAAGAATTGAGTAAGGATGAATTCCACTTTTTCTTCTCCAACTTCGAATGTTAGTTTGCCCTTCTTTACATCAATTATAGCTCCGGCGGTGGCTAGGAAGGGTCTTCCTAATATGATAGGGGTAACTGAGTCCTTGGTTATGTCCATGATGATGAAATCAGTCGGGATATAGAATTGACCTATTCCTACTGGAACGTTTTCCAATATACCTACAGGGTATTTAACTGATCGGTCAGCTAATTGAACGGACATTTTCGTGGGTCTGAGTTCTCCCATCTCTAGCTTTTTGCAGATAGATAGGGGCATGACGCTAATACTTTCTCCTAAGTCACATAGAGCTTTGTCTATGACAAACTTTCCAATATTACAAGGTATAGAGAAACTACCTGTGTCTTTTAACTTAGGAGGCATATTGTTTTGAATGATCGCGCTACACTCGGCAGTGAGTGTAACCGTTCCGTTATCTTCTATCTTTTTCTTGTTAGATAGAATTTCCTTGAGAAATTTAGCATACGAGGGCATCTGAGTGATGGCTTCTGTAAAAGGTATTGTGATATTGAGTTGTTTCAGAATTTCAACGAATTTCTTGAATTGGCCCATCGTTTTGGAATTTGTAAGTCTCTGAGGATACAGAATTGGTGGTTTATAAGGTGGTGGAGGTACATAAGGCTTCTCTTGCTCCACTGCCTCTTGAGTTTCGTTTTCCTTTTATTTTTCTTTAGGTTCATTGGCTTTTTCAGTCGGCTCACTCTGTTTTTGGTACATGGCTGGACTTTCTAGTCTTGGGTCAACAGGTCCGTCGAGTTCTTTTCCACTTCTCAGTATCACAGCATTAGCATGTCCTTTTGGGTTGGGCTGTGGTTGACCAGGAAAAATTCTAGCCAGTGCTGCAGTAGGTGCTTGTTGTTGAGCTACCTGTGAAATTTGCGTCTCAAGCATCTTATTATGGGTGGCTAAAGCATCAACTTTGCTAGTTAATTGTTTTATCTGCTCATTAGTATGTAGATTCTGATTCATAACGTCTTTATTAGTCTGAGCTTGGGAAGCAATGAAGTGTTCTATCATGATTTCTAGGTTAGACTTCCTAGGAGTATTAGGTCCATTACCAGGATGATTTGGGATAGCTTTTTGATAACCGAGTGGTGTGGCAGGAGCTTGTCCAGGTGCGTATAACGCGTTGTTACTTTTGTATGAAAAATTCAGATGATTTTTCCAACCAGGGTTATAGGTATTGCTATAAGGGTTCCCTTGTACGTAATTTGCTTGTTCAGCTGGAACTCCCGTTAGAAGTGGGCATTCTGGAGCAGGATGTGATTGAAGACCACATAGATCGCAAGTTTGGACAACTGCAGCTACGGTAGCTGCAGGAGTAGTGGTAAGGTTTTCTAACTTTTGGGGTAAGAGCTTCCACTTTAGCATTGACTTGGTCCAGAATATTCACTTCAGACATTCCACCTTTGGTTTGGGATTTCTCCACATTGGCTCTTTCGCTTCCCCATTGATAGTGGTTCTGGGCCATACTTTCGATAAGTTGATTTGCTTCGGCATATGGTTTATCCATCAGTGCGCCACCAGCAACGACGTCTATAGTCAATCTTGTGTTATACAAGAGACCGTTATAAAACGTATGAATGATTAGCCATTCTTCTAAACCATGATGAGGACAAAGTCTAATCATATCCTTGTAACGTTCCCATGCTTCGAAAAGTGATTCGTTATCTTTTTTTTCTAAAACCATTGATGTTAGCTCTAAGCATAACAATTTTGCTTGGTGGGAAATATCTAGCCAAGAAGACTTTCTTCAATTCATCCCATGTGTTGATTGAATTTGAAGGAAGAGATTGGAGCCAGGCTCGGGCTCTGTCTCTTAAAGAAAAAGGAAATAGGCGCAATCGTATCTGTGATCGGTGGATCTGGAACTAACTGTTTAACGCTGGTTCGCGAAATGTCGCGGAAGCAAGAGTCGCCACCGTCTTTTATTTTCTCCAAATGGAAAGGACAAAAGCACAGAAAAATTCCTTAAAGAGATTGCTCTCGGTTCGGGAGGTAAATTATAGAAAGGGAAGGTGTTAGCACCCCTTCTATCCATGGTTATCCATGGGCTCTTAGATACTTGCTCACTTGTGTTTTCAAAAATGGTTTGTTTGCTTTTCAACTGTGGGTTTTAAAAAGATTCTTTGAAAATTCCAGTTCGACTCTTGTATCGGTCCTCAAGAGTGTTTGAAAAATTGCTTTCGAAAGCTTTTTGAAAAGTGTGTTGGTGTGAAAAGTATTTTTTGAATTTGTTTTGAAATTTAGAGCAAGTATCTAGAGTCGTCTACCTACCCTAAGGAATTCGTCTGTGTAGATGTCCTTTAAAGTAGTGCCATCCCACCATTGAAAGGTAGGTAGCACCACCGTTGGAGGTGTTCGGGTCAATTCGAGGTTCGGGACATGGTGATCACCAGAGCAATGGGAAGACACCTTAGAAGATACCCTCATGCCAGGTTCCCGGATCATGAGGACTTACTAAGACATCCTCTACTCGACGATCACCTTTCGAGGCAAGGCAACAGTGAGGCGTACCCTAGGGGTGGTGTGTGATTTGTGTGTCAGATTCGTTTATTTTTGTCTTTTGTCATGTTATTGGTGATCTAGCGTTTGTTTTTATTTTTATTCATTCATTCTTGCATGCCTTGATTAACAGTTAAGAATTGCGAAAAAAGTAAAAGTCTAAAGCTATTACAAAAGGCGCGGGTCCACATCGCCAAAATTTCTCGAACCCGATTTGACAAAAAAATAAAGAATTAAAGAAAAGTAAAATGCAAGAAAATTAATTACAAGGCTTTGGGAGAGATACATAAATATTAAGCGAAAAAGAAATAAGCACGCGAATTAAATAAGAATTAAACGAGGGCGTTGGACCCTTTTTGCAAAATTAAATTAAATTATTAAATTAATTAATTAAAAAGAAAAGGAATTGTTTTTTTGGTATTTTTTGGTATTAATGAAAAAGAATTAATTAAGATAACATGCTAACCCTAATTCTACAATTTTATTTTATTATGAAAATATATTATAGTTTTAACCTAAAATTAACCCTAATTAATTTACATGCCATTTAATTATAAAAATAAATAATACTAAATATTTAATTATTATGAAAGAAAATAAAAAGGGATAAAAAAAATTAATATGAACCCTAATTCTATATTTTTTAGATTTTTATTAAGAAAATATTATAATTGACCCTAATTTAATAACTAAATGAATTAATGTAATTTATTTATGAAAATACTAAAATAAAATATTTATTATTTTTTCTCTTTTCTGATTTTTTATGTGTTTTTTGTGTTTTATGAAAATATTAAATTAATTAAAAAACAATAATTAGAAGAAAAAATATAATGAAATAAAGAATAATAAAATGGCAAACCTAGGGGGGTATCTGTCCCCAAAGTGGAGGTTTCTCCTTAGCAATTTGGGCCCATCAACCTTGGCCTGTAAGACTTTTCCATGCAACGTGTGAGAGCATTGACTAGCGTGCATCATGTTCTCCAAATCTATGCCTTTGGATTGATGAAGCTGGACGCGTGGACGGTTTGATCGTGAAGGTGTATTGTGGACCACAACATTGAATCTGCACATGAACACTAAATGAAGAAAAATATGAAAGGGGGTGGTGACCTGGGGCTCGAACCCAGGTCCTATGGTTTACCAATCAACGCGCTTGCCAGTGGAGCTATTGTGTTCATCTGTAAATTAAATAACAAATGAATATAATAAAACAAAACAATGCGTTAGTGCTACTTTTCGCGCGAACTTTCAAACCAGCCAACCATCGCCTGCCACCGAGTCATCTTCCTCATGGTTTTATTTTTTCCTGAAACACAAACATAATAAGCAACGGTTTTGAACCGTTCTAAAACCTATCATTAGAGAAAATAGCGAATAGGCATTGGATGCTCATAAATTGAGCGCGAGGGTAGATTCATGATCGTCTCATCGTGTTTGTTTCAGTGGTCCAAGTCTTGTGCTCCAATTTTTCCTTATTTTAAAACCCCCAATTTGAGGTTCTGAAAACCCTAAATATCGCCCATGGTGATTTCTTGTATAGCGCATAAAAACTCAATTCATCTACATGGTTAGCTTCAGAATCAACTAATTAACAAGAATTCATGAACAAAATGCAATGAATAGGCTTAAACTGTAAAATACGATTATGAAAAAAAGTGAGGAAAGCTTGACTTCTGTATACCAATTCTGGGTATTGGGACGATTGATTTTGATTGGGAAACGTTCTATGATCCTTGAGGAAGCTAATGGGATAGCTATTTGGCCTTGAATCAAACTCTAACCTTGTTTTCAGTTTTGAATTTTTTAAGCAAAAAGTCAAACTTTTTTTCCAGGTTCTTGCGCCGCTTCTTGTCAATCAGCATTAGGGTTGTGTTCTATACTTATGTATGAGTGAATTAGGTCAAAGAAAACAATCCAAATCCTTGGCATTCATGGTTTGGAAGATTTGATTTTTCAAGATCTTTTTTTCAATATTTTCCATGCTATTTGGTATCAAATCATGACAAAACTTTCCACAAATGATTATGCACGAATCTTGAGTGTCCAATGAGAGTATTTTCTGCACAAAAAGATTTTATTTCATTAGTTTTGTATTTTTCATGTATTTTATTTAATTAAATGAATTATTAATAATAAAAAATTCAAATAAATAAATAAAAAATGAAGAAAAATTTCCCTTTGGGCCAAATGGTCGTGCACATGCTTTGGATGATGAATTGTGGAAGAAAAATGGGCCCATTAGCAATTTTACGTCATTTGAATCAATGTTGACTTTTCAAAATATCCAAAAATTTCCCAACTTCCACAAGGCATAACTTGCTCAATTTTTAAGCTTTGCTCATGTTCTTTGACATTTTGGAAAGGTCTTTGAGTCCTCTAACCAATGTTTTTGGTCCCATGTCATTTTAATTTACCCATCTCAAGTTATGGCCTTTGACTTAAAGTCCCTTTTTGTTGACTTTTGAAATGACCTATAATGTTGAAATTGATAACTTTTTGTGAGATCATTTCTTGGACTTGAAGTATGAAGATGAGTTGTAGGAAATGTCTTTCTCTTCAAAATGAGCTTTGGGTGGAATTTTTCTGATAATCCATGTGAAAGTTATGCCCTGGTCAATTTACAGTTGACTTTTTCAACTGTCCAAATAAGGAAACTTTTGCATCTTGATGATTTTTGAGCCAAGCTTTGAGAATCATGATCAAGCATTGATTAAATGATGTTTGTGGCTTCAAAATGAGATGTTGACCAAAAATTTGAACTTTTGACTGTCAAATGACCATTTTTCCCCTACAGTTGACTGTAGTGCAATTTAGGGTTTTTGACTGTGCAGTTTTGTGCTGTAAGTCTTGAAACTTGGTATGAGGATGCTTGACCATATTTATAGGCATGTGGGACTTGATTGGACCCTTGGAAACTTCATTTACTTGATCAGGACCAAAACCCTAATTTTGACTGTTCAGGATACCCTTGCACTATGCAACCCTTGGGGAATTTTGAAGCATGGCTTGGCAATTTCTTGAAGAATATGGGAGGGCAAATTTTGGGGTACAACAGTTGCCCCTGTTCAATCTTCTTAGACCTGAGGATGCAGATTGGCTGACGTGCCTTTCGTAATCCGAAGGTAGAAGATGATTGAACACTAGAGTGCCCAGAAATTTGCGCTCGCATAGTAGCAGTGTGATGATGGGAATGGGCTTATAGATGCCATTTAGAGATTGATGGATAGGATGATGGGCTTATAGATGCCATATGGATATTGATCGCATAAGAGATTCCTTAGCGAGAACTTGCGTACCTGCAAAAGAAAAAAAAAAGAGTACCTGACATGTTGCAGGAGCTGGTCTTCAGATGCTTGGTATAGATGTGTCCTGACTGGTTACAGGAGCTGAGTCTGGAGCTTCAAAAGATGATGAATGAACCAGGGATGGTTACTACCTCAACGGGAACGATGAGAGAACCTTAGGCAATTATAATCTTAATAACATTCATTGAGAAAAACCTGGAATGGAATTATCATCTCCGCAGGATCGGGGAGAGAACCATAGGAAATTATAATCTCAAAAGCGGACGTTTGAGAAAAAACCTGGAATGGAATTATCGTCTCCGCAGCACCTGGGAGAGAACCATAGGAAATTATAATCTCAAAAGCGGACGTTTGAGAAAAACCTGGAATGGAATTATCATCTCCGCAACATTGGGGAGAGAACCATAGGAAATTATAATCTCAAAAGCGGACATTTGAGAAAAACCTGGAATGGAATTATCGTCTCCGCAACATTGGGGAGAGAACCATAGGAAATTATAATCTCAAAAGCGGACGTTTGAGAAAAACCTGGAATGGAATTATCGTCTCCGCAGCATTGGGGAGAGAACCATAGGGAATTATAATCTCAAAAGCGGACGTTTGAGAAAAACCTGGGATGGAATTATCATCTCCGCAACATTGGGGAGAGAACCATAGTAAATTATAATCTCAAAAGCGGACGTTTGAGAAAAACCTGGAATGGAATTATCATCTCCGCAACATTGGGGAGAGAACCATAGGAAATTATAATCTCAAAAGCGGACGTTTGAGAAAAACCTGGAATGGAATTATCGTCTCCGCAACATTGGGGAGAGAACCATAGGAAATTATAATCTCAAAAGCGGACGTTTGAGAAAAACCTGGAATGGAATTATCGTCTCCGCAGCATTGGGGAGAGAACCATAGGAAATTATAATCTCAAAAGCGGACGTTTGAGAAAAACCTGGGATGGAATTATCATCTCCGCAACATTGGGGAGAGAACCATAGGAAATTATAATCTCAAAAGCGGGCGTTTGAGAAAAACCTGGAATGGAATTATCATCTCCGCAACATTGGGGAGAGAACCATAGGAAATTATAATCTCAAAAGCGGACGTTTGAGAAAAACCTTTGATAACTTCTACTGAGTCTTCATCAGAAAAATCTGTTTGGGGTCGATTTAGCTGGACTAGAGAAAGCCTTGGACTGGATAAGAAACCTTTGGAGTCGATTAACTGAACCGGATAAGGTCTTGGAATGTCTTCAACTGGGTCTTTATCAGAAAAATCTGTTTGGGGTCGATTTAACTGGACCAGAGAAGGCCTTGGACTGGATAATAACCAGAGAAATCTTTGGAGTCGATTTAACTGAACCGGATAAGGTCTTAGAGTCTTGAAATATGATTGAGAATTTAACTGCATCTTTCCTGAAAGGTAAAGGTCAGTCATATGCAATGCATGATATGGATCAAGCAATGATGTTCTCAACATAAATGAGATTTGTAAGATATGATGCGTACATGCATGCTATAATGATGTATGTGATGTTTATGTATGTTTTCGTCTAGGAAAGTAAATCCTTGACGGGTGCCGGGAAGTCACTCCTGGGCTGATGTTTGAAGAATGGATTTCGCTTCCGCTGGGGATGATAGTTGCAAGAATACCGGTAGGAGAAGATGACTCCGTTGGGGAATAAACTTGGCGAACGGAATAACTCTGCGGGGAGAAAAGTACTCTAGCGATCTTGCTGGGAAGCAATACTCTGTGGAGAGAGAGATACTTTGCTGAGTGTTGATAATAATTTGCTGGGGATACCCTTGTTGTATTGGAAGTATTAATAGACTTCGCTGGGGATAAGAAGACTTCGTCGAGGACGATCTTTCCGTGGCTTTTGGCTGAGGATAACCCAGTTATATCCTGGTAAGGAAATAACTCTTTAAATAAGGCCGGGAGACGCGTTCATGCTTTGCGAGGATAAGCTTCCAGAATCTACTGGGGATAAGCTTACCGCTTGGGGAGATGAATTCCAACTTTCCTGGGGAACTGGATTGGACTCTCCTAGGGAAGTTTTGAACTGCGGGGGAAGTGATTCCTTTGGATGTTGGATATACCGCCGGGGAACAATCTTTAGGTCAAGACTACCGGGGATGCTTGTTAAGAATATGTGTACTGCTGGGGAATGCTGAGATCTGCGGGAGGATACCCAACGTCCTTAAGGTTGATAACTGCTTTGAGAGAGTGTACTGACTGCTTACTCTCTGGGGAATTAGGATACGCTGGTTATGTTCTTTAGCGGAACCTACCTTGGTACCTTGGAGGACGGAACAATTAGATTGCTTAGACAACTCTTTTATTGCCCCTGTTTCTAATGTTACCTGCAGTTAATCCTTTGTTTCGCATGCAAATATTCATGAGTTAGCAAATTATTGTCAATGCATATATCACAAATTGAACCTTGGACGTTCTTCGCAAAACAAAACAGAAAAAGAGAAACAATGGGCACTTTTAACTGAAAAGTATATTTATATTGATTTTTGAATGGCCTGAAAATAGGCGTTGTGTACAAGAGGCTGACGTCCTAGTAAGAGAACGCCGCCGAACAAAAGAGTTTATACAAATTTTGTACAAAAGAAAATAAAACAGCTGTGTGAAATATGAATGATCCACTGGGTTTCAACTCTGCTATTGCCTTTATAACTCCGAGCGTCTCATCACTTGATGACCTAAACGAAGATGAAGCTGACTGATCGATGCCGTCTGAACTTGATGTAGATACCGGATTTTGGATGCAAAGTGATCCAATGAGACATAGTATTACGCTTTTATCCCTAATTTTTGCCTGGACCGCCCTTTCGGGTTTTCAGTCCACCGGGATACCCATTTTTGCCCAAGCCGCCTTTTCAGGTTTTCGACTTGCCGGGTGTACAGATTTTTCATTTCATCCCTTCATTTTGCCCGAACCCTTTTGGTTCGACGGGAAGCCCTAATTTTTTCCTAGGCATGTCAGCCTAGCGGGTCTTTTTTCATGCGTAGTATCTTTTTACTATGTCTGCATTAGCGGGGTGAGGAAGGTCGTCACCATCCATGTTGGTTAGAATCATGGCTCCTCCTGAGAACACATGTTTAACCACAAATGGCCCTTCGTATGTAGGAGTCCATTTGCCCCTTGGATCACTCTGAGGAAGGATTATTCGCTTGATTACCAGATCCCCAACTTGATATTCCTGTGGTCTGACTTTTTTGTTAAATGCCCTGATCATCCATTTCTGATACGTCTGACCATGACAGATAGCAGCAAGTCTCTATTCATCAATGAGGTTGAGCTGATCAAGTCGTGTCTGGATCCAATCATCTTCATCCAGATTTGCATCCTTCATTATCCGGAGAGAGGGTATCTGCACTTCGATCGGTAAGACTGCCTCCATACCATAAACCAAAGAGAAAGGAGTTGCCCCGGTTGACGTCCTAGCTGAGGTACGGTACCCATGTAGAGCGAACGGTAACATCTCGTGCCAATCCTTATAAGTCACTGTCATCTTCTGCACGATTTTCTTGATGTTCTTATTTGCTGCTTCGACAGCCCCATTCATCTTTGGTCTGTAAGGAGAAGAATTGTGGTGCTGTATCTTGAACTACTCGCAGAGCTCAGCGATCATCTTATTATTCAGATTGGTACCATTGTCTGTAATAATTCTCTCAGGGACGCCGTACCGACAGATCAGATTATGTCGAATGAACCGTGCCACAACAGTCTTGGTTATCGTAGCATAGGATGCTGCCTCAACCCACTTCGTAAAATAATCAATCGCCACTAGGATGAAGCGATGCCCATTAGATGCCGTAGGTTTAATCTCACCGATCATGTCTATGCCCCACATTGCAAACGGCCAAGGCGCAGTCAGAACATTCAGGAGAACCGGAGGAACATGCACTTTGTCTGCATAAATCTGGCACTTATGGCATGTCCTGGAATGTTGGTAGCAGTCGGCTTCCATTGTGGACCAGTAATACCCTGCCCAAAGGATCTTTTTAGCCATAGTATGTCCACTGGAATGTGTACCAAAGGTCCCTTCATGTAGCTCTTCCATGATCCTTTCTGCTTCAGTTTTATCCACACAACGCAGTAAGGTTGAATCATGGTTTCGCTTGTACAAGATGCCGTTGCTAAGGAAGAACTTTGCTGCGAATCTCCTCAAGAACTTCTTATCATTGATAGAGGCACCTTTAGGGTATTCCTGAGTTTCCAAGTATCTCTTCACCTCATGGTACCAAGGCTTCTCAGTCACCAGCTCAGTCTCGAGATCACAACAGTATGCCGATTCGTCCAGTTTCCAGATGATGATCCGGGGAGCCTCATTATCCCATTTAACTTTGAACATAGAAGCCATTGTAGCTAACGCGTCCGCCAACTGATTCTCTTCTCTTGGAAAGTATTCAAAGGTTATCTCTGTAAAGTGGGGGATCAGGGTCAACACACATTCTCTGTAGGGGATAAGATTCGGATGTTTCGTATCCCACTCTCCTTTGATCTGATTGATCACAAGAGCGGAATCTCCGAAGACACTCAGAAACTTGATCCTTAAGTCGATCGCCGCTTGAAGACCCATGATGCACGCCTCATACTCCGCCATGTTGTTGGTACAATTGAAACACAGTCGGGCCGTGAGTGGAGTATGAGTACCTTGAGGTGATATGATTATGGCGCCGATACCGTTACCCAAAGCATTGGAGGCTCCGTCGAAGTGCATAGACCATCGAGATCCTTCCTCAGGTCCTTCATCCGGTCCAGGTACTTCACAATCCGTTACTATCATGATGCTTTCATCCGGAAACTCGAAGTTTATTGACTGATAGTCATCTACGGCCTGATGTGCCAAGTGGTCTGCCAATACACTTCCCTTGATGGCTTTCTGGGTTGTGTACTGAATGTCGTATTCCGTCAAGATCATTTGCCATCTTGCAATTCTCCCGGACAGAGCATGCTTTTCGAATATGTACTTTATAGGATCCATCTTTGAGATCAACAAGGTAGTGTGAGTCAGCATATACTGTCTCAGCCAGCGAGCAGCCCATACCAAAGCGCAGCAAGTTTTCTCAAGCAGTGAGTATCGGGTCTCACAGTCGGTAAACTTTTTGCTAAGGTAATAAATGGCATGCTCTTTTCGGCCAGACTCGTCATGCTGCCCCAGCACACACCCCATTGAGTTGTCAAGCACTGTCAGGTATAATATCAGAGGTCTCCCTTCAACCGGTGGCATAAGGATGGGTGGTTCTTGGAGATACTCTTTGATTCTGTCAAAAGCAGCCTGACATTCATCGTTCCAACGTACTACCTGATCTTTCTTCAGCAGCTTAAAGATTGGCTCACAGGTAGCAGTTAGGTGTGAAATGAAGCGAGCAATGTAATTCAGGCGTCCTAAAAAGCCTCTGACTTCCTTCTCTGTCTTAGGAACCGGCATCTCTTGAATAGCTTTGACCTTAGCAGGGTCCACTTAAATACCCTTATCACTTACCACAAAGCCTAGCAACTTTCCAGATCTTACCCCGAAGGTGCACTTGTTCGGGTTCAACCTCAGCTTGTATAGTTTCAATCGGTCAAACAACTTCTGCAGATGCTCTAGGTGCTCTTCCTCAGTCTGGGACCTTGCGATCATGTCGTCAACATACACTTCTATCTCATGATGGATCATATCGTGAAATAAAGCAACCATGGCACGTTGGTAGGTTGCCCCAGCGTTCTTTAATCCAAAAGGCATGACCTTGTAGCAGAAGGTGCCCCACTGAGTAACAAATGTAGTCTTTTCCATGTCTTCAGGTGCTATCTTGATCTGATTGTAACCTGAAAAGCCATCCATGAAAGAGAATACCTTGTGCTGAGCTGTATTATCAACAAGGACATCAATGTGAGGTAGAGGGAAGTCATCTTTGGGGCTGGCCCTGTTCAGATCCCTGTAGTCAACACACATTCTGACCTTACCGTCCTTCTTTGGTACCAGCACCACATTAGCAACCCACTGGGGGTAAGAAGTCACTGCAAGGAACCCAGCGTCAAACTGTTTCATAACCTCGACTTTAATATTTTCAGACATCTCTGGACGCATCCGGCGGACCTTTTGCTTAACCGGAGGGCAGTCTTCCTTAGTCGGCAAGTGATGGACCACAATATCGGTATCTAACCCGGGCATGTCTTCGTAGGACCAGGCAAAGATCTCCATATAATCATGCAGCATCTGAGTCAACCGTTGCTTCACGCTGAGCTCTAGGTTGGCACCAATCTTTACCTCTTTCCTGTCTGCCTCAGTACCCAAGTTTATTGTTTCCACTGGCTCTTCATGGGGTTGAATTGCCCTCTCTTCTTGAAGCAACAGTCTTGCAAGCTCGCCAGACACTTCGCAATCATCTTCACCTTCGTCTTCGGCTAAGTTCATCGGATTTTCGAAATCATAACTGGCAGTAGCAGAGTCGTTATCAGTGAGATCCAGAGTGGATTGAAACCTGTATGAGTGAGTGTGTGTGTAAATACAGTTGTTTTGAAATATATGTAAAAGAAAGAAAGACAGAAAAGGAGCATAAGATTTGCAATGCGAGAAAACGTCCAAGATTTTCATTCATGATATATGAAATGACAATTTATATGCCCTCACAAATGAAACCACGGTGCCTCGGGTAAGACACCGGGCCATAGAGTTTAACTTATTGTTTATTACAAATGCCAAAAACATAGGAATTCATTACTCGGTAACAAGAGAAACAGGTAGATTGTCCTTCGCACTCCAATTGTTAAGTCCACTGTCGGTTGCTGGGTAGATCCAGCTATCAAACTCAGCTTCATCCACTTCATCTTCGTCCCCAATAGCATTCACTCCATGAGCAGGCAGGGGAGCTGTCACTACATTAGGCTTCTCAGATGCCTCAAACTGTACTTCCTTGGCGTCAATAAGGTCCTGCAGCTTGCTCCTTAACGCCCAACAGTCATCAGTGGAATGCCCTGGGCTATCAGAATGGTAAGCACAGCGAGCATTTGGGTTGTACTTAGGAGAGGTAGTATTCGGAAACTTCGGAGCCTCTCTGACGGTCACTAAGTTGGTTGAGAGCAACTGTGGTAAGATCTGCGACAAGGTCATGCTCAAACGGGTAAACTCTCTCCGGGGTCTTTCAGCCCTTTGAGGATTGGTCGGCCGAGGAGCGGCAGCAGGCTTAGCAATCATTACCGCACTGACAGATTGGCGGCGCTCAGATCTCTCTGATCTCCGGGAGCCATATACAACACTAGCCTCCTTCTTGAAGGGTTTCTTCTCAGAACTAGACGATGCACCCTTCGGAATCTTACCAGACTTTAACCCAGCCTCAATTCTCTCTCCAGTCAGAATCAGATCGGTGAACCCTGCAGACGAATTCCCGATAAGATGGTTGAAAAATGGCCCAGATAGGGTCCCCAAGAACATGTCTACCAACTCCCGATCAGTCAACGGAGGCTGCACCCTGCCAGCCAGGTCTCTCCACTTCTGAGCGTACTCTTTAAAACCTTCACTTGAACCTAACGACATACCCTGGAGTTGGGTACGTGTAGGGGCAAGGTCGGCATTATATTGATACTGCTTATAGAAAGCAGTAGCCAGCTCCTCCCAGTTACGAACCTTGGTCCCATCCAGCTGATAGAACCATTCGAGATGAGTCCCTGAAAGACTCTCCTGGAAGAAGTGGATCCACAAATTCTTATCCGCTGAGTACGGTTGGATTTTCCGAACATAGGACCTGAGATGTAGCTTGGGACAAGACGCCCGGTCATATTTAGTAAAGGATGGTGCTTTGAACTTCCGAGGAATGATCACACCAGTAGACAAACCCAGATCTCCAAAATCCAGCCCAGGTACCTGTTGTATTTCTATAGCATTCAACCTATCTTTCAGCTGCTTGTAACGGTCTTCTGCCGGAGGATATTGCTTTTCATCAAAATCAGTCTCGTTGTCGGAGACTACCGGACTAGGACCCTTTTATGCCTGAGGAGTACTCTTGCCAATAGAAGAACCAGCCTCTTCATTTTGCAAAGTGTTGCCAAACCTTCGGCCCGAGCTAAACAGAACAGTCCTTCTCTTCTTCTTCTTCTCCTTCTTCAAGAGCAGAGCCTTCAGCTCTTCTTGGCCTTGAGCCAAACCCTTGATTAATTCCTGAAATTGCGCATTCTGCGCCTGAAGAGCTTTGATGGATGTCTTAGTTGATGACGAGTCAGGATTCATGATGTGAAATAAACAGCGAAGAACTGTAAGCAACCTGAAAAGAGGAAAACCTGCTATGCACATGATGAATGATATGTGTTTATGCAATGCATTCAAGGGTTCGAAAGTTCAAATTTGTTGTAGACAAAAAGGAACACACGTTATCATTAATGAAATAATTGTTCAGTACATCAAAGCCTCATGGGAAAAATAATACAAAAGCAAATCAATCCCAAAATACACTACGCATCCTCTTTGGAGCTATGTAAGTGTTGAGATTCCTCTCCTCATGCAACAGGAGGGTGAGCTCCAAGACCTTCTTTTCACTGGCATGTAGACTAGTCTCAAGAGAATTCCGTTCTTCCTTAAGCTGGATCCAGCTCTTCTGCATCTCTTCCCAGGATGTGGGCATATCAGGGTGCTGAATAGTGTAGGACACTTCTCCTTCCAAGACTGGCTCTTTGATCACTGGGAGCATATGGGGATAAGGCATCACTAACTTCTGGGAGCGGGCGCGCACCCACTTGAGATAAGGTTCCAATGGGATGGAGTTCCTGTGCCCCAGTGTCTTGCTGTCTATCCTATTTGGCATCCTCCAGGCTCTGATAAATCTCTGGCGAAGTCCTTGAGTATCGTTGTCGAAGTCAAAAACTATGTCAGGAATTAACATGTCATGAGGACCATCCTTCCGAGCATAACCAAACTGTCTCCAAGCCAGGCATGGGCTGTAAGTGATACCTCCTCTGATTCCAAGTAAAGGAACATTAGGGTACTCCCCGCAACGATCAATGATAGTGACATCTTCTCTAGACCTAGGGCACCAATGTATATCTGCATGTGTAAGAGTCATCAACCGCTGTGACCATCTCAAACCCCGCTCATTCTTCAAAACTGATTGTGGAAGGTGCGAAATAAACCACATTCCCAGGAGAGGAGTGCAACACATAAGGACACCTCTTTTTCTCATGGTTCGAGTGTAACATGAGTGAAGGATGTCCCCTAGCAACGTAGGTATAGGATTCCTGGACATAAAGATATGGACAGCACTGATATCTATAAGCTGATCTGGGTTAGGGAACAACACCAAACCATAAACAAGGAGGGCCACCACTTCTTCAAAAGCTTGTAAGTCAAGGGAGTTCTAACATTCATGGGCCTTTTCAAATAGAAACCTGGCTAAGAACCCTTTGATACCACTTCTAACTTCCTAATGTCCCTTGAGGTCAGATGACTGTAGGTGCAAGGCTTTAGCAATCTCTTCCAGCTTGGGTTCCTTTTCCGTACCGTTGTAGGGTAGTTGATCAAGGATAGGGATCTTCAGGAGCCGGGAGAACTCCTCCAATGTAGGTACCAACTGATAGTCCAAGAAGGTGAAACAGTGATGCAGAGGGTCAAAGAACTGGAACAGGACCTTTATCATATCTTCCTCAATGTTGGTGTTGACCAAGCTGATGAGGCTTCCATGTCTTTCACTGAATGAAGAGTTCTCGGGAATCCTGGATATAAGCTCTTTAAGCTGAGGAGGGATCCTTACAAGACTGATTTGAATTGTCTTTCTACGAACAGTTTCCATGTCCTACAAAACAAGAACAAAGATGAAAATTCGAACCCCTGAAATGGTTAGTCAATGCATATGATGCTGGATGATGTCATGATGCTATGATTAAACACACCACAGATATTTACAAAGACAAACATGTAAGGCACACAAGGCACACAAGACAAGCCCTTAGGGTTTAAGGCCAGCATGGGGTCTGGGTAGTACCCTCTTGAAGTTGGTGGGTTCAACCTGTCCTATCAAAGTAACCGGGTTCTAAGGGTCCCAATGTCACGGGATTGCTTTCATTGTTCATCGTTTCGATTTAGCCACTGAACTGGCGACCGAAATATTCCAGGAAAGCAACCCTCAATTGAGTGTAGTATCGAGTATCAACCAACCTCGGACTGCACCAAAGTCAGTTATCTCACTACCCTAAAGAGGCCAAGATAGTTCAATTAAGGTTCCTAAGGTCTGTTGATGCTTCACGACACCACGCGGAGGCCCCGTACTCTCCTTGACTGAACTCAAGGGTTACCGGTACACACCAAAGTGCCACATCAACGTAGCAGACTGTTTCAACCATGTCGGTATACCCCGCACAGTTCCCTCACAGTCTTGTTGCTACTTTCTAAGAAGGTATCCCCCAGATCCGGGTTAGGATCTATAGAACTCCCAAGCAACCCACAATTTAAAGCACACAAGGAAAACAATTGAAAACACAGTTATGAACTAGCCCTAAGGTACACCTCACTTTAAGTTAGGTCCCCAGCAGAGTCTCCAGTTCTGTGATCGGTGGATCTGGAATTGACTGTTTAACGCTGGTTCGCGAAATGTCGCAGAAGCAAGAGTCGCCACCGTCTTTTATTTTCTCCAAATGGAAAGGACAAAAGCACAGAAAAATTCCTTAAAGAGATTGCTCTCGGTTCGGGAGGTAAATTATAGAAAGGGAAGGTGTTAGCACCCCTTCTATCCATGGTTATCCATGGGCTCTTAGATACTTGCTCACTTGTGTTTTCAAAAATGGTTTGTTTGCTTTTCAACTGTGGGTTTTAAAAAGATTCTTTGAAAATTCCAGTTCGACTCTTGTATCGGTCCTCAAGAGTGTTTGAAAAATTGCTTTCGAAAGCTTTTTGAAAAGTATGTTGGTGTGAAAAGTATTTTTTGAATTTGTTTTGAAATTTAGAGCAAGTATCTAGAGTCGTCTACCTACCCTAAGGAATTCGTCTGTGTAGATGTCCTTTAAAGTAGTGCCATCCCACCATTGAAAGGTAGGTAGCACCACCGTTGGAGGTGTTCGGGTCAATTCGAGGTTCGGGACATGGTGATCACCAGAGCAATGGGAAGACACCTTAGAAGCTACCCTCATGCCAGGTTCCCGGATCATGAGGACTTACTAAGACATCCTCTACTCGACGATCACCTTTCGAGGCAAGGCAACAGTGAGGCGTACCCTAGGGGTGGTGTGTGATTTGTGTGTCAGATTCGTTTATTTTTGTCTTTTGTCATGTTATTGGTGATCTAGCGTTTGTTTTTATTTTTATTCATTCATTCTTGCATGCCTTGATTAACAGTTAAGAATTGCGAAAAAAGTAAAAGTCTAAAGCTATTACAAAAGGCGCGGGTCCACATCGCCAAAATTTCTCGAACCCGATTTGACAAAAAATAAAGAATTAAAGAAAAGTAAAATGCAAGAAAATTAATTACAAGGCTTTGGGAGAGATACATAAATATTAAGCGAAAAAGAAATAAGCACGCGAATTAAATAAGAATTAAACGAGGGCGTTGGACCCTTTTTGCAAAATTAAATTAAATTATTAAATTAATTAATTAAAAAGAAAAGGAATTGTTTTTTTGGTATTTTTTGGTATTAATGAAAAAGAATTAATTAAGATAACATGCTAACCCTAATTCTACAATTTTATTTTATTATGAAAATATATTATAGTTTTAACCTAAAATTAACCCTAATTAATTTACATGCCATTTAATTATAAAAATAAATAATACTAAATATTTAATTATTATGAAAGAAAATAAAAAGGGATAAAAAAAATTAATATGAACCCTAATTCTATATTTTTTAGATTTTTATTAAGAAAATATTATAATTAACCCTAATTTAATAACTAAATGAATTAATGCAATTTATTTATGAAAATACTAAAATAAAATATTTATTATTTTTTCTCTTTTCTGATTTTTTATGTGTTTTTTGTGTTTTATGAAAATATTAAATTAATTAAAAAACAATAATTAGAAGAAAAAATATAATGAAATAAAGAATAATAAAATGGCAAACCTAGGGGGGTATCTGTCCCCAAAGTGGAGGTTTCTCCTTAGCAATTTGGCCCCATCAACCTTGGCCTGTAAGACTTTTCCATGCAACGTGTGAGAGCATTGACTAGCGTGCATCATGTTCTCCAAATCTATGCCTTTGGATTGATGAAGCTGGACGCGTGGACGGTTTGATCGTGAAGGTGTATTGTGGACCACAACATTGAATCTGCACATGAACACTAAATGAAGAAAAATATGAAAGGGGGTGGTGACCTGGGGCTCGAACCCAGGTCCTATGGTTTACCAATCAACGCGCTTGCCAGTGGAGCTATTGTGTTCATCTGTAAATTAAATAACAAATGAATATAATAAAACAAAACAATGCGTTAGTGCTACTTTTCGCGCGAACTTTCAAACCAGCCAACCATCGCCTGCCACCGAGTCATCTTCCTCATGGTTTTATTTTTTCCTGAAACACAAACATAATAAGCAACGGTTTTGAACCGTTCTAAAACCTATCATTAGAGAAAATAGCGAATAGGCATTGGATGCTCATAAATTGAGCGCGAGGGTAGATTCATGATCGTCTCATCGTGTTTGTTTCAGTGGTCCAAGTCTTGTGCTCCAATTTTTCCTTATTTTAAAACCCCCAATTTGAGGTTCTGAAAACCCTAAATATCGCCCATGGTGATTTCTTGTATAGCGCATAAAAACTCAATTCATCTACATGGTTAGCTTCAGAATCAACTAATTAACAAGAATTCATGAACAAAATGCAATGAATAGGCTTAAACTGTAAAATACGATTATGAAAAAAAGTGAGGAAAGCTTGACTTCTGTATACAAATTCTGGGTATTGGGACGATTGATTTTGATTGGGAAACATTCTATGATCCTTGAGGAAGCTAATGGGATAGCTATTTGGCCTTGAATCAAACTCTAACCTTGTTTTTAGTTTTGAATTTTTTAAGCAAAAAGTCAAACTTTTTTTCCAGGTTCTTGCGCCGCTTCTTGTCAATCAGCATTAGGGTTGTGTTCTATACTTATGTATGAGTGAATTAGGTCAAAGAAAACAATCCAAATCCTTGGCATTCATGGTTTGGAAGATTTGATTTTTCAAGATCTTTTTTTCAATATTTTCCATGCTATTTGGTATCAAATCATGACAAAACTTTCCACAAATGATTATGCACGAATCTTGAGTGTCCAATGAGAGTATTTTCTGCACAAAAAGATTTTATTTCATTAGTTTTGTATTTTTCATGTATTTTATTTAATTAAATGAATTATTAATAATAAAAAATTCAAATAAATAAATAAAAAATGAAGAAAAACTTCCCTTTGGGCCAAATGGTCGTGCACATGCTTTGGATGATGAATTGTGGAAGAAAAATGGGCCCATTAGCAATTTTAGGTCATTTGAATCAATGTTGACTTTTCAAAATATCCAAACATTTCCCAACTTACACAAGGCATAACTTGCTCAATTTTTAGGCTTTTCTCATGTTCTTGGACATTTTGGAAAGGTCTTTGAGTCCTATAACCAATGTCTTTCGTCCCATGTCATTTTGATTTAGCAATCTCAAGTTATGGCCTTTGACTTAAAGTCCCTTTTTGTTGACTTTTGAAAATGACCTATAATGTTGAAATTGATAACTCTTTGTGAGAGAATTTCTTGGACTTGAAGTATGAAGGTGAGTTGTAGGAAATGTCTTTCTCTTCAAAATGAGCTTTGGGTGGCATTTTTCTGATAATCCATGTGAAAGTTATGCCCTGGTCAATTTACAGTTGACTTTTTCAACTGTCCAAATAAGGAAACTTTTGCATCTTGATGATTTTTGAGCCAAGCTTTGAGAATCATGATCAAGCATTGATTAAATGATGTTTGTGGCTTCAAAATGAGATGTTGACCAAAAATTTGAACTTTTGACTGTCAAATGACCATTTTTCCCCTACAGTTGACTGTAGTGCAATTTAGGGTTTTTGACTGTGCAGTTTTGTGCTGTAAGTCTTGAAACTTGGTATGAGGATGCTTGACCATATTTATAGGCATGTGGAACTTGATTGGACCCTTGGAAACTTCATTTTCTTGATCAGGACCAAAACCCTAATTTTGATTGTTCAGGATACCCTTGCACTGTGCAACCCTTGGAGAATTTTGAAGCATGGCTTGGCAATTTCTTGAAGAATATGGGAGGGCAAATTTTGGGGTACAACAGTATCGCCTCGGGGTTTACACCATTCGCTTTTACAGTGTCTGCGTACTGCACAAACACTGACAGATGTAGGTTAGGGTCGTCAGTAGGAGATCCAGAAAATTGGTTCTGCTGAACGGCAGATAAAAGCGAAGGTTTCAGCTCGAAATCGTTTCGAGCAATAGTAGGAGCGACAATGCTGTTGTGAAGCTCCGCTTGCGAAGGATTTGCATAGTCCTTAAGAGCGCGAGGTGGATTTGGTACGTCAGCCATTGTCGATTCTTCGATAAATTCTCGTAACGGGATATCAGGAATTTTAGTCGGAGGAAGATTGTTGAGAGATCGGTATTCTTGAATTCGGCGTCTTAATCTTAAGTAACGCTCGATATCGTTAATTTGTAGATGCAAAGGCTCGCCTTGAGAACGAGTGTTTGGCATACAACAAAGGGAAATATAAAAAGTTGCCTTAGTCTAGACAGCGTTGTTTTCAGAATACACTAGTGACTAAACTAAAGTTCCCGGCAACGGCGCCAAAAACTTGATGTGGCGATTGACCTAATGTGTCTAACGGTATCTTAACTGCAAGTGGACAGTCTATCGGGGTAGTAATAAAAAGATGTCGAACCCACAGGGACTTCGTAATCACTCTAGTGATATGAAACAGGTTAGTTTAGCTAAGGCGGAAATTGTCACTTTTGGTTTTTAGAAGTTTAAAACTAAAGGAGAAACTAAATTCAATTAAAAGAATTATAATATTAAAGTGGTAGGAGTGTAATGTTTTGAACCTATGGGAATTAAATTGTACCTAAGCATATAAAAATATTTAACTTAAATTGTTCTGTAGTACTTATCAGTTTAAAAACCCTCGATTCACACTCTCGTGGTCTTACCTCAGATCATACTCCTAAAGCCAAATGTCTGCTCTCGCTAGCCCATAAGTGTTTAGAAAGCATCTTTTTGAAAACTAAATAAATCTAATTCGTTTTAAAGCGCTCTCGCTGTATTTAAATTGAATGCCTAACTTTAGCTATCCAGTTAAAACCTCACACTCTCGTGGTCTTGATTTCTCCCTATTTTACTTTCCTTACTCTCGTAACAAAAAGCTTAATTTTTTAATTATAAAAAGTCACGGCCAGAAATTAAGTTAATTAAGGTTTTAGCTTAGAAATACATTAATTCATTCGGTTATTTCATCACACCCCGACTACGGGTATTTAGCTACTCATAATGCTCGGAATTAAAATGCGGGAAATAAAATCAGAAAACCATAACACATGCATTATAAATAAAGAACAAAAATTTAACATAAATAAATTGCAATTATATTGAATACGATAAAAAACCTGAAAAGCAATAATATCCTATATCCTTCTTCCACAAGCCGGTAAGATCGGAACGTCGGAATGAAAATTAAATAAACAAAATGCCGAGGCTTGAAAGAAATCCTAACTACAATAGCAATTTCCTGATGTTGGAAATGCTATTAAAGTTTCTGAAAGGAAAGGGAATAATCAAAAACAAAATAAAATCGGAAAATAGAATCGGGTTTTGAATCGGCAGAGCTTCCGCAAGAATTTTATGAATTGAACTCTGTATTTTCTTCTTTGAAGTCCAAGCTATTTATAGAGAATGAATACAGTTGGAATTATATTTCACGTTGCTAGATTCTTGGCTTGCTGAGAAAAATAAGGAGAAGGTGGTCTTGGTCGTTGGAGAAAAATAAGGCACACATGCATTCGTTACTTGACCACGTAATGCACGTTCAAAATAACTAATATAATGCTTGTTACGGTCGTGGCTGGTGTGTTACGTGCAGATTCCATGAAATAGCGCGTTACGGTCGTGGACAATGCATGACGGTCGTAACACGCTTCTGAAGTGTCTTACGGTCGTGGCAAGGGTGTGACGACCGTAATAGCAGCAAATCTTGGATTTTTGACAGATTTATCTATTCTCTTCTGGTCTTGGCCGCGATCTTGTACATTTCATGTTTCTTTCTAGTTTAAGCTAAGATATGTTGTACCTGCATAAAATCATACAAAACTCGGAGTATTCGGGAGTTAATCGGGTCAATACGATATAAAGAGGTTTAATTTCATAGTAAATATATGATACGATTTCTCGTTATCAGAACCTCTTTGAAAAATCTGTATATTTTGGTTATGAAAATGTGTTATATATAAAATGAATGGTGGAGGTGAGAAAAGAAATATTTTTTATGATTTTTGCACCCGCCGTGGTTGTGAACCTTTAGTGCCTACGTACCACCTTTCGTACAATAAGGGATCAGGGTACACGTAGTTCCTCTTTTAAACAATTTTAAACACAAGTGTGTCGGTTAATTTAATGAGATAAGACATCATCGTCATTGTCCGTGTGGAAAACATACTTACTACCCACAATCATGAGAAAGGACATTTGCATCATCTCAAAGTAGAGGATATGGCTTAGATTTTAAAATCAACAATGTCTCACTCAACACCCAAGTGGAAAATATCTCTCTTTACTATATATTGTAGAAGTATAGTTGTTTTCATCACTACAAGGATTGACAAGAGTCTAATCTTTTGAGAAAATTTTAAAGATAAAAGCCAAAGTGGCAAAATGGTTTGAAATGAGATTTGTTGACTTTTAGTCTTCTCACAAAAAAAAGTCAAGGTATTCTTAAATTGATTGATATTTATTCATGAAAATGTTTTGAAAATTCATGGACCTAAGTCCAAGTTTATTATGAAAATGGTTCAAGTTTCAAAACAAGAAGGGTTTTCAAAAGGAGGGAGAAGATTTTTGAAATTAAAGAAGATGGGAGGAGAAGAAGAGATTATCCTAAAGCATAAGTTAAAAGCTAGGGATAAGAACCATCTAACCAACAAGAAGCCAATACTTGACATTATGAGTCAATATAGAATTCTCATTCTTTGGATTGAAACCAAGCAAGCAAAGATACTAGACTTCTTGAGAGAACCAAACTTCGAGTGTATTAAGTCTTTGCAAAAATTGGGCAGAGTAACGACTGTATACAGATGAATTCCAAATTACAAACAAAGTATGTAATCTCAATAACCTGCACACAAAACAAACAAACAACCCAATGTCTCGAGGTAAACCTCAAGAACTCCAGACAAAATATCAAATAAAAGCACAAAGTCTCCAAGATAGGACAAGGTCTCTAATCCTAAGTCCAAGAAGTCCAATGCTCCATAATGCCAAGGATAGTAACCAAATAGTCCAAATATCATTAAAGATTTTTATGGTTCATGTTGATTATTAGGTGTCTTTAAAAGGAAAAGAAAAGCTCAAGTGAGCAAAATAAAAATGACATAAAAGTAAATGCTCAAGTGAGCAAAATAAAAATGGCATGAAATATAAATGCTCAAATTTAGTGGTACATAAAGCATAAAAAATAAAAAGCATAAAGTAAAGTTAATTGTTATAAATTAGTGGTTAGTTGGATGATCATCTTGAAACTTGCATTTGGAACTCATTAGAGGATTGGTAGAACCAAAGCCTCCACATAGCAAGTTGCATTTGCTTTTTGTCAAGTAGATCATCCATTTTGGAATCCTCAAAAGTAACATTTTAATGATCAACGATGTTTAAGTGATCCGCGTTGACCAAAGGTGTTGTAGATCCATTAGAGGATTGGTAGAACCAAAGCCTCCACACAATGAATCTCAAGGTTATTGGATCAAAGAGATCAAATTAACATACTTGGGCTTGCAATCATAAGTTTGGGCCACGAATGATCATTTATTCGGATCGGGACAAAATTTAGCGCTATGTTAAGCAATCGTAAGTGGACTTATGTAGAAGTCGCACCTATTTTGAGGCCGATCAATAGTAATCTATGTACTTCATATTTGGATAAATGATATAGAGATCACCATCCTTTAACATGTAGCACAATTAAAAAAGAAAGGGATACGATGAAGAGGGAGGGGAATGATAAGTTAATTTCGATCACCATTTCAAAATTCTTTCATCTTTAAATTCAACCACTCCTCTAGATGGATTAAAGTACTAAATATATCATTAATCCAAAGCACCAAAAATTAATTAAATAATTCACTCTTAGGTAGATTTGAATTGATGAACATTTATCCAACTTCATCTACATCACAAAGTTCATTGAGTTTAAAAACAAATTGGACATTTAAAATTGCAATCCAAATTATCCATCAAAGAGAGTGCAGAAAAATATATGAGTCAAAACAGTCCCGAAATAAGGCAGCAAAAGCATTTTTGGCAATGTTACAATCAATTGTGCCTAGACAGCAACCTATTGCATCAGTGCAGTTATTTATCAAATGAATTTTATGTGACAATCAATTGCAATGTTACAACAATTGATTGCAACCTGTTAAAAAATCAGTAGAAAACAACATTTTAAAGATCACATTCTTGTTCCAACTTTTCATCAAACACCTTATGATCATGGATCCAATTGAGCATGAAAATTCCAGCAAATTTTGAGAAAACAACACTCATGGAGTTATAAAATAAAGCTTAATGAATCAAAACCAGAAATCCATAAGAGATCACATTGTTAAATATGATGATCCAACTTACCAAAGGTAGAATTTGAAAATTATCAAACAACTTCAGAATTTTCTTCAATTCAACAATAAGAATCAATCACCAAAGTTTGGATGTATAGAATTAATGGAGTAAAATGTTTGGATGAAGGTTTAGCTCAAAGATTAGTAAGCTTCAATGCAAAGCTTACTAACTTTTTTTTGAAAATGGAGCTTTGAGTGAATTTGGTAAAATGGAGAGAATTGATAGATTTTTTAGCAAGATGATTTTGGCTATCAAAAGCTTGTGATTTGAATGAAATGAGGTCTCTATTTATAGAGTTTTAGAATTGGGATTAGTGGTAATTTGGTAATTGATTCTTGGAGCCAAAATTGAATTAGTGATATAATTTCAAATTATGCAGAAAAAATTGGAGCCAAAATGATAACAATTTGAATTTGCTGGCTTTTTTCAAAAAAATATGCATTTTGCCATTATGAGTCGATACATAAGGGGTATGTGTTGATACATCCTAGTTGTATAACACAGCATGTGTCGATACATGCCTCTATGTGTCGATACATACTGTTGTTTCAACATATTACAGAACCACACAAACTGTATGAGTCGATAAATAACACGTATGTGTCGACACATGCTAGTTTTACAAACAGGATGAGTCGATACATACATGCATGTGTCGACACATGCAAGTTGTGCATAACAAAATGAGTCGATGCATACCTTTATGGGTCGATGCATGCTGGATTTTTTCACCATAATATAGGATCAAAGCAACTTGGAAAGCCTTATTTGTTGGATGCTTCAACTTGGTACCTACAAAACACAAATTGTGAAAAGACAAAGATAAATATTTTTTGTATTTTGGTTAAAGATTAGTCAACAACACATATACAAGATACACAACCAAGGTGCTTGGAAATTCCTCAAGAGAAAACTTAAAGATAGGAGATAGAGCAAGAGTAAGAACCAACCCTAACGTGATCTTATCATGATTGAGTTGATATGATATGATAGTGGAATCTTAGGGGAAAAAATTGGGGTACAACAATACTGACCTCCTTTTTTCCAGAAAATGGCTTCCTTACTGTACTGGAGGATTCATCCTTTTGGATCTTACCACTCCTAATTCCAGCTTCCACTTTTTCTCCCGTCAAGATCAGCTCAGTAAAACCCGCTGAAGAGCTTCCAATCAGGTGATTGAAAATGGACCAGATAAGGTGACCAAAAATATATCCACTAGCTCCCTATCTGAAGGGGGGGGGGTGGACTCTTCCTACTAAGTCCCTCCACTTCTGAGCATAGTCTTTAAAGCCTTTGCTAGAACCCATAGACATACTTTGGAGTTGTGTACGGGTGGGAGCAAGGTCGAAGTTATACTGATACTGCTTGTAGAAAGCAGCAACCAGGTCTTCCCAATTACGGATGTTGGTCCTTTCCAGCTGGTAGAACCATTCTAATTGAGTCCTGGATAGACTATCTTGACATAAGTGAACCCATAAGTCCTTGTCAGCAGTGTGAGGCCGGATCATCCTCACATAAGATTGGAGGTGCATCTTTGGACATGAAACCCCATCATATTTGGTGAACACCGGCACCTTGAACTTTTGCGGGATGACCACCCCAGAAATCAAACCCAGCTCCTCAAAATCCAGCCCAGGCACCTTCTTGATTTCCATTGCACTCATACGCTATTCCAACTGTTTGTATTTTTCATCGGTCGGAGGGTACTGCTCTTCATTGTAATCAGTTTCATTATCAGATTCCCTTGGACTAAGGTCTTCCTTTCTTGTCCCCCCTTCTTGATTATCTCATTCTTTTGATGAAGATCTCAGCTCAACCACTTTCCTTAGCGGTCCTTTGAATCTCCTTCCCAGATTTACCACACCAGCTATCTTCCTTGGCTTCTTAGTCTTCTCTTTAACAATCAGGGCTTTCAATTCCTCTTTCCCCTTGGCCAGAGCCATGATCATCTGTTGAAACTGGGCATTCTGAGTTTGTAGATCCTTCACTGTTTGTTCAAGGGCCATTTCTTTTGCTGAAATAAACAGCGAAAAGATGAGAAACCTGCTATGAAACCTGCTTATGCAATGATATGTATGATATATGTATGCAATGTTTTCAAGGATCTCGCGTGGTAAACAAAAAATGTCAGAAGTTGAAATTTGCAGCTTTGATTGAAGAACTTCGTATCATTGAGTGTCCTTCTACAAGAGTCAAGCTCACCATATCAAGTGAGTTATAGCCCCTGTATCAAGTTGTTGAGTTTTGATCTTATGACGACATTGGCTAGAGGAAAATAAATCCCCTTTTCCCCTTGCTAGACGTCTGATTTACCATAACCAGCATCACAAACCCTTGAGATCCTTGAAATGGTTAAGGAAATTCTGTGGCATGATTTTATGATGTGTATGATTATGCTAAGAAATCACATATATAGCAAGCACAAGCAAATCACACCAAAACCTTAAGTTTAAGGCTTGCATGGGTCTTAAGGTCATACCCTCTTGAAGTTGGATTGGTTCAACCTGTCCTATAAATAGTAATTGGGTTCTAAGGGATCTCAATATTAATAATCCTTCCCATAAGTTTCGTTCGATAAGCGACTGACTCACAACCAAACAAAACTCGGGAGTCAAACCTTAATGAGTGTAGCATCGAGTATCTGCCGACTTTGGGAATACACAAAAGATGGCCATCTCACTACGTCCTAATGGCCAAGTTGTTCAATTAAAGGTTCTAAGGTCAGTTGACGCTTTATGACACCACGCAACGGCCCCGTATTCTCCTTAATTAACTCAAGGGCTACGGGTACCAACCAAAGTGTCACATCAACATAGCCATCGCTTCAACAGTGTCGGTATACCTTGCATAGTTTCCACGATCTATTGCTACTTACCTAAAAGGTTTCCCCAGATCCGGGTGTAGGATCTATAGTAACCCAAATAATACCCTTAAAAGTAAAGCAATCAAAACAGACAAAGAAAATAGATAAATGAACTAGACCCTAAGGTAAACCCCACTTTATTATAATCCCTAGCAGAGTTGCCAGTTTTGTGATACGGTGGCAGAACTGACTGTTAATACTGGTTTACGTTTTTTGTTCACAAATGTCGCGATAAGCAAGAATCGCCACCGACTTTTCTTTTATCCAACAAAGGAAAGGGTGAAAAGAATATAAAAAGACTTTTTTCGAGATTTTCTAAGTAAGGGGGGTAGATTATGGAAAGGGAAGGTATTAGCACCCTTTCCATCTGTGGTTTTCCATGGGATCTTAGGTACTTGCTCATTTTTGAAAACTGTTTGTGTTTGTGCTTTGAAAGATTTTGTTTGCTTTATAGTAACTCTTGTATCAGTCCTCAAGAGTGTGATAAAGCGTTTTTGAAAAGAATTTTGAAAGGTGTGTAAGTGTAAAAAGATTAAGTTTGAGCAAGTACTTAAGAACTGTCTACCTACTCAAAAAAGGATGTTCTTTTCCTCCTTTCCTTTAGATAGTGCTATCCTACTATTAGTGAATAGGTAGCCCTATCGTTAGATGTTGAGGGACTATCGAAAGGGACATTTTATGGTCATCAAAGGCAACATGTAAGGATACCTTAACATTTCGAAGGGACTGCCATCATATAGGCAACACCGAGGGACAATATCATTTCTCGTAGGAAACTTGAGGGACGTTAAGGACCATGATCTTTATGATGACTTTAGAATTAAGGGTCATTGCTAAGATATCCCTACGTTCGAGGGACATGACTATTGTTTTCCGAGGCAACCAAGTGAGGTATACCCTAAGGGTGCAAGTGTGAGCAATGTGTTCAATTTTCAGATATTTATCTTATGTTAGTGATCTAATGATTGATTTGATTAATCTTCTCTCGCACGCCTAATTTACTAGCAATTATATACAAGCATATAAGAAAATATAAAGCGAGAAATAAAACATAAATAATGGGCGAAAAGTAAAGTGAGAGAATGGAAAACCCTAATTAACTATTACAAATCAGGCGCAATTACATAAATGATAAAAATAATCGTATGAAAAAAAGTAATGACGTGAATAAATTAAGACGGGAACAAGTTTTAAACCCTAAAAAAACTAATTGCTCATTAAAAATATTTTTTTTTGTATTTTATGAAAAAAGATTAGAAGTTTAACCTAATTCTATAATTAATTTTTAAATTAAAGAAAATAAGTTAAAATTTTAATTAAATTAATTAATTTGCAAAAATTAATTTATTAAGAAAAAACTAAGTCCTAATTTTTGTGTGATGATTTTATAATTTTATGATTAAAAAAGAATGAATAAACAACATAATATAAAACTAAATAAAAAGAATAAAAAATTAAATTGAGAAATGGGCCTGAAAGGGGGTTGTGAAACCCAGACTGGGGGTGATGTTGTTGAATTGTGCCAAAGTCCAGATCTTGTGGCCCATGCTCACGCTGGATCCAATGTTGTTGTGGTAGGGAGGTCCATGGTGTGCCTGCATGCTAGAGGCGCTAGATCCAGGACCATGCAGATTTGATGACTGGATCAGAGGGTACATGATGTGCGCTTGGGGGTGTAATGTACTGGATCTGCAAGAAAAAATTAGAAAAATAATATGCAGGAGGCAAGGGTCGAACCCCTGACCTCCCACATATACAATGCCTTAAACCCTTCACTCTTGCCATCTGCGCTACCTAAACATTCATGCATATAATCAAAACAAAGATATATAATATAAAACAAAGGCAGTGGTTGACTCATCAAAACACGCAGGCACTGGTGGTCCCAATGATTTTTAAATGAACCAATCAAAAAATGCTAACACGCCACGCAAGGTCTTTGGCCGGTCAAACCACCCTGGATGGTGGTTCCGGTCATCTTCTCCGACCGGCCAAAAAACCTAACTTGAAAAATAGGGAAAGTTGAAGCCTGAGATTTCGCCTACCCCCCCTAAAACCTAGGCTGCAAGTTCAACCACGGCCTTAGTTTGGTCTAAAGATGTCTTCATCTCTGAAAACGAAGCTCACGTGTTTTCAAACCCTAACAATGGCAAGCTTTGATTTTGGCACTGAAACTCACACGAAGCACGTTAAAACAATTACAATGATCAATATGAACACATATGCATGCATAAATCATTTATATTATGTAATAAGAGGATTTGAATTCAAGAATTTTTACCAAACCAGTGATGCTTGAAAGAGGTGTCTTGGGCACGATTTGGCTTGACTGATGAATGAGGATGACTCCTGGGACCTTCAGGAGGAAGATTAGCTCCTTTGTTTGGATCAACAAAGGCTGGAGTTGATGCTTTCAACCTTCATGATTTTTTGTGAAATTTTTCACTTTGGTATGCTTCTTTGGTGGCTGTTGCGTGTCTCTTTTGACCTAGGGTTACAAATGGAGCAAAATATCCATACCTTGATGCAAAATATTTTCTGTCCAAATATTTGATTTTTGGCCTTTTTTAGAACAAATGCATTCTTTCCTTTCATTCACATTTTCTCTTTTGTTTGCCAGCATGTTTTGTCCCTCATTTGGATAGAAAAAGATTCACCATCATATCTTTTATTATTTTGATTATTTACTTTATTTAATTTTGCATTTTAATGGAAAAAATAGCAAAATAAATGGTATAAATAATAAAATAATATATGACTGAGCTCAAGGGTCTTGGGCCATGTCAAGGACAAGTTTCAATCATGAAAACATGGGCCCATTTGGAAAAATTCAAATTAGGTCAATATTGGCTTCATGCACTTTTCCGAAAATTGGTCAACTTTAACAAGGCATATCTTTCTCAATTTTAACCCTAAAAGGGCGTTCTTGGACTTCTTAGAGAGCTTAGGATGTCCTCTAAACAACCTTTTTGGTTTCATCTCAATTGGATCTTCCATGTTCATGTAAGGAGCTTTGACCCAAAAGGTGTTTTTGTTGACTTTTTAAAAGGACCTATAATGTATGAGCTTGTATCTTTCCAATGGTGCATTTCTTGAACTTGAGGGCTGAAGAGAAGTTGTAGGGAATTGTATAATCTTTAAAATGAGCCTTGGAGGAAAATTTTCTAATAAAGTATGAGAAAGTTATTCCTGGTCAAAGTTTGGTTGACTTTTCCTATAGAAACCCTAATTTCTCATTTTTGACTTTTGATGAATTAGAAGCATTTCTTGAAGAATAATGATAAAACCTTGATCAAATGATGGATATTACTTCAAAATGTTTATGTTGACCAAAAATCTTGAAGTTTGACTGCATTTGGGCCACAATTGACTTTTGACCTAGCATAGTTGATTTCCAGGCATTTGAGCAGTTGACTGAGCAAACTTGTTGTTCAATGCATGGAATTTGGCATGTATGATCTTGAGGACATATTAGGGAAATGGAGAAAATTTGGGATCTTTTGGACTCACACATCTTGTTTAAAATTGAAACCCTAGTCGAGGTTTGTTGCCTTAGGAGGAGAATTTGCCTAGTCAATTCTTAGTCATCCTTGAGCAATTGAGGACCTCTAGAGGCATGTCTGGAGTGAAAATGGGAGGGTAAATTTTGGGGTACAACACCCTCTACTAAATTTACATCATAAATAGTAGTGGTAGAGGGATTACCTACACTACCTTTACCGAGTATTGCTCCTTTGTTATTCTCTCCATAAGTAACAAATCCCCTCTTCTTTGCTTTGAAGTCAATGAAAAGCGATATGTCACCTATCATGTGCCTTGAACACCCGCTGTCTAGAAACCATCTTTTATCCACAAATGTAAGACATTTTTCCTGCAATATCAAAAGAGATAGGTAGGTACCCAATTTTTATTGGGTCCATGTGGGTAAGTGGTAACATGGCTGCCTTTAGGCCTCCATTGGTAAATGCCTTTAGGAACAAGAAATCTCCTAAACTTACATTTTTCAATGGTATGACCAAAACGACAACAATAATGACACAAACCATGATGATGATGTATTTTCTTACTTCTGCTCATTGAATCCTTTGGAATATTTTCAATAAAAGAATATTTTTCATATGGTGGATTCAACGTTTTCTTAAAAAATCTAGGATCGACGGCAAAAGTAACCTTGGGCTATAAAGATTTTTCCAATTTGGCCTTAAGAGTTCTAACCTCTTGTTTCCAAATATGACAAACTTCACATTCCCTTCTAGGAATACATCCTCTAACACCCTTATCCTTTGAACTTTCTGCAATACTAGCTTTTAGACATTTTAAGTCTTTTTCAGCTTTATAGACTTTACTCTCCAAGAATGAAAATATTTGTTTATCGGAGGACAATCTCTTAAAAGCATCTTCAGCTTTGTTTTGCAGTTTTCCAAAAGCTATTTTTAGTTCAGAAAAAGACATAGAAGAAATGTTGTTAGGATATGCTTGTCTTACTTACTTGTCGTGGTTGTTTTTCTTGTGGTAGGACTGATTTTTGGTGTGTGCCATGAGACATAAATTTGCAGTCTCATCACTATCACTTGAACTGTCATCATTTGATGAATCACTATCACTTTCCCACGCAATCTAAGCTCTTCTTTGTTTATTGAACTTCTTTGGTGGAGCTTTTCCTTTGTCCATTTTCATCTTTGGACAGTCCGGTTTGTAGTATCCAACTTTACCATAATTGTAGCAAGGTCCTTTACTTCTTTTCTTTTTATTCTCTTTTTCCTTGGCTCTTTGGACTGTTTTCCAAAGCTTATGATATTCTTATCGGAGTGCTTGATTCCATTCTTTCGAATAAACCTATTGTATCTCTGAACAAAAAGTCCCATTTCTTTATCATTAGAATTTTCATCACTATTTGAGTCATTATCATCTTGCTCTTTGTTTGAGGACGACTTGGAGCTAGAATCCATTAGAGATATTGACTTCTTCTCACCCTCCTTGTCTTTATTCTTCTCCTTCTTACTCTTGTTTTCATATTTTTCAAGACTTTCCAATTCTCGTTGATGTTCTTCCAGCTTACCAAACAGAGTTGTAATGGTAAGCGTAGTGAGGTCATTGGCTTCCTTGATAGCTGTTACTTTAGGTTTCCATTCCCTGCTAAGACATATCATAATTTTATTAGTATAAATTTCATTAGAAATAGGTTTTCCAAGTGCATTTAAACGACTCACAAGATGAACAAATCTCTTTTGTATGCAGGAGACATATTCTCCTTGTTTCATGTGAAAGAGCTCAAACTCTTGATCTTGAGAAATGTTTTGAGCCATGCAATTAGGTCAAAATGATGTATTTGAATCCTTGGGATCATGTCTTAAACCAACAAATCATTGGTTAGGTCAAAAGTCAAAAATTGCACCTTCTCAGTTAAAACCCTAATTTTGACCATTTTACCCTTTTGATGATCTGATCAAATTTCTTGAGGAATTGTGATCCAAATTTTATCAAATAACATATATTAATTCATAATATTTACATGGATAAAAAATTATGAAGTTTGACTGTAAATTGACCACAATTGACTTTTTCCCCAATACAGGTGAATTTAGGTCAACTAATCAATTGACTGAGCAAAATGTGACCCAAGACTTGAAACTTGACATGAGCAATCTTGAGGGTCCAAAATGATCAATGAAAGTCATTTGAGGCTTTTAAAGTTCAATTATCCTTGTGAAAACTCAAACCCTAATTTTCAGTTGTCAGTGTTGAGGAAGTGTCTTCGGCTTATCAAACCTTGTGTGGTCTTGAACCAAAGGGGATCTTATGAAAGATTCATTGAGAAATGAGAGGGAAAATTTTGGGGTACAACAGCTGCCCCTGTTCAATCTTCTTAAACCTGAAGAGTAGATTGGCGGATCCGCCATTCATGACTTGAAGGTAGAAGATGATTGAACACCAGAGTGCCCAGAAATTTGCACTCGAAGATGGATTGGGAATGGGCTTATAGATGCCATTTGGAGGAATGATGGTAAACACTGGAAGAAGTATCAGCATAAATCTTTGGTCGATTTATACTAAAACTTGATGTTTTACCTGTGGGAAAAAGGGTTAGTTAAATGCAGATGTATGCATGACGTTCTCAAGATGAATGAGATTGTGATAAATGCATTTTGTATGTATATGCTATGATGTATGAATGTGGGATGCATATTTTGTCTGGGAAAATAAATCCCTGACTACTGTTGAGGAGTTCTGGGAAGCGGAATCCCGGATTGCTGTTGGGGATGAAGAATATACATTTCTTCAAACTTTATTGGCAAAATTCTTCCGCCAGGGAATATCTCTTGAATGTTAGATGTTATCTGGTCGGATCCAGGCTTCACAACAACTTGATGAGGATGAGGAAGTCAACTGCTATCTGTCCGGATTCCAGGTTTCACGATAACTTACTGGGGAAGAATAAATTAACTGTTATCTGGTCGGATTCCAGGCTTTGCAAAAAATTTCTTGAAATTAAACTATTATCTGGTCGGACCCAGATTTCACAGTAACTTGAAATGGTAGCTACTATCTGGTCGGGTCTAGGCTTCATGGTTTTTGAAAAGTTATACTATTATCGGATCGGGTCCAAGCTTCATAGTGTCTCGTTGGGGATTGTAGCTAGTTGTTATATGGTCAGACTCCAGGCTTCATAATAACTTTCTTGAATAGACGAAGTTGAAATGATATCTGGTCGGATGCAGGCTTCACAAATTTTGAGGTGGATGAAGTTAATTGCTATCTGGTCGGGTCCATGCTTCACAATAAACTTGTCTGAAGAGATAGAGTTAAACTGATATCTGCTCGAATCTAGGCTTTAAAGTAACTTGCTTGGAACTTAGTTGTTATCTGGTCGGATTCCAGGTTTCACAACAAACTTCTGAAGGGAATTTTTATCTGGTCAAATCCAGGCTTTATAATAACTTATTTGAAAAAGATGAAGTTGAAAACTGATATCTACTCAGATCCAGGCTTCACAGTAACTCGCTGGGGTAGAGGCAAACTCTACTGGGGAAAAGAAGTTAAAACCCTGGTCTGGTTGAGTCCAGGTTCTTCAATATCTCGAAGAGTTAAACTATTATCTGGTCGGTTCCAGGTTTCATAGTATTTGAAAGTTGTACTATTATCTGGTCGGGTCCAGTCTTCATAGTATTTGAAAGTTATACTATTATCTGGTCGGGTCCAGACTTCATAGTATTTTGAACAAATGAAGTTGACTACTATCTGGTCGGATCCAGGCTTCACAACGACTTTTGGAGATAGCAAAGGCTTTTTTGAAGACTTCACTGGGGATTAGGGGTTATGGCCCTCTGATTTGTAATAGTTTGAAAGGAAAACTCAAGCTGGAGAGGACAGACTATGCCGGGGAATTTTGTTGTTCATTGTTTGTTGGGGAAATAAACCCGGTTGGTGAATACTTGACGAACTACTGACGAGGTGAGTTCTTTTAGGAAGAGATCCACAAGGCTTCTTCTTTTAGGACCAACTTAGCTGGGGAGAAAGCTGTCAAGGGATTGAGACTCTGGCTGGGTATTAACCTATGCAAAGAGACTTCGTGGGTAACTCTGTTGAGGATTGGTTTATTGTAGCCGATCTTATGGGGATAATGTTAATGAAATAACTCTGTGGGGATATTCCATATTCATTAAAGAGATGCTTGCTTCTTCTTAGCAGGACACATGTGCCAAATAGTTTTAATTATGTTCACATGCATATGTTCGTTCAATTTTAATCATTGGACATTTTTGCATTCAAAACAAAAATAGAAAGTTTGCACTTCAAAATATATTTGTATTGATATTTTGCCCATGAATAGGCGTTTTTTTGTACAACGAGACGAAGATCCTAATAAGAGGAAATCGTCGAAAGGAAAACAAAAATTTAAAACAAAAACAAATAGCCATGTGAAAATGATCTTATTGCATTCCAACTCTACTATTACCCCAATGTCTTCGAATTCCCCTTGTCGTTGACAGAAGTTGATTGGATTGATTTTGGACCATTTGAACTTGGACCTTGGTAATAAAGTTGACTGTGGTGATTCCACGGGACATAGTCATATGCTTGCAATCCTTAAATTTTTCCTGGACCTCCCTTTCGGGTTTTCAGCCCACCAGGATACCCATTTTTGCCCAAGTCGCCCTTTCGGGTTTTCAACTTGCCGGGTGTACAATCTTTTGCATATATCCCTAATTTTTTCCCAAACATTTTGGTTTTCCGGGATGCCCTTATTTTGCCTAGGTGTGTCAACCTAGCGAGTCTCTTATGCATAGTATTTTTTAACTATTTTCGCGTTCACAGGATGCGGGAAGTCTTCACCATCCATGGTAGTCAGCATCATGGAACCACCAGAGAACACTCTCTTGACAACAAATGGCCCTTCGTAGGTGGGAGTCCATTTGCCTCTGGGGTCGCCTTGTGGGATAATGATGCGCTTTATCACCAAGTCACCAGCTTGATATACTCGAGGGTTGATCTTTTTGTTGAAAGCCTTGATCATACGTTTTTGGTACATCTGACCATGACAAACAACAACCAACTGCTTCTCATCGATCAAGTTCAACTGATCCAATCTTGTCTGAATCCACTCGTCTTTTCCCAGGCCTGCTTCATTCATAATCCTTTATGAGGGAATCTGAACTTCCACTGGAAAAATAGCTTCCATGCCATAGACTAAAGAAAAGGGAGTTTCCCCAGTTGATGTTCTAGCTGAAGTACGATAGCCATGAAGAGCAAACAGTAACATCTCATTCCAATCCTTATAGGTTACTACCATCTTCTGCACAATCTTCTTAAGGTTTTTGTTGGCCGCTTCGACTGTGCCATTCATTTTAGGTCTATAAGGAGAAGAATTGTGATGCTTGATTTTGAACTGAGTACAAATTTCGGTAATCATAGCATTGTTGAGGTTAGTACCATTGTCGGTGATGATCCTTTCGGGGATACCATAGTGGTAGATGAGGTTATGTTTGATGAATCTGGCTACCATGTTCTTTGTGACTGAGGCAAATGAAGCCGCTTCGACCCATTTGGTGAAATAATCAATAACGACAAGAATGAAGCGATGCCCATTAGAAGTAGTAGGTTTGATCTCTCCAATCATGTCAATGCCCCACATTGAAAATGGCCACGGAGCGGTCATGACGTTCAGAGGAATAGAGGGCACATGGACCTTGTCAGCATAAATTTGGCATTTGTGGCAAGTCCTTGAGTGTTAATGGAAATCAGTCTCCATTGTTGACTAATAGTAGCCAGCTCTCAGGATCTTCTTGGCCATAGTATGTCCACTAGAGTGAGGGCCAAAGAGACCATCGTGCATGTATTCCATGATTTCCTCTGCTTCCTTCTTGTCCACACATCGGAGTAGAGTAGAGTCATGGTTACACTTGTACAATATTCCGCTACTTAGGAAGAATTTAGCTAAAAATCTTCATAAGAACTTTCTGTCATTGATGGATGCTCCTTCAGGGTACTCTTGTGCTTTAAGGTATCTCTTCACCTCATGGTACCAAGGATTTTCTGTGTCAGTGTCAAGCTCACAGAAGTGTGCAGGTTCTTCGAGTATCTCAATGGTAATCATAGGAGCTTCATTGTCCCATCTGACCTTGAACATAAAAGACATTGTGGCTAAAGCATCGGCTAACTGATTTTTTCCCTAGGGAAGTGATCAAAGGTGATCTCTTCGAAGTAAGGAATCAGAGATAACACTAGAGCGGAATCCCCAAACACATTAGGGTGCTTAGTGTCCCAATCTCCTTTTACTTGGATAATCACTAGAGCGGAATCCCCAAACACATTCAAATGCTTGATCCTCAAATCAATGGCAGCCTTCAGACCCAAAATGCATGCCTCGTACTCAGCCATATTGTTCGTACAATCGAAGCATATCCTGGAAGTGAAAGGAGTGTGGCAACCTTCAGGGGATATGATCATAACACCAATTCCATTACCCAAAGCGTTAGAAGCCCCATCGAAAACCATAGTCCATCAGGATCCTTGTTAAGGTCCGTCACACGGTCCAGGTTTCGTGCACTCAGTTACTAGCATGATGTTCTCATCCGGGAAGTCATAGTTCATAGACTGATAATCATCAACAGCTTGATGGGCCAAATGATCTGCTAATACACTTCCTTTGATGGCCTTTTGCATTGTGTATTGAATGTCGTACTCAGTCAAGATCATTTGCCATCTAGCTATCCACCCGAAAAGAGCAGGTTTCTCGAAGATGTACTTGATTGGGTCCATCTTAGAAATCAACACAGTGGTATGAGTCAACATATACTATCTCATCTGGCGAGCAGCCCATGCCAAAGCGCAACAAGTTTTCTCGAGTAGTGAATATCTGGTTTCACAATCGGTAAACTTTTTGCTCAGGTAGTAAATAGCATGCTCTTTTCATCCAGACTCGTCATGTTGGCCCAAAAGACACCCCATAGAATTCTCTAGTACTGTCAAATACATGATCAAGGGTCTTCCTTCAACCGGATGCATGAGAATAAGAGGTTCTTGCAAATATTCTTTGATTTTGTCGAAGGCAGCTTAGCATTCATCATTCCATCTGACTACTTGATCTTTCTTCAAGAGTTTGAAGATTGGCTCACAAGTAGCAGTTAGGTGAGATATGAAGCGGGCGATGTAGTTAAGACGGCCCAAGAATCCACTTACTTACTTTTCAGAGTGGGGGAATATCATTTCTTGGATGGCCTTCTGTTGTACCCCAAAATTTTCCCTCTCATTTTACTCAAAACATACTCCTAGAGATCCTCAATTTGCTCAAGGTTTCCCAAGAGTTAACCAGACAAACTCTCTTCTAAGGCAATGTATCTTAAACTAGGGTTTCCATTTCCATCAATATGTGGGGACTACAAAGAATTCATATACTCTCCATGGTCCTAATATGTTCTCAAGACCCTCCATGTCAAATTTCAAGCCTTGCACAAGAAGTTTGCTCAGTCAACTGCTCAGATGCTTGAGAATCGACTGTACTAGGTCAAAAGTCAACTGTGGCCCACATACAGTAAAACTTCAAGATTTTTGGTCAAAATCAACATTTTTAAGTTATATCCATCATTTTATAAAGGGTTGATCATGATTCCTCAAGGAATGCCCCAAATTCATCAAAACCCAAAAGTTGCTAAATTAGGGTTTCTTAGGAAAAGTAAACCAAACTTTGACCAAGCATATCTTCTTCATAATTTATCAAAATTTTTCCATCCAAGGCTCATTTTTAAGAGGATACAATTCCATACAATTCATCTTCAGCCCTCAAGTTCAAAATATGCACTCACAAAAAGATATGAATTTCCACATTATAGGTCCTTTTGAAAAGTCAACAAAAACACTTTTTGGGTCAAAGCTTCTTACATGAATATGGAACACCCAATTGAGATGAGACTAAAAGGGTTGTTTAGGGGACATCCTAAGCTTTCTAAAAAGTCCAAGAACACCTCTCTAGGGTTAAAATTGGAAGAGATATGCCTTGTCAAAGTTGACCTTTTTTTTTGCCAAATTGCCAAAAGTCAAATGTTCTCAAAAATGCATTTTTTTTGCCAAATGGGCCTAACTTTTTATGCTTGCACCTCACTTATAACATGGTCCATGATCCAAATATTCACTAACTTGTTCTTTGCTTCATTATTTATTTTATTTTTATTTTTGATTAATTAAAAATTGAATTAAATCAAATAAATGGTAAATAATAGCAAAGATTTGTTTTGATTGAATTTTTGGACATAATCACAAGCTCATTATGCTGGCATATCAGAATAAAATCGAATCAAAGTTAATTGGAAAAAGAATGGCACGATTAGGCCAAATTCGGAAGGATATCATACCACATGAAAACCAAATCAAATCTTAAAAAATTGAAAAGATACTAGTGGTTTTTATAATCCTAATTCGTTCAAGGATATATAGAGAGCAAGAGCAGACATGAAAATAAGGGTTAGCAATCGTGGACAATACAAGAACAAACTCATTTTTTTTTTGCAAAAAGTAGTGAATCGGTTTCAAACTTGGAGGCCAATTCAAGACATTCTAGCGTTGCCAACAAATTGCTGGACAACTCAGGAACCTAACCGGATCAATTGCAAGCCTGTTTACGCCCAGAAATGCACGCTACAGACCCACAATTTGCTTTCCCTAACTTGAATCGTATTTTGCAATTTATGCAGTATTAACCATTATTGAATGTCGCATTGTGTTTGCATGAGCTTTTAAAATGTTTTGGTTTACTTGATTTTGCATTTTGATGCTTATATCCAGATTTTCCAATTTTGGGGCTTCTTGATACAGGTGAAATTGGGCCAAGAAAAGAATACTATCATACTTGTGAGATCAAAACGAGTTGATCCATGTGCTTAGAATTAATTTATCTTGCTTGCTTTTGATTTTGGAAGGTTGCATGTTTGTAGCTATGGAAGATGTCTGTATGTAAAAACGTTGTACCTAAAACGAAGGACTGAGGAAAAAGGTGATGAGGTGGCTGATAACCACTGGCTTGTTTGAATTAAACGCGCATTTTTTTCTTCCAGTTTATTCACGTTTTAACATATAATATGTATTGTTATTATGTTAACAACTAAGCAATGTAGCGCAACTGGTAAGCATGTGTGTGGAAAATGGTAGAGGACCTGGGTTCGATCCCAGGTCCCAACAACTTTCTTATTTTATTTTCCTTTAACAGATCCCATGCACCTCCCACTCAAGCGCTCATCATGCACCTCCATCATCCAACCACAGGATCTCATCACCTTCATGATCAACCAGATCCAACGCCTCCACCTGCCAGAGACCATGGTACACCATCAAGAAGCAGCCCCACTGGATCCATCGTAACTTGGGCTTCAGCTTTGTGGGCCTAGCAAATTCCACGACACCCCCCTCCAATTGCTTAAGCAGGCCCAATTTAATTTCTTTTATTTATTTATTTTGTTTAATTATTTGTTTTCACAAATTAATTATTTTTTAATTAACTACAAAAAACCCAAAAAAATCACAAAGACATCAAAAATCTTTTTTTTAAATAAAATATTTATTTTCTTTAATTAATTAATTTAATTCAAATTAGGTTAATTTAACTCCTTTTTATAATTAAAATCAATTAGAAATTAGGATTTGATTTTTGTAAATAATTAATTTTGCTTCAAAAATAACTTAAATATTATTTTTTCTCAAATTATATTTTTTAGGTTTTCTAATCGTCCTCGCATTTAATTTGTCGCGCGTATTTTAATTACCCTTTTTTAAATTATTTTTGTAACTGCTCCGAGGTTGAAATAGTTTTAATTAAGTTTTAATTTCACATTTTTATTTACAACCTAAATAATTTTGTATCTGCGAAAGCCATGTAATAGTTAGGATTTCTATTTCCGCACTTTAATTTCCGCAATTATAAACTGTTAGATGTATGCTAATAGGATTGTATGGGAAGAATGCTTGAAAATTAAAATGGTAGATAACCTAAATGTGCAAAGACAAATTAACTGAAAAAGCTCACTCGCAAATGCTCACTCCTAGGGTTTACTCCACTCCGGTTGCCTTCAGTTAAACGGTCATGAAGTATAGGGTTTTTTAGTGGTTGTTGTTGTACCCCAAAATTTGCCCTCCCATTTCTCAATGATTTCTCATCACTAATCCTTCTGAGCTCAAGATCCAGTTAGGGTTTCATCTGCTCAAGACTTCTCCTTGCACTGTTGACCCAAATTAGGGTTTGTGTTTGCACAAGGATGTTTTGACCTAAAATGCCTAAGATGACTTTCTTGCTTCATATTGGACTCCCAAGTTTATCCATACCAAGTTTCAAGTCTTGATTCCAAATTTTGCCCAGTCAATTGGACAGTTGACCTAGAAATCAGCTGTATTGGGGAAAAAGTCAACTGTGGCCAATTGACAGTCAAATCTCATGAAAATTGACCCACATCAACATTATAAACTCACATGTACCATTTGATCAAGTTTGGATCACAATTCCACAAGAAATTTGATCAGATCACCAAAAGGGCAAAATGGTCATTTTTTAGGGTTTTGACTACACAAAGGCAATTTTTGACTGTTTGACCTAGCCATTGGCAAACAAAGCTCACATATGGACTCAAGGACCCCATGTAATTGTCTTGACATGCTCAACAAGTTCAAAAGATCCCAAATGCACAAGATTGACAATTGAATTTCCCAGTCAATTGATCAATTTTGATTGTATACTGAAAAGTCAAACTTTGGCTTTTTGGTCAAAATCAAGAGTCAAGATTCATTTTCATCAAAACATGCCAAATCATGAAACTTGTTCATCAAGAAAGAAAGAATTGCAAATTAGGGTTTGAAATGAAGATTTTTCATAACTTAGAATTTTTCTAAGTTATGAAAAACCCTAATTTTTTCCTAACTTTGCCCCACTTTCTCACCAAGATTCATTTGGATTCAAGCAAAAGTCAAAACATGAAAGTTGTAGCCTATTGAATAATCTATAACTTTGATTCACAATGTTTTCCCAAAAGAGGCTTGTATCTCAAGTTACAATTTTTGGAACAAGGGTACCAAACCATTCTTAACTTAGAGAAAATTTGACCTATTTTAGGCAAGGTTTTTACCTGACTTCAAGACCATTTTTCATATACTTCCACTTGGAATTTCAATTTGCATTTCAAAGATGGATTGTAGTACACATTCCAAGCTTTCCAAAATGTCTAATAACTCATCAAACAACCTCATTATTTGAGAGAATCGAATTTTGCAATATGGCAAAAACTCACTTTTTGTTATGGCCAATTTCCATGTTCATACACTTAGGCAATTTTCAAATCAGCATGCTTACCTTGATTACAGGCCTTTTACTTCAATTACACTCATAAATTTAATGCAAACTCTTTGTGCCAAGACCATATTCTATGTGTTCAAGCATTGCATAATGGTTTAATCCCAAAATAGATAAAGCACTTTAACCATTTTTGCAAAAGTGAGCTTTATGTCAAAATGCAAATCCAAGAAGTACAGTTCAAATACCCTTGGCACAAGTTTAAGAACTAATTACACTGATCAATGCCAAGGTTTGCAGCACATTAGGGGGGCCTCTACCTGTCTAAAAACCAACTTGACCTTTTCTTGCTTAAGTGTGAAGAAATATAGCATTTTACACAACAACTTTCATCTCAGCACAAACAAGCTTAAGCAAAAACTTTGTACACTTTCTAAACATCCAAACTGAGCTAGAACACGAGTCAACCACCTCCATTGCCTTCCAAAACTCAGAATCACCATTGAACTGCCCAAAACAGGGCATCCCTGCAGTTTGAGTTCCATAGCTCAAACCTTCCATGCATTCTTGCTAAAAACACTTCAAACACATTCCATAATATCCACATAAACTATTCCAAACCTTGAACTGAGACTGTAACAGCCATAGCACCGTTTGCCATTTCCATTTTTCTATCTTGCAGGTGGACTTCTGCAGCTTGATTTGGCACGATTCAAAACACTCCAAGCATTGGAATAGCATCACTACACTTCAGGCAAGCTGTACAAATCATCATTTTGCCCTGAAAGCTCCTCCATTGCAAGGCACGATTCCAACAGAACAGGTATATTCATGAAGTTCTATCTCTCAATATAGGCATTGTTAAGTTTAGGTTTATGAAGAAAACATGTCACATTCATAGCCATGAACATGCCCATGTGATTAGATTTCATTTATATTATGTATACTTAGAGAATTTTAAGTCTGAACATGGAAGAAAAACTAGGTCAGGAATTGGGGGAGAAGAAATTCTCTCTCATTTCTGAGAGTTAGGATGAGTTCTTTATATGTCTGGATTCGTAATTCAATGCTTAACATTTTTGGTGTTGTAAGTTTTTGCTAAAACTCAAGGAATCAGGATGTTTGAATTCATGTACCAAGCGCAAGTTTTTGAACAAGAACAATCTGGAGGTTGAAGAAGGTCTTCATGGACTGGGCCTGATTTGCTATTTCTTTTTACACACTATTTTTACTTTGACACCCCCTAGGCCCATTTGGTTTATTTTTATGATTTTTTGACTTTTGTTTTTTATTCCTGACTTATTTATTTTTCCTCATAATATTAAAAACATAAAAAACTTTTTTTACACCATTTTTATATTTTTTAGGCATTTATTTGTTTATATTGATATTTGTATGTAAATAAGTACATAATATTATTATTTAGAATAAATAGAAAAAATAATGTAAACACATTCATTTTTTGATTTTTATTTTATTTTATCTTCTGAAAATATTTTATATAAAATATACTTTTTTTATAAATATTAAATATTATTATTTTATATATATAATACATATTTAGAAAATAATACAAATATATATATATATATATATATATATATATATATATATATATATATATATATATATATATATATATATATATATATATATATATATATATATATATATATATATATATATATATATATATATATATATATATATATATATATATATATATATATATATATATATATATATATATATATATATATATATATATATATATATATATATATATATTTATATATATATATATATATATATATATATATATTTATATATATATATATATTAGAATATTTAGGACAAAAATACAAAAATACATACATTCTTCTTTTATTAATATTTGACCTCAAAAAATACTTTTTATAAATATACTTCATTTTTATTTTATTTTTGTATATAATTATTAAATATTGTACACATTAAATAAATAATACCTTTTACTTAATAAAATTAGGGTTTTACCCTAAATACATAAAAACTCCAAAAATAATACTTTTTATTTTGTTTACTTGACATATAAAAATACTCTTTTTCATACACATAAAAACATTTTTGCATCTTGCATATTTATTTTATTTTCCATTTAATTTGTGCAATTAATTATCTTGTAAATAATTCCAAATTGATGTAATAGCTAGGTTTAAATTCCTTGTCAAATCCCCCCATTTGAACATTTGTGCCCCCCTTCCCATATTGTGTTGTAATAGTTTAGAACTTTATTTTTCGCACTTTAATGCTTTCTAAATATACCATGATAGAATTAGGGTTTGTATGCAAATAAAAACAACAAAATAGTTTGACTTAATTTCAAGATAATCAAGCATGAAAATGGACAACACTAATCACACTTGCACCCCTAGGGTATTCCACTTGTTGCCTTCAATAAATGGGCCATATTGCATGTTAGGTCTCTTTGGGCAAAACAAATACAATACAAATGATCATAGTCCCTCGATGACACTTTCGAAAGTTGCCTAAAAATGATCAAGTCCCTTAAAGGAAAATTGCCCAAAGATACTTGGCACCATTGCAATTATGGTCTAAGCGATGACCCGCGTCCGTCCCTTTCACATCCTAACACAAGATTATCCACCAAATGCAATGGTGGAACAAAATTGTTAAAAGGGTTAAAACATAGCAATAATCTTTGAGAACTTTAGGGTAGATAGCTCTTAAAGTACTTGTCAACTTGCAAAACAAAAACACTTGCCTATTTTTCAAACCACACTTCACAAACACTTTCAAAACAAACTTTCAAAAACCTTGAAACATCTTTTCAAAAAGACAAACACCTTTTGTAAAACATTCGAGTAAAGAATTGTTACAAGGGTAGCCTAGACAAGGCATCTTTTTCAAAATATTTTTCAAAACCACACATAAAGCACCATTTCAAACAATTGAAAACCAAGGCAAGTTGATCTAAGCAAGTACCTAAGAGCCCATGGATAACCATGGATAAAAAGGGTGCTAATACCTTCCCTTTCTATAATCTACTCCCCGAACCCAAGAAAATATCTCAAAGGTTTTTGCTGTGCTTTTTAAACCTTTCCTTAGGATAAAATAAAAAGTCGGTGGCGACTCTTGCTCAACCGAAACATTTGCGAAAACAAACGCAAAACCATAGTCAGTTCTCCCACCGTATCACAGAACTGGAGACTCTGCACGGGACATATTTTAAAATTGGAGTAACCTTAGGGCTTAGATCACCCTCTTGCATGACTAATTGTTTGATTTGATTGCTTTATATCTTGGCTCTTTTGTTTGGGTTTGCAATCCTACACCCGGATTTTGGGAAACATTCATAGATAGCAATACGTTGTGGAAACTGTGCGGGGTATACCGACACGGTCGAAGCAATAGCTATATTAGTGCGACATATTTGTGACTACCGGTAACCCTTGAGTTCAATCAAGGAGAGTACGGGGCCGCTGAGTGATGTCACTAAGCACTAATGACCTAGAATCTTACTTGACCATCTTGGCCTTTTATTAGGGGTAATGAGATGACCGGCTTTGGTGCAGTCCGAAGTTGGTAGATACTCGATACTACACTCATTGAGGGTTGTTTTCTTGGAATATTTTGGTCGCTAGTTAAGTGGCTAAACCAAAACAACGAACAATGAAAACAATCCAGTGATATTGAGCTCCTTAGAACCCGATTACCATTTATAGGACAGGTTTTTAAGCCAACTACACTCAAGAGGGTACTTACCTATGAAACCTCGTGCAAGCCTAAAACTAGGGTTTGGTGTGATTTGCTTGTACATATGTTTGTGCATACATCATAAACATCATAAAGCATCATATGCATTCACTAACCACTTCAAGGGTTTATATCTTCATCTTTGTTCTTGTTTTGTAGGTCATGGAAATTACTCGCAGAAAAACCATCCAAGTCAACCTTGTGAGAATCACTCCTCAACTCAAGGAGCTCACCTCAAGAATTCCGGAAAGCTCATCCTTCAGTGAAAGACATGGTAGACTGCTCAGCTTAGTCAACACCAACATTGAAGAAGACATGATGAAAGTGCTATTCCAGTTCTTTGACCCTCTTCACCACTGTTTCACTTTCCCCGATTACCAGTTGGTGCCCACTTTGGAGGAGTTTTCTCAACTCCTAAGAATCCCTATCCTTAATCAACTACCTTTCAACGGTACAGAAAAGGAACCAAAGCCGGAAGATGTTGCTCGAGCATTACATCTACAACCATCCGACATCAAGGGGCATTGGGAAACCAGAAGCGGTGTCAAAGGCTTCTTAGCAAAATTCTTGTTCGAGAAGGCACAAGAATGTTGGAATTCATTGGACCTACAAGCCTTTGAAGAGATTGTGGCACTCCTTATCTATGGGTTGGTCTTATTCCCAAATTCTGACCAATTGGTAGATGTCAACGCCGTCAAAATCTTCTTGTCCAGAAATCCAATACCAACATTGCTTGGGGACATTCTTCACTCATTTTACACACGAACAATGAGAAAGAGGGGTGTTCTCATGTGCTGTACTCCTCTCCTTGCAAGGTGGTTTATTTCGCACCTTCCACAATCTGTCTTGAAGAATGACCAAGGCTCAAGGTGGTCCCAACGGTTGATGACTCTTACTCACTCTGATGTACATTGGTGTTCTCAGTCCAGAGAAAATGTCATCATCGTCTATCGTTGCGGAGAGTTTCCTAATGTTCCTTTACTTGGAATCAGAGGAGGTATCACCTACAACCCTTGCCTAGCTTTGAGGAAATTTGGATATGCACGGAGGGATGGCCCTCACGACATGTTGATTCCTGACCTAGTTTTTGACTTCGATAACGATGCGCAAGGACTTCGCCAAAGATTCATCAGAGCTTGGGGAAGGCCCAACAAGGTTGATAGCCAGACACTGGGACACAAGAACTCCATCCCTCTTGAGCCTTATCTCAAGTGGGTACGAGCCCGAGCCCAAAGTCTAGTGATGCCTTATCCTCATGTTCTCCCTGTGATTAAAGAGCCCGTCAAGGAAGGAGAAGTTCCCTACACCATCCTACATCCTGATATGCCTACATCGTGGGAGGAGATGCATAAGAGTTGGATTCAGCTCAAGGAATAACGGAACACTTTTGAAACCAGCTTCTACGCTAGTGAGAAGAAGGTTCTAGAGCTTACCCGCCGACTCCATGAGCAAGAGGCCCTCAACACCTACATCGCACCAAAGAGGATGCGCAATGTCTTTTTACCTTGAGAAGTTGTTTTTGTAATATTTGGCCCATAGGGCATTTATGTACTAACAAATTCCTTCTTATTAATATGACGTGCGTTCTTTTTTTTGTCTGCAACAATTTTGAATATCCTAAATCCTTGAACGCATTGCATGCATAAGCATACCATTCATCATGTGCATAAACAGGTCTCATGCCAGGTTTCCTTATCTGTCTGCTGTTTATTTCAGTAGGATGGATCTCGAGCAAACAGTCAAAGACCTACAAGCTCAAAATGCACAGTTCCAGCAACTCCTGATGACCTTGGCTAAGGGTCAGGATGATCTCAAGACCTTGTTGGGGAACAAAGACCCAGTGAAAAAGAAGAAAAAGAGACTCGGGATGGCTACTTTAGGGAGAAGATTTGACGGAGAAGCCCGGAGAGTGCTTGAATTTCCTCCTACTTCTGATGAAGGAACCGGCAAAGGAGGTGGGGCTGCGGTACCTTCCGAGTCCGATGTGGAAGAAGAGGAGGTCGAAGAGGATGAAGATTATTCTGATCAATAATACCCTCCAGCTGATGATAAATACAAAGGTTTAGAAGACAGGTTGGCCGCCATGGAGCTACAGAGAGTACTGGGTTTGGATTTTGAAGACTTGGGTTTAGTTGTCGGGATTGTGATTCCCCCAAAGTTCAAAGTGCCAGTTTTTGTGAGGTATGATGGGTTGTCCTGTCCAAAGATGCATCTCAGGTCCTACGTAAGCAAGATCCAACCCTATACGGCAGATAAAAACCTTTGGATCCATTTCTTTCAAGACAGCCTTTCTGGGGCTCAATTGGAGTGGTTCTATCAGTTAGAGGGAACCAGCATCAGAAACTGGGAAGATTTGGCCACCGCCTTTTACAAACAATATCAGTATAATTCTGACCTTGCTCCTACGCGTACCCAACTTCAGGGTATGTCATTGGGAACAGGCGAAGGATTCAAAGAATATGCACAAAAATGGAGGGATTTGGCTGGCAGGGTGCAACCTCCTTTAACCGACCGTGAACTTGTTGATATGTTTCTAGGGACCCTATCTGGGCCATTTTTCAATCATCTGATTGGTAAATCTTCTGCGGGGTTTACCGATTTGATCTTAACGGGCGAAAGAATAGAAGCAGGCATCAAGTCAGGAAAGATTCATAAGGGTGTTGCTGAAAGTGTTGAGAAGAAGCCTTTTAAGAAGGAAACAACTGTGGTATACTCCCAGAGAAGAGCAGGGAAGACTGAGCGTCGGCCGACCGTGGGGGCCGTAATGATTCAAAACCCTTCAAGTGAGCAGCCTCGCTATAACCAGTCCAGACCAAATCAAAAACGAGTGGAACGGCCACAACGGCAGTTCACCCGTATTAATATGACTCCAGCGCAAGTACTTCCCCATATGTTGAAGTTGAATCTCGCCACTATCAAAGAGGCACCAAAAAATGTGAATACGTCCTCTCCGCATTATCATCCTAATGCTAAATGCGCCTACCATTCTGACAGTGTCGGGCACGACACCAATGATTGTTGGGCACTCAAGCATAAAATCCAAGACCTGATAGAGGCGAAGGAGGTGGAATTTGACGCTCCGGAGAAGCCTAATGTGATATCTGCTCCCATGCTGAAGCACGGCCGAAATGTCAATGCCATTGAAGAAGATTTGTATGTTGCTGATGTCAATGATCTGATAACTCCATTGTTAACCATCAAGTTGAATCTGTTAAGGGCCGAGATCTTCCCGGGATGTAAAGAAGACTGCTATTGTTGTTACTCTCTGCCGTTTGATTGTCCGTTACTGAAGAAAGGCATCCAAGGCCTAATGGATAGTCGACAAATTTTGTTTGAAAAAGTTTCTGCCGTTCCAGCTCATACTGAAGATGTCTCAATCATAACCATTCACGCCAATCTTTCCAAGGCCGTCAGAAAGCCTGTTAAGATTACACCAGCTACGAAGTCTGTTCCTTTGAAGATAACAATGCCAGGGCCTGTCCCCTATGTTTCTGAGAAGTCAATACCATGGAACTATGGCAGTGACGTCTACTACCATGGTATTAAACAAATCGAAATAACTGAAGAAAGTTCGGATGATGAAGAAGCCAGCATTGGAAACATTGCAGGCACGAGCAAAATCACCCGGAGCGGGAGAATATTTTCTCCAGAGATTGCCCCTCCAAGAGCAATCTTTGGACCCTCATCTGCTGACAAGGTCATCCCTGCACCAATAAAACTTTCCGCTAGAACCCCTTTGATTGAAGATGTTGTCGTTCCTAGTATTATCCCTCCTACCGCTGCTGATAAAGGTAAGGGAATCCAAGATGAGCTCGTCAGGACGAGGGCTCAACCCTTGGTCATTCCGGAGACCTCCAAGAAGGAAATGGATGAGATCTTGAAGATAATCAAAAGGAGTGATTACGATGTGGTAGAACAGCTGGGGCAAACCCCCTCAAAGATCTCCATGCTGGAACTACTACTTTGCTCGGAAGCGCACGCTAAAGCTTTGATAAAATTCTTGAAGGCAGCCCATGTGCCCCAGGAAACCTCTGCGGATCAATTCCAAAATTGCGTGGCCAGCCTTACTACGGACAATGGATTGGGTTTCTCCGATGCCGACATAACTCCTAAAGGTAGAAACCACAATGATGCTTTGCACATTTCAGTCGAGTGCCGAGGAACTACTCTCGCACATGTCTTGGTCGACACTGGTTCGTCGCTGAATGTACTGCCTAAGAAGGCCTTGGACCGACTAGATTGTGAAGGGTTAGAGTTGAAACCGAGTGATATTGTTGTCAGAGATTTCGATGGTTCGAAGAGAATGGTCCATGGGGAGGTTGAAATTCCCATCAAGATAGGCACTGAGGTGTTTAAATCTACTTTCTATGTGATGGACATCCGTCCGTCATACTCTTGCTTGTTGGGTAGGCCTTGGATACACCATGCTGGGGCAGTCACCTCCTCCTTACATCAGATGTTGAAGTATCCTGTCAAGGGAAAGATTATAACCGTCCATGGCGAAGAGGAGTACATGATCAGCCACTTGAATTCCTTCCGGTATGTGGAGGTAGAGGGGGAGTTCATTGAGACGCCTTTCCAGCATTTCGAAGAAGTCCTTCCTGAAATAACAGTAGCAAAGTTGGCAGCTGAAGCACCGAGGCATATGGCCAGGATGGCATCTCTGGAGGACGCAAGGGCCGCAATAAAGGAGGGGAAGAATTCAGCATGGGGGCAGTTGCCTGATATTCCACATAAGACAGACAAATTTGGATTAGGGTTCACTACCGCAGGCCAGAAAGCTATGCGTCGTTCGAAGATTGAAAGAGCGCCAGTCAAAATTTCTCCCTACGGAATCAACGCTTTGGAGGATGAAGACAAAGAGAGCAACATCGAAGAGTGGATTTACCCGACTGTCAAAGGAGGATTGTGCAACTGGGAGGCAAAAGACTTTGTCCCCATCACTTTTATTCATCAGTAATTTATCTGTCAAACATTTCCTATTGGTCTGTAATATTTATTTTCAAACAATCCGTACACTATCTTTTTCACCTCATGCCTTGCCCGGGGCATGTAGGTCCATTTGTAAGGGTTTTGATTATTTTTCATATCCATATGCCATGTTTAATGATTCATTGGACGTTTTTCATTTGATAAACTGCTTATGTTCATTTTCTTTCCTTTTGCATTTTTGTTTAAGGATGGCTATCCCTTACACACACCCACACTCACAAATGCAGGTACCCATCCACTCCGGATTCCATGGGTGACTATTCTGCTATATCCTTCAATAACTCTGAAGATCTGGTCAATCAAGCCGAGTATGAAGATGACGAAGGTTGTGAAGTACCAGGGGAACTAGCCAGACTTCTACAACAAGAGGAAAGGGCCATCTTACCGCACGAAGAGTCATTGGAAACTGTCAACTTAGGGACCGAGGAAGACCGGAAGGAGGTGCAAGTGGGTGCCAATCTGGAACCAAGTGTCAAGAAACGCCTGATACAGTTGTTGAATGAGTATGTTGAAATCTTCGCTTGGTCTTATGAAGACATGCCGGGTTTAGATACAGACATCGTGGTTCACCGTCTCCCTACAAGAGAGGATTGTCCACCGATCAAGCAAAAAGTCCGCCGAATGAGGCCTGACATGTCTGAAAAGATCAAAGCAGAAGTGATGAAGCAATTCGACACTGGCTTTCTAGCTGTTACGTCCTATCCTCAATGGGTCGCTAATATCGTGCCAGTACCTAAGAAAGATGGCAAAGTCAGGATGTGTGTGGACTACCGGGATTTGAATAGGGCCAGCCCCAAAGATGATTTTCCGCTGCCACACATTAACATTTTGATCGACAATACAGCTCAGCACAAAGTGTTTTCCTTCATGGATGGATTCTCAGGCTACAATCAAATCAAAATGGCCCCCGAGGATATGGAGAAAACAACTTTTGTCATGCAATGGGGCACTTTCTGTTACAAGGTGATGCCGTTCGGACTGAAGAACGCTGGGGCAACTTATCAACGCGCCATGGTAGCTTTGTTTCACGATATGATACATCATGAGATTGAAGTTTACGTAGACGATATGATAGCTCGGTCACAAACAAAGGAGGAGCACCTTGAACATCTAGAGAAGCTGTTTTCCAGATTGAAAGAATACAAACTCAGGCTGAATCCAAGTAAGTGCACTTTTGGAGTTAGGTCTGGTAAACTTCTAGGATTCATTGTAAGAAACAAAGGCATTGAAGTCGATCCAGCAAAAGTGAAAGCAATACAAGAGATGCCTGCTCCCCGTACTGAAAAGGAGGTTAGAGGGTTCTTGGGGCGCTTGAACTATATTGCCAGATTCATCTCTCATCTGACTTCTACCTGTGAGCCAATTTTCAAACTCTTGAAGAAAGATCAGGTAGTCGAGTGGAACGACGATTGCCAAGCTGCTTTTGATAAAATCAAGGAGTATTTGCTAGAACCTCCTATTCTGATGCCACCCGTCGAAGGAAGACCATTGATCATGTATCTGACCGTCTTGGATAACTCAATGGGGTGTGTTTTGGGCCAGCATGACGAGTCTGGTCGAAAAGAGCATGCTATTTATTACCTTAGCAAAAAGTTTACCGACTGTGAGACTCGCTACTCACTGCTCGAGAAAACTTGATGTGCTTTGGTATGGGCTGCTCGCCGACTAAGACAGTATATGTTGACTCATACTACCTTGTTGATTTCCAAAATGGATCCTATCAAGTATATCTTCGAAAAGCCCGCTTTATCTGGAAGGATAGCCAGATGGCAGATGATCCTGACTGAGTATGACATCCAATACACCACCCAAAAAGCTATAAAAGGGAGTGTACTAGCTGACCATCTGGCTCATCAAGCTATCGAAGATTATCAACCCATGAGATTTGACTTTCCAGACGAGGACATCATGAATTTGGACAGCATTGAAAGTAACGGACCGTATACGGACCCGAAAAGGGATCCCGATGGACCCTGTACTTTGATGGTGCTTCAAACGCACTTAGAAACGGTATCGGCGCAATACTCATTTCTCCGGAAGGCTGTCACACACCTTTCACGGCCCGACTTTGCTTCAGCTGCACAAACAACATGGCTGAGTATGAAGCTTGCATCTTTGGTCTCAAGGCTGCTATAGACTTGGGGATCAAATCTTTGATCGTATTTGGGGACTCGGCTTTGGTTATCAGTCAAATCAAAGGAGAGTGGGATACCAAGCATCCCAATCTTATCCCATACAAAGAACATGTCTTGACATTGTTGCCTCATTTCGAGCAAATTACCTTCGAGCATTTCCCGCGAGAAGAGAATCAGCTAGCAGATGCTCTAGCTATAATGTCCTCCATGTTTAAACTCAACTGGGATAACGAGGCTCCCCGAATCACCATTGAGCGAATGGATGAACCTGCACATTGTCACGAGATTAATACCGAAGAAGTAGTGGAACAACCCTGGTTCCATGAGATCAAAAGGTATCTCGAGACTAGAGATTATCCCGAAGGAGCTTCTGTAAATGACAAGAAGTTCTTAAGGAAATTCGCTGCCAAATTCTTCCTGAGCAACGACATCCTTTACAAACGAAGCCATGATTGTGTATTACTCCGATGCGTAGACAAAGCTGAAGCAGAGTTGATCATGACTGAGATACACATCGGCACATTTGGCACTCACTTGAGCGGGCATACAATGGCTAAGAAGATCCTAAGGGCAGGCTATTACTGGTCTACCATGGAAGCAGACTGCCATCAACATTCCTGTACTTGCCACAAATGTCAAGTCTATGCTGACAAAGTTCATATCCCTCCGGTTCCTCTCAATGTTCTGACTGCTCCGTGGCCATTTTCAATGTGGGGCATTGACATGATTGGAGAGATCAAGCCCACGGCTTCCAACGGACATCGCTTCATCCTAGTTGCCATTGACTATTTCACCAAATGGGTCGAAGCAGCTTCCTTCGCCTCTGTTACTAAAAATGTGGTTGCCCGCTTCATCAGGCAAAATCTCATATGTCGGTACGGTGTTCCAGACAGGATTATCACGGACAACGGTACAAATCTGAATAACACGATGATCACCGCATTGTGCGAACAATTCAAGATTTATCATCACAATTCATCTCGCTATCGGCCGAAGATTAACGGTGCTGTTGAAGCTGCAAACAAAAACATCAAGAAGGTCATTCAGAAAATGACAGTCACTTACAAAGACTGACATGAGATGTTACCGTTTGCTCTGCATGGATACCGTACGACGACACGTACTTCAACCGGGGCAACCCCATTCTCGTTGGTGTATGGCATGGAAGTTGTCCTGCCTATGGAGGTTCAGATTCCTTCTCTAAGGATTATGAAGGACACAGGTTTGAATGAAGATGATTGGATGCAGACCCGACTTGATCAACTCAATCTGATCGACGAGAAGCGACTCGCTGCTATATGCCATGGTCAGACGTATCAAAAAAGGATGATCAAGGCCTTCAATAAGAAAGTCAGACGTCAGGTGTATCAAGTCGGAGACCTCGTAATCAAGCGGATTATCTTACCGCAAAGTGATCCCAGGGGAAAATGGACTCCTACATATGAAGGACATTTGTGATCAAGAGCATATTTTCTGGTGGTGCGATGATTCTAACCACCATGGACGGCGACGATTTGCCGCACCCTGCGAATGCAGACATAGTCAAAAGATACTACGCATAAAATAACCCGACAAGTCGAAAAACCCGAAAGGGCGGCTTGGGCAAAAAAGGGCATCCCGGTGAACTGAAAACCCGAAAGGGCGGTTTAGGCAAAAATTAGGGATAAAAACAAAAAAAAAATGTACACCGGGCAAGCTGAAAACCCGAAAGGGCGGCTTGGGCAAAAAAGGGTTTCCCGGTGGATCGAAAAACCGAAAGGGCGATTCAGGCAAAAGTTAGGGAATTAAAGCGTATGACTATGTCTCGTCGGATCACTTCAAAGACAATCTCTTCATCAACCAGTTCCAGGTTTCGGATCAATCCAGTCATCGGCAAACGAAGCATTGGATGGACAGATATTCAGAGTTGTGAAGGCTATAGCGGAATGGAATCCCATGGAATTATTTCACATAGCCATCTTTATTTTGTATAAATCTTTCAATATTTACGATAAAATCCTCTTACCAGGATGATTGTCTCCTTTGTACAAATATACTCAAAGAAAGTTAATACAAATACTCTTCCCAGAAATTTGTGTCATTTCCTTTTCTTTTTCTCTTGCACTAATTGTTTTATTTTGAGAAACGTCCAATGTTTTGTTAAATAGGCATATGCATTTGAACATAATCATTTCCTTATGGATCAAGAAAAAGGATTACTGATAGGTTGAAGGAGCAGTTGGATATCTTGATACCCTTTCAAAGGAAACCCCCAAGAGATTTGGAATCCATATCCCCAGCAAGTCTTGAAGCTTATCCCCAGTAGATTCTGGAAGCTTATCCCCCGCAGAGAACGGACATCTCTCCCGAGCTTTATTCAAAGTTATTCCTCACAAGGGCTTATAACTGGGTTATCCTCAGCTTATTGCCACGAAAGATCGCACTCAGCAAATTTCTTCCTATCCCCAGCGGAGTTCATCAGAGTTCTCCAACATGACTTATCAATACAATCCCCAGAGGAGTTTATCTTTGTTATCCCCAGCCAGAGAATCCTCCAGAACTCATTTCCCCTCAGAGTTTAAGTTTCAGTATCCCCAGCGGAGCCAGACTAGTGAACCTTCTCCCCACTGAGATATTTCCCACCAAACTGAGGATTCTCAGTCTTATCTCCCCAGCTTAAGTCTACCAGGTTCTAAAATCCCCAGTAGACATCATCAGAAATTCTCTTACCCTGCAAGTCACCAAGGAAATTCTAAGTCCCCGCAAGTGGTTCTAAGGCCCCTCGACGGTTGAAGGTCTGGTATTCCCCAAGCAAATCTGCAGACTTTCAGTTTTCAGCTCCTTATTGTATAGTCAAAGATTCTCCAGTGAAGGTCTCCTCAAAATCAGAATTCCCCAAAAGATTGGTGTACAACCCAAGCTCCTTATTCTCCAGCAACAACCAGGAATTATTCTTCCCAGCAACAGTCAAGATACTATTATCTTCAGCCATCTCGGATTCATCTATCCTTTGCAAGACAGCTCTCCAACTTACTTGCACCTTCATTTACATTCATATCATATAAACATACGTTGCATCATGCATCATGACATTGCATACAACTAACTCTTTACCTTTTCAGGTAAGATCAGTCGACAGACAAAAATCATTATCTTCCGAGACACTTTTGAAAACAGTTTACGGATGCTTCCCAACAACGGATGCTGCTCTATTGCTTATTCAACTTCAAGACTTCTGAAAACAGTTTACGAGTTCTCCAAGTAACGGATGTTAACCTATCGCTTGTTCAGATTCTTCTCAAGACTTCTGAAAACAGTTTACGGATTCTTCCCAACAACGGATGTTAATCTATCGCTTGTTCAGACTCTTCTCAACTTTTGAAAACACTTTACGGACGCTTCCCAACAACGGATGCTGCTCTATTGCTTATTCAACTTCAAGACTTCTGAAAACAGTTTACGGGTTCTCCAAGTAACGGATGTTAACCTATCGCTTGTTTAGATTCTTCTCAAGACTTCTGAAAACAGTTTACGGATTCTTCCCAACAACGGATGTTAATCTATCGCTTGTTCAGACTCTTCTCAACTTTTGAAAACAGTTCACGGACGCTTCCCAACAACGGATGCTGCTCTATTGCTTATTCAACAACTTCTGAAAACAGTTCACGGTTTCTCCAAGTAATGGATGTTAACCTATCGCTTGTTCAGACTCTTCTCAACTTCTGAAAACACTTTATGGATGCCTCCAGATATGGATGTCAATCTATTGCTTATTCATACCCCCAATTCAGATGTGGTCTAAAACATGGACACCTTGCTGATACTCATCTCAGATGGCATCTTTAAGCCCATCCCCGACAAGTTTCTGTCACTCCGTCCAGATGGCATCATTAAGCCCATCTCCAAATGGCATCTCTAAGCCCATTCCCGCATCCATTGCTTTGACGAGTGCAAATTTAAGGGCACTCTAGTGTCCAATCTCTTTTTACCCTCGAGTCGCGAAAGGAAAACTTGCCAATCTAACTCTTCGGATTCAAGAAGATTGAACAGGGGAAACTGTTGTACCCCAAAATTTTCCCTCCCATTTCTCAATGATTTCTCATCACTAAGCCTTCCGAGCTCAAGATCCAGTTAGGGTTTCATCTGCTCAAGACTTCTCCTTGCACTGTTGACCCAAATTAGGGTTTGTATTTGCACAAGGATGTTTTGACCTAAAATGCCTAAGATGACTTTCTTGCTTCATATTGGACTCCCAAGTTTATCCATACCAAGTTTCAAGTCTTGATTCCAAATTTTGCCCAGTCAATTAGACAATTGACCTAGAAATCAGCTGTATTGGGGAAAAAGTCAACTGTGGCCAATTGACAGTCAAATCTCATGAAAATTGACCCACATAAACATTATAAACTCACATGGACCATTTTATCAAGTTTGGATCACAATTCCACAAGAAATTTGATCAGATCACCAAAAGGGCAAAATGGTCATTTTTTAGGGTTTTGACTGCACAAAGGCAATTTTTGACTGTTTGACCTAGCCATTGGCAAACCAAGCTCACATATGGACTCAAGGACCCCATGGAATTGTCTTGACATGCTCAACAAGTTCAAAAGATCCCAAATGCACAAGATTGACAGTTGAATTTCCCAGTCAATTGATCAATTTTGACTGTATACTGAAAAGTCAAACTTTGACTTTTTGGTCAAAATCAAGAGTCAAGATTCATTTTTCATCAAAACATGCCAAATCATGAAACTTGTTCATCAAGAAAGAAAGAATTGCAAATTAGGGTTTGAAATGAAGATTTTTCATAACTTTGCCCCACTTTCTCACCAAGATTCATTTGGATTCAAGCAAAAGTCAAAACATGAAAGTTGTAGCCTATTGCATAATCTACAACTTTGATTCACAAAGTTTTCCCAAAAGAGGCTTGTATCTCAAGTTACAATTTTTGGAACAAGGGTACCAAACCATTCTTAACTTAGAGAAAATTTGACCTATTTTAGGCAAGGTTTTTACCTGACTTCAAGACCATTTTTCATATACTTCCACTTGGAATTTCAATTTGCATTTCAAAGATGGATTGTAGTACACATTCCAAGCTTTCCAAAATGTCCAAGAACTCATCAAACAACCTCATGATTTGAGAGAATCGAATTTTGCAATATGGCAAAAACTCACTTTTTGTTATGGCCAATTTCCATGTTCATACACTTAGGCAATTTTCAAATCAGCATGCTTACCTTGATTACAGGCCTTTTACCTCAATTACACTCATAAATTTAATGCAAACTCTTTGTGCCAAGACCATATTCTATGTGTTCAAGCATTGCATAATGGTTTAATCCCAAAATAGATAAAGCACTTTAACCATTTTTGCAAAAGTGAGCTTTATGTCAAAATGCAAATCCAAGAAGTACAGTTCAAATCCCCTTGGCATAAGTTTAGGAACTAATTACACTGATCAATGCCAAGGTTTGCAGCACATTAGGGGGGCCTCTACCTGTCTAAAAACCAACTTGACCTTTTCTTGCTTAAGTGTGAAGAAATATAACATTTTACACAACAACTTTCATCTCAGCACAAACAAGCTTAAGCAAAAACTTTGTACACTTTCTAAACATCCAAACTGAGCTAGAACACGAGTCAACCACCTCCATTTCCTTCCAAAACTCAGAATCACCATTGAACTTCCCAAAACAGGGCATCCCTGCAGTTTGAGTTCCATAGCTCAAACCTTCCATGCATTCTTGCTAAAAACACTTCAAACACATTCCATAATATCCACATAAACTATTCCAAACCTTGAACTGAGGCTGTATCAGCCATAACACCATTTGCCATTTCCATTTTTCTATCTTGCAGGTGGACTTCTACAGCTTAATTTGGCACGATTCAAAACACTCCAAGCATTGGAATAGCATCACTACACTTCAGGCAAGCTGTACAAATCATCATTTTGCCCTGAAAGCTCTTCCATTGCAAGGCACGATTCCAACTGAACAGGTATATTCATGAAGTTCTATCTCTCAATATAGGCATTGTTAGCTTTAGGTTTGTGAAGAAAACATGTCACATTCATAGCCCTGAACATGCCCATGTGATTATATTTCATTTATATTATGTATACTTAGAGAATTTTAAGTCTGAACATGGAAGAAAAACTAGGTCAGGAATTGGGGGAGAAGAAATTCTCTCTCATTTCTGAGAGTTAGGATGAGTTCTTTATATGTCTGGATTCGTGATTCAATGCTTAACATTTTTGGTGTTGTAAGTTTTTGCTAAAACTCAAGGAATCAGGATGTTTGAATTCATGTACCAAGCGCGCGTTTTTGAACAAGAACAGTCTGGAGGTTGAAGAAGGTCTTCATGGACTGGGCCTGATTTGCTATTTCTTTTTACACACTATTTTTACTTTGACACCCCCTAGGCCCATTTGGTTTATTTTTATGATTTTTTGACTTTTGTTTTTTATTCCTGACTTATTTATTTTTCCTCATAATATTAAAAACATAAAAAACTTTTTTTACACCATTTTTATATTTTTTAGGCATTTATTTGTTTATATTGATATTTTTATGTAAATAAGTACATAATATTATTATTTAGAATAAATAGAAAAAATAATGTAAACACATTCATTTTTTAATTTTTATTTTATTTTATCTTCTGAAAATATTTTATATAAAATATACTTTTTTTATAAATATTAAATATTATTATTTTATATATATAATACATATTTAGAAAATAATACAAATATATATATATATATATATATATATATATATATATATATATATATATATATATATATATATATATATATATATATATATATATATATATATATATATATATATATATATATATATATATATATATATATATATATATATATATATATTTATTAGAATATTTAGGACAAAAATACAAAAATACATACATTCTTCTTTTATTAATATTTGACCTCAAAAAATACTTTTTATAAATATACTTCATTTTTATTTTATTTTTGTATATAATTATTAAATATTGTACACATTAAATAAATAATACCGTTTACTTAATAAAATTAGGGTTTTACCCTAAATACATAAAAAATCCAAAAATAATACTTTTTATTTTGTTTACTTGACATATAAAAATACTCTTTTTCATACACATAAAAACATTTTTGCATCTTGCATATTTATTTTATTTTCCATTTAATTTGTGCAATTAATTATCTTGTAAATAATTCCAAATTGATGTAATAGCTAGGTTTAAATTCCTTGTCAAATCCCCCCATTTGAACATTTGTGCCCCCCTTCCCATATTGTGTTGTAATAGTTTAGAACTTTATTTTTTGCACTTTAATGCTTTCTAAATATACCATGATAGAATTAGGGTTTGTATGCAAATAAAAACAACAAAATAGTTTGACCTAATTTCAAGATAATCAAGCATGAAAATGGACAACACTAATCACACTTGCACCCCTAGGGTATTCCACTTGTTGCCTTCAATAAATGGGTCATATTGCATGTTAGGTCTCTTTGGGCAAAACAAATACAATACAAATGATCATAGTCCCTCGATGACGCTTTCAAAAGTTGCCTAAAAATGATCAAGTCCCTTAAAGGAAAATTTCCCAAAGATACTTGGCACCATTGCAATTATGGTCTAAGCGATGACCCGCGCCCGTCCCTTTCACATCCTAACACAAGATTGTCCACCAAATGCAATGGTGGAACAAAATTGTTAAAAGGGTTAAAACATAGCAATAATCTTTGAGAACTTTAGGGTAGATAGCTCTTAAAGTACTTGTCAACTTGCAAAACAAAAACACTTGCCTATTTTTCAAACCACACTTCACAAACACTTTCAAAACAAACTTTCAAAAACCTTGAAACATCTTTTCAAAAAGAAACACCTTTTGTAAAACATTCGAGTAAAGAATTGTTACAAGGGTAGCCTAGACAAGGCATCTTTTTCAAAATATTTTTCAAAACCACACATAAAGCACCATTTCAAACAATTGAAAACCAAGGCAAGTTGATCTAAGCAAGTACCTAAGAGCCCATGGATAACCATGGATAGAAAGGGTGCTAATACCTTCCCTTTCTATAATCTACTCCCCGAACCCAAGAAAATATCTCAAAGGTTTTTGCTGTGCTTTTTAAACCTTTCCTTAGGATAAAATAAAAAGTCGGTGGCGACTCTTGCTCAACCGAAACATTTGCGAAAACAAACGCAAAACCATAGTCAGTTCTCCCACCGTATCACAGTTGTCCTCTAGCCCCGAAAGATCTCAAATGACCCATTCAGATGTTGCCTTGGAAAAGATCTTTAAGGCTTTAGGATGATTACTAACACCTCCTAACATTGCTTTTGTGACCGTATATGTCCCTTTGAACGTCCCTAAAAACTCCAGCGACGGTGGTACCTATTCCTTAATAATGTGATAGCACTGTCTAAAGGAAAATGAACAGTCTTTTTCGAGTAGGTAGATTAACTCTTAAGTACTTGCTCAAACAAAGAAACTTTTTCACACAAACACTTTTCAAAACAATTTTCAAAACAACTTCGTCACATCCTTGAGGACTGATACAAGGGTTATCACGAAGTAAATCTTTTTTTTTCAAAACAAGCACACATATAAGCAATTTTAAAATGAGAAAGTACCTAAGATCCCATGGAACACCATGGATAGAAAGGGTGCTAACACCTTCCCTTTCTATAATCTACCCCCCGTACTCAGAAATATTCTCGAAAAAGGTTTTTTCTATTCTTTTTCCTTTTCCTGATTGGATAAAATAAAAGTCGATGGTGACTCTTGCTTACCGCAACTTTTGCAAATAAAAAACACAAACCAGTATTAACAGTCGGTTCTGCCACCGTATCATAGAACTGACGACTCTGCTGGGGAAATATAATAAGTGGGGTATACCTTAGGATCCATGTCATTTCAAAATTGATTTCTTGTTTGTTTGCTTTATTCTTAAAGGTTTTTGCTTGGGTTACTATAGATCCTACACCCGGATCTGGGAGCACTTTTTAGGTAAACAACAATAGATCATGGAGAATGTACGACATAGACCGATATGGTTTAAGCGATGGCTGTGTTGGTGTGACACTTTGGTTGGTACCGGTATCCTTCGTTGGGAAACAAGGAGAATACGGAGCCGCCGCGTGGTGTCGTAAAGCACTAACGGACCTTAGAACCTTAGTTGAACAAAATTGGTCATTAGAAAGTAGTGAGATAGCCGGCCTCGGTATAGAGCTGAGGATTGGTTAATACTCGATGCTACACTCATTGAGATCAGACTTTCGGGATGTTTCTGCCGCAAGAAAAGATTGCTTGAGCTGAGACAATGCCCGATAAAGGATGGTCAGTGATATTGAGATCCTTTAGAACCCGATTACTTTTTAAGACATGTTTGAAACTAACTAAACTTCAAGAGGGTATGACCTTTAACCTCATGCAAGCCTTAAACCTAAAAACTTGGTGTGATTTGTCTGTGTTTGCTATACCTGTGGTTTATCATGACATCATGCATCATAACATAGCATCCATTATTATTGCACTAACCATTTCAAAGACCAAGGGAATTTATCTTTGCTCTGTTTTGCAGATCATGGCTTCCGTTCGTAGAAACACCATCCGAATCAGCTTTGTGAAGATACCTTCCCAACTAAAAGAGCTAGTATCAAAGGTTTCCGAAACTTCTGCGTTCACTAAGAGACATGGTCGACTTCTCAACCTGGTTACTTAAAACTTTGATGAAAAGATGATGAGTGTACTATTTCAGCTCTTTGATCCCAAGCACCACTGCTTCACCTTTCCAGACTATCAGTTAGTGCCTATCATGGAAGAATTCTCTCAGTTGTTGGATATACCCATTCTTGAATAGTTGCCTTTCATAGGTCTGGAAGAAGTTCCTAAACCAGAAATCATTGCCTCAACTTTGCATCTGAAACAGGACGACGTGGTATCCAATTGGGAAACGAGAAGCAGAGTCGAGGGTTTTCTAGCCAAGTTTCAGATAGACAAGGCCCAACTGTTTTGGGATGATATGTATTTTCAGGCTTTTGAGGAGGTCTTGGCTCTTCTAATCTATGGGTTAGTCCTATTCCTAATCCAGACTTATTCATAGATGTGAATACTATCAGGATCTTCCTCTCTCTCAACCCTGTCCCTACCTTACTCGGAGATATTTTACACACTCTTCATATTCGCACCATGAAGAGAAGAGGGGTTCTTATGTGCTGCATGCCATTGTTGTCGAGGTGGTTTATTTCTCACCTCCCTAAGTCCGTACTAAAGAATGAAGAAGGTTTGGGTTGGTCACAAAGGATAATGTCACTCGCTCATATGGATATTCTCTGGTGTTCACGAGCTATGGAAAACACTGCTATTATTGACCGCTGCAGGGAGTACCCTAATGTCCCGTTACTTGGCATTAGAGGGGGTATAACCTACAATCCTTGTTTAGCTCTGCGGAAATTTGGTTATGCTCGAAGAGATGGTCCCCATGAGTTAATTATCGAGGGCATTATATTTAACTATGAGGATGATGTTCAAGAGTATCGCCGGAGGTTCATACGAGCTTGGGGCATGGTAAACAGATCTGGCGCCAGGGCTTTGGGGTAAAAGGCTTCCATTCTTATGGAACCTTACCTCCAATGGGTACGAGCTCGTGCGCAGAAGCTTATGATGCACTATATGTCCGTTTTAGAAGTGATTATGGAACTCACTACTAAAGGGGGTATTCCTTACACGGTTCATTATCCTGATATGCCCACTGATCTTGGAGAATTACAGAGGTCTTGGATTCAGTTGAAGAAGGAGCGGGATACTTACAGGGATCAGTTTTATGCTCTGGAGAGGAAGGTTTTAGAGCTCACAAAGCAGCTCCATGAGGAAAGAGGACTCAACGCTTATCTCAGTGCGAAGAGGAAGCATCCATGGGAGTTTTGATTCTTTTTCTAGTTTTAGATTTTTTTTTGTAACACCTAAAAGGCATTTGAACTTTGAATTCAACTAATAAAGTCTTTGTTTTATTTTGGTTCGCAAATTTAAATTTCCCAAAGTCTTTGAAATCTTTGCATGCGCATCCCATTCATAGCATTGCATGTACAGGTACCATTACAAGTTTCCCATCTTCTTCGCTGTTTATTTCAGCAGAAATGTCTTCCGAACAAAGCTTCAAAGATCTTCAGGCACAAAACGCCCAGTTCCAACAAATGTTTGTAAATCTGGCAAAAGGGCAGGAGGATCTGAAAGCCCTCATCCAGAAAGAGAGAAAGAAAAAGAAGAAGGCTGCCGGTATTCTGAACATGGGCAGAAGGTTTGGAGGGTCGTTGAAGCGACAAGTCAATCTGACCTCTTCATCCAAAGAAGGGGAGAATCAAGAAGAAGAAACAAGGGAGAAGGATCCCAGTCCTGAAGTTTCTGACAATGATACCGACTACAATGATGAGAAGTATCCTCCTGCTGAGGATAGATACAAGGAGTTGGAAGATCGTCTGAGTTCCATGGAAGTCCAGAGGATACCTGGGTTAGATTTCGATGAATTTGTATTGGTATCAGGAGCGGTCATCCCACAGAAGTTCAAAGCTCCAATTTTTGCAAAGTATGATGGGGTGTCCTGCCCAAAACTCCATCTCCTCTCTTATGTCAGAAAGATTCAGCCCCACACCGCCGGTAGAAATTTGTGGGTTCATTTCTTTCAAGATAGTCTTCCAGGGACACAGCTTGAATGGTTCTATCAACTGGAGAGAGCCAATGTCCGAAATTGGGAAGATCTGGCTGCTGCTTTCTATAAGAAGTATCAATGCAACACGGACCTTGCTCCTACTCGTACTCAACTCCAGAGTATTTCCATGGGTGCAAGTAAAGGCTTTAAAGACTATGCACAGAAGTGGAGAGACTTGGCTAGAAGAGTCCAACCCCCGTTGTCTGACATGGAGTTGGTTGATATGTTTCTGGGGATGCTATCTGGTCCATTTTTTAATCATTTGATCGGCAGCTCGTCAACTGGTTTCACCGAGCTGATTCTGACTGGAGAGAGAGTAGAAGCTGGGATTCAGAGCAGCAAGATACAAAAGGATGCCTCTTCAAGTTCGATAAAGAAGCCTTTTGTTGGTAAGAAGGAAGCCAGTGCCATCTATAGCCCGAGGGGCCAAAACAGAGCTGAACATTGTCGAACAGTAAGTGCCGTAATGATACCTAGGCCCGCCGTTGCTCCATAATGCAACAATCAACAAAGGGTGGAAAGACCACAATGGCAGTTTACCCGAATCAATATGACATTGGCTGAAGTTCTATCTCATCTGCTGAGATCCAACTTGGCAACCTTGAAAGAGGCTCCCAAGAATCCAAATACCATATCTCCCCGATATAAACCAAATTCTCGGTGTGCCTATCATTATGAGAGTCATGGCCATGATACCAATGACTGTTGGGCTCTAAGAAATAAGGTACAAGACCTTATTAAAGCCAAGGAAATTGAGTTCGATGCTCCGGAGAAGCCCAATGTCATAACTGATCCCATGCCTAAGCACGGTCGTGGAATTAATGTTGTTGATACCAACTTGTTTGTGACCTTGGTGGATGAAGTTTATACTCCTCTCATGACTGTGAAGAATAATTTTCTATTAGCCGGTTTATTTCCGGGTTGTGGTGAAGGTTGCCACATGTGTTCATTTCTACCTTCTGGTTTCCATTTGCTGAAGTCAGGTATTCAACGCCTGATGGATAGCAAAGAAATTTTGTTCGAGAAAACTTTGGTTCCCATTGTTCCGTCTGAAGACATTGCCATTATAACCATTTCCCCCAATCCTTCCAAGGTCTCATCGAGAAGACCAGTTAGGATTACATCTGCTCCAAGAGTCGCTCTGCTAATAATCATTATTCTTGGTCCTGTCCCGTATGTCTCAGACAAAGCTGTCCCCTGGCATTATGGTGCCGATGTGTACTATCATGGCATCAAACAAGATTTGAAAAATAAAGAGGATGATCCTGATATTGATAACATTGTCGGCATCAGCAAGGTTACCCGAAGTGGAAGGGTCTTCTCTCCCGAGATTTCCCCTAAGACTGTCAACAGACCGATTGTCATTCCATCTGCTATTCCTGCTAGTACATCAACTACTGCTCCTGTTCTTACTCCAATTAATACCCCTGTTAGTGAATCGTCGGGTACCCACGGAAAAGAAGTTATAGGTGAGCCTGCCCGGACGGAGGCGCCTAGAAAAATTGTTGTGGAAGCCTCTAAGCAAGAGATAGAGGAAATACTGAAAATAATTAAGAAGAGCGACTACAATGTGGTCGAGCAGCTAGGGCAAACCCCCTCAAAGATATCCATGTTATCCCTGCTGTTATGCTCTGAGGCCCATGCGAAGGCTTTGATTTCATTCCTCAAAACTGTGTATGTGCCGCAGGAGACTTCAGCTGATCAATTTAAAGATTACGTGGCTATCCTGACTGCTAACAATGGGCTGGGTTTTTCAAATGCAAACTTGACACCAAAGGGAAGGAAGCATAATGATGCTCTGTATGTATCGATTGAGTGTAGGGCAACCACTATGGTTCATGTGCTGGTAGATACTGGGTCTTTGCTGAATGTTCTGCCCAAGAAGGCATTGGACCAGTTGGATTGCGAGGGTTTGAATTTAAAGCCTAGTAACATTGTGGTAAGGGCTTTTGATGGGTCAAAGAGAATGGTGCACGGGGAGGTGGACATCCCTGTCAAAGTGGGTTCCCAGACCTTTGGGTCCACCTTCTATGTGATGGACATCAGGCCATCATATTCTTGTTTGCTGGGTCATCCTTGGATCCACGAGGCTGAGGCAGTTACTTCCACACTACACCAAATGCTGAAGTATCCGGTAAAAGGGAAGATTGTCACTGTGCGGGGTGAAGAGGAGTATATGGTGAGCACCTCAATTCCTTCCGGTACATAGAGATGGACGGGGAATTCATAGAAAATCCTTGTCAAAACTTTGAAGAGGTCTCTCAGATCTTGGCACCGGCAGAAACTACTACTAGCAACAAACCTCTTATGAAGATGGCTTCTCTCAAGGACGCCAGGGCCGTGGTTGAAGAAGGTGGGTGTACCAATTGGGGTCAGCTCCCTGATTTCACTCACAAAACTGACAAATTTGGTTTGGGATTTACTACAGGGGCTCAAAAGGCTGTTCGACGTTCTCGGGATGGAGGACCTCCCCTACGCATCAACAATCGAGGGGTTAATGCCATTGAAGACAATGAGGAAGACTCGGACATTGATAGCTGGATCTTCCCAACTACCAACGGCGGACCGAGTAACTGGACAGCTAGGGACTTTATACCAGTTTCTTTTATTCCGTGGTAATTGTCTTACTTGTTTTGAGATTTGTAATAAAAAATTTAAAACTTTACGGCCTTGTGCCTTTCCTGAGGCACATTGGCTTTGCTTGTGAGGGCTATTATTTTTCATTTCATTTATCATTAATAAAGCATTGAATGTTTCTTACGTACAAATTTTGTGCTCTCTGTTTTTTCTTCTCTGTTGTCACTTTATCAAAACAGCTATTCTCTTACACACACACACTCACATACCATACTACAGATCCATATCCACTATGGATCCCATTGATAACAGCTCTGCTATTGCCAGTTATGACTTCGAAAATCCGATCAACCAAGCCGAGGATGAAGGTGAGGATGATTGTGAGGTTCCTAGAGAACTTTCTAGACTATTACAGCAGGAAGAAAGGGCCATACAACCTCATGAAGAGCCGGTTGAGACAGTGAACTTGGGTACAAAGGAATACAGAAAACAGGTTAAGATTGGTGAAAATTTGGAAGTTAAGGTCAAACAGCGGTTGATACAAATGTTGCACGACTATGTTGAGATCTTCGCATGGTCATATGAAGACATGCCAGGTTTAGACACTGATATTGTGGTTCATCGTTTGCCGACCAAAGAAGACTGTCCTCCGGTTAAACAGAAGGTCCGTTGTATGCGCCCTAAAATGTCAGAGAAGATCAAGGCAGAGGTCATGAAACAGTTCGACGCAGGATTCTTAGCTGTCACTTCTTATCCACAGGGGGTTGCTAACGTCATTTCGGTACCTAAGAAGGACGGTAAGGTACGGATGTGTGTGGATTACAGAGATCTGAATAGGGCAAGCCCCAAGGATGACTTCCCACTTCCTCACATTGACGTTCTGGTTGACAACACTGTGCAACACAAAATCTTCTCCTTCATGGATGGTTTCTCTGGCTACAACCAGATCCATATGGCTCCTAAAGACATGGAAAAGACAACCTTCGTTACACAGTGGGGCAGCTTCTGCTACAAGGTGATGCCTTTTGGGTTGAAGAATGCTGGGGAAACTTATCAGCGCGCCATGGTTGCTTTGTTCCATGATATGATTCACCACGAGATCGAAGTCTATGTTGATGACATGATAGCCAGGTATCAAACTGAGGAAGAGCACCTTGATCATCTACAAAAGTTGTTCGACAGGTTGAAGATATATAAGCTGAGGTTGAATCCGAACAAGTGCACCTTCGGGGTAAGGTCTGGTAAGCTTCTGGGGTTCATTGTCAGTGACAAGGGTATTTAGGTAGACCCTACAAAGGTAAAGGCTATACAAGAAATTCCGGCTCCCCGTACAGAGAAGGAAGTTAGAGGTTTCTTGGGACAATTGAATTATATCACCAGGTTCATATCACATCTGACCGCTACTTGTGAGCCAATCTTCAAGCTTCTGAAGAAAGATCAAGTGGTAAAGTGGAATGATGAATTCCAAACTGCTTTCGAAATAATTAAGGAATACCTTCAAGAACCACCAATTCTGATGCCTCCAGTTGAAGGAAGACATTTGATATTATACTTGACAGTGCTAGACAATTCAATAGGGTGTGTGCTGGGGAAGCATGATGATTCTGGTCGAAAAGACCACGCAATATACTACCTTAGCAAAATTTTTACCGATTGTGAGACAAGATACTCATTGCTCAAGAAAACTTGCTGCGCTTTGGCATGGGCTGCTCGCCGACTGAGACAGCATATGTTGACTCACACTACTTTGTTGATATCAAAGATGGATCCAATTAAGTACATTTTTGAGAAGCCTGCACTCTCCGGAAGAATAGCAAGATGGCAGATGATCCTAACCGAATACGACATCCAATACACAACCAGAAAAGCAATCAAGGGAAGCGTATTGGCTGATCATTTAGCTCATCAGGCCGTGGATGACTACCAGTCCATGAATTTTGAGTTTCCGGATGAGAACATTATGTTGGTGACTGAATATGAAGAACCTGGACCGGATGAAGGACCCGAGGAGGGATCCCGATGGTCTATGTATTTTGATGGAGGCTCAAACACACTGGGTAATGGTATTGGCACCGTAATCATATCTCCCAAGGGCTGTCATACTCCGTTCACTGCCCGATTATGTTTCAACTGCACCAACAACATGGAAGAGTATGAAGCATGTATTATGGGTCTTCGAGCTGCTATTGACCTAAGGATCAAGTTCCTAAGTGTATTCGGGGATTTTGCTCTGGTGATAAGTCAGATCAAAGGCAAGTGGGATACGAAGCACCCGAACCTTATCCCTTACAAAGAATATGTACTGACACTGCTGCCGCATTTTGAAGAGATCACCTTTGAACATTTCCCATGAGAGAAGAACCAGTTAGCGGACGCGCTAGCTACCATATCTTCTATGTTTAAGGTTAGGTGGGACAATGAAGCTCCCCAAATTACCATTTAGAGGTTGGATGAACCAGCACACTGCTGTGAAATTGATACCAAAGAAGTGGCAGACAAACCCTGGTTTCACAAAGTCAAAAGGTATCTCGAGACTCAAGAGTATCCCGAAGGCGCATCTGTCAATGATAAGAAGTTTCTGAGAAGATTCGCTACAAAGTTCTTCCTCAGTAATGGAATCCTCTATAAACGCAACCATGACTCCACACTAGTATGGTTTGTAGACAAGAGCGAAGCAGAGAGGATCATGACAGATCTACATGAAGGCACCTTTGAAACCCATTCCAGTGGACACACCATGGCTAAGAAGATCCTCCGGGCAGGATATTACTGGTCCACTATGGAAGCCGATTGCTATCAGCACTCTCGAACTTGTCATAAGTTCCAAATCTATTCTGATAACGTGCATGTACCTCTGGTCCCCTTAAACGTCTTGACAGCTCTGTGGCCCTTTGCAATGTGGGGCATCAACATGATTGGAGAAATAAGGCCCACCGCTTCTAACGGACATTACTTCATCCTAGTAGCCATTGGTTACTTCACGAAGTGGGTTGAGGCAGCCTCTTTTGCTACAGTAACCAAGAACGTTATGGCGCGGTTTATCTGACATAATCTGATCTGTCGATATGGGGTGCCAGAGAGAACTATTACTGAAAATGGTGTGAATCTCAACAACACAATGATCACCGAGCTCTGTAAACAGTTCAAGATACAACATCATAATTCTTCTCCCTATCGGCCGAAGATGAATGGCGTTATTGAAGCAGCTAACAAGAACATGAAGAAGATTATATATAAGATGACGGTGACATACAAAGACTGGCATGAGATGTTGCCATTTTCTCTTCATGGGTACCGTACCTCAGCACGGACGTCGACAAGGGCAACACCCTATTCTCTGGTATATGGCATGGAGGCAGTCCTACCCATCGAAGTCCAGATACCTTATCTCAAGATTATGAAGGATGCGGGTTTGAATGAAGACGAATGGATCCAAACCCGACTTGATCAGTTAAATCTAATCAATTAAAAGAGACTTACTGCTATCTGCCATGGTCAGACGTATCAAAAGCGAATGATCAAGGATTTTAACAAGAAAGTCAAACGTCAAGAATATCAAGTCGGGGATCTAGTGATCAAGCGCATCATACTGCTGCAAGGTGATCCCAGGGGCAAATGTACCCCCACGTACGAGGGACCATTTGTGGTTAAGAACATTTTCTCAGGTGGAGCTTTGATTCTAACCACCATGGACGGTGACGACCTTCCTCACCCTGTCAATGCAGACATAGTGAAAAAAATACTATGCTTAATCAAGAGACCCGCAAGGTTGACTGGCCTAGGCAAAAATAAGGGCTTCCCGACGAACCAAAAGGGTTCGGGCAAAAGTAAGGGATGAAAATGGAAAAATCTGTACACCCGGTAAGTCGAAAACCCGAAAGGGGGGCTTGGGAAAAAAAGGGTATCCCGGTGGACTAAAAACTCGAAAGGGAGGTCCAGGCAAATGTTAGGGATATAAAGTGTACCACTATGTCTCATTGGATCATCTTGCGACCAGACTTCGGTATCGACTATCAAGCTCGGACGACGCCAATCAATCTGATCAACTTTCGACCAAGAAGCAAAGTGATGAGACGCTTGAAGATATAAAGGCAATAGAAGATTTGGAACCCAATGGGGTTGTTTCACATAACTGTTTTGTTTTTCTTTCTCTTACACAAATTGTATAGTTTCTAATTTTCAGCGGCATTCTATTACTAGAGCGTCAGTCTCTTTGTACAAAAACGCCTATTACAGGCCAACTTCAAAAATCAATACAAATCATTTTCACAAGAAACTTCGAGTTGTTTTTCTTTTTGTTTTATTTTGCAAGAACGTCCAATGACTTATTTTTGATATATGCATTTGAAAATGATTGATGCTCATAAATATTTACATAAGAAACAAAGGACAATTACTCGTAATTCCAGAAACAAGAAAAAAACAAGAAGTGCCAAACCCGACGGTTACTCCATTCAGTAGGTGCCGGGATAAAGCTAGCTTGGGAACACAATCATTGGTACATATTGTCCCTACAGAGTAAAAACATTGATGTCAGCCTTCCCGAAACAGGACGTAACCTCCCCAACCAAGATCATTCTGAAACCTGACAACTATATCCTCCAGCCGAATTCCGTAATCACGGGCGGGTTAGTAAATTTCATCCCCCAAGTAGAGTTTATTTCTCTGGATACAGAGGCTCAAGCCCCAACAGAGTTCATCACTTCAGCTACAAAAATTCACTTCCTAATTTTGTTCTCCGTAGATTTATTCTCAAGCAACATCTCTTTCTGATAGAATATTTACAAATCTCCAGCAACCGTCAGGGATTTATTTTCCCAGACGCGAGCATACCCCGATAGAATTTTGTGAACATACATCATGACATGCGCATACATATCATATACAACATTATCTCATTTATTTTGAGAACATCATCTAAACCCGCATTTCATGCATCACATATAATTAACCCTGTTATCTTTTCAGGAAAGATGTTTAGCTTCAACAAATCCAGCAGTTATGCAAGTCACATCTACAGACGACTAATGGAAACTCAGTTCCCGGAACCAAACGGGTCAACTAATCTACACTATCACTTTGAAGTAACCCTAATACCCAGGTTCCTTCTCACAGCCATATTATCAAGGCTTTTATTTCGAAGTAACCCTACGACCCAGGTTCCTTCTCACAGCCCTACTATCCAGGCTTTCATTTTGAAGTAACCCTATGACCTAGGTTCCTTCTCGCAGCCCTACTATCTAGGCTTTCATTTCGAAGTAACCCTACGACCCAGGTTCCTTCTCACAGCCCTACTATCCAGGCTTTCATTTCAAAGTAACCTATGACCCATGTTCCTTCTCACAACCCTACTATCCATGCTTTCATTTCGAAGTAACCCTACGACCAGGTTCCTTCTCATAGCCCCAATATCCAGGCTTTCATTTAGAAATAACCTTATGACCCAAGTTCCTTCTCACAACCTTACTATCCAGGTTCCCTCTCTTTTATCTCCAGACAACAGTTTACAACCCGGTAAAACTAGGACCCGACCAGTTTCGATCGATTTCATCTTTCCCCAGTAAGTCACTACGTAGCCTGTACCCTGACCAGATATGCAGTTCACTTCCGCTTCCTCAAGCAGGAGTTATTTCCCCAATAGAGTAACGGACGACTGAAGCTCCTAAAATTCTATTTCTCCCAAGACGGATACCAACATTCCTCAGCAGATTCCTCCTTTACGACAGGAACAAGAATTATCATCAAAGGAATATCTTAGGAAATCAACATCTTATAGATGGCATCTTTAAGCCCATCACCAACAATTCTCCGTCACATCCTAGATGGCATCTTTAAGCCCATCTCCTGTAGCGGTAGAAATGTTCAAGACTAAGCCATTGGATTGTCCAGCCTTTATACAAATCAAAATAAAAATCGCCACTGCGCTTTATTGTTTCCAATGGAATGGGAAAAGAGCGAATAACCAAAAAAAAGGGGGGGAAAGATTCAAGGTAAGGGGGCTGGTTATGAAAAGGGAAGGTATTAGCACCCTAAACATCAACGGTACTCCGCAGGAACCTCTTTGTAAAATCTGTATATTTTGGCTATGAAAATGTGTTGTATAAAAATAGATGGTGGAGGTAAGAAAAGAAGTATTTTTTTATGATTTTTGCACCCGTCGCGGTTGCGAACCCTTAGTGCCTATGTACCACCTTTCGTGCAATAGGGGATCAGGGTACACGTAGTTCCTCTTTTAAAAATTTGAAACACAAATGTGTTGGTTGATTTTAAGAGATAAGACATCATCGTCATTGTCTGTGTGGAAAACATACTTACTACCCACAATCATGAGAAAGGAGAATTTGCATCATCTCAAAGTAGAGGATATGGCTTGGATTTTAAAATAACCAATTCCTCACTCAACACCCAAGTGTAAAATATCTCACTTCACTACATATTGTAGAAGTATAGTTGTTTGCATCACTACAAGGATTGACAAGAGTCTAACCTTTAAGAAAAGTTTTAAAGATAAAAAAAGCCAAAGTGGCAAAATGGTTTGAAATGAAATTGGTTGACTTTTAGTCTTCTCACAAAAAAGTGTCAAAGTATTATTAAATTGATTGAAGTTTATTTATGAAAATGATTTATGAAAATGCATGGACATAAGTCCAAGTTTATTATGAACGTGGTTCAAGTTTAGAAACAAGAAGGGGTTTTAAAAAAAGGAGGGAGAAGATTTTTTGAAATTAAAGAAAATGGGAGGAGAAGAAGAGACTATCCTAAAGCATAAGGTAAAATCTAATGATAAGGACCATCTAACCAACAAGAAGCCAAAACTTGACATTATGAGCCAAGATAGAATTCCCATTCTTCGGATTGAAACCAAGCAAGCAAAGATACTAGACCTCTTCAAGGGTATTAAGTCTTCACAAAAATTGGGCAGAGTAACGGCTGTATACGGGGGAATTCCAGATTACAGACAAAGGATTTAATCATAAAACCTGCACACAAAAACAAACAAGCAACCCAATGTCTTGAGGTAAACCTCAAGAGCTCCAGACAAAATAATCAGATAAGATCACAAGGTCTCCAAGATAGGCCAAGGTTTCTAATCCTAAGTCCAAGAAAAAGTGCCACGCTCCATAATGCCAAGGATAGTAACTAAATAGTCCAAGTATCATTAAGAGTTTTTTAGGGTTTAAGTTGGTTATTAAGTATCTTAGAAAAAAAAATCTCAAGTGAGCAAAGTAAAAATGACAAGAAAATAAATGCTCAAGTGAGCAAAGATGAAAATGGCATGAAATGTAAATGCTAAAAGTAAATAGTGCCTAAAGCATAAAAGAATAAAAGCATAAAATAAACAAGTCAATAATTAGTGGTTAGTTGGATGACCATCTTGAAACTTGCATTTGGAACTCATTAGAGGATTGGTAGAACCAAAGCCTCCACACAACAATTAACATTTGCTTTTTGTCAAGTATATCATCCATTTGGAATTATCACAAGTAACATTTAATGATCAACGATGTTTAAGTGATCTGCGTTGACCAAAAGTGTTGTAGATCCATTAAAGGATTGGTAGAACCAAAGCCTCCACACAATGAATCTCAAGGTTATTGGATCAAAGAGATCAAATTAACATACTTGGGCTTGCAATCATAAGTTTGGGCCACAAATGATAATTTATTCGAATCGGGACAAAATTTAGCGCTATGTTAAGCAATCGTAAGTGGACTTATATAGAAGTCACACCTATTTTGAAGCCGGTCAATAGCAATCTATGCACCATTTATTTTGAGACATGATATATAGATCATGCTCCAACAACATTTAGTGCAAGGAGAAGGGGATGAGATGAAGAGGAATTAGGGTAAAAAAGAAAACCACATTTGAATTAATATTTAATCAAACTATTATTAAAATCATTCATCCATTTTTATGGAGTTAAACTCAACACCATGGATCCAATGATGTTAATAAAGCCATGACCAAAAAATCAACCCAAGACAACCAGAAAAGATTCACAAAATGATATAATATTTAATATATATATATATATATATATATATATATATATATATATATATATATATATATATATATATATATATATATATATATATATATATATATATATATATATATATATATATATATATATATTGAAGGATGGAAAATGTTAAAATAAACTAGAAAATAATGAGGAAAATATCAATTATATTCAAATTAATCAAGAAATAAAAAATAAGACCATAGAAAAATCAGAAAAGGGTCCAAATATTTTTATAAAAATTTTAGTAATTTTTAAAAGTCAGAAAATATTGTTTTACCATTTCAAAATTGCTAAAACAAACATAAAATAGATCAAAAATAGTAAACCTCAACATAAAATTCCATAAAATTTCCAGAAAGTCAAAAATATGCAAAATAATATTTATGAATTTTTTCAGAATTAAAAAATGTTATAAAGTATTTTTTAAGCAATTAAAAGAAAGCAAATAATACAAAAAAATATAAAAAATACCAAATGTTAAAATAAAAATGTAAAAAAATATTCATGAGATCAGAAATAATTCAAAGAATTTTTTGTGAAATTTTCATAATTTTTTGATAAAAAATAAAAGAGTTATGAATTTTTTAAAATTTAATCAAATAAAATATAAAATCAGAAAATAAAATAAAGCCAAAAAGATGTGGACCATCAGATCAAAGTCAAAACGCGTTAGTAAGCTAATCTAATGGACCAGACGCGTTGTGCTTGATATGGACCTTAGTGAAAACACATGTAATCAGAAAAAGGGCAACCAATGAAATTAAAACGCTTAGCACGCTATCATTGGCTGAGACGAGACATGTCATCGTTTTCAACCTCCAGACACCCTGCAATGGGGATTTTGTGAGATCCTTCAAATGGAAAAATTAGGATCCCAGACTAGCATCATTGAACTCGTCTCTTCAAGACGATTCTAACACAACCATCGCGCCAAATTTATGTAAAATATGGAGAGAGATAAGAATCAAAACACAGAAAAATAGAGAGCACCTTCAATTTGAGATTTCTCTCTCAATTCTCAACGAATTTAAAAATTGTAAGAATCATTAGCATCAGACAAAGGAGTAAAACAGATTAGTGCTTGATTTGGATCCAATTGATGGAGAATTCTACCTTTTCGAAGTTCAAGTAAGATGCTCTAAAACTGGACTTCTGTAGCTTGGATTATGGGTCATTTTGATAGGTTTAAGTGCTGGAGAGTTTGTATGAAGTTCAAGGATGATGAATACGCAAAGAATTTTGGAAAAGGTAGCTTAAATTTCAAAAACTGAATTCAACAAAAGTGGGTTCGTGTGAAGTTTTGGCAGGGTGTTCTTGGCTTCTAAGCTTGGGAAATTGAATGGGGGATGACCCTCTATTTATAGGGAAGTGAATGGGAATGAAAATTTGAAGAAAACAAGGAAGTTTGGAGGGAAATTGAGCAAGGGTCAACCACGAGTGAAGTGTGACTTTATTTCCATCAAAACTCATCCGAACCTTGCGTTTTGGGGTGCTAATGACTTCTGGAAAGTTTGCTAATCAAGTTTAAATCAAAAACGCGCACAAATATTGTGTTTAGAAGTCACATTATGGATTTCAAAATTCCGACTTTGTGCAAAATTCAGTTTCAAACTACCAAATTCAAATCTATGGCATTTCCACCTCAGGGGGTCTTAGGGCAAAATTCTTGATGCTTTGGAAAGATGAGGTTACAAGATTTTCAATGGAAAAAGAATGGAATCAAATGTGTGCTTGAGATGAAAGTTACATGGAGTCAAAGTTGAAGAAAAAGAGTTGACTTTCCATACTTAGAAAAATTTCAAACTCTTCTTTAAAAATGACCTATAATCTCTTGCATCCAAACATGGCCTTCCACTTAGAATTTGATCTTGACCAAAAAATATGGAATGAAGTAGACCTCTTGAATGAAACTTTTCAATTTGAACCACTCTAAATCTCCAAAAATTGAGCAAGTTATGACTTGTTGAAGTTGGCCAAAAATCATGAAATGACCTATAATCTCTTGCATCCTTAAGGAAACTCCCATCCATTTTCTCACTTTACACATAAAATAAGGCATGAAGTACACATATTTAGGATCATCATGAAAAAATAATGGGCCCAAGGTGATAAAAATTGACCAAGTTATGACCATTTGAAGTCACATATGGAAAATTGGGGATTCATCTGGATGACTTGTAATCTTTCCTCTTCACCAAGTCTCTTCCACATGAAAAATTATTGAAACTTTTTAAGTTATTTATTGGTAACTCTTTGAAGAGAAGAATGTTTTTGGAATCACTCAAAAATACCAAAAGATGAGCAAGATATGCCTCTCTGAAGTACAAAACCCTAGCTTCTAGATCAAGAGAATGCTTGGTGGAACTTTGCCAAATTTGAACAAACTTTTTGTGCCAATATTCTTCCTTTGTGAATAGAATTTGTTGAGGATGATAATGAAGACTCATGGCCATCAAAACTACTTCCATACCAACTTCAATAGTGAGGTTTGAATCTCTTAAGCCTTTGACTAGGGCATGGAAATAAACTCATGATCCCATGATGTAACTTTGCTAAACTTCATTGCCTTCACCTACATTATTAACAAGTAAGACAAACCAATATTGTATTTGTTAATTTAGAGAGAAAATCAAAGCAAAATATCCATGATCAACAAAGAAAACAAGTCAAGGTGCTTGGTGACTCCTCAAAGAGCAAGGTTAAAGATATGGAGAGGAACCAAAAGCCCTAATGTCATTTTGTGGTGATTGAAACAATATGGTATGATAAAGATATCTTAGGGGAAAAAATTGGGGTACAACAGCTGCCTTATTTAAGTTTCTTCTATCCGGAGATGCGAAGGTTAAAAATCTTCGTGTCGACGGGATTGAAGACACTTAAATATAAAACAAACCCTGTTTTTGGCCCTAAGATGCCATGCAAACGTTTATGCATATGAATGGAACAAAAGAGACGCAAAGTGGCATTGGGGATGCAACATAAAATGTAGAAACAAAAGAGCAATCCCACCAGGAAAATAAATCATTGGTAAACCACAAGAAAAGAAATAGAGAGGAGGATAACAAGCATCGACGTTCACTGAATATATCATACCACCGCCGTTCACTAACGATGAACTATCGACGTTCACTGAAGATAGCAAAAAGATAACAAAAACCGACGTTTATTGCCGATGTACTACCAACGTTCACTGAAGGTAGAAAGAGTAAATATATTATATCACCGCAGTTCACTGACGATGAATTATCAACGTTCACTGAAGATAGAAAAAAGATAAAAAACACTGACGTTTACTACCGATGTACTACCAACGTTCACTGAAGGTAGAAAGAGAAAATATATCATATCACCGCCATTCACTGACGATGAACTATCAACGTTCACTAAAGATAGCAAAAAGATAAGAAACACCGACGTTCACTGCCGATGAACTATCAACGTTCACTGCCGATGAACTATCAACGTTCACTGAAGATAGCAAAAAGATAAGAAACACCGACGTTCACTGCCGATGTACTACCAACATTCAATGAAGGTAGGAAGAAGATAAGAAACACCAACATTCACTACCGATGTTCTACCAACATTCACTGAAGGTAGAAAGAGAAAATATATCATATCACCGCCGTTCACTGACGATGAACTATCAATGTTCACTGAAGATAGCAAAAAGATAAGAAACACCGATGTTCACTGTCGATGTACTACCAACTTTCACTGAAGGTAGAAAGAGAAAATATATCAAGTTTCCCCAAGATTCTGGTGTTTTGCCAAGAACGGGTCTCAACTTCTTCTTTAACCAAGGAAATTTTCCTGGAAAGGGTAATACATAACCTGTCTCAAATAAAGAGACTCCCACTCATTGTCAAGGGGATTTACAAAGAGAAATGACTTTCTGGAAATAGAAATATGGCTTCCCGGGGACATGCCACGATATTCCTGCTGAGGAGATAAAGTCTTCCTGTGCAAAATAAATGCTCAAACCAAAACTAAAAAATTTCAGAGATCCATAAATCCAATTCAGAAATAAACTGGAGCAAGACGGCCAGTGCAAATACATCTTTTGAGAAATAAACTCAAGAGGGAAAACCAAATCCGACTAAGCAAAGAGCGCTGCAGGAAAAGGTCAGAACATCATGTTAATGAACAATGGTTTTTAGTCATGCATGATGTATGTATGAATGTATGAGTGCTATCGTGCATATGCTGATAAAAGGATACATAATTAGTACAAAAAAAATAAAACCACCCCAGGTACTAATAACAAATGGGCTAAAATTCAACCAGAAAGATCAATCCAAGAAAAGTAAAAGCAACTGCGGAAACCAAACCCATTGCCTGCCTTAACTTTACTGAGGAGAAACATAATCCGAATGTAGCCAAGTCAAACAAATATCAAGATAGAACATCTTTCTTCCGGTTTCATCGGAGAAAACAGCTTTCTTAAAGCAACATTCCTACTGGAGATTGCGAGACCAGCCTCAAATAAAGCAGACTGACACCGACACAACCAAACTTCATTGGGGGATTCAAGCCTACCTCCCTGGAGAAAAATTTCATGACGAATACTCATTCCAAACAAGAGATGCCCTAGGATAACTTTCCTGGGAAATCAAGAAGTTAATATTAATGCCAAAACTTTCATCATATGAGGGAAAACTTGTTGGGAAATCTGAGACGGAGACTTCTGACCCTGCAAACCCCAAAAAAAGAATCAAGACCTGACTGGGGATAATGAGATCATAAACCCAATATTGTACCTTACACCCATTGATATCGTCTCTAGCTATCTGAGAAACACACAAGGATTGCGCACCTACCAGCAAAATGACCTGAGAAAACTTTCATGAAGGGAGTAAATTTTCTTAAAACAACCGGAGTTTGTTCATTCTTAGGATCACCATTCTTGTTGTCATTGTTTTATCACAAATTCCAAAGTAAATTGAATTGTAAAGATCTCTCTTATTTTTGAAAAGTCAATTTTTCTTTTTAATCCTTTTGCTTTAACAGTTATTATCAGTAATAAATGATGTCTTTGCAAGCTAAATAAAAATAAGAACACAAAAAGTTGGGCAAAAGCTCGAATTTCATTAATAGAATGGTAGTCTGCGAATGGCGAGACTCCATGGATGATTACAAAGTTTGGGAAATGGTAATACATAATGGAAAAGATACATTGAGATATAATGACCACTATCCCCCTAACTACTTTTGAAATCCTGAGCAGCAGCTTTTGTTGAAGTATGGTGAGGATCTGAGAAGATTGTTGCTTCAACGATCAAGTCTCGTCTGACGTAGTTAATTGCCAAGAAAGTCCCTAACTTTTGCCTAAGCTGCCCTTTCGGGTTTTCAACTTAGCGGGAAATTTATTCTGTTTATGTCTCTAATTTTTGCCTAGACCGCCCTTTCGAGTTTTCAGCCTACCGAGACGCTCTTTTTTTTGCCTAAGACGCCCTTTTGGGTTTTCAACTTAGCGAGCTGTTCTTTTATTTCTTTAGGCAAAGTATTTCTTGACTGCGTCAACATTCATGGGACGTGGGAACTCCTCGCCATCCATAGTTTCAAGAATTAATGCACCACCAGAGAAGGCTTTCTTGACAACATACGGGCCTTCAAAATTGGGAGTCCACTTGCCCCTAGAATCAGTGTTGAAAGACATGATCTTCCTGAGCACGAGGTCGCCTTCTCTGAATTCACGAGGTTTGACCTTTTTGTCAAATGCTTTCTTCATTCTTTTCTGATATAACTGCCCATGACATAAAGCTGTCATTCTCTTCTCTTCAATCAAATTCAATTGGTCAAACCTGTTCTGAAACCATTCAACCTCTGTCAATTTGGCTTCCATTATCACATGTAACGAGGGAATCTCTACCTCGACTGGGAGTACAACTTCCATTCCATAAACTAGAGAAAACGGGGTGGCTATTGTTGAAGTTCGAACAGATGTTCGATATCCATGTTGAGCAAAAGGGAGCATTTCATGCCAATCCTTATAAGTGACAACCATTTTCTGGATGATCTTCTTGATATTCTTATTAGCAGCTTCAACAGCCCCTTTCATCTTTGGCATGTATGGAGATGAATTGTGATGGACAATCTTGAATTCTTTGTACAATTCAGTCATCATCTTGTTGTTCAAATTCGAGCCATTGTTAGTGATGATTATGCTCGGCACACCATACCGACATATAAGGTTATTCTTAATGAACGCACAACCACCTGCTTAGTAACATTGGCATATGAAGCAACCTCTACCTATTTGGTAAAGTAGTCAATTGCTACCAAGATGAAACAGTGTTCATTCGAAGCTTTGGGTTCTATCATCCCAATTATGTCAATACCCCACATAGAGAAAGGCCACGGGGAGGAAATCACATTGAGCAGCGTCGGAGGTACATGGATCTTATCTGTGTAAATCTGGAATTTATGGAACTTCTTTGCAAACTTGTAACAATCAGATTCCATTGTCAACCAATAATAACCTACCCTTAGAATCCTTTTAGCCATTGAATGTCCATTAGCATGAGTGCCAAATGAACCTTCATGGATCTCATGCATCAACATGTCTGCTTCGTGTCTATCCATGCATCTGAGCAAGACCATGTCAAAATTCCTCTTGTATAACACATTTTCACTGAGGAAGAAACTGCCTGTCAATCTTCTCAGTGTCTTTCTATCTTTCTTTGACGCACCAAACGGGTATTCCCGAGTCTGAAGAAAATGCTTAATATCATAATACCAAGGTTTTTCATCTGCCACCTCCTCTGTCGCAAACACATGAGCGGGTCTATCCAGCCGTCGAACTGTAATTTGGGGTATATCATTCTAAGTGTTCACTTGGTACATGGAAGCTAGAGTTTCCAGAGCATCCGCCATTTGATTTTCGTCTTTAGGAATGTGATGGAATCTAACTTTATTGAAGAAGGGTAGTAATCTTCTAGCGTAATCTTTGTAAGGGATCAAGCCAGGGTGACGAGTGTCCCATTCTCCTTTAATCTGATTTATTACCAAAGCTGAATCGCCATACACATCTAGAATTTTGATTCTGAGATCAATAGCTTCCTCAAGACCAATGATGCAAGCCTCATATTCTGCCATATTATTAGTGCAATCAAATGTTAACCTTGCAGTAAAAGGAATGTGCGATCCATGAGGAGTAACAATCACAACACCAATTCCTTTACCATAAGCGTTCACAACTCCATCAAATACCATACTCCAACGAGATTCAGGGTCAGGGCCCTCTTCAGGAAATGGTTCATCATAATCTTTCACTTTTAAGAACATCACATCTTCATCGGGGAATTCGTACTCTGCAGACTGATCATCCTCCACCAGCTGGTGAGCAAGGTAATCTGCAACACACTACTTTTAATGGCCTTTTGAGTGCGGTATTCAATATCATATTCGGATAACAACATCTGCCAGCGGGAAATTCTCCCAGTAAGAGCAGGCTTTTCAAAAATATACTTGATTGGATCCATTTTGGAGATCAACCAAGTAGTATGATTCAACATATACTGCCACAAACGCTTTGCCGCCCAGGCCAAAGCCCAACATGTTTTTTCTAGCGTGGAATACCGCGACTCACAATCAGTGAACTTTTTGCTGAGATAATAAATGGCGAACTCTTTCTTTCCCGTTTCATCCTGTTGTCCCAGAATACAACCCATGGATTTATCCAACACTGTTAGATACATAATCAACGGTCTTTCTTCTACGGGAGGGAGCAAGATAGGAGGTTCAAGAAGATACTCTTTAATACTTTCAAATTCTCTTTGGCAGTCATCTGTCCATACACAACCTTGATCCTTTTTTAACAACTTAAAGATTGGTTCACACGTTGCAGTCATGTGGGAAATAAATCTGGAGATATAATTCAAACGCCTGAGGAAACCCCTGACTTGCTTTTCAGTTCTTGGTGCTGGAATTTCTTGAATTGGTTTGACTTTGTCAGGGTCAACTTCAATTCCTTTCTGGCTAACAATAAAACCCAACAATTTCCCCGATCTAACTCCGAAGGTGCATTTATTTGGATTCAAGAAAAGACGATACTTCCTCAAACGCTGAAACAACTTCAACAAATCTTCTATTTCCCTTCTTCAGTTTGGGATTTGGCAATCATATCATCAACATATACTTCGATTTCCTTGTGCATCAGATCATGGAATAGGGTTGTCATAGCCCTCTGGTCCGTTGCACCAGCGTTCTTAAACCCGAAGGGCATCACTCTTTAACAGAATGTTCCCTAAGGTATGATAAACGTTGTTTTTTACATGTCCTCTGAAGCAATTATTATTTGATTATACCCGAAAAATCCATCCATGAACGAGAATTCCTTGAATTTTGCTGTGCTATCCACTAACATGTCAATGTGAGGCAATGGGAAATCATCTTTTGGACTAGCTTTATTTAGATCTCTGTAATCTACGCACATGCGGACTTTTCCGTCTTTTTTCGGTACTGGGACAATATTGGCGATCCATTGAGGATACACTGATGTCACAATAAAACCATTATTAATCTGCTTTAGGACATCCTCTTTGATCTTTACTGCCATATCCGGGTGGGTTCTTCTCAACTTTTGCTTAACTGGCGGACACTCTGGCTTCAAAGGTAAACGATGCTCGACAATGTCTGTATCTAGACCAGGCATACCTTGATAAGAACAAGCAAAAATATCCACATATTCTTTTAACAGCTCAATCAACCTGCTCTTTACATCAGGATGCAATGATGCTCCAATCTTGACCTCTTTCGGATCTTCTTCTGAACCCAAATTAACCACTTCCAAAGGCTCTTTATATGGCTGAATGGTATTTTCCTCGTGCTCAAGCAACCGTGAGACCTCTTCTGGAATCTCATCATAATCTTCTTCTTCAGTCCCAAACACAGGACATTCAAAGTTGGGAGAGGGTGCAGGGTCATTGTATTCAACGGGTTTTTTAATTAATTTGCACATGTGATTTATGATTGCTTTTAGAAACTGACACATATAACAAGTGATCATGCAGATTAATTTTCAGTTATTATTTATTTTGAAAGGTTTTTTTTATTATTATTACCATTTCCCAAGAAAAAAGGTAGAAAATAAAAGACATGATTTTGGAAGCAAAGACAACTTTTATTAATGATTTTAACAATTATAGCAAACAGATAAGCCCTACAACATTAACACTTCCACCTTGGGCAGAGTGAAAGCTTTTCAAAAGAAAGAAACAGATTAACAAAACAAATTACTTTGAAACATGTATGCAAGAAGGAATATCAATGGTGACCCAATTCTGAACTCAGACTCCATGCGTCACATAACTCGGTGCTTCCTGCTATGCGTTATCCTATTCAACACCATTGATTCCAGAACCAATCGGATGGAGGTAGCCTCCGCTGCAGAAAACATCATGGTAATTGTTCATAGAATACTTCGACTTTTAACTCTCGCCTTTGCCATTCCTCAAAGAGAAACACAAACCAGCTTTGTTCTTGTTCACGGGTGGATCCACAAGTCGTCCCCACACTGCATTATGACCATTGCGCACAACCTGCTGCACATCCTTCAGGGAAACCACGGAATTCTCATTCTTCCTTATGTTATCAATGGATAGGGATTGGAACTGGGTTCCAACAGCAGCCTCATTCGCTTCTACAATACTGAAAAAGGATAGATGGGATATCAACAGCGCTTGCTCCCCATTTATGATCACTACCTTCCCTTCACGCACAAATTTTAGCTTCTGATGCAGAGTTGAAGTGACAACCCTTGCTTCGTGTATCCATGGTTGTGCTAGCAAACAACTATACGCGGGAATAATGTCCATTACCTGGAAAGTTATCAAGAATAAGTGTGGTCATATATTGATGGGTAAGTCCACCTCACCGATGACAGATTTCCTCGACCCATCAAAAGCCTTCACAATGATGCCACTCGGGCGCATAGGTGTTCCCTGATACTTTAACTTCATGAGGGTACTTATCGGTATAACATTAAACGCGGATCCGTTATCAATTAGCACATTAGATAGTGAGTCATTCTTGCAGTTCATATATATGTGGAGGGCCAGGTTGTGATTCCTCCCTTCATCTGGTACCTCATCATCGCAGAAACTCAAGTTGTTACATGACGTAATGTTTCCAATTACGTTGCTGAATTGATCTAATGGCGTGTCATTCTATACAAAAGCTTGATCTAGTACTCTCATCAGTGATTCTCTATGAGCGGAGGAATTCATCAATAAATCTAAGATGGATATCTTTGAAGGAGTCTGCAATAGCTGATCTACAATTTTGTAGTCGCTCATCTTAATTATCTTCAAGATATCATCCACTTCTTTATCCAATGTAGCTCCACTAGTCTCTCCTACAGTCTTCTTCGGCTCATCATTCTCAGCAATTTTCTTTCCAGCAACAACATCTCTTCGAATAACCGACGCAAACACGCAACCACTACGGGTCACCCTGCTATTATCAACTATATTTCTAACATCTGGCATTGGCTGGATGGGAACTTCCACCCCATCTTCCAAGATTGTAGTGTTATATTTGTAAGGCACAACCTTATCTGATTTATAGGGAACATGACCTGGCAGACTAATTACCAATGGGGTAACAGCTGGTTTGCTATGGTACTCCACCTCAAGGTGAGCGGGTGCACTAAAAAAGGTACAATGACGTTTACACCTTCCTCAACATAATCAACCCTCAAAAGGTCATTTCCGGCAAACAAATCTTCGTCTGAAGAGAAATACTCATTTGCGGAGGCATATTCTTCTTCTGACTCTTCTCCCATCAAACAAACTTCAACCATATCATCCTCGTGATAATCATCTCTCTGACCTGTGATCTTGATAGTTCCATTGTCTAACAACAATTGAACACCCTCTCTCACAATAGAACATCCTCGGGGGTCTCGACAGCAAACTATGCAAGATCCATATTGGTGTTCCACCTGACCAGCAGTACGGCAGAAAGTAGCATGCAATTGTATGAGATCTTCATTCAAATTCTCTACTTCAAAAATTCTGAATTGACCCGGACATCCAGAAACCATATTCACTTCCTCTTCATATTCTTCCATAGGCCTGATTATATGAATTAGACCTTCATCCATCATCTCCTATAAATCAACTTTTATCTTCTCGCAACCTGTATGTTTGTACTGCAAATAGCACAACCGGCATGGTCATGCGTATAATAACTGAATTCACATAGGTTTGTGTGCATTTTCACCAAATCCACTCTAACCAGATTAATGTCAAAAATCCGGAAGTCACCTGGACAACCGACCACCATATTCACAACACTCACTCTCCCGTGCTTGGACAGAGGATTGTCTTTCACATTAGGTCCCATGTCTTTGAAAGATGAAATTCCAGACTTCACCAACCTTTGCACTTCAGTCTTCAAAGGATAAAAATTTTCAACACTAAGCCCTGGTTCTCCCTGAAGAAAGGCACACGTCTGGTCTGCTTTGTAATACCAAGGCAATAGTGATGGTACTACAAGAGGTGGTCGTGTCTGGACCAACTTCTTCTGGATCAATGCTGGTAGTAGCTCTGTATAACTCATGGGGATAGGGTCATAGTTCTCCCTTCTCTGATTATTCCCTTGGTTCCCCTGCTGGGACTGTCTTTGATAAGAAACGGTAGTCGGAGCGGCATTCATAACAGGAGTAACTGAGGCAACTTGCTGGTGACGCTGATAATTCCTTCTAGGAGCGTTCACCCTTCTCTCTTGTATGACAGCATTGGTATCCCCCTCTTTCTTCTTTGTAAACCCATAAGCTGGATTTTTCACGCCTCCGGGTCCTTCACCCTTTGTCAAACGGCCTTCTCTTACTGCCTCTTCTAGGCGGACACCCATTCCTACCATCTCTGTAAAATCACTTGGGGAACTTGCTACCATTATTTCGTAGTAGAAAGTGCTTAACGTCTTCAGAAAATTTTAGTCATTTCCTTCTCCTCCATGGGAGGAATCACTTGTGCAGCCACTTCGCACCATCTCTGCGCGTACTCTTTGAACGATTATCTGTCTTTCTGAACCATGGCTCTAAGCTGGTCATGGTCGGGCACCATGTCCACATTGTATTTGTATTGTTTAATGAATGCTTCTCCAAAATCATTAAAAGTATGGATGTTGGCGCTGTCTAAACTCATGTACCATTTCATCGCTGCGCCGGTCAGACTATCCTGGAATAAGTGAATTAGCAAACGCTGATCATCCGTGTGGGTAGACATTCTCCTTACATACATCACCAAGTGAGCACGAGGGAAAGTGTTTCCCTTATATTTCTCAAACTCCGAGACCTTGAACTTACCAGCCACTTTAACATTCGGGACCAAACACAGCTCATTCACATTCTGCCCAAATAAATCTTTTTCCCTAAGAGCCTTCATCTCTCTTTGCATTCTATCAAACTGCTCTTGGAAATCATCCATTTTTTTCATAAAGACCCAAGTCTTCACTCGGCGGAGGGAAAGGACGACACACATCTTTATTAACAATCGGAACCAAATTCACCGAAGGAGGTGCAGCATGAACAATATGCACCACAGGAGGTGCTGGAGTAATAAAATTTGGAACCAATGGAGCATCTTGGGGGCCCAAATTGAAACCTTCAGGTGCTAAATTCTCTGGCATTCCCCACGGATAACCCTGAGGCATACGGTTTTGAACAATAGTCGGAGTAGTAGATACAGGAACAATAGGAACTTCAACATTTTCCCTTGTTGGTTGAGGTTGAACACTCGGTGGCTGATTCTGAGCAACCACCAGAGCTTCCATCAGAGTAGTCAAATTGGCCAAGCCAGCCTTCAAAGCAGAAACTTCTTCGCGTAGCTCGCGATTCTCCTGTTCCAAGTTGTCCATCTTCTTTTTGAAGTTAGCCCGAGTGCTGTAGTGATGAGTCAGCTTGCTAAATGAAGTAAAAAGCTAGGTAAGGCACCTGGATATGCACAGTAAATGCAAGAAATTTGTGCAACATGATGCATGACATGCAATGCACATGGTTATTTTTACTTTATCATTTGATATTTTAAGGGATTTAACGTTTATAGACATATTGCAAACATCAAAATAAGAACGCATTTGAAATACTGAAAATTTTTATTATAATAACTTCAAAATGGGTTACAAGTTTCAATGATCCCAAGTACAAGATGAAAATACAATCTAAAAATCCTGAGAGAAAGAAACTGATAGAGCTCAATCTGTACATTGGTGCTTCCCTGTGAGCCTGGCAATTTGAGCTCTCAACCTCTGGTTTTCTTCCACATGTCCGATGGCAACCCCCTTCCAGTCATCTGAAGCAAGAAGTGAGTAATCAACACCTGTTTGAGGTTTAGGAGAAAATAAATCCCCTTGCCTCTCCATAGACTCTACTGATCGACTCTCAAGGATCTCAATCAAATCATCTTTCTCCTTCAAGTCTGCTTTGTAGGAACTCTCTAAAGTCTGGAACTTGTTCTTCCAAGCATCTCTTTCTTGTTGCATCCTAACTAAAGCAAGTTGCAACTCTTCTAGATCATCTAATAAAGGAGGAGTGGTCTTCACAAACAGATCAGGCATGGGTGTCTCTCGAGTATACAGCCTCTTCAACTGAATGGATCTCGATCGGACCCACTGAAGATATGGCTCCAAAGAAACAACACCCCTAGGTCCCAAATCCTTCCTACTTTTCTTATGAATGTGACGCCAGGCCTTCACAATCTGCTCCCTAGCTTCCCTGTGGTCTTCTCCTTCCTTCAGAAAGAAACTACTCAAATGAATACTGTTTGGCTTATCTCTCATCGAATAACCAAGCTGTCGCCGTGCAAGAACAGGGTTATAGTTAATTCCTCCCTTTGTACCAAGAAGAGGTACATTGGGGAAACTACCACAACTGTCAATAATCTCCACATCCTGATAAGCTCGATGATACCAATCAATATCTGAGTGAGTAAGTGCCATGATCTTAGGAGCCCAACGAGGTTCCTTCTTGACATCCCAAAAAGCATCAGACTGAGGCATATGAGAGATGAACCACCGGTACAACAAAGGCGTGCAACAGATAATCATTCCCCCATGATAAGAACTCCGAAGATGAACAGAGTAATAAGCATCACCCAACAGTGTAGGAACTGGGTTTCCAATCATGAAAATCCTGATAGCGTTAATGTCGACAAACTTGTCCACATTAGGAAATAAGAATAATCCATAAGCCAGTAAAGCAAATACGGCCTCAAAAGCAACCATACTCTTCATTCTGGAAAAGTAACGAGCTTTCTCCAATAAGAACTGAGCTGGTAATCCTCTAATCCCTCCTTTGGTAGTCATATGGGCTTCCACCTCAGACTTCCCCAGATGAATCAAAGCAGCAATCTCATGTGGTTTTGACTCACCCTCCAAACCAGTAAAAGGAACACGATCGGTGATAGGTAAATCCAATAGATAAGGATACTCCTCCAGTGTAGGCATCAATTGATAATCGGGAAAAGTAAAGCAGTGATACATCGGATCATAGAACTGGACCAATGTCGAGAGAATACCCTCCTTCATCTTCAGCTTCATGAGAGGAATAATGGATCCATACTTCTTCCGAAAGTCTGCAGAACACTCGATCTCGGGAATTAGACTGATCAACTCATCTATCTTGGGATCCTTGAAACTGTATTTCCTGGTCTTTCCAGAATCCATGGTTAACAGTACCTGAGATATTCACAAATAGTCAACTTTTAAACCCCTTGAAACATTATTTTCTTCAAAAGATGCTTATGAGTGCATGGATGCATGATGCAACAATCACACATAAGATCACACATATAGGGTTCATAGGTTCAACGTCACGAGCATGAGGTCGAAGGTACTACCCATAAGGTATTAGTCTAAAAAGACATCACCTGCCGAACAAGGTTCTAGAGGTTCCCAGAGTCTACATCCTTCCTTCGGATATTACCAACTTCCTGATTAACTCGGTAATTAGTAATATTCTCAAGAAAGACTCGTCCGAGCGTAGTATCGCGTGACAACTATTTCCGGATTACTCCGTCATAGCTTCCGCACTACACCTAAAAGGCCAAGATGGGTTTGGTATTCTCCGGTCCTCAGTTTCAGCTGGCTCCCAGGTCGAAAGCAGTATGTCTTCCTGATTACTCGGTAAACGACACTACAATTAAAGAGGCCTCCACTGAGTGGGGGATCTCATGCCTCCTTTTTTGGGATTACTCCCTCAAAGTTAACATGACTATACCGACCATCCTATCTTAAAGTTTTCCCAAGTCCGGGTATAGGACTTATGAGTAATCACCAAGCACCCTGAAAACCAGGAAAATCCAGACAAACATATATACAAAGTATAACACATAAACAACAATAGCACATATACAGATATAAACAAAGATAGGCTTAACTCACTTAGGGATGGACTAGCAAGAGGTCAATCTTTCCCCAGTGAAGTCGCCATTTTTCTGTAGCGGTAGAAATGTTCAAGACTAAGCCATTGGATTGACTAGCCTTTATACAAATCAAAATAAAAATCGCCACTACGCTTTATTGTTTACAAAGGAATGGGAAAAGAGAGAATAACCAAAAAAAAAAGGGGGAAAGATTCAAGGTAAGGGGGTTGGTTATGCAAAGGGAAGGTATTAGCACCCTAAACATCTACGGTACTCCGCAGGAACCTCTTTGTAAAATCTGTATATTTTGGCTATGAAAATGTGTTGTATAGAAATAGATGGTGGAGGTAAGAAAAGAAGTATTTTTTTATGATTTTTGCACCCGCCGCGGTTGCGAACCTTTAGTGCCTACGTACCACCTTTCGTGCAATAGGGGATCAGGGTACACGTAGTTCCTCTTTTAAAAATTTGAAACACAAATGTGTTGGATGATTTTAAGAGATAAGACATCATCGTCATTGTCCGTGTGGAAAACATACTTACTACCCACAATCATGAGAAAGGAGAATTTGCATCATCTCAAAGTGGAGGATATGGCTTGGATTTTAAAATCAACAATGCCTCACTCAACACCCAAGTGGAAAATATCTCACTTCACTACATATTGTAGAAGTATAGTTATTTGCATCACAACAAGGATTGACAAGAGTCTCACCTTTAAGAAAAGTTTTAAAGATAAAAAAAGCCAAAGTGGCAAAATGGTTTGAAATGAGATTGGTCGACTTTTATTCTTCTCACAAAAAAGTGTCTAAGTATTATTAAATTGATTTTAGTTTATTTATGAAAATGATTTTTGAAAATGCATGGACATAAGTCCAAGTTTATTATGAAAGTGGTTCAAGTTTAGAAACAAGAAGGGTTTTTAAAAAAATGAGGGAGAAGATTTTTTGAAATTAAATAAAATGGGAGGAGAAGAAGAGACTATCCAAAAGAATAAGGTAAAAGCTAAGGATAAGGACCATCTAACCAACAAGAAGCCAAAACTTAACATTATGAGCCAAGATAGAATTCCCATTCTTCGGATTGAAACCAAGCAAGCAAAGATATTAGACCTCTTCAAGTGTATTAAGTCTTCACAAAAATTAGGCAGAGTAACGGCTGTATACGGGTGAATTCCATATTACAGACAAAGGATGTAATTACAAAACCTGCACACAAAAATAAACAAGCAACCCAATATCTTGAAGTAAACCTTAAGAGCTCCAGACAAAATAATCAAATAAGATCACAAGGTCCCCAAGATAGGCCAAGGTTTCTAATCCTAAGTCCAAGAAAAAGTCCCATGCTCCATAATGCCAAGGATAGTAACCAAATAGTCCAAGTATCATTAAGAGTTTTTTAGGGTTTAAGTTGGTTATTAAGTATCTTAGAAAAAAAGAAGAAAAGCTCAAGTGAGCAAAGTAAAAATGACAAGAAAATAAATGCTCAAGTGAGCAAAGATGAAAAGGGCATGAAATGTAAATGCTAAAAGTAAATAGTGCATAAAGCATAAAAGAATAAAAGCATAAAATAAACAAGTCAATAATTAGTGGTTAGTTGGATGACCATCTTGAAACTTATATTTGGAACTCATTAGAGGATTGGTAGAACCAAAGCCTCCACACAACAAGTTGCATTTTCGTTTTGTCAAGTATAACATCCATTTGGAATTCTCACAAGTAACATTTAATGATCAACAATGTTTAAGTGATCCGCGTTGACCAAAAGTGTTGTAGATCCATTAGAGGATTGGTAGAACCAAAGCCTTCACACAATGAATCTCAAGGTTATTGGATCAAAGAGATCAAATTAACATACTTGGGCTTGCAATCATAATTTTGGGCCATGAATGATCATTTATTTGAATCAGGACAAAATTTAGCGCTACGTTAAGCAATCGTAAGTGGACTTATATAGAAGTCGCTCCTATTTTGATGCCGGTCAATAGCAATATATGCACCATTTGTTTTGAGACATGATATAGAGATCATGCTCCAACAACATTTAGTGCAATGAGAAGGGGATGAGATGAAGAGGAATTAGGGTAAAAAAGAAAACCACATTTGAATTAATATTTAATCAAACTATTATTAAAATCATTCATCCATTTTTGTGGAGTTAAACTCAACACCATGGATCCAATGATGTTAATAAAGCCATGACCAAAAAATCAACCCAAGACAACCAGAAAAGATTCACAAAATGATATAATATTTAATATATATATATATATATATATATATATATATATATATATATATATATATATATATATATATATATATATATATATATATATATATATATATATATATTAAAGGATGGAAAATGTTAAAATAAACTAGAAAATAATGAGGAAAATATCAATTATATTCAAATTAATCAAGAAATAAAAAATAAGACCATAGAAAAATCAGAAATGGGTCCAAATATTTTTATAAAAATTTAAGTAATTTTTAAAAGTCATAAACTATTTTTTTACCATTTAAAATTGCTAAAAAAAACATAAAATAGATAAAAAATAGTAAACCTTAACATAAAATTCCATAAAATTTCCAAAAAGTCAAAAATATGCAAAATAATATTTATGAATATTTTCAGAATTAAAAAATGTTAGAAAGTATTTTTTTAAGAAATTAAAAGAAAGCAAATAATACAAAAAATATAAAAAATACCAAATGTTAAAATAAAAATGTAAAAAAATATTCATGAGATCAGAAATAATTCAAAGTATTTTTTGTGAATTTTTCATAATTTTTGGATAAAAAATAAAAGAGTTATGAATTTTTGAAGATTTAATCAAATAAAATATAAAATCAGAAAATAAAATAAAGCCAAAAAGATGTGGACCATCAGATCAAAGTCAAAACGTGTTAGTAAGCTAATCTAATGGACCAGACGCGTTGTGTTTGATATGGACCTTAGTGAAACACACATGTAATCAGAAAAAGGGCAACCAATGAAATTAAAACGCTTGGCACACTATCATTGGCTGAGACGAGACATGTCATCGTCTTCAACCTCCAGACACCCTGCAATGGGGATTTTGTGAGATCCTTCAAATGGAAAAATTAGGATCCCTGGATAGCATCATTGAACTCGTCTCTTCAAGACGATTCTAACACAACCATCGCGCCAAATTTATGTAAAGTATGGAGAGAGATATGAATCAAAACACAGAAAAACAGCGAGCACCTTCAATTTGAGATTTCTCTCTCAATTCTCAATGGATTTAAAAATTGTAAGCATCATTAGAATCAGACAAAGGAGTAGAACAGATTAGTGCTTGATTTGGATCCAATTGGTGGAGAATTCTACCTTTTCGAAGTTCAAGTAAGAAGCTCTGAAACTGGACTTCTGTAGCTTGGATTATGGGTCGTTTTGATTGGTTTAAGTGCTGGAGAGTTTGTATGAAGTTCAAGGATGATAAATACGCAAAGAATTTTGGAAAAGGAAGCTTAAATTTGAAAAACTGAATTCAACAAAAGTGGGTTCGTGTGAAGTTTTGGCAGGGTGTTCTTGGCTCTCTAAGCTTGGGAAATTGAATGGGACATGACCCTCTATTTATAGGGAAGTGAATGGGAATGAAAATTTGAAGAAAACAAGGAAGTTTGGAGGGAAATTGAGCAAGGGTCTAACACGAGTGAAGTGTGACTTCATTTCCATCAAAACTCAGCCAAACCTTACGTCTGGGGTGCTAATGACTTTTGGAAAGTTTGCTAATCAAGTTTAAATCAAAAACACGCACAAATCTTGTGTTTAGAAGTCACATTATGGATTTCAAAATTCCGACTTTGTGCAAAATTCAATTTCAAACTACCAAATTCAAATCTATGGCATTTATACCCCAGGGGGTCTTAGGGAAAAATTCTTGATGCTTTGGAAAGACGAGGTTACAAGCTTTGCAATGGAAAAAGAATGGAATCAAATGGGTGCTTGAGCTGAAAGTTACATGGAGTCAAAGTTGAAGAAAAAGAGTTGACTTTCCATACTTAGAAAAATTTCAAACTCTTCTTTAAAAATGACCTATAATCTCTTGCATCCAAACATGGCCTTCCACTTAGAATTTGCTCTTGACCAAAAAAGATGGAATGAAGTAGACATCTTGAATGACACTTTGCAATTTGAACCACTCAAAATTTCCAAAAATGGAGCAAGTTATGACTTGTTGAAGTTGGCCAAAAATCATGAAATGACCTATAATCTCTTGCATCCTTAAGGCAACTTCCATCCATTTTATCACTTTGAACATAAAAGAAGGCATGAATGGGCCCAAGGTGATAAAATTTGACCAAGTTATGACCATTTGAAGTCACATATGGAAAATTGGGGATTCATCTGGATGACTTGTAATCTTTCCTCTTCACCAAGTTTCTTCCACATGAAAAATTCTTAAAACTTTTGAAGTGATTTGTTGGTAACTATTTGAAGAAAAGAATTTTTTTGGAATCACACAAAAATACCAAAAGATGAGAAATATATGCCTCTCTGAAGTCCAAAACCCTAGCTTCTAGATCAAGAGAATGCTTGGTGGAACTTTGCCAAATTTGAACAAACTTTTTGTGCCAATATTCTTCCTTTTGAATAGAATTTGTTGAGGATGATGATGAGGACTCATGGCCATCAAAACTACTTCCATAATAACTTCAAATAAACTTCAATGGTGAGGTTTTAATCTCTTAAGCCTTTGACTAGGGCATGGAAATAAACTCATGATCCCATGATGTAACTTTGCTAAACCTCATTGCCTTCACCTACATTATTAACAAGTAAGACAAACCAATATTGTATTTATTAATTTAGATAGAAAATCAAAGCAAAATATCCATGATCAACAAAGAAAACAAGTCAAGGTGCTTGGTGACTCCTCAAAGAGCAAGGTTAAAGATATGGAGAGGAACCAAAAGTCCTAATGTGATTTTGTGGTGATTGAAACAATATGGTATGATGAAGGGATCTTAGGGGAAAAAATTGGGGTACAACACTCCTACAATATTCTATCATCAACTTCCAAATGGAATCTTTAATCCCATTCCTGATATCACCAAATCAAGTATCACTTCATACGAGTGCAAATTTCTGGGCACTCTAGTGTTCAATCATCTTCCACCTTCAGATCACGAAAGACAGACAAGCCAATCTAGATCCTCAGGTTTAAAAAGATTGAAAAGGGGCAGCTATTGTACCCCAAAATTTGCCCTCTTATTTTACTCAAAACATACTCCTAGAGGTCCTCAATTTGCTCAAGGTTGCCCAAGAGTTGACCAGACAAACTCTCTCCTAAGGCAATGTCTTAAACTAGGGTTTCCATTTCCATCAAGATGGGGGGACTCCAAAGACTTCATATTCTCTCCATGGTCCTAATATTTTCTCAAGACCCTCCATGTCAAATTTCAAGCCTTGCACAAGAAGTTTGCTCAGTCAACTGCCCAGATGCTTGAGAATCGACTATACTAGGTCAAAAGTCAACTATGGCCCACATACAGTCAAACTTCAAGATTTTTGGTCAACATCAACATTTTGAAGTTATATCCATCATTTGACAAAGTGTTGATCATGATTACTCAAGGAATGCCCCAAATTTATCAAAACCCAAAAGTTGCTAAATTAGGGTTTCTTAGGAAAAGTCAACCAAACTTTGACCAAGCATAACTTCTTCATACTTTATCAGAAATTTTGCATCCAAATATCATTTTGAATAGAATGCAATTACCTACAATTAATCTTCATCCCTCGAGTTCAAAATATGCACTCACAAAAATATATGAATTTCCACATTATAGGTCCTTTTGAAAATTCAACAAAAACAATTTTTGGGTCAAAGCTTCATACATGAACATGGAAGACCCAATTAAGATGATACTAAAAGGGTTGTTCAGGGGACATCCTAAGCTTTCTAAAAAGTCCAAGAACACCTCTCTAGGTTTAAAATTGGAAGAGATATTCCTTGTAAAAGTTGACCTTTTTTTGCAAAATTGCCAAAAGACAAATGTGCTCAAAAATGCATTTTTTGCCAAATAGGCCTAACTTTTTATGCTTGCACCTCACTTATAACATGGTCCATGACCCAAATATTCACTCACTTGTTATTTTCTTCATTATTTATTTTATTTGGATTTTTTATTAATTAAAAATTGAAATAAATCAAATAAATGGTAAATAATAGCAAAGATTTGTTTTGATTGGATTTTTGGACAGAATCACAAGCTCATTATGCTGGCATATTAGAATCAAATCGAATCAAAGTTAATTGGCACAAGAATGGAATGTTTAGGACAAATTTTGAAGTATATCATACCACATGAAAACCAAATCAAATCTTCAAAAATTGCAAAGGTACTAGAGGTTTTTATAACCCTAATTCGTTCAAGGATATATAGAGAGCAAGAGCAGACACGAAAATAAGGGTTAGTAATCATGGACAGCACAAGAACAAACTCATTTTTTTGTGCAAAAAGTAGTGAATCGGTTTCAAACTTGGAGGCCAATTCAAGCCATTCTAGCGTTGCCAATAGATTGCTGGACATCTCAGGAACCTAACTGGATCAATTGCAAGCCTGTTCACGCCCAGAAACGCACGCTACAGACCCACAGTTTTCTTTCCCTAACTTGAATCATATTTTGCAATTTATGCATGATTAACCATTATTTAACGTCACATTGTGTTTGCATGAGCTTTTAGAACGTTTTGGTTTACTTGATTTTGCATTTTGATGCTTATATCCAGATTTTCCATTGTTAGGGTTTGAGGTCACGTTTTGGGGCTTCTTGATACAAGTGAAATTAGGCCAAGAAAAGAAAACTATCTGTGATCGGTGGAAATAGAACTGACTGTTTTTTAGCTGGTTTCGCGAAATGTCACAGTAAGCAAGAGTCGCCACCGTCTTTTATGTTCTTCAACATGGAAAGGACAAAAGCACAGCAAAATTCCTTCTTTGAGAATGTTTCTGGGTTCGGGAGGTAGATTTATAGAAAGGGAAGGTGTTAGCACCCTTTCTATCTGTGGTTATCCACGGGCTCTTAGGTACTTGCTCTTATGTTTTCAAAAGATGTTTGCTTTTCAAATGTGTGTGTGGGTTTGAAAAAGTTTCGTTTGAAAAATTTCTAAGTAACTCTTGTATCTGTCCTCAAGAGTGTGTGAAAAATTTGTTTGAAAACTTTTTAGAAAGTGCGGGTGCGAAAAGTTGTTTTTGTTTGTTTGAAAGAGCAAGTACCCAGGAGAATCTACCTACTCTAAGGAATTAGGCTGTGTAAGAGTCCTTTAGATAGTGCTATCCCACCATTGAGAGGTAGGTAGCACCGTCGTTGGAGGTGTTCGGGTCAATTCAATTATAGGGACAGTGTGGTCACCTAAGCAATGGTAGGACACCGTAGAAGTAACCCTAATGTCCTAGATCCTTTGTATCCGAGGCAACCGTTTCGAGGCAACTGGATCTTTTGGACAGAAGGGCGACCTCTAAGAAACCCTATACTTGATGACCACGTTCGAGGCAACCAGTGAGGCGTACCCTAAGAGTGGCATGTGCATGTGTGTTGTGTTTCAGTTAATGTTTTGTACATGTTATTTGTGAGCTACAGATTGATTTCATTTACATACATTCTTTCATGCATTTTTTAACAGTTAAGGGTGCGGAAAATAAATTGCAGAAATGTAAATTCTAACTATTACAAGGCGCGGGTCTATACATCGCCAAAAACAAAAACCCGTTTTGTAAAATAAAGTGCGAGAATTTAAATAAAGCGGTAAAAACCTAATTAACTATTACATATCTGGAGACAGTTACATAAATAATTAAAATAAATAAATGCGCGCGAGTAGAAATTTAATCGGGAATGTCCTAAGGGTTTTGACCCTTTTAAGAAAAGAATTGAATTTTTGTCACTTTTTGTAATTAATGAAATTAAAACTAATAACTAATTAATTAATTAATTAAAGAAAAAATTTTTTTTTGTGTTTTTTTATATTTTTTAATGAATAAAATAAAAGAATTAAAATTAAAAGTTAACCTAATTCTAAATTATTTTTATTTATTGTAAAGAAAAAGAGATTAAAATTGACCTAATTAAACTATTTTATTTGTTAGTATTTTATTTACAAAAATAACATGAATTTAATAAATAATAATAATATTAGTTTTTTTGGTTTTTATGGGAAAAGTTAGTTATGTTAATTTAGTGATAATTAGAAAAATTAATTAATAAACAAACAAAATAGAAATATAAAACAAGAAGAAAAAAGGATGAACAAAAAAAAAAGGGGGTTAAGTGAAGCAATCTGGGCCCAATAGTGATCAAGCCCTTGCTGACTTTTGGAATTGCCTGGGGACACGTTGACTAGGGAGTATGGTGCTCGTCCAATCCAGGCCTTTGGATCTGCTTCTGAGGCCACTTGGCACGCTGATTGTTTGAGGTGTATGGTAGACTTTTGCTGGAACGCTGCATTGGAATATATTAGAAAAAACATGAATAAACATTTGGGGGGACCTGGGAATCGAACCCAGGTCCCAATGGTTCCAAGCCATGCCATCTTCCACTGAGCCAGTTGAGTGCTTTTGTTAATATAATAAGAAACAAATACAATATATGAAAAACAAGTCACATGCTGAAACTAAAGAAAAAGCGCGTGCCATTTGAATCAGCCAGCCATGCGTGGACACCTCATCATCGTCTTCATTTATCTGCAAAATAAAAACAAGATAGCGGGGGTTTTTAACCCCCACAATGCAAAACTGCCAAGAATAGCGATTAGGCATATAGTGAACATAAAAAGGGCGCGAGGTGTCCAATGTTTTCGTCTCACTCAGGCGGTTTCAACCATGTGCGTTTTGAGGTTTGATTTTACAGTATGTGAATAGCCCTAAAATCCAAGCTTCGAAACCCTAGGTTGCTTCAATTGTGTTTTTTAATTCAGAGCACCATAATCAAATTGAATCATACCAATAGCTTCAGAATGGTCCTATTAACACAAATTAATCCAAAAAAAAGGTTAAAAATGCATGAATAAGGATGTGCGATTATGGAAAGATATTCAAACCGTGGGACTTATTGTGGATGACTCTTTGAGTATTGGAACTTGTTTATGATTGCAATAGGTTCCTGGCAATGCTGGCAACGTGTTAGAATCAAGAAAAGTGTTTGAATTATGCTGGAATATGGATTTCAGTTTTCAACTTTTCTTCAAGTTTTTGGAATTTGGTTCTGACGTTTTTGAGAGCTCTAGGTCGTGCCTACTGTATGGAACACTTGCATATGTATGTTTGAATGAGAATCAAGTCACATGATGAGCCTTTAACCATTGCAATGATGTTTTTGGATTTCTTCATAATCACCATTAACGCATTTTCAAATTTTGTTCAAATTTGAATTTTCATGCTTAAAATGGGCTTGGCACGAATTTGGTAGGTGTATTATGACACATGAAAGCCATTCAAATCAAAAGATGTTATTGAATTAATTTTTTTTGATTTTATTTGAATTTTATGGATTTAAAATGAATTAAATCAAATAAAATTAAATAAAAATAGAAAAATTAATGTTTAATCTTGAAATTGGTCATGGGACACGTGGGTGGCATGACAAGGCTGAATCAAGTGAAAAAAAGTGGGCCCTTTTGTCAAAAATTGAAGTTTCAAGGATAGTTGACTTTTGCCATTTCACAAAAATTTCCCAACTTCTCCAATGCATATCTTGCTCAATTTTGATCATATGAACATGTTCTTGGACATTTTGGAAAGGTTTTGAAGTCCTCTAACCAATGCCTTTGGTCCCATGTCATTTTGATTTACCAATCTCAAATTATGGTCTTTGACTTAAAATGCCTTTTTGTTGACTTTTGAAAATGACCTATAATGTTGAAATTGATAACTTTTTGTGAGAGAATTTCTTGGACTTGGAATGTGAAGATGCGTTGTAGGGAATGTCATCCCCTTCAAAATGAGCATTGGATGGGATTTTTCTGATGAACCATGAAAAAGTTATGCCTTGGTCAAGTTACAGTTGACTTTTCAACTGTCCAAAAATAGAAACTTTTGCATCTTGATGATTTTTGAGCCATTCTTGTGAAATCATGGTCAAGATTTGACCAAATGATGATTGTGGCTTCAAAATAAGATGTTGACCAAAATTTTTTTACTTTTGACTGCCAAATGACCATTTTGCCCCTATAGTTGATTGTGAAGCAATTAGGGTTTTTGACTGTGCAACTTGACCTTGTGAGCCTTGAAACTTGAAATGTAGGTGCTTGACAATGTATATGAGTATATGGGACTTGATTGAGCCCTTGAAAACCTCAACTTCCTTGAAGGAACCAAAACCCTAATTTGACTGGCTTAGGAGGGTGGTTGACTGTGTAGCCCTTGAGTAGACTTGAGCAAATTGAGATGATGCTTGTCAAAACTTTGAAGAATATGGGAGGGCAAATTTTGGGGTACAACAGTTTCCCATGTTCAATCTTCTTAGACCTGAGGATGTAGATTGGCTTGTGTGCCTTTCGTGATCCGAGGGTGGAAGATGATTGAACACTAGAGTGCCCAGAAATTTGCACTCACATAGTAGAGTATCAGCAGTGTGATGTCGGGAATGGGCTTACAGATGCCATTTGGAAAGATGGTGGATAGGGGGATGGGCTTATAGATGCCATCTGGAGATGTGACAGAACCTTGTCGGGAATGGGCTTATAGATGCCATTTGGAACTGTAATGGATAGTTGTGGAGATGGGCTTAAAGATGCCATCGGGGGGTCGATCGCATAAGAGATTCCTCAGCGAGAACTTGCGTACTTGAGAAAGAAAGATGGTTTCCTGGCCTGTTACAGGTGTTGATCTTCAAACTCTTCATGCAGATATGCCCTGACTGGATACAGGTATCGAATCTACAATCAGTTGCTCACAAATATGCCCTGGCTAGATACAGGAATCGAATCCGGAACTTCAAAAGGTTGCTTATAGACGTGCCCTGGCTGGATACAGGAATCGAATCTGGAATCAAAAGGTTGCTTACAGACGTGCCCTGGTTGGATATAGGTATCAAATCTCTAAACTCTTCATGCAGACATGCCCTGGCTAGATATAGGTATCAAATCTACAATCAGTTACTCACAGATATGCCCTGGTTAGATACAGGAATCGAATCTGGAATTAGTCATCTACATATATGCCCTGGCTGGATACAGGTATCGAATCTTCAAACTCTTCAGACGTGCCCTGGCTGGATACAGGAATCGAATCTGGAATTAGTCGTCAACAGATATGCCCTGGCTGGATACAGGAATCGAATCTTCAAACTCTTCAGACGTGCCCTGGATGGATACAGGAATCGAATCTGGAATTAGTCGTCAACAGATATGCCCTGGCTGGATACAGGAATCGAATCTTCAAACTCTTCAGACGTTCCCTGGCTAGATACAGGAATCGAATCTGGAATTAGTCATCTACATATATGCCCTGGCTGGATACAGGAATCGAATCTGGAATTAGTCATCTACATATATGCCCTGGCTGGATACAGGAATCGAATCTTCAAACTCTTCAGATATGCCCTGGCTAGATACAGGAATCAAATATGGAATTAGTCGTCTACAGATATGCCCTGGCTGGATACAGGAATCGAATCTTCAAACTCTTTAGATATGCCCTGGCTAGATACAGGAATCGAATCTGGAATTGCGATAGTTGATATTAATCATCTTTGGATTGACCTTTTTCCTGAAAAGGAAAAACATCAGTTGTATGCAATGTCATGATGTATGAAAAGCATGATGTCATGATGTTCTCAGGGAGAAATGAGATTGTGTTGTATGTATTTTGTCATGTATGTAAGCAGGATGTATGAAATGTGATATGTTTATGAATGTATTTTCGTCTAGGAAAATAAATCCTTGACGGATGCCGGGAAGTTGAATCCTGGGCAGATGTTTTGAAGAATAGAGTTCTTCATTTTCGCTGGGGATGATGGTTGCAAGAATAAACCGGTAGGAGAAGATGACTCTGTTGGGGGAATAAACTTGATGAAAGATTACTCTGTGGGGAATACTCTGTGGGAAGAGATACTTCGCTGAGGTTTGATGATAACTCCGTTGGGGGATACCGTTGATGAGTTATGTTGGAAGATTTGATGAACTCCGCTGGGGGATAGGAAGAACTTCGCCGAAGATGATCTTTCCGTGGTAATTAGCTGAGGATAACCCAGTTATAAGCCCTGGTGGAGAATAACCTTTGAATAAAGTCGGGGAGACGCGTTCGTACTCTGCAGGTGATAAGCTTCCAGAATCTACTAGGGATAAGCTTCCAGAATCTACTGGGGAGATGGTTCAACTCTCCTGGGGAAACTTTTTGAACTGTACTGGGGAGTGGCTCCACAAGGGTGTTTGGTATTCTGCCGGGGAACAATCTTAGATTAAGACTGCCGGGGATGCTCGCTTAGGAACATCTGCATACTCCGCCGGGGAATATTGGGATCTTCCGGGGAGACCCAGCTTCTTTGAGGCTGACAGTAGGCTAACTCTGCTTGGGGAGAGTGTCGACTTGCTGGAGATACTGTGCCTTTTCAGGGCTGATGGGAGACCAACTCTGCTCGGGGAGAGTATTGCTGATTGGTCTTACTCTGGGGGAGTGGAGGTGACTTGGTTATGTTCTTCTGCTGAACCTACCTTGGTATCTTGGTGGATGGAGCAACTAGATTGCTTGGACAACTCATTATTGCCCCTGTTTCTGATGTCACCTGTAATTAGTCCTTTGTTTCGTATGCAAATATTTATGAGTTAGCAATTAGTGTCAAATGCATATATCGAAAATGAATATCGGACGTTCTTCGCAAGACAAAACAGGAAAAGGAAAAATAATTGGCAATTTGTCTGGAAAAAATGAATTTGTATTGATTTTTGAATTTGCCTGTAAATAGGCGTTTATGTACAAGAGGCTGACGTCCTAGTAAGAGAACACCGCCGAACAAGAGAGTTTATATAATTTTTGTGAAAAGGAAAACAAAACAGCTATGTAAAAAAGTCCCACTGGGTTCCCACTCTGCTATCGTCTTTATGTCTTCGAGCGTCTCATCACTTTTGCTGCGTAGTTGGAGATGAAGCTAATTGATCGATGCCGTCTGAACCTGATAGTTGATACCGAATTCTGGATGCAAGGTGATCCAATGAGACATAGTATTACGCTTTAATCCCTAAATTTTGCCTGGACCGCCCTTTCGAGTTTTCGGTCCACTGGGATACCCATTTTTTCCCAAGCCACCTTTTCAGGTTTTCGACTTGCCGGGTGTACAGATTTTTTTTCATTTCATCCCTTATTTTTGCCCGAACCCTTTTGGTTCGCCGGGAAGCCCTTATTTTTGCCTAGGTATGTCAACCTAGCGGGTCTTTTGTCATGCGTAGTATCATTTTACTATGTCTGCATTGGCGGGGTGAGGAAGGTCGTCACCATCCATGGTAGTTAGAATCATAGCTCCTCCTGAGAAGACATGTTTAACCACAAATGGCCCTTCGTACGTAGGGGTCCATTTGCCCCTGGGATCACTTTGAGGAAGAATGATGCGCTTGATTACCAGGTCTCCGACTTGATACTCTTATCGTCTGACTTTCTTGTTAAATGCCCTGATCATCCGTTTTTGGTACGTTTGACCATGACAAATAGCGGTGAGTATCTTTTCGTCGATTAGGTTTAATTGATCAAGTCGAGTCTGGATCGCATAAGAGGCCTCAGCGAGGTCGGAATTGTACTGATACTGCTTATAAAAAGCAGTAGCCAAGTCCTCCTAGTTACGAATGTTGGTTCCATCCAGCTGATAGAACCATTCGAGATGAGTCCCTGAAAGACTATCCTGGAAGAAATGGATCCATAATTTCTTGTCTGCGGTGTAAGGCTGGATCTTCCTTACATAAGAACGGAGGTGCAGCTTAGGACAGGAAGCCCCGTCGTACTTCACAAAGGCAGGTGCCTTGAACTTGTGTGGGATCACCACCCCAGATGATAAACCTAGGTCTCCAAAGTCCAACCCAGGCACACGTTGAATCTCTATAGCATTTAACCGATCCTCCAGCTGTTTGTACCTGTCCTCAGCAGGAGGGTACTGTTCATCATTGAAATCTGTCTCTGTGTCAGAGACCACGGTACTAGGAACCTCTCTCCCTTGGTGACTGCCTTCCCCAACAGATGGAGTAGTCCTCTCAGCTTCATTCTGCAGTGTATTCTCGAGTCTGCGTCTAGTGTTGAACAGCACAGTCCTCTTCTTCTTCTTCTTCTTCTTCAGGAGCAAAGCCTTCAACTCCTGTTGTCCTTGGGCTAAGCTCATGACCAGCTCTTGAAACTGGGCGTTCTGGGCCTGGAGGGCCTTGATAGCTTGCTCTGTAGTAGGTTCAGGATTCATCATGACTGAGTGCTGAAATAAACAGCGAAGAAGATTAAGCAACCTGTAGAAAAAGAGTACTTGTTATGCACATGATGCATGATATGCTATTTATGCAATGCATTCAAGGGTTCGAAAGTTCAAATTCGTTGTAGACAAAAAGGAACACACATTGTATTAGGAAATAATCTGTTCAGTACATCAGGGCCTCATGGGAAAAACATTACAAAATAATTAATCCCAAAAGACACTGCGCATCCTCTTTGGAGCAATGTAAGTATTGAGGGTCTTTTCCTGGTGCAGTAGGCGGGTGAGCTCCAAGACCTTCTTCTCACTGGCATGTAGACTGGTTTCAAGACAATTCCGTTCTTCCTTGAGTTGGATCTAGCTTTTCTGCATTTCTTCCCAAGATGTTGGCATGTCAGGATGTTGAATGGTGTAGGGCACCTCTCCTTCCAAGACTGGCTCTTTGATCACAGGGAGAACATGAGGATATGGCATCACCAGCTTCTGGGAGCGGGCTCGTACCCACTTGAGATAAGGCTCCAGGGGGATGGAGTTCTTGTGCCCCAGTGTCTTGCTATCTACCCTGTTGGGCATCCTCCAAGCTCTGATGAATCTCTGGCAAAGTCCTTGTGCATCGTTGTCGAAGTCAAAAACTATGTCAGGAATCAACATATCATGAGGGCCATCCCTCTGAGCATATCCAAACTTCCTCAAAGCCAGACAGGGGTTGTAAGTAATACCTCCTCTGATTCCAAGTAAAGGAACATTAGGAAACTCCCCGCAACGATCAATGATAGTGACATTTTCTCTGGACCGAGAAAACCAATGTATATCAGCATGTGTAAGGGTCATCAATCGTTATGACCATCTCAAACCCCGCTCGTTCTTCAAAACTGATTGTGGAAGGTGCGAAATAAACCACCTTGCCAGGAGAGGAGTGCAGCACATAAGAACACCTCTTTTTCTCATGGTTCGAGTGTAACATGAGTGAAGGATGTCCCCAAGCAATGTAGGTATAGGATTCCTGGACATGAAGATCTTGACAGCATTGATATCTATAAGCTGATCTGGATTCGGGAACAACACCGACCCATAGACAAGGAGAGCCACAACTTCTTAAAAGGCTTGTAGGTCAAGGGAATTCCAACACTCTTGGGCCTTCTCAAACAGAAACTTTGCCAAGAACCCTTTGATACCACTTCTGGTTTCCCAATGCCCCTTGATGTCAGATGGTTGTAGGCATAATGCTTTAGCAACCTCTTCAAGTTTTGGCTCCTTTTCTGTACCGTTGTAGGGTAGTTGATTGAGAATAGGAATCTTCAGAAGCTGGGAAAATCTTCTAAGGTAGGCACCAATTGATAATCCGGGAAAGTAAAACAGTGGTGCAAGGGGTCAAAGAACTGGAAGAGAACTTTTATCATATCTTCTTCAATGTTGGTGTTAACCAAGCTGATGAGTCTACCATGCCTTTCACTGAAGGAAGAGCTCTCCGGAATCCTGGATGTAAGCTCCTTAAGCTGAGGAGGGACCCTTACAAGGTTGATCTGAATTGTCTTTCTGCGGATAGTTTCCATGTCCTACAAAACAAGAACAAAGATGAAGATTCGAACCCCTGAAGTGGTTAGTGGATGCATATGATGCTGTATGATGTTATGATGCTATGATAAGAGCACACCACAAGTATTCACCAAAAGCAAACATGATAAGGCACACAAGTCACACCACAACCCTTAGAGTTTAGGCCAACATGAAGTTTGGGGTACTACCCTCTTGAAGTTGGTGGGCTCAAAAACCTGTCCTATCAAAAGTAACCGGGTTCTAAGGAGCTCAATATCATTGGGTTGTTTTCTGTGTTCATTGTTTTGATTTAGCCACTGAACTGGCGATCAAAATATTCCAAGAAAACAACCCTCAATGAGTGTAGTATCGAGTATCAACCAACTTCGGACTGCACCAAAGTCAGTCATCTCACTACCCCTAAAGAGGCCATGATGGTTCAATTAAGGTTCCTAAGGTCAGTTGATGCTTCACGACACCACGCGGCAGCCCCGTACTCTCCTTGACTTGACTCAAGGGTTACCGGTACTCACCAAAGTGCCACATCAACGTAGCAAACTGCTTCAACCATGTCGGTATACCCCGCACAGTTCCCTCACAGTTTGTTGCTACTTTCTACAAGGTATCCCCCAGATCCGGGTTAGGATCTATGAAACTCCCAAAATAGGCCCACAATATTAAAGCAAGCAGATCAAGCAATTGAAAACATGATGATGAACTATTCCTAAGGTACACCTCACTTTAAAGTGTCCCCAGCAGAGTCGCCAGTTCTGTGATCAGTGGAAATAGAACTGACTGTTTTTTAGCTGGTTTCGCGAAATGTCGCGGTAAGCAAGAGTCGCCACCGTCTTTTATGTTCTCCAACTTGGAAAGGACAAAAGCACAGCAAAATTCCTTCTTTGAGAATGTTTCTCGGTTCGGGAGGTAGATTTATAGAAAGGGAAGGTGTTAGCACCCTTTCTATCCGTGGTTATCCACGGGCTCTTAGGTACTTGCTCTTATGTTTTCAAAAGATGTTTGCTTTTCAAATGTGTGTGGGGGTTTGAAAAAGTTTCGTTTGAAAATTTTCTAAGTAACTCTTGTATCTGTCCTCAAGAGTGTGTGAAAAATTTGTTTGAAAACTTTTTAGAAAGTGCGGGTGCGAAAAGTTGTTTTTGTTTGTTTGAAAGAGCAAGTACCCAGGAGAATCTACCTACTCTAAGGAATTAGGCTGTGTAAGAGTCCTTTAGATAGTGCTATCCCACCATTGAGAGGTAGGTAGCACCGTCGTTGGAGGTGTTCGGGTCAATTCGATTATAGGGACACTGTGGTCACACAAGCAATGGTAGGACACCTTAGAAGTAACCCTAATGTCCTAGATCCTTTGTATCCGAGGCAACCGTTTCGAGGCAACTGGATCTTTTGGACAGAAGGGCGACCTCTAAGACACCCTATACTTGATGACCACGTTTGAGGCAACCAGTGAGGCGTACCCTAAGAGTGGCATGTGCATGTGTGTTGTTTTACAATTAATGTTTTGTACATGTTATTTGTGAGCCACAGATTGATTTCATTTACATACATTCTTTCATGCATTTTTTAACAGTTAAGGGTGCGGAAAATAAATTGCAGAAATGTAAATTCTAACTATTACAAGGCGCGGGTCTATAATCCGCCAAAAACAAAAACCCGTTTTATAAAATAAAGTGCGAGAATTTAAATAAAGCGGTAAAAACCTAATTAACTATTACATATCTGGAGACAGTTATATAAATAATTAAAATAAATAAATGCGCGCGAGTAGAAATTTAATCGGGAATGTCTTAAGGGTTTTGACCCTTTTAAGAAAAGAATTGAATTTTTGTCACTTTTTGTAATTAATGAAATTAAAACTAATAACTAATTAATTAATTAATTAAAGAAAAAAAATGTTTTTGTGTTTTTTTATATTTTTTAATGAAAATAAAATAAAAGAATTAAAATTAAAAGTTAACCTAATTCTAAATTATTTTTATTTATTGTAAAGAAAAAGAGATTAAAATTGACCTAATTAAACTACTTTATTTGTTAGTATTTTATTTACAAAAATAACATGAAATTAATAAATAATAATAATATTAGTTTTTTTGGTTTTTATGGGAAAAGTTAGTTATGTTAATTTAGTGATAATTAGAAAAATTAATTAATAAACAAACAAAATAGAAATATAAAACAAGAAGAAAAAGGGATGAACAAAAAAAAAAGGGGGTTAAGTGAAGCAATCTGGGCCCAATAGTGATCAAGCCCTTGCTGACTTTTGGAATTTCCTGGGGACACGTTGACTAGGGAGTATGGTGCTCGTCCAATCCAGGCGTTTGGATCTGCTTTTGAGGCCACTTGGCACGCTGATTGTTTGAGGTGTATGGTAGACTTTTGCTGGAACGCTGCATTGGAATATATTAGAAAAAACATGAATAAACATTTGGGGGGACCTGGGAATCGAACCCAGGTCCCAATGGTTGCAAGCCACGCCATCTTCCACTGAGCCACTTGAGTGCTTTTATTAATATAATAAGAAACAAATACAATATATGAAAAACAAGTCACATGCTAAAACTAAAGAAAAAGCGTGCGCCATTTGAATCAGCCAGCCATGCGTGGACACCTCATCATCGTCTTCATTTATCTGCAAAATAAAAACAAGATAGCGGGGGTTTTTAACCCCCACAATGCAAAACTGCCAAGAATAGCGATTAGGCATATAGTGAACATAAAAAGGGCGCGAGGTGTCCAATGTTTTCGTCTCACTCAGGCGGTTTCAACCATGTGCGCTTTGAGGTTTGATTTTACAGTATGTGAAAAGCCCTAAAAACCAAGCTTCGAAACCCTAGGTTGCTTCAATGGTGTTTTTTAATTCAGAGCACCATAATCAAATTGAATCATACCAATAGCTTCAGAATGGTCCTATTAACACAAATCAATCCAAAAAAAAGGTTAAAAATGCATGAATAAGGATGTGCGATTATGGAAAGATATTTAAACCGTGGGACTTATTATGGATGATTATTTGAGCTTGTTTATGATTGCAATAGGTTCCTGGCAATGCTGGCAACGTGTTAGAATCAAGAAAAGTGTTTGAATTGTGCTGGAATATGGATTTCAGTTTTCAACTTTTCTTCAAGTTTTTGGAATTTGGTTCTGCCGTTTTTGAGTGCTCTAGGTCGTGCCTACTGTATGGAACACTTGCATATGTATGTTTGAATGAGAATCAAGTCACATGATGAGCCTTTAACCATTGCAATGATGTTTTTGGATTTCTTCATAATCACCATTAAAGCATTTTCCAATTTTGTTCAAATTTGAATTTTCATGCTTAAAATGGGCTTGGCACGAATTTGGTAGGTGTATTATGACACATGAAAGCCATTCAAATCAAAAGATGTTATTGAATTAATTTTATTTGATTTTATTTGAATTTTATGGATTTAAAATGAATTAAATCAAATAAAATTAAATAAAAATAGAAAAATTAATGTTTAATCTTGAAATTGGTCATGGGACACGTGGGTGGCATGACAAGGCTGAATCAAGTGAAACAAAGTGGGCCCTTTTGTCAAAAATTGAAGTTTCAAGGATAGTTGACTTTTTCCATTTCACAAAAATTTCCCAACTTCTCCAATGCATATCTTGCTCTATTTTGATCATATGAACATGTTCTTGGACATTTTGGAAAGGTTTTGAAGTCCTCTAACCAATTCCATTGGTCCCATGTCATTTTGATTTACCAATCTCAAATTATGGTCTTTGACTTAAAATGCCTTTTTGTTGACTTTTGAAAATGACCTATAATGTTGAAATTGATAACTTTTTGTGAGAGCATTTCTTGGACTTGGAATGTGAAGATGAGTTGTAGGAAATGTCATCCCCTTCAAAATGAGCATTGGATGGGATTTTTCTGATGAACCATGAAAAAGTTATGCCTTGGTCAAGTTACAGTTGACTTTTCAACTGTCCAAAAATAGAAACTTTTGCATCTTGATGATTTTTGAGCCATTCTTGTGAAATCATGGTCAAGATTTGACCAAATGATGATTGTGGCTTCAAAATAAGATGTTGACCAAAAAATTTGACTTTTGACTGCCAAATGACCATTTTGCCCCTACAGTTGATTGTGAAGCAATTAGGGTTTTTGACTGTGCAACTTGACCTTGTGAGCCTTGAAACTTGACATGTAGGTGCTTGACAATGTATATGAGCATATGGGACTTGATCGATCCCTTGAAAACCTCAACTTCCTTGAAGGAACCAAAACCCTAATTTGACTGGCTTAGGAGGGTGGTTGACTGTGTAGCCCTTGAGTAGACTTGAGCAAATTGAGATGATGCTTGTCAAAACATTGAAGAATATGGGAGGGAAAATTTTGGGGTACAACACTATCATACTCGTGAGATTAAAACGAGTTGATCCATGTGCTTAGAATTAATTTATCTTGCTAGCTATTGATTTTGGAAGGTTGTAGGTTTGTAGCTATGGAAGATGTCTGTAGCTATGGAAGGTTGAAGGTGATGAGGTGGCTGATAACCACTGGCTCGTTTGAATTAATCGCGCGTTTCTATTTTTTTCCAGTTTATTCACGTTTTAACATATAATATGTATTGTTGTTATTATGTTAACAACTAAGCAATGTAGCGCAGTTGGCAAGGATGTGTGTTGAAAAGGGTAGAGGACCTGGGTTCGATCCCAGGTCCCAGCAACATTATTATTTTATTTTCCTTTAACAGATCCCATGCACCTCCCACTCAAGCGCTCATCATTCACCTCCATCATCCAACTACATGATCTCATCACCTTCATGCTCAACCAGATCCAACGCCTCCACCTACCAGAGACCATGGTACACCATCAGGAAGCAGTCCCACTAGATCCAGAGTAGCTTGGGCTTCAACTTGGTAGGCCTAGAAAATTCCACGACACCCCCCTCCAATTGCTTAAGCAGGCCCAATTTAATTTCTTTTATTTATTTTGTTTGTTTAATTATTTGTTTTCACAAATTAATTCTTTTTAAATTAACTACAAAATACCCAAAAAAATCACAAAGACATCAAAATTTTTTTTTTTTAAAAAATAAATAAATTTAATTCAAATTAGGTTAATTTAACTCCTTTTTATAATTAAAATCAATTAGAACTTAGGATTTGATTTTTGTAAATAATTAATTTTGCTTCAAAAATAACTTAAATATTTTTTTTCTCAAATTAGATTTTTTAGGTTTTCTAATCGTCCTCGCATTTAATTCGTCGCATGTATTTTAATTACTCTTTTTTTTTAATTATTTTTGTAACTGCTCTGAGGTTGTAATAGTTTTAATTATATTTTAATTTCACATTTTTATTTACAGTCTAAATAATTATGTATCTGCGAAAGCCATGTAATAGTTAGGATTTCCATTTCCGCACTTTAATTTCTGCAATTATAAACTGTTAGATGTATGCTAATATGATTGTATGGGAAGAATGCTTGAAAATTAAAACGGTAGATAACCTAAATGTGCAAAGACAAATTAACTGAAAAAGCTCACTCGCACATGCTCACTCCTAGGGTTTACTCCACTTCGGTTGCCTTCGGTTAAACGGTCATGAAGTATAGGGTTTGTTAGTGGTCGTCCTCTAGCCCCGAAAGATCTCAAATGACCCATTCGGATGTTGCCTTGGAAAAGATCTTTAAGACTTTAGGATGGTTACTAACACCTTCTAACATTGCTTTTGTGACCATATATGTCCCTTCGAACGTCCCTAAAAACTCCAACGACGGTGCTACCTATTCCTTAATAATGGTATAGCGCTGTCTAAAGGAAAACGAACAGTCTTTTTCGAGTAGGTAGATTGACTCTTAAGTACTTGCTCAAACAAAGAAACTTTTTCACACAAACACTTTTCAAAACAATTTTCAAAACAACTTCGTCTCATCCTTGAGGACTGATACAAGGGTTATCACGAAGTAAACCTTTTTTTTTTCAAAACAAGCACACACACAAGCAATTTTAAAATGAGCAAGTACCTAAGAGCCCATGGAAAACCATGGATAGAAAGGGTGTTAACACCTTACCTTTCTATAATCTACCCCCGTACTCAGAAATATTCTCGAAAAAGGTTTTTTCTGTTCTTTTTCCTTTTCCTGATTGGATAAAATAAAAGTCGGTGGCGACTCTTGCTTACCGTAATATTTGCGAATAAAAAACGCAAACCAGTATTAACAGTCGGTTCTGCCACCGTATCACACCTTCACCTTGGCAGGATCGACTTTAATGCCTTTACCACTGACAACAAAACCTAGAAGCTTTCTAGATCGTACTCCAAATGTGCACTTGTTAGGGTTCAACCTCAACTTGTGCTTTTCAACCTCTCGAATAGCTTGTACATGTGATCGAGATGTTCCTCTTTAGTTTGTGATCTAGCAATCATATCACCCACATATACCTCTATTTCATGATGAATCATGTCATGAAATATATCTACCATAGCACTCTAATATGTTTCCCCTGCATTTTTTAACCCGAATGGCATGACCTTGTAGCAAAAGGTTCCCCATTGCGTAACGAAAGTGGTATTCTCCATGTCTTCAAGAGCCATCCTTATTTCATTATAGCCGGAGAAACCATACATGAAAGAGAAGACTTTATGCTGAGCAGTATTATCGATCAAGACATCAATGTGAGGTAGAGGGAAGTCATCCTTGGGGCTTGCCCTATTCAGATCCCTATAATCTACGCACATACGAACTTTTCCGTCTTTCTTTGGCACTGGCACCACATTTGCAACCCATTGGGGATAATATTTCACAGCTAAGAATCCTACTTCAAATTGTTTCATCACTTCAACTTTTATCTTTTCATACATGTCAGGCCTCATGCGACGAACTTTTTATTTAACTAGAGGATAATCTTCCTTTGTCGGCAGACGATGAACTACAATGTTGGTATCCAACCCTGGCATATATTCATACGACAAAGTAAACACTTCCACATAGTCGTGCAACATCTGAACTAATCTTCTCTTGACACTACTTTCCAGGTTATCGCCGATCTTGACCTCTTTCTTGTCTGTCTTGGTACCCATATTGATGACTTCAACTAACTCTTTATGTGGATGAATAGCTTTTTCCTCTTGTAATAGAAGTCTGGCTAGTTCTCCGGGTATTTCACAATCTTCCCCACCTTCGTCTTCAGCTTGGTTAATTGGACGTTCGAAGTCATAGTCGACAATAGTAGAGCCATCAGCAATGAGATCCAGAGTGGACGAGGACCTTCAAGAATGTGTGTGCATGTAAGACACAAGGCTATTTTTTTGAAAAAATGTATTGAAGAAAAAGTAAGACAATGAGCACAAAGATTTGGAATGCAAAAGTCCAATGATTTGTATTGAATGATCATATGATAAAAAGAACATAAATAAAACCCTTGACAAATGGACCAAAGTGCCCTGTGCCAGGCACATGGCTTAAAAGTCATTGTTTAATATTACTGACAAAATGTTCTTGAATTTAAAGAAAGCAATAAACAAGTGATTACTCCTCAATGAAGGAGATGGGAACGAAGTCCTTTGCGTGCCAATTGTTGAGCTTTATTGTAGTAAGATATACCCAATCTTCAAATGCAACTTCATCATCAGAATCACCTATAGCATTGACTTCGTGGCTTCCAATACGGAGAGGGGGCTTCCCTGCTCGAGCACGCCTCACTTCCTTCTGAGCCTTGATGGTGAAACCCAAACCACATTTGTCTACTTTGAATGGGATCTCGAGGAGTTGCCCCTAAGTATCACAACATCCTTCTTCGACTGCAGCACGAGCATCTTTGAATGAAACCATCTTTGGCACGACCTTAATTGCTTTGGACACGTCAAAGGAACATTTGGCAGTAACAATCATTGGTGGCACAACTTCAAAATCCTGACACGGGGTCTCTATAAATTCGCCATCCATCTCCACATATTTGAAAGAGTTGAAGTGGCTTACCATGATATCCTCCTCGCCACAGACAGTGACAATTCTTCCTTTGACCGAATACTTGAGCTTTTGATGAAGAGTTGACGTTACTGCCCCATCTCCATAGATCCAACAGCGACCCAACAAACAGGAGTATGCAGGACGGATATCCATGATGTAAAAAGTAGAGTTAAAAACCTATGAAACCACCTTGATCGGGAGGTCCACCTCTCCATGAACTGTCCTTTTGGACCCATCGAAAGCCCTCACAGTGATACCACTGGGCTTCAAAACTAGTCCTTCGCAGTCTAAACGGTCCAAAGCTCCCTTAGGTAGCATGTTTAAAGAATAGCCAGTGTCAACTAGAACATGTGCTAAGGTAGTCTCCTTACATTCAACAGAAACTTGTAGAGTTTTATTATGGTTCTTTCCAAGTGGTGTTAGATCAGCATCCGAGAACCCCAAACCATTGTCGGTCGTCAAGCTTGCCACACAATTTTCAAACTGGCCAGTCGTGGTCTCATGAGGGACACGAGCCTTCTTCAAGAATTTGATTAATGCCCGAGCATGGGCATCAGAATAGAGTAGCAAAGATAAGATGGAAATCTTGTAAGGGGTTTGCCCCAACTGCTCCACAATCTTGAAATCGCTCCTTTTTATAATTTTCAAGATCTCATCCATTTCACGAGCGGAAGGTTCTTCGTCAACAATGTGTTTTGCGGGTATTTCCATCTTAACATGCTCAACTACCTTCTCCTTTCCCCTTGGGTCAGCACTAGGTTTAGCAACGGTGATGCGGACAAGCGCCTTTGTAACAGTTGGTGGTGATATGTTGGGTGAAAAGATTCTCCCAATTCTGGTCACCTTACTAGAGCCAGTAATGTTACCAATGTCGTCAACTTTTCTTTCTTCAATCCAAGCGTCTTGCTTTATTCTATGGTAAAACACCTCAGCACCATAGTTCCATGGCACTGCTTTGTTGGAATAGTATGGAATTAGTCCGGGAGCGGTAATTATCAGAGGAGCAACAATTGGTTCATTTGAAATCCTGATAGGACCTTTGGAGGAGATCCTAAGAGGCTTGTTTGAGATGGTTATGATGGAGAGATCTTCACACTTATTGGTTAAACTTTTGGAGGATGGAGTCTTCTCAAATAGGATCTCATGGCTATTCATCATGTGTTGAATGCCTTCCTTCAGCCCTTTGCATCCATTGAGTTATTTGGCACAACAAACACAGTCCTTCAGACAGCCAGGGAAAATCCCGGCTTTCAACAAATTCTTTTTTTATAGTGGTTAACGGAGTAGTCAAGTCTTTGACGGAGGAAACAAAGATGGTATCTTCAACAACATTGACATCCTTGCCATGATTTGGCATAGGCACGGTGATTACATTCGAAGTTGGAGGAGGATCAAATTCAATGGTCTTGTTGTCTATTAAGTCTTGAATTTTTTACTTCAGTGTCCAACATTGGTCAGTCTCATGCCCGGGACTACTTGAGTGATATGCACACTTGGCGTTCGAATTCTATTTAGGTGAAGAGGTATCTGGATTGGATGAAGGATCACGCAGTGTCACCAAATTAGCCTTTAGTTGGTGTTGTAAGGCTTGGGATAGTGACATGCCTATCCTTGTCAATTGTCTTGGTGGATCCTGAAATCGTTGATGATTTGAAGATGGTCTTTGAGCAGGAGTTGGATTGGAAATTGGGACAGCATTAACAGACGGATGATCATCCTTCTTGGTACAGGCCCTTCCCCATATACAACATTTGTTTCCTTCTTTCCAAAAAAAGGTTTCTTTATAGGATTGGAGGTGGAGGAAGATGCCATGGGAATCTTCCCGCTTTTGATACCGCTTTCAACTCTTTCACCGGTTAAGATCAGCTTGGTGAAACCGGAAGAAGAATAACCAACCAATAAGTTAAAGAATGGACCAGATAAAGTACCCATAAACATGTCATTATGCTCCCTATCGGTCAAAGATGGTTGAACCCTACTGGCGAGGTCTCTCCACTTTTGGGCGTACTCTTTGAACCCTTCATCCTTACCCATTGTCATGTCTTGCAACTGAACTCTTCTCGGTGCCAAGTCGGTATTATACTGGTATTGGTGGTAGAAAGGGGTGGCTAAGTCTTCCCATGTATGGATACGAGAACCATTAAATTGGTAAACAACTCTAGTTGTGTCCCGACCAAACTTTCTTGAAAAAAGTGAACCCAGAGTTTCTTGTTAGCGGTGTGCGGTTGAATTTTGCGCACATAAGACTTCAAGTGAAGTTTTGGACAGGAAACTCCATCGTATTTTGCAAAGACTGGTATCTTGAATTTGTGGGGAATGACAACCCCAGATATTAAACCCAAATCATCAAAATCTAAACCGGGGACAGCTTGAATCAATGACCTTCAATATGTCTTCTAGCTGCATGTACTTGACATCGGAAGGAGGATACTGCTCGTCAAAATAATCATCATCATCAGACGCTTGATCGTCGATACACCTGGCCTGGGTACTCCTAGCTTCTCTAATCTGATTCTCATCTTCCTCAGATGAGTCTTCCACTACTGGAATCTGACAGACCGACTCTTTAAATCTTCTACCCATGTTGACTGTGGCTTCCTCTTGGGTTTCTTTTTGGCTGCCAATAATGCCATCAAATCTTGTTTCCCCTTGGCTAGGGTCAGCAGAGTCTCTTGAAACTGAGAGTTTTATGCTTGTAGGTCCTTCATTGTTTTCTCGATATCCATCTTGATGAAATAAACAACAGAAAGATAAGGAAACCTGTCATGGAAAAACTGTTATGTTATGGTGCATGGAAGATGTGTATGCAAATAACTTTAAGGATTTATGAAATTTAAATTTCTATAGACAAAAATGAACAAACGCAAAATTTCATTAATTAGTTCAAAATGACTACAACATGCCTCTTGGGCTTACAAAATAAATCTCTAAGATAAAAAGACTGAACTCATCCTCTTTGGTGCAAGGTATGCGTTCACGCTTTGCTCTTCATGCAGTTGCTTTGTGTAGCGGTAGAAATGTTCAAGACTAAGCCATTGGATTGACTAGACTTTATACAAATCAAAAATAAAAATCGCCACCGTGCTTTATTGTTTCCAAAGGAATGGGAAAAGAGCGAATAACCCAAAAAGAGGGGGAAAGATTCAAGGTAAGGGGGTTGGTTATGCAAAGGGAAGGTATTAGCACCCTAAACATCTATGGTACTTCGCAGGAACTTCTTTGTAAAATCTGTATATTTTGGCTATAAAAATGTGTTGTATAGAAAATGGATGGTGGAGGTGAGAAGAGAAGTATTTTTTATGATTTTTGAACCCGCCGCGGTTGCGAACCTTTAGTGCCTACGTACCACCTTTCGTGCAATAGGGGATCATGGTACACGTAGTTCCTCTTTTAAAAATTTGAAACACAAGTGTGTTGGTTAATTTTAAGAGATAAGACATCATCGTCATTGTTCGTGTGGAAAACATAGTTACTACCTACAATCACGAGAAAGGAGAATTTGCATCATCTCAAAGTGGAAGATATGTTTTGGATCTTAAAATCAACAATGCCTCACTCAACACCCAAGTGAAAATATCTCTCTTCACTATATATTGTAGAAGTATAGTTGTTTGCATCACTACAAGGATTGACAAGAGTCTAATATTTTGAGAAAAGTTTAAAGAAAAAAGCCAAAGTGTGTTGTACCCCAAATTTTGACCTAAGATATCATTTCCTATCTGCATCATTACATTGCAAGCGTTTTGATTTTTAAAATTCATAACTTTTTTCGAGTCGAGAGTTGTTTATTTGGTGAACGCTAAATTTATTAATCGATTCATGCTAAAACAATGTTTATTGATTATTTATTATCTTAAATTCAAATAATTGGAATTTGTTTTCAATTGTTATATAATTTAAAGATTTATAGATAATAAAATAAATATTAGAGAAGTGGTATATTAATCGAGCAGACATTGTTTATTTATTATTCACTATCTTAAATTTAAATAATTGGAATTTATTCTCAGTTATTACATAATTTAAAGATTTATGAATAATATAATAAATATTTGAAAAAGTTCATTAATTGGTCAATAATGATTATTTAATTATTTATCATTCTAAGTTAAATAATTGAAATTCTATTTTTAATTATTATAATTTAGAAAATTATGAATAATGAATTAAATAATTGAAAATATTAATTGATCAATGATATTATTTATTTATTTGTTTATTATTCTGAATTTAAGTAATTGAGATTTATTTTCAATTATTATACAATTTAAAGAATTATAAGCGATAAAGTAAATAATTAGAGAGAAGGAAGAAATTAATTGGCAAATATTGGAATTTTATTCATTTTCTTCTAATTGTACAATTATTGTGTAAATACTGTATTCATTTACAACGAATTTACAATAATAATTTTACAAAGTGAAAATGAAATAAAACTAATCTAATGTTTTCTAATTCTAAATCTTCTATCCAATGCCTTTTTGTCTGCTCATTTGATTTTACCTGCAAAAACGATTAAAAGAAAATTAGAATTGAACAAATAATTAAAGCGGAAAAATTATTTAGTGTTCATCATTAAAAGCAACAGCTGGAATCAGTTTACCCTTTTTTGCAAATCACGGGATTTCTCCCGGTTCACAAAAAGGGAGGAATTTTTATTTTCATAAATGAATGCACAATTGTGAAACATGCACAAATTCATTTTTGGTTTCAAAACAGCATATTAAAAATTAATTGCATTTTTTCAAAGTCCAATGCATATTTCATAAATGTACACATCATATGCATAAACATTACATATGCAAGCACAAACAAAGCCAACGTAAACCTATGCAGCCACATAGAAGAAGCCAAAACAAATAGGCTCCTTACTGTTACATTGCAAAGACAAAAAGAAATGTGCAGTCTAAAAACCATTTTGCAAGCAATATGTATTCCATTTTCATCATGTTCCAGCCTATGCCTTTTCAGAACAAGAAAACAATACATATCATTTTATTGTCAAAACTGTACTGAGAGAGAGAAGGGAGGAGGAAGTGTGGTTTTACAGGTTTGGCTTAGGCGGGAAATAGATACAAGACAACTGCAGTAACACAGTCAGTAAGAAGACAGAAAGCATGGAATAAGATACAAAACAAACTGATGTAACAGTATGTACAGAGGCATCAAAGAAAGTATTAAAAATATACCAAAGCCCTCAACGTAAACCTGAAGGCAAAAAAAACTGTTATAACATAACAAGAAAAATCACTACACACATTCATCTATCTATCTCCAAGCCTTCAAAACTCAGAAAAATTATTGTCAAACAAATATACAAGAATTCTCAAAGTACCAAAAAGCATAACTTCAAGAACCTTGCTACCTCAAAACCGAACCTCTTAACCATGTCAAACCTGTCCTGTTTTAAAGCCTAAGCCATGGAAGCTTAACCATAAACCAACAACCTTGGCCAAAACCTCATTAACCTGATTGAGCCCTCAAACCAATATCACAAGCATCATTCAAAACCATAAACATATGGCCTAAACCATTCAACTGCATTACTAAACCTGCTGACTGCATAATACCACAAAACTTGCTACCAACCATTTTCATCAAAAACCATAAACATACAACCTAAACCATTAACCTGCTACTGATTAAACCATTTCAAAAACCAGTAGAACCATTTCAAAACCAGTAGCCATGGCCTAAAAGCTGAAAACCAGCATGAACACCATAACCACAATGCAATTTACCTGAGATTGTCCAAACTAGAAAGGCCTCAGAATTCGTCATCATAGGCTATCATAAGGCAACAGTAACAAGGCAAGGAGGAGAAGAAGAGGAAAGCTAATCAAAACAAAGTGTTCCAACATAGCATGTTCAAGGCAACCAGAAAAGCCTCAGCATAACATCATTGGCCAAAAGCAAAAACATACAGAAGTGAGAACGAAGGAGAAAACTAGTCAAAAAGCATTTTTCAACAGTAGCACTCAAACGTCCAAAACATTGAAGCATACAGTACCAAGGCAAGAAGAAGAAGGACACAAATACACAAACCAGGGTCCAGTAGTCCGAAGCAAGCTCGCGACGCATAACCTTTCCTCGCCGCCCTTGGCCTCCGTCGCACGCCCCAACTTCCCCCTCCGTCTCCGCCTCTAGGTAACGATTTCTTTTCTTTCTTTGACTTTCATAATACCTCCAACAACAATAATAGAAAATCAAAATCAAGCAGATAAAAACATGAACATGCAATAATCAAAACCTAACGAAGTAAAGGACGAAGCTTGTACCGTAAAAATTCGTCGCCCCCTAACGTTTGGCTGGAGGGAAGAGGAAAGCGGGATGCTGGTGGCCATTGAGGCGAGAAGCTCAGGCAAAAGCTCAGGCAAAGGCAAAAGACGCGAAGACGAAGAAGAGAGAAAGATCGCCGCTCTGCACATAACCAAACCCTAATCCCTTTTCCAATTAACAAATCATGTTTAACCCTAAAAACGTTTGTAAAACCAAATGGGCCTCACCCCATTTTCCTGCCTAAGCCCAACGATTTGCTTTATTCACCCCCTATCTTGCTTCTGATGCTATTAATCTTGGGCCTCCTAAAACCCCTTTTTGCCCATTTTGTTTTTTCCTTTAGTTTGTTTTAATGAATCAACTTAATTCACTTTTTGTTTCTAATTAATAATAATAAACAACCTTTCTATATAGTTAATTAAATATATTATTCTTAATGGTATTAATTACTAATGAACAAATTTTTTTATATTAATTAGGGCCTTTTATAAAATTAGTTAAAATACTCAATTTAGTATAAGACATTAAGTCATCTTTTAATAATACTTTATATTAAAAAATATCAAAACTCTAAAAAGGGATAAAAAATAGAAACTTAAAAAACTTAAAAAACATTTTATTCCCCTTAATTAATTCTCATTTTACTTTCACCCATTTTAAAAAATGCGTAAAAATGAAAACTATTAAAAATACTTTCTTTTCATTAATATTAAACAAAAATCATAAAAAATGCATATTTATACCCTTTAGTCTTTTATTTAAATTGTTGTATATCATTTGTTTATCATAATTTTCATTTTTACTTGTTTATTCTGTTTACGTTTAAATCTAAGGGAAAAAACGATAAATTTGTTGACTTCATGTCCTCAAGTCTAATCGCGCGAATATTTGCATTTCATTAAAACTTAGGATAATTTTCCTTCAAGTATTCAATCTTTTCAAAACATATACCCTTTAAGCAAAAACTTCGACGTTAGGTCGTCGTATCCTCAAAAACCCTTTTCGGCCAAAATGATTCATTTTCCAATCAAACGAACATTTTTCTTTACAAACAGATATTTCAAAAGGTTCCTATAGAGTACTATAGATACATTGGGTGCTAATACCTTCCCATTGTATAACCAACCCCCGAACCATAGATCTCTTTTCAAAAACGCCTTGTATTTTTATTACTTTTAAAAAGTATTATTTACATTGCATATTTAGGGTTTTATTTCGCTTTTTCCCCTTTCCCTTGGAAACAATAAAGCGTGGTGGCGACTCTTGCTTTTGTGAGACGAATTAATCAATAATTCGATCTCCGATTTACCCCGCTACATTTTTTATCGCTACAGAATTGGCGACTCTGCTGGGGAAAGATTGACCTCTTGCTGGTCCATCCCTAAGTGGGTTAAGCCTAATTTGTTTTATCTGTTTTATTATTTGATATGTTTGATTATGTGTTTAAATTGGGATGTTTGGGTTTTTTACAAAGGACGAATCCTATACCCGGATTAAGTAACACTTAAGGAATAGGACGGGCGGTATAGTCATGTTAACTTTGAGGGAGTAATCCCGAAGAAGGAGGCATGAGATCCCCCACTCAATGGAATGCCCTCTTGAACTTAATATTTGTTTACCGAGTAATCGGGAAGACATTATTATGTTCGACCTAGGAGCCCGAGAAGTTGAGAACCGTAGAACCCTAACCCATCTTGGCCTTTTAGGTGTAGCGCGGAGACTATAACGGAGTAATTCAGAAGTAGTTGTTACGCGATGCTACGCTCGGACGAGTTTCTCTTGAGAATATTGCTAATTATTGAGTAATCAAGACGTTGGTAATATCCGAAGGAGGAATGTAGACTCTGGGAACTCTTAGAACATTGTCTTACAGGTGTGATTGAACCACTAGTACATACCTTTGGGTGGGCTTTACCCTCGACTCCACGCTGAACGTTGAACCTTTGAACCCTATGTTTGCAAACTTGTGTGTGACTGTTGCATTATCATTCATCCATGCATTCATCAACATCTTTGTAGAAAACTTGTTTTTCAAGGAACTTCGGAATACTTTTTGCAGACATCCCAGGTCATCATGGAATTTGGAAGGAGAAATACTCTGAGTTTTAGTTTTAAGGAGCCCGAGGTTGAAGAACTGAAGAATTTGATTCCGAAGATCGAGAACCCGACGGATTTTCAGAAGAAGTTTGGGTCCATTATACCTCTCATGAAGCGCATGATGAAGGAAGGCATTCTCAATACGTTGGTTCAATTCTACGACCCCTTGTACCGATGTTTCACTTTTCCGGATTACCTGTTGATGCCCACCTTAGAAGAGTACTCCTACATACTTGGTTTACCGATCACCGACTGTGTTCCTTTTTCTGGCTTGGAAGAGGAGCCCAAATCTCACGAGATAGCGACCATCACCCACTTGAAGAAGTCAGAGATAGAGGAGAACATGACTACAAAAGGGGGAATCTGGGGTTTGTCTGTGCAGTTTTTGTTGAAGAAAGCTCGTTATTTTGCTGAGATAAAGGATACTGTTGCCTTTGAAGACGTGTTTGCTTTACTCGCCTATGGTCTATTCTTGTTCCCTAACGTTGATAAGTTTGTGGATATCAACGCCATCAGAATTTTCTTGATTGGAAATCCAGTCCCTACGCTGCTAGGAGATACCTACTACTCCGTCCATCTTCGAAACTCTTATCAAGGAGGAATGATTATTTGTTGTGCACCGTTGTTGTATCAGTGGTATGTTTCGCATCTCCCTGGGTCTGATGTTTTCTGGGATCTCGAGAAGGAACCGCGTTGGGCGCCAAAGATTATGGCTCTCACTCATTTCTACATTGACTGGTATAATCGAGTTTACTACGACGTGAAGATCATCGATAGCTGTGGTGCTTTTCCTAACGTACCTCTTCTCGGTACGAGAGGTGGAATCAACTATAACCCTGTTCTCGCGCGCCGTCAGTTCGGGTACCCGATGAGAGATAAACCAAACAACATCCATCTGAGTGGTTTCTTTCTTCAGGAAGGAAAAGATCATCAGGCAGCTAAGAGGGAGATCGAAGGAGCTTGGCGCCACATCCATAGGAAAGGGAGAGATATGTTAGGATATAGGGGTGCCGTTTCTTTGGAGCCTTACCTACAGTGGGTCCGTGATAGGGCTTGTGCTCTCAAGATGCCCTATAAACTTGAGAAACCTTTGTTCCCTGCCATTGCACCATCATCTGTTGTTATCCCTATCGCGAATATAGGAGAATACCAAGGAAATCTGGCCAGGATGAAGTCCGATAGGGATGCTTGGAAGGAGAAGTACCATATGTCTGAATATGAGAATCGAGTCCTGACTCGACAGTTAAAGGAAAAGGAGGAGTTGCTGTTTATTCAAGATGGCCGGTTCATTGATCACGATGAGAAGCTTCGTCAAAAGGATGCCTTGCTGAAGAAGTATGCTAGTGAAAGGAAGAGAAAGAGGGAAGGTTCGGTAAGCGTGGCTCTCATTCCTAATCCACAGAAGGAAGTCATTGATCGACTGGTAGCTGAGAAGAAAGAGATGGAAGACTTTTATGAAGAGAAGATCAAGAAGCTCCGGTTACAGCTGGTGTTTGGTCCTTCATCTGAGGATTCCGAGTGATCTTTAGCTTTTAGTTTATTTTATTGATTTCATTTTGTAAAACTATGTAAAAGGGCTTCATGCTCCGAAGTTGTAATTTATTGCTTTATTATGGGCTTCATGCTCCAAAGTTGTAATTTATTGCTTTATTTTAGACTTCATGTTTTAAAATTGTAATTTATCACTTTATTATGGATTTCATGTTTCGAAGTTGTAATTTATTGCTTTCATTATTGGGTTGTTATCCCAAGGTTGTAATTTACCGTTTTGATATTCCAAATTGTAAGTTGTAATTTACTGTTTTTAGTTAATGGATTGAGTTTTTGTTGTTCCAAATTCCTTTACCATTGATGTATGCAAAATTATTAAAGTTCCTTGAAAAACTTTTAAAATGAATCATCATTTGCATCGCGCATCATGCATCATTCAACATTTCACTTCACACTTTGTTAGAGTCTTATCCTTGTTCTTTTTCCACTCCGAAGGTTGTCAAGCTGTCTCACCAATACGACACTCGAGCCAATCGTCAGAGGAAAATGGAAGATCTGGAACAGGAAAATCATGAGCTTCGTGGGGAAGTTGCTACCCTTCGTATCGAGATGGAAAAGTTAACTGAGTTAGTGGAAAGTTTGGTGGCTGTTCAGAATCAGCCATCGACTACAGCTGCCGAGATTCAGACTTCAACTCCAGTGGTTTCCGAGATTGTCACCGTTCCGACGTCCGTGACTCAAATCAACTCTCCGATTCAGCATCAGATGCCGAAAGGCTTTCCGTGGGGAATTCCTTACAACTTTGTGCCAGAGGGGTATCATCCTGCCGTACAACCTTTATTTCAACATGCTTTGTCTCTCCCTCAGCCAGAGACAACTGCCTTGCCGCCAATAATTCCGTCTGTAACACCTTTTCCGCAACCGATTATGACAACCGTCGCTCCTGTGGTCCACTCAGTGCCATACTTGAATGAACCTACTTATCCTGTCGAGCCAGCTGAAAGTTTGGGTCTTTTTGATAGAATGGAAGAATTTCAGGATCAGTTCCAAGAAATGCAGAAAGAGCTTAGAGCATTGAAGGGGAAGGATCTGTTTGGGAAGAACACGCATGACCTTTGTTTAGTTCCGAATGTCAAGATTCCAGCAAAATTCAAAGTGCCAGACTTTGAGAGATATAAGGGTGATTCGTGTCCTAGAAGCCATTTGACAATGTACGTGAGAAAGATGTCTACGTATTCCGATGATCATGACTTATTGATTCATTATTTTCAAGATAGTTTGACGGGCACTGCTCTAAAGTGGTATATGGGTTTAGACAGTATTCGAATCCGCAACTTCAACGATCTTAGCGAAGCTTTTGTCCATCAGTATAAGTATAACGTTGACATGGCACCAGACAGGGATCAACTCCGGGCGATGTCACAGAGAGACCGAGAATCTTTTAAGGAGTACGCCCAGAGGTGGCGTGAAATTGCTGCCCAAATCTATCCACCTCTTGAGGAGAAAGAGATGACGAAAATATTTTTGAAGACTTTGGGATCCTTTTACTATGAAAGAATGATAGCCAGCGCACCCAGTGACTTCACCGAAATGGTAAGCATGGGCATGCGGTTAGAGGAAGGGATTCGTGAAGGGCGTTTGGTTAAATAAGGAAGTCCGTCTAGCAGTACTAAGAAGTTTGGAAGTGTTTTCCCAAAAAGAAAAGAGCAGGATGTCAGTGCTTTGTTCCCAGGTAGACCTAGGAGAGGTTACTCTCACGTTGCGGCAGTCACTCCGGTTGTCCGCCCAGCTTTGATGACCCCAGCTCATCAAACCCCACCAACTCAACAACGACCATTTCAGCAGCAGCCTCGACAACAGGCTTATCCATTCAACAATCAGAACCGTTCACCCAGAAAACCGCAGTTCAATGCTATTCCTATGACTTATACTGAATTGTTCCCTGCTCTTATCAGAAAGAATCTCATAACTACAAAGCCTCCTCCTGTCGCACCAAATAGTACTTCTCCATGGTACAACGCGGACCAGTTTTGTGAGTATCATCAAGGGTCGCCGGGGCACAATCTTGAGAATTGTTTTGCTTTGAAGGTGGACGTGCAGAGATTGATCAAGAATGGTATCTTGTCGTTTAAGGATGTTAATCCAAATGTGAGAGATAATCCTTTGCCTCGACATGGGGCAGCTTCAGTGAATATGGTGGAAGGTTATCCGGGGAAGTTCCGAGTTTTTCAAGTTGAACATATAAGAGAGTCGTTGGTCAGGTTACATCAGAGTTTGAGAAGACTTGCCTTTGTTAGGCACCAGCATGATTATGACATTTGTGAATTTTGTTCAAGGGAGGTAGATTGTCCTATCGTGAAGGAGGACATTCAGAAGTTGTTAGACCAGAGAGTTATCACCATTACGTATGACAGAAATCCGGAGGATGAAGTGAATGTTATCATACCACAATTCAATTTTCCTGAATCAGTAGAGATTGCTTACGACAGTCAGACTACACCTGTTGATCCTTTGATTATTTACCCACCTGGTCCGGTGCCTTACAACTCAGACCAAGCTGTACCGTATAAGTACAATGCCACAATGATGGAGAATGGGGTGGAAGTCCCTATACCAATGAGACCATCTTTTGTTAACATTGCTGATGTGAGTAGAGTTACGAGAAGTGGACGTGTTTTTGCAGCAGTACCTTTGAAGAGACCAGAATTTCAAGTTAGGAGACCCATGCTGGCGGAGATTCCAGTGAGAAATGTTGAGCCAAGAGCTGAGATAGGCCGATCCAGTGAACCTATCCCTCACCCCGAGGATGATGAGATTCTGAAGCTTATCAAAAGAAGTGAATATAAGATCGTGGACCAACTTTTGCAAACTCCTTCCAAGATTTCCTTGCTTGCTTTACTGAGAGATTCTGGTGCCCATAGAGAAGCTTTGATGAAGGTCTTGGACCAGGCGTTCGTGGATCGTGATGTGACGGTTGACCAATTTGATGGAATTGTGGGGAATATTACTTCATGTAACAATCTTGGTTTCAGTGATGAAGAGCTCCCGGAGGAGGGAAGAAACCATAATATGGCTTTGCATATCTCAGTAAGTTGCGGAAATGATACCTTATCAAGTGTGTTGGTGGATACAGGTTCGTCGTTGAATGTGATGCCCAAGACTACATTATCTCGGCTTTCATATCCGGGTGCTCCTATGAGACCTAGCGGAGTAATTGTTAAAGCGTTTGATGGTTTTAGGAAGACAGTCATTGGTGAAGTGGATCTTCCTATAGTGATTAGTCCCCATACTTTTCAAATCACTTTCCAAGTGATGGATATCCGTGCTGCCTATAGTTGCTTATTGGGTCGTCCGTGGATCCATGATGCAGGGGCAGTCACCTCCACGCTCCATCAGAGACTGAAGTTTGTGAGACATGGGAAGCTAGTGATGATTGGGGGAGAGCAAGCTATGGTGGTAAGCCATTTATCATCATTCTCTTTTATTGATGCTGATGAGGATGTTGGAACCCAGTTCCAAGGTTTATCTGTTGCCAAGAATGCAGTGAAGAAGCAAGGGGCATCCATCTCTTCTTTTGAGGATGCGCGGCGTGTGGTGGAAAGTGGTTCGGCCGAAGGATGGGGCCAGGTGTTGACGTTACCCGAGAACAAGTCTGGGGAAGGTCTGGGTTTTCACCCAGTATCTGCAAGAGATAAGAAGGAGGTGGTTGTTCGTCCGATTCAAGAGGTTTTCCGAAGTGCAGGTTTTATACATCCTGAGGTTGATGCTATCATAGATGATGATTCCGAGGAAGATTTGCCCGTTTTTGTGACGCCTGGATTAGCTTGCCAGAACTGGATAGATGTTGATGTTCCTGTTGTTATGCACCTTTCCGAATTAGTCCATGACTTAACCATCGAAAACAATGATCCTATGCCCTCTCCCAACTTTGAATTCCCTGTGTTCAGAGCCGAAGAAGAGGATGGTGAAGAGATTCCTGTTGAGATTTCTCGTTTGCTTGAGCATGATGAGAAGATCATTCAACCATTTGAAGAACCTGTAGAGTTGGTCAATTTGGGTGATGAAGAAGATAGAAAGGAAGTCAAAGTCGGAGCATTGCTTATCCCGGAAGTTAAGGAGAAAATGTTGGAGCTTCTCAAAGAGTATGTTGATGTGTTTTCTTGGTCCTACCAAGATATGCCGGGTTTGGACAACAACATTGTGGAGCATCGTTTACCGTTGAGACCTGAATGTCCGCCAATCAAGTAGAAGTTGAGAAGGACTCGTCCCGATATGGCTGACGAGATTAAAGAGGAGGTTCAGAAACAGATCAATGCAGGTTTCCTTGTTACATCGGTCTACCCTCAGTGGTTAGCCAACATAGTGCATGTTGCAAAGAAAGATGGCAAGGTTCGGATGTGTGTAGACTACAGAGATATGAATAGAGCTAGCCCAAAGGATGACTTCCCATTACCTCATATTGACGTATTGGTCGACAGTACCGCCAAGTTCAAAGTCTTTTCTTTCATGGATGGTTTCTCTGGTTACAATCAAATCAAGATGGCACCGGAAGATATGGAGAAGACCGCTTTCATTACACCTTGGGGAACTTTCTGTTATCGGGTTATGCCGTTTGGTTTGAGGAATGCTGGTGCGACATACCAAAGAGCCATGACTGCTTTGTTCCATGACATGATGCATAAGGAGATCGAAGTGTATGTAGATGACATGATTGCCAAATCACAGACTGAGGAGGATCACTTGGAACATTTGTTGAAGTTATTCCAGCGTTTGAGAAAATACAAACTCCGTCTGAATCCCAACAAGTGCACTTTTGGTGTTTGTTCTGGAAGACTTCTGGGTTTCATTGTCAGTCAGAAAGGTATTGAAGTAGATCCTGATAAAGTCAAAGCCATTCGGGAGATGCCCGCTCCCAAAACGGAAAAACAAGTAAGAGGTTTCCTTGGGAGACTGAATTATATTTCTAGATTTATATCTCATATGACTGCTACCTGTGGGCCGATTTTCAAGCTTCTCCGAAAGAACCAAGGATGTATGTGGACAGAAGATTGTCAGAGAGCTTTTGATAGCATCAAATAATATTTGCTTGAACCTCCCATTTTGATTCCTCCGGTGGAAGGAAGACCTTTGATTATGTACCTGACTATTTTGTTAGATTCCATGGGATGTGTGCTTGGTCAACAAGATGAGACTGGAAGGAAGGAACATGCCGTATATTATCTGATTAAGAAATTCACAGACTGTGAGTCTCGATACTCATTGCTTGAGAAAACCTGTTGTGCTTTAGCTTGGGCTGCTCGCCGTCTGCGCCAGTATATGATTAACCACACCACTTGGTTGATCTCCAAAATGGATCCGATCAAGTATATCTTTGGGAAACCCGCCTTATCTGGAAGAATAGCCCGTTGGCAGATGTTGTTATCTGAATATGACATTGAGTATCACACTCAGAAAGCAATCAAAGGGAGTATTTTAGCCGATCATTTGGCTCACCAACCAATTGACGATTATCAATCCATCAAGTTTGATTTCCCAGATGAAGATGTTATGTACTTGAAAGCTAAAGATTGTGAAGAGCCGTTACCTGAAGAAGGACCTGATCCCGAATCCCATTGGGGTTTAATATTTGATGGAGCTGTGAATTCTTATGGAAATGGAATTGGGGCAATCATCGTCACTCCCCGAGGTACTCATATCCCGTTCACGGCGAGACTGAAGTTTGACTGCACGAACAACATGGCGGAATATGAGGCATGTATTATGGGTGTCGAAGAAGCAGTGGATCTAAGGATTAAGATTCTTGATATTTACGGAGATTCGGCATTGGTAATTAATCAAATCAAAGGAGAATGGGAGACTCGTCATCCTGGTTTGATCCCCTACAGAGACTATGCTAGAAGATTGTTAACTTTCTTTAACAAAGTGGAATTACACCATATCCCTAGAGATGAGAACCAAATGGCTGATGCTTTAGCTACTTTGTCTTTAATGTTTCAAGTGAATGATCGGAACGATGTGCCTACAATCCGAGTTATGCGCTTTGATAGACCTGCTCATGTGTTCTCAGTAGAAGAGGTTACCGATGACAAACCGTGGTTCTACGACATTAAACGTGTTCTTCAAACTCAAGAGTACCCGCCTGGGGCATCCAGTAGAGATAGGAAGACATTGAGAAGATTGGCAAGCAGTTTCTTCCTCAATGAAGAAGTTTTGTATAAGAGGAATTATGACATGGTCTTGCTCAGATGTGTAGACAGACGTGAAGCAGACATGCTGATGCAAGAAGTACATGAAGGATCCTTTGGGACACATGCCAACGGACATGCAATGGCTAAAAAGATGTTGAGAGCTGGTTACTATTGGATGACGATGGAATCGGATTGCTGCAAGTATGTGAAGAAGTGTCATAAATGCCAGATTAATGCGGACAAGATGCATGTGCCGCCGACTCTCCTCAATGTTATCTCTTCACCTTGGCCTTTCTCTATGTGGGGCATTGATATGATTGGAATGATTGAACCCAAAGCTTCAAATGGTCATCGTTTCATCTTGGTAGCGATTGATTATTTTACTAAATGGGTGGAAGCAGCATCTTATGCTAATGTAACCAGACAGGTGGTAGTCAGATTTATCAAGAATCAGATCATTTGTCGATACGGTATCCCGAGCAAGATCATCACTGATAATGGTTCGAATTTGAATAACAAGATGATGAGAGAGCTTTGTGTAGAGTTCAAAATCGAACATCATAATTCTTCTCCTTACAGACTGAAGATGAATGGGGCTGTTGAAGCTGCTAACAAGAATATCAAGAAGATTGTCCAGAAGATGGTGGTAACTTATAAAGATTGGCATGAAATGCTTCCGTTTGCTTTTCACGGATACCGTACTTCAATTCGGACTTCAACAGGCGCAACCCCATTTTCCCTAGTTTATGGTATGGAAGCAGTACTCCCCGTGGAGGTTGAGATTCCGTCTCTGAGAGTGTTGATGGAGGCTAAACTTTCTGAGGCTGAATGGTGTCAAAGTAGATTTGATCAGTTGAATTTAATCGAAGAGAAGAGATTGACGGTGTTGTGTCACAGTCAATTGTATCAGCAGAGAATGAAGAAGGCTTTTGATAAGAAGGTTCGACCGCGCGAGTTCAGAGAAGGTGATCTTGTGCTCAAGAAGATATTATCTTTCCAACCTGATTCAAGGGGCAAGTGGACTCCGAATTATGAAGGACCGTATGTTGTTAAGAAAGTCTTCTCTGGAGGTGCTTTGATTCTCACCAATATGGACGGTGAAGAACTCCCGCGTCCCATGAACGCCGATGCAGTCAAGAAGTATTTCGCTTAGGCGAGCTTTTGGTCAGACCAGTTTTGGAATTTGAGTACATTTGGGATTCGAAGTTGTTAGGGAGAATAGCGATCATTGTTTTTGTGTGACCTTTTTCTTTCGTGTACTATTTCCCAAACTGTTGTAAATCGTTGGAGTCGCATCGTTAGCGAACTACCATATTATTAATGAAATTTGGGCATTTACCTTCTGTGGGCAAAATGTTAATTTTTGTGGAAATACTTGAAACAAATTTACTTAAAGTATTCTTTTTTTTTTTTTTTAAAAATGTGTAGTGAATAACAAAAGGAATGTTAACAGTTTATTCCAAAGACGGTCAAGCCATGAAATGCAAACCGTACAGTTTTTATCCCTGCATGATGAACTTTGTTTTCTTTCAAAATCGTCATGAAGTGTTGGTTGTGTACACCCTTGGTTCTAGCGGTGCTAAGTTTGGTGACTCCCCAGTTGTTCCAGTTAAGTGTTGTTTTGGCTACCTTTGTTTGGGAGATTTTGAAGTGCGGTACGCTTCGTCTTATGCCAGTGGCCTATTGGTATTAGAAGATTGGATTTGAACACTTTTCTCCTCAGAAGATTTGAGCCTTGGGGGGGGGGGGGGGGGGGGGGGCGTTACGCTCCGACGTTGCTTGGTGTTTCCAGTTCCAGTTATCTTCCGTTTTTTTCAAGATTGGCCGAGTATCTATTATGCTGTGACATCTTATTATCTTCAGGATATTCCATCTGTCTGTTTTGTCAGCATAACATTCATTTACTCATTTACACTCATATCAACATGCATATTCACATTTGCCGTTGATTTTGGGTTGCACTTTGTTTGTTCAAACAATGTACATTTTTCTTTCCAAGTAGAAGGTTAGCTTAGGAAGAAAACGTGCTTCCTTTCTAAATTCCCCAACTTAGCTAATCCTCATGGATGATTTTTGGTTTAGCCTACCTAGTCCATTTCTGGATAGGAAGAATCCCCAATCGAGTTACTTTCTCATTGGGTGGAGTCTTGTTTGACTGTTTTTCTCTCTAGTTTATCCCTGGATGAAGTTGTTGCCTCTTGCATAGGCTATCTTATGATTTTCCCCAGTGAAGTCACGACCTGGACGAGTGGTGCATTTATTTTGCACATTTAAGTATATGATCTCCTCGGGAAGGATTGATTCATGATTCCCTTTGACGAAGATTCTACTCTCTGCCGGTGTCATTGCAATTCCCTTCTGAATTATCCTTTGGAGAACGGCAGGCGGCAGCTCTTCACGAGCAACTTGTGCGTTATTATTATTTTGGAAAACAACAGGCGGCAGCTCTTCACGAGCAACTTGTACGTTATTATTATTGTGGAAAACGGCAGACGGCAGCTCTTCACGAGCAACTTGTACGTTATTATTATTGGCAGACGACAAGCGGCAGCTCTTCACGAGCAACTTGTACGTTATTATTATCTTGGAGAACGGCAGGCGGCAGCTCTTCATGAGCAACTTGTACGTTATAGACACCGTTGGAAAATGACAAGCGGTAGCTCTTCACGAGCAACTTGTACGCTATCATTTTTGGAAAACGACAAGCGGAAGCTCTTCACGAGCAACTTGTACATTATTACTTTTCTTGAATACAGCAAGCGGCAGCCTCTTTATTTGAGCAACTTGTATGTTATTGGTATTTTCTTTGGACAACAGCAAGTGGCAGCCTCTTTATTTGAGCAACTTGTATGTTATTGGTATTTTCTTTGGACGACGGCAAGTGGCAGTTTCTTTATTTGAACAACTTGCGTCTCTACAATATTATTATATCAGCATTAATGAGTATCTCCGGAAATCTCGCAGAGAAGTCTGTTACGAATCTTTACCTTCAGAAGTCGGTAATCAGTTATCGGCAATTTGATACTCTCTGTCTATTGTTGACCTTGAGTTGCGAACTCACTGTTATTTTGGGTCAATAATCTATTTTATGGCCTATGCAAGACGCCTTCTTTGTTAGGTTCAGAGGTCGTATTCCCTCAATAAATGCATGCAAGAATGAATGTCTAAATAAAAACAAACGCGTAGATCACCATGACATGACAAGACAAAAATAAATGAATCTGACACACAAATCACACACCACCCCTAGGGTACGCCTCACTGTTGCCTTGCCTCGAAAGGTGATCGTCGAGTAGAGGATGTCTTAGTAAGTCCTCATGATCCGGGAACCTGGCATGAGGGTAGCTTCTAAGGTATCTTCCTATTGCTCCGGTGATCACCATGTCCTGAACCTTCGAATTGACCCGAACACCTCCAACGGTGGTGCTACCTACCTCTCAATGGTGGGATGGCACTACTTTAAGGACATTTACACAGACGAATTCCTTAGGGTAGGTAGAGAACTCATAGATACTTGCTCTAATTTCAAAAAACAAATCAAAAATACTTTTCACACCGACACCTTTTCAAAAGCTTTCGAAAGCAATTTTTCAAACACTCTTGAGGACCGATACAAGAGTCGAACTGGAATTTTCAAAAAAACTTTTTTAAACCCACAGTTGAAAAGCAAACAAACCATTTTTGAAAACACAAATGAGCAAGTATCTAAGAGCCCATGGATAACCATGGATAGAAAGGGTGCTAACACCTTCCCTTTCTATAACCTACCTCCCGAACCGAGAGCAATCTCTATAAGGAATTTTTCTGTGCTTTTGTCCTTTCCATTTGGAGAAAATAAAAGACGGTGGCGACTCTTGCTTACCGCGACATTTCGCGAAACCAGCGTTAAACAGTCAGTTCCAGATCCACCGATCACACCTACTTTGGAATAATTCTCTCAACTCTTGAGGATTCCCATTCTCAATCAACTACCTTTCAACGGTATGGAAAGAGACCCAAATCCAGAAGATATTGCTCAAGCTCTACACTTGCACTCATCTGATGTCACAAGTCATTGGGAAACTAGAAGTGGTGTCAAAGGCTTCTTAGCAAAGGTCCTGTTTAAGAAAGCCTAAAAATGTTGGAATTCCTTAGACTTGCAAGATTTTGAGGAAATTGTGGCTCTCCTCATCTATGGGATGGTTTTGTTTCCCAATCCTGACCAACTCATAGATGTGAGTGCCGTCAAAATTTTCATGTCACACAATCTGGTGCCTACATTGCTAGGGGATATCCTACACTCTTTTCACACTCGCACAATGAGGAAAAGAGGTGTCCTTATGTGTTGCACTCCTCTCTTGGAAAGATGGTTTATTTCTCATCTTCCGCAATCAGTATTAAAGAATGAGCAAGGTTCAAGGTGGTCACAAAGGTTAATGACGCTCAAACATTCAGATATTCATTGGTGCTCCCAATCTAAAGAGAATGTTATCATTGTTGACCGTTATGGGGAATTCCCTAATGTCCCTCTACTTGGAATTAGGGGAGTCATCACCTACAACCCATGCTTAGCTCTAAGACAATTTGGTTATGCCCGAAGAGATGGCCCACATGAGATGTTGATTCAAGGCTTAGTATTCGACTACGACCACGACGATCAAGGTCTTCACCAGAGATTCATCCGAGCATGGAGAATGCTAAACAAGGTGGATAACAAGACTTTGGGACACAAGAATTCCATCCCTCTTAAGCCTTACCTCAAGTGGGTATGAACCCGCGCTCAAAGTCTTATGATGCCTTATCCTTCCATTCTCCCGGTGATCATTGAGCCTGTTAAGGAAGGAGAAGTTCCATACACTATCCTACATCCTGACATGCTCACATCTCTTGAAGACCTACAAAGGGATTGAATACAGCTCAAAGGAGAGCGAGATACTTTCGAAGCCCAATTCTACGCAAGAAAGAAGAAGGTTTTGGAACTCACTAGGCTACTTCATGAGGAGCAAACTCTAAATGCCTACATTGCACCAAAGAGGATGCACACTACTTTTTCATCTTAGAGTGTTGTATTATTTTGCCCAAGGGGCATTGATGTACTCAAACTCTATCTTATTAATATAACGTGTGTTTTCTTTTTGTCTAAAACGAAATTGAATCTTTAAAAATCCTTGAAAACATAACATAAACAAGTCTTTTGCAACAAGTTTCCTCATCTCTCTACTATTAATTTCAGTAAGATGGATCTTGAACAGACAGTCAAAGATCTTCAAGTTCAAAACACACAGTTTCAACAGTTACTCATGACCCTAGCCAAGGGGCAGGAAGAGTTGAAGACTCTGTTAGCTGAAGAAAGAAAGAAGAAAACAAAGAAGGTCACTGGGGTTTTGAACATGGGGAGAAGGTTTCAGGGACAGACTAGAAGAACCTTTAATTTTGCAATAACCTCTGGTGAAGGAGAAGGGAAAGGAAAGGAAACAACGGTTCCGTCAGAATCTGAAGAGGAGGAAGAAGAGGAAGACTACTCCGAGGAACAGTATCCTCCAGCAGATGATAAGTACATACATCTTGAAGAGCGTTTGAGAGCCATGGAAATATAAAAGGTGCCAGGTCTAGACTTTGAAGAATTGGGACTAGTGTCGGGAATTGTGATCCCACCGAAGTTCAAAGTACCGTTGTTTGAAAAATATGAAGGGGGTGTCATGTCCTAAGATGCACCTCCAATCATATGTGAGAAAAATCCAGCTATACTCCACCGATAAAGACCTGTGGGTGCATTTTTTCCAAGATAGCCTATCTGGAACACAACTCGATTGGTTTTACCAATTGGAAAGGGCCAACGTCCATAACTGGGAAGACCTTGCCGCAACTTTCTATAAGCAATATCAGTGAAACACTGATTTGGCGCCTACCCGTACTCAACTTCAGAGTATGGCTATGGCTTCCAATGAGGGTTTCAAGGATTACACGCAGAAATGGAGAGATCTAGCTGGGAGAGTGCAACCCCCTCTGTCTGAAAGGGAATTGGTGGACATGTTATTAGGCACTCTATCAGGCCTTTTCTTCAACCATCTGATTGGGAGCTCATCTGCAGGAGTTACTGAGTTAATACTAACCGGAGAGAGGGTGGAAGCTGACATAAAAAGTGGAAAGATTCAGAACGATTCATCTGCCTCTACAGCTATGAGAAATACTTTCATTAGGAAGAAGGAAGTATCTGCTGTTTATCCACAAAGGAACCAAGGGAGATCTGAACGCCGGTCAATGGTAGAAGCTGTTATGATCCCAAAGCCTACATCTGATCAACCAAGAAGTAACCAACCGAGGGTGGAAAGGCCAGTCTGGAAATTCACCAGATTCAATATGACTCTAGCCCAGGTTTTACCGCACCTTCTGAAATCCAATTTGGCAACTTTGAAAGAAGCTCCCAAAAACCCCAACACAGCGTCCCCTCATTATCACCCAAATGCCCGTTGCGCATATCATTCCGAAAGTCCGGGTCATGACACTAATAACTTTTGGGCCTTGAAAAACAAAATTCAAGACCTTATAGATGCAAAATAGATTGAGTTTGATGCACCTGAGAAGCCAAACGTCATTTATGCTCCTATGCCTAGACATGGTCACCACACTAATGCTGTTGACGAAGATTTGTTTGTTACCATAATCGATGAACTCTTGACTACACTCCCAATCATTAAGATAAATTTGTTAAAAGACGGTGTATTCCCGGGTTGTAATGAAGACTGTCATTTCTGCTTATCCTCACCAACTGTTTGCCCTTTGTTGAAAATAGGCATTCAACGCTTGATAGACAACAAAGAGATTATGTTTGAAAGTACTCATGTTTCACCTGTTCCTATTGAAGACATTTCAATCATAACCATCTCCGCCAATTCTTCCAGGATCCCCAAAAGACCCGTTAGGATTACATCGATTACAAAAACTACTCCTCTTATAATCACAATGCCTGGGCCAGTCCCGTATGAATCAAACAAAATTGTGCCGTGGAATTACGGTGGGGACATTTATTACCATGGCATCAAACAAGATGGGCTGCCTGCCGAAGAAATAAACTCCGAAGAAGAAGACTCCGACATTAGCAATATTGCCGGAACCAGTAAGATTACCCGAAGTAGTAGAATCTTCTCTCCAGAAATTGCCCCCCCAAAGGAAGTTTTTGGACCCGTGGATGCTCCAAAGATTACTTCCGTACTAGTAATTATACCTACAAGTACTCCTATTGACGAAGACGACACAACCCCTACTGTTATCCCTACCAACACTCCTACTGCTGAAACTCGAGGAAAAAGTATTCAAGAAGAGCCTGTCCAGACGAAGGCTCAACCACTGACTATCTCCGAAACCTCCAAGAAGGAAATGGAGGAGATCCTGAGAATAATAAAGAAGAGAGACTATTTATTATTTTTAATACAAAAAATACATAAACATAATACCTAAAGAACTTTATTTTTCTTTTATATTAGAAATTAGGGTTAACTTTGGTTTTCAAAAATTAATTTCTTTTTCTTAAGTTTATTAGATTTAAGTCAAAAATCTTTTGCATATGAAAAATAAAACAAAATCTTTTTTTTTGTATACACATAACATTACATTTAATTTATAGTGTATATTATGCATGCAAAGTATCTTGGCAAAACAAACAAGTATAAGATCATAGTCCCATGATAACGCTATTCAAAGTTGCCTTACAAAATGATCTTGGTCCCTAAAAAATGCTAAGATACTTTGCAATATTGCTAATCATGGTTATAGATGACCCACACCCGTCCCGTTTACATCCAAAGATAGGGTTGCTTACCAAATCAATGGTAAGACAACAATGTCAAAGGAATAGAAAATGAACAAGAAAGACATTTGAGTAGGTAGATTACTTCTAGTTACTTGCTCTATTTCTAAACAACTATCCTTGCTATTTTCAAAACAAACACACACATTTCTAAACATTTTACAAACATTGAAAACATTTTTCAAAAAGACAAACATCTTTGTATACATTCTTACGAACGAGAATCATTACAAAGATTGCCTAAACAAATGGCCTCTTTTACAAAAATACTTTCAAAACTACTCCAAACACAATTTCAAACAACAAAAGCAAGTAATCTAGCAAGTAACTAAGAGCCCATGGAAAACCATGGATGAAAAGGGTGCTAATACCTTCCATTTTCATAATCTACCCTCCTAACTCAAGAAACAATCTCAAAGGTCTTTCCTGTGCTTTTTCACCTTTCCTTTTGGATAAAAGAAAGTCGATGGCGACTCTTGAAAAACCGCAACATTTGCGATAAAACACAAAACCCTCAAGTCAGTTCTCCCACCGTACCGCACATGGCCTAGCCCGGGGACAAGAAGAGATGAGAGCCATTATCAACAAACTTCATCAAGAAGGATGCAACCGTATGAAGAAAACAATCGAGGTTGGGGGACCAAGTCATTGATCAACCTCGAAAAGACAAGAGGTTGGTTTGGTGAGGAGTGGATGTTTCCAATATGCTACTACATCACGGGTCCAACAACAACCTCGCCAAAAACAACGGATTAATCAGAGTAAGCCGGATACACCCAAGAGGCAGTTTACCAAACTCAACATGCCGTTGTCTCAAGCTTTACAACACATGTTGAGGATGAATCTGGTTACGTTGATAGTGCCTCATCCGAATCCCAAGTCTTCTTGCCCTAACTACAATCCCGATGCAGGGTGTGCATATCAGTCCAACAATCTTAGGCATGATACTGACGATTGTTGGATGTTGAAATATAAAATTCAAAACATGATTGATGAAGGAGTACTGGAGTTTACACAAGACATTCAGGCTGAGTTCTTCTGCCATCCCTCCAAGGCATGCCATCTGAAGTGACAAGATCATACGAAGAAGCTTTTGTTCATTAGAATTTTCAATTTGTAATTTTCTTTTGATTGTTCGAACATTTATTCATGTCAAACTTTATTACTTTATCAGTGCATTGCATATGTTAGTTTTAAATCAAATCATTCGTATTCACTATATTTAAATTGCTTTACTTTTTGTGATCTTCAACTCTCGATAAAAAGCTCTGAGACTTTAGAGGGAGGATGATGAAAATGATACTACAATCTCTACAATACGCTTTTGAACAGACCCCACTAACGATGTACATGCATTGTTTCAAAATCCTAAATAGTGGAGTTATAAGGAAGATAATACCTGGTCAAACCCTTTGAGCCAAAGAAGTAGGAGTTTTCCTTTTCACAAAAATTTATACCCTTAATTATAACCTGGGGCAGGGTAGTTTCTCAGTCAATTCAGGCGCGCATTTAGTCGCAATCTTCCGCTTCGTACACAATGAATGGAATCTAAGACTTCCTTCTAAATCAAAAGACAATGATGGTTCCGCATAATCATTGGAATGGGTAGTCATTATTTTTCAAAAAAAGAAAAGCCCGTCAAGTCAAAACCTATGAAGGAGACTTAAGAAAAACGGGGGTATCCCGCTGACTATAATCACCAAAAGAAACAGTTCAGGCAAAAGAAGGGATAACGAAAACCAAAAAAAGAGGTTACTATAAATCCTCGACAAAAAGAAGATTACAAAAACGAATGCCTCTTCAAAACAAATGTTCAATTCCTGAACCATCACCAAGTATCAGAGAAAAGATTCTAGACTCAATCGGGTTGGGTGCAATTAAACTTTAAGCCTTTATCCTTTGTTTCTTGAACCGTGAACCAGGCCATGTTATAACCCTTAAAAGTCCTAGATGAAGCATGGGTTAGTTCGAAAGCATACTGTTACAAAAGGAATCCTGACTCCTGTAGGGTTCGCTATAAGTCCTGAGCTAACATCACACTTTTACAAAATTTGTTTGTTTTACTAAGAAAAAAAATGAATTTTCAAACTTCAAGACAAACATAAGCTTTGCATTCTTAAAATACCATTGTTTGCATATGACTATTTGTTTAACGGTAGAGAAATTTACACGATGGAAATTCGATGAACAAAAATCCTCTCAGCAAATAGAATCACCCCAGATGGAAAGACATTCCAGTGATAGGTCTTTCATAATCAAGGGGCATAGCATGGTGCCCAGCTGATCTGGGCCAGTCAAGTCAAGGTTAAAGGAATCTCTCAAAAATGCCAAATAGCCAGGGGAAAATCTCCATCTGAATCACTTGGGGCATTGGACATGAATTCCAGCAATGAATCTTGTAGAATCAAAAAAACATCTTCTGGCAGTGTGGTAACACTTACTATTAAGGACAATGACAATTCTCTGCACCCGATGAACATGGACATAGTCGGAAAATACTACGCATCAACAAAGACCCGTTAGGTTGACTGGCCTAGGAAAAAATAAGGGCATCCCGGCGAACCAAAAGGGTTCGGGCAAAAATTAGGGATAAATACAAAAAATATGTACACCGGCAAGCCGAAAAACTAAATAGGCGGCTTGGGCAAAAAAGGGTATCCCGTTAGACTGAAAACCCGAAAGGGCGGCCTAGGCAAAAGTTAGGGATTAAAGAGTACGACTATGTCCCGTCATCTTGTCACTTGTCTATCAGTAGAAGACTTGTTATCCTGATCAACATTTACCAAACACCCCATGAGTAGGGATGACACTCAAACCATCCATAAAGTCTCCGTAGGTACTTTCTCCGGCAGGTACTGGGGAAGAGATGTTCTGAGACGAAGTCACCGCTACTTCCTCACATACGATCCCGTAACATCCATGTCCCCAACAGAATAGAAACAACCAAAGTTTTAATTTCTTCTTCCCCAAGCAGGAATTACTTCCTCTAGCCAAGTTCCTTCAGAGAACCAAAATCTGTGTTCCCCAGCCGAGCTTTATAACCTTAAACAGTTTATAAAACCTCCTCCAAGTTAGAGTTTATTTCTCAGACTGCAGAAGTTCATTCCCCAACAGAGTTTATTTCTCTACATCGATAAAATCTCCCAACAAAGTATCTCTTTCCCCATGGAGTCATTCTCAAACAGAAGTTAAAAATCCCCGAAAGAGTACCCTCAAACGGAAAGAGGAAATCCATGACAAATCATCTCCATTCGTCATCCCCAGCGGAAATAAAGGATTCAGATTCTCAATACTCTTCAGCATCAGTCCGGGATTTACTTTCCCAGGCTAAGAAATATCGCAATAGCATCCCATATTCATACATCATGGCATGCACATACACATCGCATACAACATGATCTCATTTATTTTGAGATCATCATCACAATTAATTTCATACATCATGACATTGCATACGACTAACTCTTTACCTTTTTCAGGAAAAGATCAAATCAATAAACACCGTTGACTACTTACGTGACTTGGTAGTCTTCTTAAAAGCTACGTCTAACGAAGAGCTATTTCAAAATACATTCTCAAAAGACCTTCTCTGGTTCAGTTAGATCGATACTAAGATCTCTCTGATTTCTATTCAAGTTGAAGATAGTCCAAGACTTTTGTCTGGTTCAGTCAAATCGATACTAAGATTTTTCTGATTTCTATTCCAGTCAAATTTAATTCAAGAATTTTGTCTGGTTCAGTTGAATCGATACTAACATTCTTCTGATTTCCATTCTAGTCGAAGTTAATTAAAGACCTTTCTCTGGTTCAGTTAGATCGATACTAAGATCTCTCTGATTTCTATTCCAGTTGAAGAAACTGCAAAGCCTGGAGTCCGACCAAATAGAAGTTAATTTCAAATTTCCCCAGTAAATTTCTATGAAGCCTGGAATCTGACCAAAGAGTAGTTAATTTCTTCAAATCATTGTGAAGCCTGGATTTCGACCAGATAACAGTATAAGGTGCTGTGAAGCCTGGAATCTGACCAGATAATAGTTCACTTCTTCAAATACTGTGAAGCCTGGATTTCGACCACATAACATTTTGATTTGTTGTGAAGCCTGTAATTCGACCAGATAATATTTTACTCTCTCAATTACTATGAAGCCAGGAACCCGACCAGATAATAGTTAATCAACAATTCAGAACACTTTGAAGCCTGGATCCCGACCAGATAACAGTTTGAGTTGCTGTGAAGCCTGGAATCTGACCAGATAGCAGTTTACTCTATCAATTACTATGAAGCCCGAAACCCGATCAGATAATAGTCAATCAACAATTTAGGACATTGTAAAGCCTAGATCCTGACCAGATAACATTTTGAGTTGCTGTGAAGCCTGGAATCCAACCAGATAGCAGTTTACTCTGTCAATTACTATGAATCCCGGAACCCGACCAGATAATAGTCAATCAACAATTCATGACACTGTGAAGCCTGGATCCTGACAAGATAAAAGTTTGAGTTGCTGTGAAGCCTGGAATCCGGCCATATAGCAGTTTACTCTGTCAATTACTATGAAGCATGGACTTGACCAGATAATAGTATACCTCAAATTCAAGTTGAAGCCTTGATCCGAATAGATCACAACTTAATCTCTTCAAATCACTGAAGCCTGGACACGACCAGATAAAAGTTCAAGTCACTAAAGCCTGAATTCTGACCAGATAACCGTTTGAGTTACTATTAAGTCTGGAGTACGACCAGATAACAGTTTAATTTCATATTCCCTAATAGATTGCTGTGAAGCCTAGAATGCTACCAGATAGCAGATAGCCTTATTATCCTCAGCAAGACACTATGAAGCCTGGATCCTGACCAGATAGCAGTTCACTTCTGTCTCTTCAATCAAGAGATGACTCCCCGTTAGAGTAATGGACAACTGAAGCTCCTAAACTCTATCCCCCAAATAAGAGACCAACATTCCTCAGCGGAGTCCTCCTCAACAAAAAGCATAGGAATTCTCAACAAAGGAATATCTCATGAAATAAACATTGTGATAGATGGCATCTTTAAGCCCATCTCTGACGATCTTCCATCATCTTCTCCAAATGGCATCTATAAGCCCATTCCCGATATTATCTACACAGTCAAGCATCATTTCAGACGAGTGCAAATTTCTGGGCACTCTAGTGTTCAATCATCTTCCACCTTTAGATCATGAAAAGCAGACCAACCAATCTACATCCTCAGGTTTAAGATGATTGAACAGGGCCAGTTGTTTTGCCCCAAAATTTTCTCTCTCCTTCTATTCAAGACATGTCCTTTGAGATCCCCAACTTGCCCTAGGATGACTAAGAATTGACCAGACAAATCTCCTCCTAAGGCAATGAACCTCAACTAGGGTTTCAACTTTAAGCAAGATGTGTGAGTCCCAAGGATCCCAAATGTTCTCCATTGTCCTAATATGTCCTCAAGATCATCCATGCCAAATTTCATGCCTTGCACAATAAGTTTCTCAGACAACTGCTCAAATGCCTGGAAATTAATTGTACTAGGTCAAAAGTCAACTGTGGCCTAAATACAGTCAAACTTCAAGAATTTTGGTCAAAATCAACATTTTGAAGTAATATCCATCATTTGATCAAGTGTTGATCATGATTCCTCAAGAAATGCTCCCAACTCTTCAAAAAGTCAAAAATGGCAAATTAGGGTTTCTATAGGAAAAGTCAACCAAACTTTGACCAGGCATAACTTTCTCATACTTTATCAGATATTTTTCCACCAAGGCTCATTTTGAAGAGAATCCAATTCCATATAACTTCTCTTCATCCCTCAAGATAAAAAATGCCTCAATCAAAAGATACAAGTTCATACATTATAGGTCCTTTCGAAAAGTCAACAAAAACACCAATTGGGTCAAAGCTCCTTACATGAACATGAAAGATCCAATTGAGATAAAACCAAAAGGGTTGTTTAGAGGATAGCCTAAGCTCTGTAAAAAGTCCAAGAACACCCTCTTAGGGTTAAATTTGACAAAGATATGCATTACTAAAGTTGACCAATTTTATGAAAATGCACAAAAGTCAATGTGAGCAACTTGGATTATTTTGAACTAATGGGCGTGGGTTTTGGATCTCAAACATATCCAGGGACTTATGCAAGACATTTAAGTCCATTATTTTATTTTTATGAGACATGTTTTTATTTATTTGAATTTTCATTCATTTAAATATTAATAAATCAAATAAAATAGTAAAATGATGAATTACATCCAAAGATTTATTTTATGATCAGATCATGAGCCTAAAATCAGAAGATTGAATCAAAAACTCGTGTAAAGGTTGATTGGAGAGAGATGAGCAAGTTTTGGCCAAAATTAGAAACATAAAATTCCACATGAAAATCAAATCTTTTCTACATAAATCTTCAAGATTTAATCCATATTTGTTGACCTAATGGGATACACTATATATGCATAAACGTTCCAGACCTAAAGCAGGTGCAACTGCTTCAAAAAAGACCCTGTTACAAGCTTGAAATTTCAAAGAAAAGTGTCAATCGGATTTGGAATTGCAGAAGGATTCAAGGTGTTCTGAAGCTTGCAATCAATTCCTAGAAGCATTCTGAAGCTAGCTGTATTACTCCCAAGCGCCAAAGCTCTAAGATTCGTGCCCAACACAGTCACGATTTGTCTTTCTTTTTTTGAAAACAATTATGGTCATAAGTGCATTATTAATGGACTTGGATAATTAATTCTTGCTTGTACGAATGATTAGAACTTGTTTGAATCGTTAATTGCTTGTTTTGATGAACGTATGACAATATGCCATTGTTAGGGTTTTGACCTTTGATTTACGGTTTTTAGATACATGTAAAATTAGGCCTAAAGAGGAGCATCATCATGCTTAGGAGATCAAACTCAGTTGATCTATGGTGGTAAACTGAATTTATATTGCGCGTTGTAGATTTTTGGAATCGCAAGTGATTTAGTGAGAGACATTATTCATAGGTAAAGGTCTTAGGCTAATACGACGGAGGGCTGGGGAAGACGGATGCATGGCATAGCCTGGTTGGCTAGTTTGAAATGGCGCGCGTTTTTTTAAAAGGAGAATTTATGACCATTATTTTCACATATTATGTTATTATTTCATTTATATGCATGAATGACAAGGTGGCTTGGTGGTAGAAGGGACATTTCCAAAAGGAAGAGACTTGGGTTTGATTCCCAGGTCTTGAATTTTTATATTTTCTAACCAGTTTCTTTCAGATCCAATGCATTTCTATCCCACGCATATACTTTGCACCCTCAGATCCAGCCATTGGATCATTCATCTTCAGATCCAGCGCCCAGTGATGCTTCCCCATGATGGACCCCCAGGCATGCCTCCCACTGGATCTAGTGCAGCTATGGGCCAACAGATCTGGGCCCTTAGCAAAAATTTCAGCAGCACACCCCTCCAATTGGGTTTCTCACCCCCAGGCCCATTTCTTAATTTCTTTATTCTTTTTATTTAGTTTATATTTTTTTGTTTATTCCTTTTTTTTAAATCATAAAATTAGAAAAATCGTAAAATTAGGATTTAGAGTTTTTTTAAGAAAAATTAATTTTTGCAAATAAATTTAATTTAATCAACTTTAATTTGTTTTCCTTAATATAAAATTAATTAGAAATTAGGTTAAATTTCAAATATTTTTCATAAAATACCAAAAATATTTTTAATAGGCAATTAGATTTTTTAGGGTTTAGAATTTATTTAATTTTAATTTTCGCGCGTTATTATTTTTCATACGATTATTTTTATTATGCAACCGTGCCCGGTTTGTAATAGTTTAATTAGGGTTTTTAATTTTTGCATTTTACTTTTCGTTCATTATTTATGTAACTACACCAAAGCCTTGTAATAGTTGTAGAAACTTTATTTCTCGCTTTATATTTCTTATATGCATGTATATAAACTGTTAGTAAATTAGGCGTGCATGATAAGAATTAATCAATTAATCATTAGGTCATTAATTTCAAGATAAACATAATTGAATTGAACACATTTCTCACACTTGCACCCCTAGGGTATAACCTCACTGGTTGCCTTTGGAAATGGTCATGTCCCTCGAACGTAGGGATACCTTAGCAATGACCCTCAGTTTAAAAGTCATCATAAAAGATCATGGTCCCTTAATGTCCCTCGAGTTACCTACGCAAAATGATGTTGTCCCTCGATGTTACCTACATGATGACAGTCCCTTCAAAATGCTAAGGTATCCTTACATGTTGCCTTCAATGACCATAAACGTCCCATTCGATAGTCCCTCAACATCCGACGATAGGGCTACCTACTCACTAATAGTAGGATAGCACTATCTAAAGGGTAGGAGGAAAAGAACATCCTTTTTCAAGTAGGTAGATAACTCTTAAGTACTTGCTCAAATTTGATTTCCTTTTTACACTTACACACTTTTCAAAATTCTTTCCAAAATGCTTTATCACACTCTTGAGGACTGATACAAGAGTTATCATAAAGAAAACAAAATCTTTCAAAAAACACACAAACACGAAAACAATTTTCAAAAATGAGCAAGTACCTAAGAGCTCGTGGAAAACCACGGATGGAAAGGGTGCTAATACCTTCCCTTTCCATAACCTACCCCCTTACTCAGAAAGTCTCGAAAAAGGTCTTTTTCTTTTCTCTTAACCCTTTCATTTGTTAGATAAAAGAAAAGTCGATGGTGACTCTTGCTTACCGCGACATTTGCAAACAAAAAACACAAACCAGTATAACAATCGGTCCTGCCACTGTATCACAGTAAGGTTATCATTGAGGAAACCTCTAAGACTTGAAAAGGTGTTGCTATATAGTATTCATCAATGCTTATATATCTATCGGATTCTATGTTACTTACAAAGATATCCTCTTCACCGTCGATTATAACCAATCTTCCTTCCACGAAGAACTTCAATTTCTGATGAAGGGTTGAAGTAACATCCCCTGCTGCAAGGATCCAAGGTCGTCCAAGTAAACATGTATACGGTGGTTCTATATCCATGACTTGAAAAGTGATATAAAACATATGCAGACCGATCTTGATAGGAAGATCCACTTCTTCAAACATTGTACTTTGAGAACTGTCAAAAACTTTGAGTATCCTAGAATTAGGCCTTATTACAACACCGTCCAATGTTAATTTCATCAAGCTGGGTTTTGGCAACATATTAAGGGCGGAACCAGTATTGGTGAGTACCTTGGACAGGCTTGTAGTACCTATCCGAATAGAGATGTGCAACACCTTATTGTAAGCTCTACCTTGTGGAGGAAACTCACTGTCATTAAAAACTAGATATGATCCATATGTCATATTTGCTACAACATTGTCGAACTGGTTTACTGTAATCTCTTTTGCATCATGATCAGAACTTAGAAATATTATTAGAGAATCTCGACGCACTTGTGAGTTGAGGAGCAACGAGAGTATTGAAATCTTGGTCGGGGTTTGATGTAGTTGATCCACCACCGTATAATCACTCCTTTTGATTATTTTCAGGAACTCCTCTTCCTCTTGGTCAGTAAAATTCTTGCTCAGAGATTCTTCTTCTCGACTTGTATCTACCACAACTTTTCCTTTATGCTTAACCACCGCATTATTCTTCTTTTGTGGTTTGCGACCGTTGATTCGACCACTACGAGTCACCCCCCTGTTCTAGCTATATTTGTGATTATAGGTCCTTGACTTGACAATGGCTATTATTCTTGCTTTAACCCATTGACGTAGACTGTAGAATCGTAACTCCAAGGTACTGCTTATTACTTTCATAAGGGGTAGGAGATGGCCCCCTGATTACCATCGTAGTCTTAGGTGCCACTGGAATCCTTAAAGTTTGTCTTGGTATCATCATTGGTGCTTCTGTTGTCTCTCCCCATGGAATCACAAGAGTTTTCTTATTGAGATTAGACCTTTGGTATGGATTTACCAATGGATTCTTTATATTTCCATCAATCGCATCTATATATTTTTCTTTAGGGTATTTCCCGAATTGGACTATCCCCTGATCCACCAATTTCTGTAACATCTTCTCAAAAGATTCATTATGTTCCAAGAGGAACCCACACTCCAACAAATATTCTTTCAAAAGTTTTATTATGGCCTTCACCTGTCTGGTTTCCCAAAAGTTAGTGACCACTTCAATTTCATTTACAGTCGATCCGCCATGCGGAGGCATGGGATTTATCTTGATGTTTGGCTTGTCAAAAGTAATATCCTGAGAGTCCAACAAATCTTGAACCTTATGTCTGAAGGCCAAACATTTTTCTATGGTATGCCCTGGAGAATTGGCATGATACTTGCACCTGGCATTGGCATCATACCTTGGTGGGAGTTCCCCAATCGGAGGAGCTAGAGGTTTTAGCTCTACCAATGATGCCTTGACTAAGTGTTGCAATAATTGACTGTGTGGCATTGGGAGAGGATCGAACTTTCTCGGAGGCCTTTCAAACCTGTTATGTTGTTGTTCTCGTGGGATTATTAATGGCTATTGTGCCCTTGGATGCGATGCTACAACATTAATTTCTCCTTCCTTCTTTTTTGAGAAGTTAGGAACATGTCTTTTTGCATTATAAGGGGTACTAGATGATACCCCTTATATCTTCCCGCTCTTTATACCAGCTTCAATTATTTCACCAATAGTTACCAATTCCAGGAATACAAAAGAGAAGCTTCCCACCATCTTATCCTAGTACAATCCTGGTGAAGTTCCCATGAACATATCGACTAGTTCTTTCTCCAAGAGTGGTGATTGTAATTTCTCTCCATCTTTGGGCATACTCCTTGAAAGACTCCTCCTTCTCATGAGACAAGTTTTGGAGTTTCATATAGTTAGGTGTCGCGTCCAAGTTGTACTTGTACTTTCTCAAGAAAGCATTGGCAAGATCTTCCCATGTCTGGATATAAATCCTCTCCGATTGCATGTACCAATCTAGAGATGCCCCACTCAAACTGTCTTGGAAATGATGGATCATCAACTTCTTATGTTGAGCATAGGCATGCATTTTTCTGCAATTCTTGCGTAGATGGTTCTTCAGACATGTGAGCCCCTTATATTTTCCAAAGTTAGGCACTTTTAATTTTGGAGGGATCACCACATCAGGAACTAGACCCATTTCAAGAGCATCGAAATCGAAAGCATTGTAACCCTCCATAACTTTTAACATTTCTTCCAGAGCTTTGTACTAATTGAGCGCCAAGGGATTCTTAACAATTTTGGGTTGGTGTGCTTTAGTGACACCTTCCAAATCAAGATCTCCATATTATAGGTCTGCATAGTTGTCCGTATTGTTGTCCGTATTAGCTTTAATTTCAAGAAAGAGATTAAAATAATTAATCTATTTATTTACAAAATTAATTTAGTTAGAAAAGGCACTAGCCTGATGTTTTTTTTTTGTGATTTTGATTTAAAGTCAATTTAAATAAAAGGATCAATAAAGAAATAACAAAAGAACAAAAATAAAATATAAAAAAGGACATCCTTCGATCCAAGAAGAAAGGAGAAGCTTTGATCTAGAGAGAGTCATGCCATTTCGATTCATGAAGGATGTTGCCTTTCGATTCTGTGAAGGGGGTGGGATTTTTGATCTAGGAGGAATGTTGCCTCTTTCGATCCAAGGAGGGAGTTGTTCTTCGAATTGCACCTGAAAGGAAAATGCTGGCAAAAAATAAATATGCAGGACCTGGGTATCGAAACCAAGTCCTTCTCCCTAATTCGAATCTTCTATCCTCAGGCCTAAGCTTATTTTGACTTGAAATGGGCTATGCCATGAGTTTTGAAAGGCAGATCATGTCATGCCTTTCAATGGCGTGATTTTATTCCTGTATTTTATCTTGTGTATGATATGATCATATAAATCTTTACCAACTGGAGATGCTTCGGTCTAAGCGTGGCTTGGCTTCAAATAGATTCTTGGGAATCTCAATAACACAAATATAGCCTTCGTCTGGATTGAGGGTGCCTGCAAAGAAAACTAGTTAGAATTTTATCCTTTCTATGGTGGTGTGAGTATTCTCTTTTTCTAGGAAATCTCCCTGTGTGATGCAACACTCGTGATCTCTTTATATAGAGGGGGTAGAGGGTACAAGAAGGAAAATGTTTAAACATCATTGATTATGTGTTTGAAAGCCATGAATGAGAATTTGAAACGTTGGCCAAAAACATGGGATCTTGTCCTCTTTTGAAATTGAATGAACCTGGACATTTGACTTTCGAATGCTCTCCTTCAAATGGATCTGATGGCCTCCTTCGAATGGCTCTGATGGCCTCCTTCAAATGGCTCTGATCACCTCCTTCAAATGGCTCTGATTCAGCTCCTTCGAATGGCCCTGATGGCCTCTTTCGAATGAACTTTTTGAGTGTCTTTCGGATAGTATTTTATTGCCTTCTTTGAATGGGCCACCAATGTGTGTCCTTCGAATGAGACTTTGGAGTACTCTTTAAAAGGGGTCATATTGGGTGTCATAGTGCAAAAACTGTGTTGAGGGGTCTTGGCCCTATGCATTGAAAGCAAACACAGAGGAAGTCTTTGCCTTAAAGGCAATTGTAGAAGAAATCTTTGCCCTTGTGAATCCAAGATAAGTCTGAGGAAGCCTCTGCCTTGTGGATCTAAGGCAAGCCTGAAGTAGCTAATGCACAGTAGAAGCCTTGTGAACCAAGCTTGGTCAAAGGGGGTCCAGTTCCTGATCGAAGGGTTTTAGATATCCAATCTAATCTCCTTGTCCAGATGTCAATTGAAAGACATCTTATTCAGATGCCAATCGAAGGACCTTGTTAAAATGCCAATCGAAAGACCTTGTCCCAAGGCCAATCGAAGACTCCTGTCCATATGCCAATCGAAGGCACCTTTCCCCAATGTCAATCAAAGACTCCTTCTCTATCTTCAAAATCTTTATTTTTCTTTAATCAAGTGTTTGTGACCACCCATGTAAGAGAAAACCTTGGAAAACATGAGAGGGCAAATTTTGGGGTACAACAGCTGCCCCTGTTCAATCTTCTTAAACCTGAAGATGTAGATTGGCTTGTTTACCTTTTGTGATCTGAAGGTGGAAGATGATTGAACACTAGAGTGCCAGAAATTTGCACTCGCATGAAGTAACACTGATTGTTTATGACGGCGGGAATGGGCTTACAAATGCCATTTGGATAAGATGACAGAGAGTCGTCGGAGATGGGCTAAAAGATGCCATACAAAGTAGATGCTGATTTCACACATGGTCCCTTTGGTTGTTCCTGTTCCTGCTATTTGAGGAGGAATTCGCTGGGGAATGTGGGTTTCTGTTATTCTCCTGCTTGAGGAAAACTTTGTGAGGAATAGAGTCTGGGAACTTCGGCTGTCCATTACTCTATTGGGGAGTTATCTCTTGAAAGCTAGTTGTTATCTGGTCGGGATCCAGGCTTCACGATGACTTGTTGAGGACAATAAGACTGAATGTTATCTAGTCGTATTCCAGACCTCACAACGACTTATTAGGGAATATGAAATTAACTGCAATCTGGTCAGTTCCAGGATTTGCAGTAATTGTAGACATTGAATTGTTATCCGGTCGTATCCAGGCTTCAGCGATTTGAAGATATTAAGTTTTTATCCGGTCGAGTCCAGGCTTCAACTTGAATCTTAGGTATATTGTTATCTAGTCAAGTCCATGCTTCAGTGTTATAGGTTATACTATCATTTGGTTGGGTCCAGGCTTCATAGTATTTTATAAACTGCTATTTGGTCGGACTCCAAGCTTTACAGTATCTTTAACTGGATAAGAATCAGAAAATCTTAGGGTCGATTTAATTGAACCAGAGAAAGTATCTACAGAAAAGAATTAGTAATAAATCAATGGTCGATTTAAACTGAACCAACAAAGGTCTTGACTTATCTTTGAATGGATAAGAATCATAAAATCCTAGGGTCGATTTAACTGAACCAGAGAAAGTATCTACCGGAAAAGAATCAGGATAAATCATTGGTCGATTTAAATTGGACCAGCAGAGGTCTTGAGTTATCTTTGACTGGATAAGAATCAGAAAATCTTAGGGTCGATTTAACTGAACCAGACAAAAGTCTTTGATTATCTTCAACTGGAATAGAAATCAGAGAGATCTTAGTATCGATCTAACTGAAACATAGAAGGTCTTGAATTAACTTTGACGGGAATGGAAATCAGAAAAATCTTAGTGTTAATTTAACTGAACCAGACAAAAGTCTTGGAATATCTTTAACTGGAATAGAAATCAGAGAGATCTTAGAATCGATCTAAATGAACCAGAGAAGGTCTTATGAGAACATCTTTTTGAGGAAAATGCGGAAATAACCCTTCATCAGACGTTGCTTTTGAGAAGACCACCAGGTCACGTAAGTAGTCAACGGTGTTTGTTAATTTGATCTTTCCTGAAAATAGTAAAGAGTTAGTCGTATGCAATGTCATGACGTATGAAATGCACTGTGATAATGGTCTCAAAATAAATGAGATTATTCTATATGCAATGTGTATGCGCATGCCATGATGTATGCATATGGGATGCTGTGGCGATATTTCTTAGTCTGGGAAAGTAAATCCATGACTGCTGCTGAAGAGTATTGGGAAGCTGAATCCTTCATTTCCGCTGGGGATGATGACTGGAGATGATTCGATGGGGATCCTTGCCTCCTTCTTGAGAAGGACTCTATGGAGAGAGATGATGTTTTGTCGGGATATTCTACCGATGTAGAGAAATAAACGCTGTTGGGGGATAAACTTCCACAGTTATAGAAATAAACTCTATCGGGTATAAGGCTTTATAAACTGTTCGAGATTATAAAACTCAGCTGGGGAGTACAGATTTCAGTTCTCTGAGTGAACTTTTGCTGGAGGAGGTGATTCCTGCTTGGGGAAGAAGAGATCAAAACCTTGGTTGTTTCTACTCTGTGGGGAACATAGACGTCACTGGGTCGTATGCTAAGGATATAGTGGTGACTTCGTCCTAAGATGTCTCTTCTCCTGTACCTGCTGGAAAGAGTAACTGTTGGGACTACAAATTGATTTTTTAGACTTTGCCCCATTTCTTAAATTCATTAGTAACTGTCTTTCTGTTTCTTATGCAAGTATTTGTAAACAGTAATCATATTTAACTGCATATGTCAAAAATAATTACTGGACATCTTTGCAAAACAAAACAGAAAAATAGAAAACAAATAGTTTTGTACTTTCAAAGAAATGACTTGCATTGATTTTGAAGTTTTCCTATAACGGGCATTTTTGTACAAAGATACTAACATTCTAGTAGGAGAACGCCGCCATGAAAATGAAAACTATACAAAATAGTGTACAAAGAGAAAACAACTATGTGTAATAATCCCATTGAGCTTCAATTCTGCTATTGCCCCTATGTCCTTGAGCGTCTCATCACTTTACTACTTGTCAGAAGCTTACTAGATTGATCGGTACCGTTTGAGCTTGATAGTTGATACATAAGTCCGGTCATAAGGTGATTCAATGGGATATAGTTGTACGCTTCAAATCCCTAACTTTTTCCTGGACCACACCTTTGGGTTTTCAGTCCACCAGGATACCCTTTTTTACCCAAGCCGCCTTTTCAGGTTTTCAACTTGCCGGGTGTATAGATTTTTTTTGGTATTTTATCCCTAACTTTTTCCCGAACCCTTTTGGTTCGCCGGGATGCCCTTATTTTTACCTAGGCCAGTAAACCTAGCGGGTCTTTATTCATGCGTAGTATCTTTTCACTATATCCGCATTCACAGGGTGAGGAAGTTTATCCCCATCCATGGTGGTTAGAATCATGGCTCCACCAGAAAATATGCTTTTGATTACAAATGGCCCTTCGTACGTGGGAGTCAATTTTCCCTTGGGATCATCTTGTGGAAATACGATGCGATTGATTACTAGATCACCCACTTGATATGCCTGGCATTTGACCTTTTTGTTGAAGGCCTTGATCATTGGCTTTTGGCACGTCTGACCATGACAAATAGCAGTAAGCCTTTTTTCATCAATCAGATTCAGTTGATCAAGTCGAGTCTGGATCCAATCATCTTAGTTCAAACCCGCATATTTCATGATCCTCAAAGAAGGGATTTGGACCTCGATAGGTAAGACAACTTCCATACCATACACCAAAGAATAAGGTGTTTCCCCTGTTGATGTACGTGCTGAGGTGAGGTAACCATGAAGAGAAAATGGTATCATCTCATGCCAGTCTTTGTATGTCATCGTCATCTTATGTATGATCTTTTTAATGTTCTTATTAGCAGCCTCCACAGTGAAACTCATCTTTGGCCGGTAAGGAGAGGAGTTATGATGTTGGATTTTGAATTGCTTACAGAGTTTGGTGATCATAGTATTGTTGAGATTTGTACCATTATCTGTGATGATTCTCTCTGGAACGCCATACCGACAAATAAGGTTATGCTTGACGAACCGCGCCACAACATTCATGGTAACAATTGCAAAAGAGGCAGCATCAACCCACTTCGTGAAGTAATCAATGGCCACTAGGGTGAAACGATGCCCATTGGAAGCGGTAGGTCTAATCTCTCTGATCATGTCAATGCCCCATATTGCAAAGGGCCAGGGATCCGTCAAGACATTCAAGGGAACCAAAGGTACGTGTACTTTATCAGCATAGATCTGACATTCATGACAAGTTCGGGAATGCTGATAACAGTATACTTCCATAGTGGATTAATAGTATCCTGCCCGTAAGATCTTTTTAGCCATCGTGTGTCCACTAGAATGGGTTCCAAAGGTACCTTCATGTAAATCTTCCATAATCCTCTCTGCTTCACTCTTGTCTACACACCGAAGTAAAGTAGAGTCATGGTTATGCTTGTAGAGGATTCCATTACTGACGAAGAACTTTGCGGCTAACCTTCTCAGAAACTTTTTATCATTGACAGATGCCACCTCAGGATATTCTTGATCCTCGAGATACCTTTTCACTTCATGGAACCAAGGTTTGACTACTACTTCTTCAATATCAATCTCATAGCAGTATGCTGGTTCATCGAATCTCTTAATAGTGATCTGAGGAGCTTCATTGTCCCATATGACCTTGAACATAGATGACATAGTAGCTAGCGCGTCCGCTAACTGATTCTCTTCTCGTGGAAAATGTTCAAAGGTGACTTCTTTAAAGTGTGGAAGCAATGTCAGCACATGTTCTTTGTAAGGGATGAGATTTGGGTGCTTCGTGTCCCACTCACCTTTGATTTTACTTATTACTAAGGCTGAATCCCCGAAAATGCTCAAGAACTCTATCCTTAGGTCAATGGCAGCTTTGAGACACATGACGCATGCTTCATACTCAGCGATATTGTTGGTGCAGTTGAAACATAATCTGGCAGTGAAAGGAGTATGACATCCCTCGGGAGATATGATTACAACACCGATACCATTGTCGAGTGCATTTGAGGCTCCATCAAAAACCATAGTCCATTGGGATCCTTCCTCATGTCCTTTATTTGGTCCAGGTTCTTCACAGTCAGTCACCAACATGATACTCTCATCCGGAAATTCAAAGTTCATGGATTGGTAATCATCCACAGCCTGATGAGCCAAATGATCAGCTAATACACTTTGCTTGATTGCTTTCTGGGTCATGTATTGGATATTGTATTCGGTTAAGATCATTTTCCATCTCGATATTCTTCCAAAGAGAGCGGGCTTCTCGAAGATGTACTTGATCAAATCCATCTTAGATATCAACAAAGTAGTTTGGGTCAGCATATACTATCATAGTCGGTGAGCAACCCATGCCAAAGGGCAACAAGTTTTCTCGAGCAGTGAGTATCTTGTTTCATAGTCGGTAAACTTTTTTCTAAGGTAGTATATTGCATGCTCTTTTCGACCAGACTCGTCATGCTGCCCCAACACGCACCCCATTGAATTATCTAACACCGTTAAGTACATTATCAAAGGTCTTCGTTCAATCGGAGGCATCAAAATTGGAGGCTCTTAAAGGTATTCCTTGATTCTTTCGAAGGCAGTCTGGCATTTGTCATTCCATTTTACCACTTGATCTTTCTTCAAGAGTTTGAAGATTGGCTCATAAGTAGCAGTGAGATGGGAACCTGACAATGTAATTTAGGCGTCCCAAGAAACCTCTAACCTTCTTCTCAGTGTGAGGAGCCAAAATCTCTTGTATAGCTTTCACCTTTGCATGGTCTACCTGAATACCCTTGTCACTGACAATGAAAACTAGGAGTCTACCAGACCTTACCATGAAGGTGAACTTGTTTGGATTTTGTCTCAACTTGTACGTCTCCAGTCTATCAAACAACTTTTGTAGATGATCAAGGTGCTCTTCTTCCGTTTGAGATCTGGCTATCATGTCATCAACATAGACCTCCATCTCATGGTGAATTATATCATGGAATAAAGCTACCATAACTCGCTGATAGGTTTCCCCGGCATTCTTTAACCCAAACGACATCACTTTGTAAAAGAAAGTGCCCCATTGTGTGACGAAGGTTGTCTTCTCCATGTCTTCGGGTGCCATCTTGATCTGATTGTAGCTGGAGAAACCGTCCATAAAGGAAAATAATTTGTGATGTGCGGTGTTGTCAACCAGAATGTCAATATGGGGAAGCGGGAAGTCATCCTTGGGGCTTTCCCTGTTCAAATATCTGTAGTCCACACACATCCGTACTTTGCCATCCTTTTTAGGAACCGTGACTACGTTAGCAACCCATTGGGGATAAGAGGTGATAGCTAAAAACCCAACGTTAAATTGTTTCATAACTTCTGCTTTGATCTTCTCCGACATTTTAGGGCGCATACGAAAAACCTTCTGTTTTACTGGAGGGAAATCTTCTTTAGTCGATAGGCGATGAACCACAATATTAATGTCAAGTCCTGGCATGTCTTTGTATGACCAGGAAAAGATCTCCACATAATCATGCAACATCTGAATCAACCACTGTTTGACACTAAGCTCCAAATTTGCACCTATCTTGACTTCTTTTCTATCCTCTTCTGTGCCCAAGTTCACTGTCTCAACTGGCTCTTCGTGAGGCTGTATAGCCCTTTCTTCCTGCTGTAACAGTCTGGCAAGTTCTCCGGGTACCTCACAATCTTCCTCACCTTTGTCCTCGGCTTGGTTGATCGGATTTTCAAAGTCATAACCGGTAATATAAGACTTGTTATCAATGGGATCCAAAGTGGATATGGATCTGCAGTTTGATACGTGAGTGTGTGTAAGAGCATAGCTGTATTGATGAAGTAAAAAGCAGAAGAAAAAAACAGAGAGCGCAAAATTTGTATGAAAAACTTCCAATGCTTTATTAATGACATATGAGATTAAAATATGATAACCCTCACAAATAAACCATTGTGCCCCGGGTAAGACATATGGCCATAGAGTTTATATTATTTAATTATTACATATCCGAAAATAAAAAGACAATTACTTCTGAATAAAAGTAATTGGTACAAAGTCTTTAGTTGTCTAGTTATTGGGTCCACCGTTGGTAGTAGGGTTGATCCAACTATCCATGTCATAGTCACCATCCCTTTATTCTAAAGCGTTGACCTCATGGTTGCCGATACGTAGGGGGGGTCCTCTAGCATGAGCATGATGAACAGCTCTTTGAGCCCCTGAAGAGAAACCCAAGCCAAACTTATTAGATTTATATGGAATGTCAGGGAGTTGGCCCCAAATGGTACACCCACCTTCTTCAATAACTGCTTTGGTGTCCTTGAGAGAAGCCATTTTCAAGGGAGGTCTGTTGATCTTCAGCGGATTAGTAATAGTCTCAGTTGCAACCATGGTCTGGGGCACCTCTTCAAAGTTCTGATAGGGAGTCTCGATGAACTCTCCATCCATTTCCACATACCTGAAAGAGTTCAAGTGGTTTATCATGTACTCTTCTTCACCGTGTACCGTGACAATCTTTCCTTTCACCGGGTACTTCATCATCTGGTGCATAGTGGATGTGACAGCTCCTGCCCCATGGATCCAAGGGCGACCCAACAAACAAGAATAAGATGGTCTGATATCCATCACGTAGAAGGTGGAGTCAAAGGTCTGAGAACCAACTTTGATGGGGATGTCCACCTCCCCGTGCACCATTCTTTTCGAACCATCGAAGGCCCTCACTAAAATGTTGCTGGGCTTCAAAGTCAAACCTTCACAGTCTAATCTATCCAGAGCCTTCTTGGGTAGCACACTCAACGATGAACCAGTATCTACTAGAACATGGGCCAAAGTAGTTCCCCTATATTCAATGGAAACATGCAGCGCATCATTGTGTTTTCTTCCTTTGGGTGTCAGATCAGCATCAGAAAAACCCAAACTGTTATCAGCTCTCAAACTGGCCACACAATCTTCAAATTGGTTAGCGGAGGTTTCTTGTGGCACATGGGCGGTCTTGAGGAATTTCACCAAAGCTTTTGCATGAGCTTCAGAGCATAATAGTAAGGCTAACATAGAAATCTTAGAAGGGGTCTGCCCCAACTGTTCGACCACATTGTAGTCGCTCTTTTTTATTATCTTCAATATTTCTTCCATTTCCTTATTGGAAGCCTATGAAATAGATTCTGAATGCACCTTTGTTTGTACAAGCTCAATCAATATGTCTTTGCCCTGAGTCTCGACCGACTCGGTGATAGGGGTAGCAACAGGGGTAATCACAGGAATTGTGGTGGTAGTATCAGCATGAACATCAGTAGGAATTATCACAGGAAGAGTAACAACTTTTGGAGGAGAAATCTCAGGGGAGAACACTCTTACACTTCTGGTTATTTTTCTATTCCCAACGATGTTGCCAATGTCGGAATCAGTATTTCTAGAAACTTGGTCTTCAACAGCCAACCGGTCTTGCTTGACGCCATGGTACTAGACGTCAGCCCTATAGTTACAGGGAACAACCTTGTCTGAGGAGTATGGGATTGGACCTGGCATAGTAATGATTAGAGGAGACAACTTTGGAGCATACGTAATCCTGACAGGTCTTTTGGTGGAGACCCTGGGAGGATTGGCGGAAATGGTTATGATTGAAACATCCTTACAAGAAGCAATTGTGACAAGAGTCTTTTCAAACAAGATATCTTTATTATCCATCAGACGCTGAACACCTTCTTTCAAAAAATAACAACTAGTCGGTAGAGATAAACATACGTGGAAATCTTTACCACAACCCGGAAATAAGCCGGCTTGCAACAGATTCCACTTAAAAGTCATGAGAGGAGTAACAAGTTCCTTAATAGAAGTAACAAACGTATCATCATTAACAGCTTTAACACCACATCTGTGCTTGGGCATGGGAGTAGTTATAACATTAGGAATCTCAGGAGCGTCAAATTCAATCTCCTTCGCCTCGATCTGGTCTTGCACCTTGTTCTTCAAAGCCCAACAATCGTTTGTATCATGACCCAGACTTTTTGAGTGGTAAGCACAACGAGCATTTCGGTTGTAGCGAGGAGATGCGGTGTTGGGATTCTTGGGAGCTTCCCTCAAGGTAACCAGATTGGATTTCAGTAGGTGGGGCAACACTTGAGACAAAGTCATATTTATCCGAGTGAGTTATCTTACAGGTGTTTCTGCTCTGGGCTGATTGTTTCGTTGTTGAGCAGCTGCCGGCTTGGGTATCATAACAGCCCCTACCGTTTGATGGTGTTTGGTTCTGCACTGATTCCTTTGAATGTAAACAACACTGACCTATTTCTTTCCCACAAAAGGTCTCTTTCTCGCGCTTGAAGAGGCCTCCCTTTGAATCTTGCCACTTCTAATACCAACTTCCACTCTTTCTCCAGTTAGGATCAACTCAGTAAAACCAACTGAGGAGCTTCCAATCAAATGGTTGAAAAATGGACCAGATAGAGTACCCAAGAACATATCCACCAACTCCCTATCAGACAGAGGGGGTTGGACTCTTCCTGGCAGGTCTCTCCATTTCTGGGCATAGTCTTTAAAAACCTCGCTCGAACCCATAAACATACTTTGGAGTTGTGTACGGGTGGGAGCAAGGTCTGTATTATATTGATTCTACTTGTAGAAGGTAGCAGCCAGGTTTTCCCAGTTACGAATATTGGTCCCCTCCAGCTGATAGAACCACTCTAGCTGAGCCCCAGATAGACTGTCTTAGAAGAAATAGACCCATAAATACCTGTCAGAAGTGTGGGGCTGAATCTTCCTTACGTAAGATCGAAGATGCATCTTCGGACATGAGACTCCATCATATTTAGCAAACACCGGAACCTTAAACTTCTTCGGGATGACAACCCCAGAAACCAAGCCCAGCTCCTCAAAATCTAGTCTAGGTACTTTCTAGATTTCTATTGCATTCATACTATCCTCTAGTTTTTTGTATTTATCATCAGCAGGAGGATACTGCTCCTCATCATAATCAGATTCATCATCAGATTCCTCCGAGCTGAGGTCTTCCTCTCTTGTTTCCTCTTCTTGATTGTCTCCTTCCTTTGATGAAGTTACCAGCTCAGAAACTTGTCGCACCGATCCTCTGATCCTTCTTTCCAAATTCACTAACCCAGTTGGCTTCTTTGGCTTCTTATTTTTGTCCTTCGGTATGAGAGCCTTCAGATCTTCTTGCCCTTTAGCTAGAGCCACGATCATTTGTTGGAACTGGGTGTTTTGTGCATAGAGATCCTTGATGTTTTGTTCAAAATCCATTTCTTTACTTGCTGAAATAAATATCAATGAAGATGAGAAACCTGCTTTGAAGCCTGATTATGCAATGATATGTATGATATATGTATGCAATTATTTCAAGGATTTTTAAGACTTAAATTTGCTTAAACAGAAAGAGAACAAACGTTAATTACATTAAGAAGTTTTAACAATCACAATGATGCCTCTTGGGCTTACAAAGGAAGTAGCAAAGCAAAAATAAACTCTCCAAGAAAAAGAAAGACTCAAACTTCCCACAGGCGCATCCTCTTTGGTGCAATGTATGCATTTATACTCTTCTCTTAATGAAGTAACCTGGTGAGCTCTAAAACCTTCTTCTCGCTGGCGTAGAATTGGGTTTTAAAGGTATCTCGTTCTTCTTTGAGTTGGATCCAAGATTTCTGTAGCTCCTCGAAATCAGTTGGCATGTCAGGATGAAGAACAATGTAAGGAGTGTCTCCCTCAGCAATTGTCTCCATAATCATAGTTAAAATGGCGGGGTAAGGCAGCATAAGACATTGAGCACGGGCTCGCACCCATCTGAGGTAAGGCTCAAGAGGGATGGAATTATTGTTCCCCAATGTCTTGCTATCAACTTTGTTTACCATGCCCCAAGCTCGAATGAACCTCTTATGATAACTCTAAGCGTCATTCTCACAGTCAAAGATGATTCCTTGGACGAGTGCATCATGAGGACAAACCCTTCTAGCATAACCAAACTTTCGTAACACCAAACGGGGATTATAAGTGATTCCTCCCCTAATTCCTAAGAGAGGGACATTAGGGAATTCCCCACAATAATCAATGATGGTAACATTCTCCAAGGATTGAGAACACCAATGGATATTCGAATGTGTGAGGGACATCAACCTATGAGACCATCTCATACCCTGCTCATTCTTCAAAATAGACCAAGGTAGGTGCAAAATAAACCACCTAGCCAACAGAGGAGTGCAACATAGAAGGGTCGCTTTACTCTTTAGAGTGCGAGTATGCAGAGAGTGTAGAATATCTCCAAGTAAAGTAGGCACCAGATTATGAGACAGAAAAACCTTGACCGCATTCACATCTATGAGTTGGTCCAGATTAGGAAATAGCACCATCCCATAGATGAGAAGAGCCAACACTTCTTCAAAAGCTTGTAAATCCAGGGTATCCCAAAAATGGTGAGCTTTCTCAAACATAAACTTATCTAGAAATCCCTTGATGCCTCTTCTAGTTTCCCAATTTGCCACTACATATGCCCGTTGTAAAGACAGAGCTTGAGCAATCTCTTCAGGTTTTGGGTCTCTTTCCATACTGTTGAATGGTAACTAATTAAGGATAGTTACTCCTAATAACTGAAAAACTCCTCCATAGTAGACACTAACTGGTAGTTAGGAAAAGTGAAGTAGTGATGTAGCGGGTCAAAGAACTGAAAGAGCACTTTTATCATTTCTTCATCAGGGTTGGAGGTGACTAAGTTGAGAAGTCGACCATGTCTTTTAGTTAATGGAGAGCTTCCAGGGACCCTTGATTCCAAGTCCTTGAGTTGAGGAGGTACCCTTACGAGGTTGACTTGTATAGTATTTCTGCGAGTGGATGCCATGTCCTACAAGATAAGACAAAGATAAGCCCTAGAAAATCCTTGAAATGGTTAGCATGATATGCGATGTTATGATGTCATGATTATTCTAAGAAATCACAGATATAGCAAGCACAAGGAAATCACACAAAGACCTTAGGTTTAAGGCTTGCATGGGTTTTAAGGTAATACCCTCTTGAAGTTTTGATTGGTTCAACTTATCCTATAAATAGTAACTGGGTTCTAAGGGATCTCAATATCACCGATCCTCCCCACAAGTTTCGTTCTGATAGACAACTGACTTGCCAACAAACAAAACTCAGGAGTCGGATCTCAATGAGTGTAGCATTGAGTATCAACTGACTTTGGGGATACACCAAAGAAGGCTATCTCACTACTTCCTAATGGCCAAGTTGGTCAATTAAAAGGTTCTAAGGTCAGTTGATGCTTTATGACACCATGCAGCGGCCCCATATTCTCCTTGATTACTCAAGGGCTACCGATACCAACCAAAGTGTCACATCAATGTAGCTATCGCTTCAACCGTGTCGGTATATGTTGTACCCCAAAATTTTCCCTCTCAATTCTCAAGGCCTTTCTTACAAGGATTTCAAGGTTCAAGCTTGAACAAGTGCATTGGGATTTTCCAGTACCAATTAAAAGGAAACTGTCAAAAATGGAGAAAATAGATAAAAATAACATTTTGACAAATTTGGTGGAAAACATGTCTCCTTCGATTCAGCATACTTCGATTGGTTCTTGGCCTCTTTCGATTGCTCAAAATGGCTACTAGCGTGCCTCTTTCGAATCTGGACTTTTTGCCTCATGTATGCCTCTTTCGAACCTGGACATTCTGCCTCCTGTATGCCTCTTTCGAATGCAACTTGGGTACATCCTTCGTTTGGATTGGAAACATCCTTCGATTCAACCTTTCGACCGGACAAGCGTGCTGCCTGCATGGTTGCAATCGAAGGCCATGACCTACTGGCCACACATGCCCCCTGCAAGGAAACCCTTTTCGATTCACCAAGCGTACTGCCTACAAACCTGTTTTGATTTGGACAAGTAGCTGCCTACAAGCATGCTTCGATTTGGACAAGTAGCTTCCTACAAGCCTGCTTCGATTTGGACAAGTTTACTGCCTACAGACATGCTTCGATTGGGCAACATTGCTTCCTTCGAACACGGACTTTCGATTGGAAAATATGCTTCCTTCGAGCATGAGCTTTCGACTGGGCAATAGCTTGCTGCGCATTAGCTTGTTTCGACCACAAGCTTCGACTGAGGCAAAGGCTTCCTTTGATTCAGAAGTTAATAACCTTCTGAAAGGGGCCATTCGAAGAGCACACAGTTGGTCCATTTGAAGAACACACAGTTGGTCCATTCGAAGGACACACAGCTGGTGAAAACGAATGCCATGTTGTCCCAGAAAGATGGAGGATTCGACCCAGAAGATCAAGTTGAACATATAGACCCATAGGCTAGGCCACGTGTCTTCCCTTTTTAGGCCTGTACCCACTTGCTGTCTAAGACCACTTGCATAGCACAATACCACCTTTTGGAAAATTTTGACTTGGTTCTTGCGCTTATTTTCCTTCAGGATGAAGCAACTCATCCTGAACCATTCATCTTGCTTTTGTGGCACAAGTGGACATTTACTTTCCAGATGGGCCTTATTTTATTATTTTTGCTTCACAAGCAATGACAGAAGCATGAGTCATAGCCTCTGCACCCCAACTGCCAACAGGCCCACCACATGTACTGTCACGTTACCCATTATTTTACTATTTTTTGCAAGGCTGACTGTTGAAAACATGTCCATTCTTTTCCTCTATAAATAGAGGAATTTATACAAAGCTGAGAGAGGACTTTCTAGCCAGAAGAACAAATCTGCAGAAAATTGTTCTCAAACACAACAAAAAAATCTCAAGTTCATCAACACTTGAGAAATCAAAAATATCCAGAATCCAAACACTTGTTCCCTTAGAATCTGAAACATCCATACACCTTGTTACCCTTCGAATCCAGTAGGAATAACCTCACATTTGTTCTTCTCTGTTGAATCCAGTATCAAGGACGTAACCCTTGGTTTCCCCCTTTGTCAAATCCAGAACCTTGGACCTCCACTCAAGGTCCCACACCCATTCAACGCCTCCATCAAGGTAAGTTATTCTTACCTTTGAGCTTTTCGTTTCATAGCATAACATGTAAATAATATTCTTGTTCGTTCCAAGCATGTACATACTCTTGTCCCTTTCGTTTCCACTCTGTTAACATGTTTCGTTTTGCTTTCTGTTTACCTGAACCAGTTTTAATTATTAAACTGTTTATAAGACAAATATTAGCATGGCCTCAGGCCATGTTGCCATTTAATGCTTGAAATGAAAGAAACAGGAGACATGAGTATGAAACGAAACCTTTGGTTTCCACACTGACTTCCAGGCCCAGCCAGAGGCACGCTTGCACTAAGTCTAGGCTCAGACGAAAGGCACTCCCATGCTGGTGCCATCCTCCAATCGAAGTACATGACCTGACTGGTGCCAAAGCCCAATCGAAGGCCATGACCCCACCGGCGCGAAATCCCAGTCAAAGAACACAACTTGCTGCTGCCTTCATCCAATCCAAGGACAGGACCTCGTCCCTGCCAAGGCCCAATCGAAAGACATGACTTTGCTGTTGCCAGCCCCAATCAACGGAGGCCAATAGAAGGCCAATCGAAGGCTGCTACTGCCTGGGTCGAAATACACTCATTTTTCTTACTTTTATCTTATTTTTTCCTTTACATTTCTATGCACTTCAATATGGTTGTAATAGTGTAGGATTTATCTTTTGCACTTTTTATTACTTTTGTACAAATGCTAATAACTAGGTGTGTATGGCAAGATAAAATCCACAGTAGACAACCCAAAAAAATCAAAGACAAAATGCATGCAATCAAACACACTTGCACACATGCATCCTTAGGGTAATTCCACTTGTTGCCTTACAAAAATGGCCATGTTATGCATGTGGGATGTCTTAGCACAAACGAATTGAAAAAAGATCATAGTCCCTCGATGACACTATCAAAGTTGCCTTTCAAAATGATCTTAGTCCCTACAGAAAAGTGCTAAGTCATTTCACAACATTTCTATCATGGTCATACGATGACCCACGCCTGTCCCGTTAACATCCAAACACAAGGTTGTACACCAAATACAATGGTGAAGCAACACTGTTAAAAGAGTTAAAAACATAAGAAAGATCTTTGAGTAAAATAGGGTAGACAACTCTTAGTTACTTGATCAAAAATCTTGCAAAACATCCTTGCCATTTTTCAAAAAAACACACTCCACAACACAATTCCAGAACAACTTTCAAAACATTGAAATATCTTTTCAAAAAGACTCACACCTTTGTATATATTCAAACAAGAATCATTACAAAGGTTGCCTAGACAAGGCATCTTTTTCAAAACAATTTCAAAACCACACACGCAACATACCATTTCAAGCAATTAAAAAGCAAAGGCAAGTGATCTAAAACAAGTAACTAAGAGCCCATGGATAACCATGGATGAAAAGGGTGCTAGCACCTTCCCTTTTCATAATCTACCCCCCGAACCCACGAAAACATCTCAAAGGTCTTTCCTGTGCTTTTTGACCTTTCCTTAGGATAAAATAAAAAGTCGGTGGCGACTCTTGCTAAACCGAACATTTCTGAATACAAAACGCAAAACCCAAGTCACTTCTCCCACCGTATCAAAGAACTGGCGACTCTGCTGGGGAAATTTCTAAAAGTGGGGTTACCTTAGGGTTTTAGATCACCTTTACATACTTGCTTTTATTTCTTTGATTAATTTACTTTTTGGGTTCCTTGTTTGGGTTTGTTGTAAATCCTACACCCGAATTTGGGGGCACCTTTTTTAGGTAAATAACAATAAACTATGAGGAAACTGTGCGGGGTATACCGACATGGTTGAAGCAGTAGCTATGTTAGTGTGACATATTTGTGGGTACCGGTAGCCCTTGAGTAGTCAAGGAGAATACGGGGCCGCTGAGCGATGTCATGAAGCACTAACGAACTCTTAGAACCTTACTTGACCATCTTGGCCTTTTTAGGGGTAGTGAGATGACCGACTTTGGTGCAGTCCGAAGTTGGTAGAAACTCGATACTACACTCATTGAGGATTGTTTTCTTGGGATATTTTGGTTTCCAGTTAAGTGGCTAAACCAAAACAATGAACATAGAAAATAATCCAGTGATATTGAGCTCCTTAGAACCCGGTTACTATTTATAGGACAGGTTGAGCCAACTAACTTCAAGAGGGTACTTACCTACAAACCCCATGCAAGCCTAAGCCTAAGGACTTGTCTGCTTTGTGTGAATATGATTACCTGTATATACACTTGCTTACTTTTGCATACATGTACATAACATCATAACATCATACCATAGCATTTTCAATAACCATTTCAAGGATCTCGAGGGTCTTTTGATGCAGGGTCACGTTGAACCAGATGTCTACCAAGGGGCAAGAGGGTTTTCCTCTGAACAAACACTGTCAAAGATCAAGTGTAACAACTTGAATCAGGGGCTATGACCCACTTGACATGGTGAGCTTGATTCTTGTGGAAAGACATCCACCGATACAAAGTTCTCCAATCAAAAGATGTTGATCAAAGTTCAACCTCTAACATTTTGTGTTTACCCTGAGAGATCCTTGAAAACATGCATCCATATATCATGCATCATATCATGACAGGTTTCTCCCATACAGGTCTCCTTATCTTCCTACTGTTTATTTCAGTAAGATGGATATGGAACAAACTGTGAAAGATCTCCAAGCTCAAAACGCTCAATTCCAACAAATGATTTTGGCTATGGGTAAAGGGCAAGAGGATCTGAAAGCTCTCCTTCTCAAAGACAAGAAGAAGAAGTCCAAGAAGGCAGCGGGCATCCTGAACTTGAGAAGAAAACCTAAAACCCCATATCTTTCAACTCCATCCAACATAGGGGATAGTCTTGAAGAAGACCACAATTTGGAGATTGATGAAGTTGAAGCTGACTACTCCGAGGAACAATATCCTCCCGCTGATGACAAATACAAACAGTTGGAGGATCACCTCAGTGCTATGGAGATTCAACAAATACCTGGCTTGGATTTAGGAGACATGGGTTTGGTTTCTGGAGTTGTCATCCCGCCAAAGTTCAAAATCCCTACTTTTTCCCTGTACGATGGAGTCTCTTGCCCTAAGATGCACTTAAAGTCTTATGTCCGCAAGATTCAACCATACACAACTGATCCGAAGCTTTGGATCCATTTCTTCCAAGAAATCCTAGTAGGGACTCAACTCGAATGGTTCTATCAATTGGAGAGTTCTCGCATCCACACCTGGGAGGACTTAGCTGCTGATTTCTATAGGCAGTATCAGTACAATGCTGATCTTGCACCAACTCGTGTGCAATTGCATAACATGACCATGGGTTCCAACGAGAGCTTCAAAGGATACGCCAAAAAGTGGAGAGATATGGCTGGTAGGGTACAACCTCCCTTAACTGACAGGGAGCTGATTGACATCTTCATGGGAACATTGACAGGGCCTTTCTTAAAACACTTGATCGGAAGCTCTTCAGCCGGGTTCACCGAGCTAATATAGACCGGCGAAAGGGTCGAAGCTGGCATCAAAAGTGGAAAGATCCAAGGAGCTACACCTTCTGATGCTCAGAAAAAGTCCTACAATGGGAAGAAAGAGTCCAATGTTGTGTATGGTCAAAAGAGTCATCATGACCAAAACGTAGGAGCAATCTTGATCTCTAACCCTACGCCTACTCAACAAAGGCAGGGGCATCAGCGTAAGGAGGTCGCGCCTAAAAGACAATACACTAAGATCAACATGTCACTAGCTCAAGCGCTACAACACATGTTGAAAGAAGAGCTGATTACATTGAAGGCTCCTCATCCGAACCCTAAGACTTCTTCTCCTAACTACAACCCGGATGCAAGATGTGCTTATCATTGTGGTAGCCCAGGGCATGACACAAACAACTGTTGGGCTCTGAAGAACAAGGTCCAAGACATGATTTATGCCAAGGAGATTGAGTTTGGTCCTCCGGAGACTCCAGCATAATCAATGCTCCTTTGGCAAATCATTGAGAGCGTCTTTGTTTCATTTGAATTCTCAAGTTGTAATCTCTTTTGTTATTCAAACAATTATCTATTAATGTCAAACTTTGTTTCATTAATGCATTGCATATGTTTGTATTGAATTCATCCACACGTTTGCACTATTCTTATACTGTCTTTATGATATTCAACTCTTGCTAAAAGTTACAAGCCTTTAGAGGGAGGATGACGAAACAATGCCATAATCTCATACAATATGCTTTTGGACAGACCTTGCTGACGGTGTACAGACGTTTCTTTCAAATCCTAAACACTGGAGTTATAAGGAAGATAATCCCAAGTCAACCCCTTCGAGCCAAAGAAGTAGAAGTTTTCTGTTTTAAACACAAATTGAAACCTTTAAACCTGGGGCAGGGTAGTCACTCAGTTAATTCAAAAGATGCGCATTGAAGTCGCAAACTCTCAGTTCGTAATACAACGAACGACATCAAAAACATTCCCTGGGAATCAAAAGACAGTGATGGTTCCTTATCTCATAGGCAGTCATTACTTCTCAAAATATATTTAAAAAAAGGCCCACTAAGCCAAAACCTATAAAGGAAGCTTAAGAAAGCTGGGGCATCCCACTGACTGTAATCTCGAAAACAGGAACAATTAGGCAAAAGTTAGGGATAACAAATCAAAAGAAGGAGGTCGCTACAAATCCTCAACAACATGAAAAATGTTGCAAAAATGTCTGCCTTCCAAAATCTAACTTGTGTGAACCATCACCAAAACGTCGTTCCAAATTCGAATAGAGTTCGACGCACAATTAACTGAGTTTAGGATTGAAGAACATCACGAAGAGCGGTGGGTACAAATATACTTTGAGCCTTTATCCTTTGTTTCATAAACCGTGAACCAAGCCATGTTACAACCCTTCAAAAGTCCTAATTGAAGCATGGGTTAGTTTCGAAAGCATACTGTTACAAAAGGTATCCTGACTCCTGTAAGGCTTTGCTCTAAATCCTGAGTTGAACTTTTCTTACAAAATTTTTTTACTTACATAAACGCATATTTCAAAACTTCAAGACAAACATAAACTTTGCATCACTTGAATATCACTGTTTGCATTTGGCTATTTGTTTGACAGCGGAGAAATTCACACAGCGAATATCCGATGAACGAAAGCCCTCTCAGTGAACAAAATCACTTCAAAAAGGATGACACTTCCATTGACAAATCTCCTATCAACAAGGGGGCATGACATGTCACTATCCAGCACACCTGGGGCAGTCCAGTCAAGATTTCAAGAAATCTCTAAAGAAGTGCAGAGTAACCAGGGGCAAATCTCCATCTCCGTCACTTGGAGCGTTGAACGTCAATCCCAACAAAGGGTTACATACAGTCAAACATTTCCAGGCAGTTCCACAAACATTCGCTACTAGGGGAAATGATGAGTCTCCCCAAAGTCCTTCTCATGGGATGATTCCTCAACAAGAGTCTAATCTCTGACCCCCTTTCCCCAGCTGAATCAACCTCAAGAATCCTCTAGGACTTCCCCCAATGAAGTCATCACCTCTCAAGCAAACCGACAACAGGGTTTATTTCCCCAACAACACCAGGATTCCCCAGCTTGAGTTTGCCTCTCCGACTACTACAAATCAAAGGACCACAACTCCTCTTCCCCAGTAGATTACTCTACAATCCCCAACAAGTTACTGCAAAACCTGGACCCGACCAGATATCAGTTCAACTTCGACTCCCCAGTAGAGCAACGGATGACTGGGACTCCTGAACTCTTTTCCCAAGAAGGAATAAACATTCTCCTCACAGAGTTTTCAATATCCCCTAGTGGAGTTCTCCTCAAACAACAAAATAGGAATCCCTGGTGGAAACATTCTAGGAAAAGTTTGAAGACACACATACTCTTCAACAGCAGTCCAGGATTTAATGACTCCCCAGCTTTTGTCAAGGATTTATTTTCCCAGACAAAAATACATTCATTAACATTTCGCATTTCATGCATCTTATTTACATAGATGATAAGTGCATACGACACAATCTCATTTATTTTGAGAACATCATGACATCATGCATTTCATACATCATGACTTTGCATACAACTAACGTTCTACCTTTTTCAGGAAAGATCGATCAACAAATGATTACCATCAACCATTTTCAAAGTTCCAGATTAATACCTGTAGCAAGCCAGGAAAACCATCTGTGGACGAGGGATTGAAGATCAATACCTATAACAAGCCAGGAAAACTATCTTTCTTTCTCAGGTCAGAGATTAATACCTGAAACCAGACAGGACAACTATCTCGTCGACCAACCTTTTCAAGTTCCAGATTAATACCTGTAGCAAGCCAGGAAAACCATCTATGGACGAGGGATTGAAGATCAATACCTGTAACAAGCCAGGAAAACTATCTTTCTTTCTCAGGTCAGAGATTAATACCTGAAACCAGCCAGGACAACTATCTCGTCGACCAACCTTTTCAAGTTCCAGATTAATACCTGTAGCAAGCCAGGAAAACCATCTGTGGACGAGGGATTGAAGATCAATACCTGTAACAAGCCAGGAAAACTATCTTTCTTTCTCAGGTCAGAGATTAATACCTGAAACCAGCCAGGACAACTATCTCGTCGACCAACCTTTTCAAGTTCCAGATTAATACCTGTAGCAAGCCAGGAAAACCATCTGTGGACGAGGGATTGAAGATCAATACCTGTAACAAGCCAGGAAAACTATCTTTCTTTCTCAGGTCAGAGATTAATACCTGAAACCAGACAGGACAACTATCTCGTCGACCAACCTTTTCAAGTTCCAGATTAATACCTGTAGCAAGCTAGGAAAACCATCTGTGGACGAGGGATTGAAGATCAATACCTGTAACAAGCCAGGAAAACTATCTTTCTTTCTCAGGTCAGAGATTAATACCTGAAACCAGCCAGGACAACTATCTCGTCGACCAACCTTTTCAAGTTCCAGATTAATACCTGTAGCAAGCCAGGAAAACCATCTGTGGACGAGGGATTGAAGATCAATACCTGTAACAAGCCAGGAAAACTATCTTTCTTTCTCAGGTCAGAGATTAATACCTGAAACCAGCCAGGACAACTATCTCGTCGACCAAACCTTTTCAAGTTCCAGATTAATACCTGTAGCAAGCTAGGAAAACCATCTGTGGACGAGGGATTGAGGATCAATACCTATAACAAGCCAGGAAAACTATCTTTCTTTCTCAGGTCAGAGATTAATACCTGAAACCAGACAGGACAACTATCTCGTCGACCAACCTTTTCAAGTTCCAGATTAATACCTGTAGCAAGCCAGGAAAACCATCTGTGGACGAGGGATTGAAGATCAATACCTGTATAAAGCCAGGAAAACTATCTTTCTTTCTCAGGTCAGAGATTAATACCTGAAACCAGCCAGGACAACTATCTCGTCGACCAACCTTTTCAATTTCCAGATTAATACCTGTAGCAAGCCAGGAAAACCATCTGTGGACGAGGGATTGAAGATCAATACCTGTAACAAGCCAGGAAAACTATCTTTCTTTCTCAGGTCAGAGATTAATACCTGAAACCAGACAGGAGAAACATCTACTCGACCAACTCATGCTTATCCAACTTCAAGACTTCTGAAAACAGTTTACGAATTCTCCAAATACGGATCTTAATCTATCGCTTGTTCAGATTCAACTTCTGAAAACAGTTTACGGGTTCTCCAAACATGGACGTCAATCTATTGCTTATTCAGACCCCCAGCTCAGAGATGTTCCAAAACATGGACACCTTTATGATGCTCATTTCTTGCACTTACAACAAAAATTCTTGGATGGCATCTTTAAGCCCATCTCCACAACTATCCATTACATCTCCAGATGGCATCTTTAAGCCCATCCCCGACAAGATTCTGTCACACCTTCGGATGGCATCTTTAAGCCCATCTCCAACAACTTTCTATCATATCTCCAAATGGAATCTCTAAGCCCATTCTCCCAATCATCACATCACCGAGTGCAAATTTTTGGGCACTCTAGTGTTCAATCATCTTTCACCTTCAAGTCACGAATGGCAGATTCGCCAATCTAACTCTTCAGGTGTAAGAAGATTGAACAGGGGCAGCTGTTGTGCCCCAAAATTTTCCCTCTCAATTCTCAAGGCCTTTCTTACAAGGATTTCAAGGTTCAAGCTTGAACAAGTGCATTGGGATTTTCCAGTACCAATTAAAAGGAAACTGTCAAAAATGGAGAAAATAGATAAAAATAACATTTTGACAAATTTGGTGGAAAACATGTCTCCTTCGATTCAGCATACTTCGATTGGCTCTTGGCCTCTTTCGATTGCTCAAAATGGCTACTAGCGTGCCTCTTTTGAATATGGACTTTTTGCCTCATGTATGCTTCTTTCGAACCTGGACATTCTGCCTCCTGTATGCCTCTTTCGAATGAAACTTGGGTACATCCTTCGTTTGGATTGGAAACATCCTTCGATTCAACCTTTCGATTGGACAAGCGTGCTGCCTGCATGGTTGCAATCGAAGGCCATGACCTACTGGCCACACATGCCCCCTGCAAGGAAACCCTTTTCGATTCACCAAGCGTACTGCCTACAAACCTGTTTCGATTTGGACAAGTAGCTGCCTACAAGCCTGCTTCTATTTAGACAAGTAGCTGCCTACAAGCCTGCTTCGATTTAGACAAGTTTACTGCCTACAAACATGCTTCGATTGGGCAACATTGCTTCCTTCAAACACAGACTTTCGATTGGAAAATATGCTTCCTTCGAGCATGAGCTTTCGGTTGGGCAATAGCTTGCTGCGCATTAGCTTGTTTCGACCACAAGCTTCGACTGAGGCAAAGGCTTCCTTCGATTCAGAAGTTAATAACCTTCTGAAAGGGGTCATTCGAAGAGCACACAGTTGGTCCATTCGAAGAACACACAGTTGGTCCATTCGAAGGACACACAACTGGTGAAAACGAATGCCATGTTGTCCCAGAAAGATGGAGGATTCGACCCAGAAGATCAAGTTGAACATATAGACCCATAGGCTAGGCCACGTGTCTTCCCTTTTTAGGCCTGTACCCACTTGCTTTCTAAGACCACTTGCATAGCAAAGTACCACCTTTTGGAAAAGTTTGACTTGGTTCTTGCGCTTATTTTCCTTTAGTATGAAGCAACTCATCCTGAACCATTCATCTTGCTTTTGTGGCACAAGTGGACATTTACTTTCCAGCTGGTCCTTATTTTATTATTTTTTCTCCACAAGCAATGACAGAAGCATGAGTCACAGCCTCTGCACCCCAACTGCCAACAGGCCCACCACATGTACTGTCACGTTACCCATTATTTTACTATTTTTTGCAAGGTTGGCTATTGAAAACATGTCCATTCTTTTCCTCTATAAATAGAGGAATTTATGCAAAGTTGAGAGAGGACTTTCTAGCCAGAGGATCGAATCTGCAGAAAATTATTCTCAAACACAACAAAAAAATCTCAAGTTCATCAACACTTGAGAAATAAAAAATATCCAGAATCCAAACACTTGTTCCCTTAGAATCTGAAACATCCATACACCTTGTTACCCTTCGAATCCAGTAAGAAGAACCTCACATTTGTTCTTCTCTGTTGAATCCAGTATCAAGGACGTAACCCTTGGTTTCCCCCTCTGTCAAATCCAGAACCTTGGACCTCCACTCAAGGTCCCACACCCATTCAACGCCTCCATCAAGGTAAGTTATTCTTACCTTTGAGCTTTTCGTTTCATAGCATAACATGTAAGTAATATTTTTGTTCGTTCCAAGCATGTACATACTACTGTCCCTTTCGTTTCCACTCTGTTAACATGTTTCGTTTTGCTTTCTGTTTACCTGAACCAGTTTTAATTATTAAACTGTTTATAAGACAAATATTAGCATGGCCTCAGGCCATGTTGCCATTTAATGCTTGAAATGAAAGAAACAAGAGACAGGAGTATGAAACGAAACCTTTGGTTTCCACACTGACTTCCAGGCCCAGCCAGAGGCACGCTTGCACTAAGTCTAGGCTCAGACGAAAGTCACTCCCATGCTGGTGCCAACCTCCAATTGAAGTACATGACCTGACTGGTGCCAAAGCCCAATCGAAGGCCATGACCTCATCGACGCAAACTCCCAGTCGAAGGACACAACTTGCTGCTGCCTTCGCCCAATCGAAGGACAGGACCTCGTCCTTGCCAAGGCCAATCGAAATACATGACTTTTCTATTTCCAGCCCCAATCAAAGGAGGCCAATAGAAGGCCAACCGAAGGCTGCTACTGCCTAGGTCGAAATACACTCATTTTTCTTACTTTTATCTTATTTTTTCCTTTACATTTCTATGCACTTCAATATGGTTATAATAGTGTAGGATTTATCTTTTGCATTTTTTATTACTTTTGTACAAATGCTAATAACTAGGTGTGTATGGAAAGATAAAATCCACAGTAGACAACCCAAAAAAATCAAAGACAAAATGCATGCAATCAAACACACTTGCACACATGCATCCTTATGGTAATTCCACTTGTTGCCTTACAAAAATGGCCATGTTATGCATGTGGGATGTCTTAGCACAAAATTAATTGAAAAAGGATCATAGTCCCTCGATGACGCTATCAAAGTTGCCTTTCAAAATGATCTTAGTCCCTACAGAAAAGTGCTAAGTCATTTCACAACATTGCTATCATGGTCATACGATGACCCACGCCTGTCCCGTTAACATCCTAACAAAAGGTTGTACACCAAATACAATGGTGAAGCAACACTGTTAAAAGGGTTAAAAACATAAGAAAGATCTTTGAGTAAAATAGGGTAGACAACTCTTAGTTACTTGATCAAAAATCTTGCAAAACATCCTTGCCATTTTTCAAAAAAACACACTCCACAACACAATTCCAGAACAACTTTCAAAACATTGAAATATCTTTTCAAAAAGACTCACACCTTTGTATATATTCAAACAAGAATCATTACAATGATTTCCTAGACAAGGCATCTTTTTCAAAACATTTTCAAAACCACACACGCAACAAACCATTTCAAGCAATTAAAAAGCAAAGGCAAGTGATCTAAAACAAGTAACTAAGAGCCCATGGATAACCATGGATGAAAAGGGTGCTATCACCTTCCCTTTTCATAATCTACCCCCCGAACCCATGAAAACATCTTAAAGGTCTTTCCTGTGCTTTTTGACCTTTCCTTAGGATAAAATAAAAAGTCGGTGGCGACTCTTGCTAAACCGAACATTTGTGAATACAAAACGCAAAACCCAAGTCATTTCTCCCACCGTATCACAGTATACCCCACATAGTTTCCACGATCTATTGCTACTTACCTAAAAGGTGCCCCAGATCCGGGTGTAGGATCAATAGTAACCCAAACAAAGCCCTCAAAAGTAAAGCAATCAAAGCACACAAAGCAGTTAAATAATGAACTAACTCTAAGGTAACCCCACTTTTTGTATTCCCCAGTAGAGTCTCCAGTTCAGTGATACGGTGGCAGAACCTACTGTTTAATACTGGTTTTGCATTTTGTATTCGCAAATGTGCGGTAAGCAAGAGTCACCACCATCTTTTCTTTTATCCAACAAAGGAAAGGGTGAAAAGAACAGAAAAAGAATTTTTTGAGATGTTTTCGGAGTAAGGAGGGTAGATTATGGAAAGGGAAGGTGTTAGCACCATTTCCATCTGTGGTTTTCCACGGGCTCTTAGAGGTTTGCTAATTTTGAAATACCTTTGTGCTTTGTGTGTTTGAAAATGTTTTGAAAACGCCTTAGTACGGCGAACTTTGTAATGTTTCTCGGGATAGTGGAAAAAGTATACAAAGTGTTTTGAAATTGTTTGAGCAAACTTCTAACAACTATCTACTTTGTTACTCGAAAAGGGTCGTTCTTGTCCTCTTTTCTATTAGGCAATGCTATCCTACTATTAGTGAGTAGGTAGCTTTATCGTCGGATGTTTGAGGGATAATCGAAGGGACGTTTTACAGTCATGAAGGAAACTTGTGAAGACGCTTTAGAAATTTTCTTTTAGGGACTAGACCATTTACCGAAAGGAAACTGTAAGGGTTATCGAGGGACTAATGATCTTTTTTTGATTTATGGGTCTTTGCTAAAGCATTCCTACCTCATGACTGTTTTATTTCTTAAAGGAAACCAAAGTGGGATACCCTAGAAGTGCTTGTGTGCAATTGTGTTCAATTCAGTTATTTATCTTTTTATTAAGTTTGCTAGCGTTTGATTATTAGTCTTATCATACACGTCTAATTACTAGCAGTTAATATATATTGCAGAATATTAAAGTGCGGGAATTTAAATCTACGTTATTCCAATTCTTTGGGGAGGGGATTTACACTGTTCAAGAATGAGGGGGATAAATCAATAAATGTCCTATTTTTAATCTATTACATCCAATAGGCAGATACAATAATATGGAAAAATATGAAAATAGGTAAATATGCGAAGTAGAAAAGATGTCTGAAAAATCCTAAGGTGAAAAATCTTTTTGTTTTGTTTTTATCTTAAGAAAATATAACTTGTGTCTATTTATTTACAAAATTAATTTAGTTAGAAAAGACAATAGCCTAATGTTTTTTTTGTGATTTTGATTTAAAGTCAATTTAATAAAAGGATCAATAAAGAAATAAAAAAATAACAAAAATAAAATATAAAAAAGGACATCCTTCGATCCAAGGAGAAAGGAGAAGCTTCGATCCAGAGAGAGTCATTCCCTTTCGATTCATGAAGGATGTTTCCTTTCGATTCTGTGAAGGGGATGGGATTTTTGATCCAGGAGGGATGTTGCCTCTTTCGATCCAAGGAGGTAGTTGTTATTCTAATTTCACCTGCAAGGAAAATTTTGGCAAAAAATAAAGATGCAGGACCTGGGTATCAAACACAGGTCTTTCTCCCTAATTCAAATCTTCTATCCTCAGGCCTAAGCTTATTTTGACTCGAAACAGGCTATGCCACGAGTTTCAAAAGGAAGATCATGTCATGCCTTTCGATGACGTGATTTTATTCCTGCATTTTATCTTGCGTATGATATGCTCATATAAATACAAACGGTATTAGCAGCACATATATACCAATAATATGTATTTAAAAGGCTTAGGAATGCATTTTCGATTTGGGTAAATCTTTACCAACTGGAGATGCTTCAATCTGAGCGTGGCTTGGCTTGGAACAGATTCTTGGGAATCTCAATAACACAAATATAGCCTTCGTATGGATTGAGGGTGCATGCAAAGAAAACTAGTTAGAATTTTTATCCTTTCTATGGTGGTGTGAGTATTCTGTTTTTCTAGGCAATCTCCTCGTGTGATGCAACACTTGTGGTCTCTTTATATAGAGGGGGTAGAGGGGATAAGAAGGCAAAGGTTTAAACAACCTTGATTATGTGTTTAAAAGCCATGAATGAGAATTTGTAACATTGGCCAAAAACATGGGATCTTGTCCTCTTTTGAAATTTGAATGAACCTGAACATTTGACTTTCAAATTCTCTCCTTCGAATGGCTCTGATGTCCTCCTTCGAATGGTTTTGATCGCCTCCTTCGAATGGCTCTGATTCAGCTCCTTTGAATGGCTCTGATGGCCTCCTTCGAATGAACTTTTTGAGTGTCTTGTGAATAGCCTTTTATTGCCTCCTTCGGATGGGCAACCAATGTGTGTCCTTCCAATGGGCCTTTGGAGTACTCTTTCGAAGGGGTCATATTGGGTGTCATAGTGAAAAAACTGTGTTGAAGGGTCTTGGCCCTGTGCATTGAAATCAAACACAGAGGATGTCTTTTCCTTGAAGGAAATTATAGAAGAAACCTTTGCCCTTGTGAATCCAAGACAAGTCTGAGGAAGCCTCTGCCTTGTGGATCAAAGGAAAGCCTGAAGTAGCTAATGCACAGTCAAATCCTTGTGAACCAAGCTTGGTCAAAGGGGATCCAGTTCCTGATCGAAGGGTTTTAGATTCCCAATCGAATCTCCTTGTCCAGATGTCAATCTAAAGACATCTAGTTCATATGCCAATCGAAGGACCTTGTTAAAATGCCAATCGAAAGACCTTGTCCCAAGGCCAATCGAAGACTCATGTCCATATGCCAATCGAAGGCACCTTGCCCCAATGACAGTCGAAGACTCCTTCTTTATCTTCAAAATATTTATTTTTCTTTAATCAAGTGTTTGTGACCACCCATGTAAGAGAAAACCTTGGAAAACATGAGAGGGAAAATTTTAGGGTACAACAAATGTCTTATTGACTTGGATTTTTTTTTGTATATCTATATTTTTTTAGGTTTTACTTTTTTTATTAGTGAGCATCTAGAAAATAAATACACAAGTGAGATACAAAACAAAATTTTTATTCAAATAATAATTTCCTTAAAAAGGAGAATACAATTCATATATTGAAAAATATTCAAACTTAAAACATCAAAACTTGCTGAATGAAATAACAATGGGGAAAAATGATGATCCCTTTCCCGAAAGAAGTTTAAGAAATCAACATGAGACTCACATTCTTTGTTATCGGTAAAGTAAAGACCTTCAATTTCCAAATAGCATATCTTAATCCCTTCTACATCACCTTCTGTTTTGTAGTTAAGTGACAATTCAAGATAAGGGTTCCCTAAACCATTTGCTAAGTCTTTAATGTCAAAAGTCTTCCCAATTCCCACATAAGCTTTTCCTTTAGAGAAATTCAAAAGTCTATCAAATTCTTCCAAAGTCGGCGCTAGTTGAAAGTCCTGGAAGGTAAAGCACTTTATTGGAGGGTCATAGAACTAAATCAAGGCAGAAACAACATCCAATTGTACATCCACTTTTGTCAATTCAAGGGTATCCCCATAATGGCGAGCAAACATCTTCAACGCTCTTTCAAACTTTTTCCCTTTTACAATCTTGATCTTCATCATATCTGGTTTGAGAACAGTAATACTGAAAAGTAATTTCCCTCTGGAGTTCATTTTTAAGACACTTCACCAAAAACCTTTGATTATATTTTTTAATCCTGTGAATAAGATAAACAAAAAAGAATGGAGAATGATGAATATGTGAAATGAAAAATGTATGAATGCACGATTGTAGTGACGAGATTTCATGAAAGGTATCCTTAGTTGATAGGCTCCTAGTTTTGGCCTACGTATATTCTACCCTCCCCGTAAGGTGGTTTCCTCAAGGGTATCATGGATAACACTAGAGGGAAAGGCACAAGGGCCTGCCTTAAGTGGAGCCTCTTTGTAGACCAAAACTTTCGTCTTTAAGGTCATAAAAGGTCTCACCATGAGATTTTGGTTTATGGTTATACATAGAGTCATAGGTTTCATTCCAAAGTCCTACCCCCTAAGAGGATACCTCTTGAGATATATTTTTTTTGGAATTCGATCGACTCTAGGCGAAGTCATCACAAAAACCCATAGGGATTATGTATCCGCTTGGTCAATAGACGAACCTTCTTTCTAAGGGTTTTTGAAAATATATTTTTTTTAAATAATAAAATCCCGCCACAAAAAAATGATAAAAAGTAAATAATAATATAATAATAAACAAAAGTAAATAAATAAATAAAGCAAATATAGGAAAAATACCAAAAATAAGAAAAACCCTAAAAAAACCTAAAACCAAAAGGGAAGGCTTCTAAACCCTAGGCTTTATTCCCCAGCAGAGTCACCAGCTGTTATAACCGGTTTTAAAATGAGAGTCACCACCCTTAATTTTTATCTTTAGAAAGGGAATACAAAGGATAACCCTTATTTGGTAAGAGATTCTAAGTTGTTTGACTCATTTTTAGAGGAAGGGAAGGTGTTAGGCACCCCTCATCTACCTTATTCACCAGGATATACGGTTTAGAATTGCATTTTTTAGGAAATAGCTCTTATGAGGAATCGGAGTCCCAATTTGTAGTTCGCAGTTGGTTGGTGTTTTTATGGATTACGAAGATATTTCGAATTCTCCTTGAACCAGGTATGGGTGTGTGAATAACGGAGTTGTTAGATAAAGTTCGTAGTCGATAAAAAATATTTTCATAATCCTTTTTGAAACTAATCTTGAATTTTAAATTCCGTTAGTGGAAATTTTTTAGTAATTTGATTGGTTAGATATTTTTTAAGTATATTAAGTAATATAAGAAAAAATAATCTTAATGCCTGCAATTTAAAATTAATTAATATTGAGTTAGTAAAAAAATTGAATTTTATAATAATAATAAAATAATTTTGGAATTTATAGAAATATATTAAATAAAAAAGGAGTTAATTATAAAATAAATAATAAAAAATAGAATATAAAGAAAATAAAATTTCAATTAAAAGTCAGGGGGTGTATTTCATGTTGGTGCAGTAAAATCAGAGGATGTAGAAAATAGGACCCTGAATCCAGATATTGGATTCAGACCCAAACGCATGAGGGAGGTGTGGTATTGAACATGGAAGTAAAAATGGGGATACATTCAGCAAGGGCCCAAGTTCAGATATTGAACTGGGCCTCGTAACGCAGAGGGGGTGCAGATTATGTTGGCGTAGTAAAATTGAGAGTGTAAATATCATGGGCTTTGACCCAAAACATTGTTGGATCCGTTGGCCAGTTTGAGGAAAGGAATAACGTGTTACAATAGGCATGCGTGTTGAGATCGTTTGATGGAGATCAAGTGTTGATGATGGAGAGTGCATGGTAAGGGGAGGCGCGCCAGATTAAGAGGTGTTATATAAGAAAAACCATGGGCTAAGGCCCATTTTTCTTTTCTCTCCCTCTCTCTACACCCAAAACACAAATACATTGTATTTTTATAGAGAGAGAGATAGAGAGAGAGAGAGAGCTTCTCTCTAGGCGATCGTAAATCGCCCCGTCGGCTGGATATCACTTTCGTCGGTGTTCTCTGCCATGAGCCACCACAAACCACCCTTTCTGCTCAGTTTTCCGGTTGACATTCAATCGGAAACTTCAAACATTCATACCCACCACTATGCTAAAACCCAAAACCCTAGAACCCTAGGAACCCTAGCCCTGATCTTCATACAAACCCTAAGAACCCTAAGTTCATGTTGATGAACCCTAATGAACCCTAACCCTTTTAGAAACCCAGAAATCCCAAAACCAAACACGAAACACATATTTAAATAATAACAAGCCCTAAGCTAAGTGATTAGGCTTACTTGTTCCTTGCAGTGAATCTTCGTGTTTTCTCCTCGTCTGTCTTCTTATCTTTTCCCTTTCTTCTATTCGCAAGTATGACAATTGTGCAGCGGTGATGAGGCGACACAGATCTAGGGTTTCAGAAATTGAAACCCAGATCTCAAGATAAAGGATTGATTCATGGTTTTGGATCCTTCACAATCACAATCTTCTTCTCCAAATATCTCCCCCCTTTCCTTAGAATTTTCTACTTATTTATAGGTTAGATTTTAAGACAATTTAGGAAATTATTCTGTAATTATCATTATTTTCTAGTGATTGAATCAATTAATGATTTGATTTGATCTTGTAATTTATTTTGTTTGTAATTAGATTAGGGTTTGTAATCTTTTGAATGAACATGGACTGTTATAGCTTTGTAATTCATTTTCTGTAAATAAAAACAAATATTTAATTTCCAGATTTGATTTGTTTTAATTAAATGAATATACGTTTCTTTTAAATCTGCACAATATTTGTTCATTGGGTTTGGGCTTTATTTCTGGGTTTGAAGGAGAAAAATGGTGCCACTTGTATTAGGGTTTGAACTCTTTGGGTTGACTCGGTCACCAAACCCAAATATATAATTTAAAAATATTGACAATACTAATAATAGTAATATTATAAATTTAATAATTTATAGAATGGTAACAAAAACGAACGTAACTAAACCAGTTCAATAAGAATGGGCCATTGTTCCAAAATTTTAAATGGGCCCACTTGATTTAAAAAAACATGTACCCCTCATTTGTAAAGAAGACGAATCAATCCTTAATGAGCCATAAGATTTTGATGGCCCAAAATACCAAACCTCTATATTATAACAATATACCTCATTTTTATAACTTGAAATGATTTTTTAAATGATCCCAAAATTTTTAATGGGCCATCAGCTTTTGATGGTTCATTTTGAAATAATACACCCCTTTTTATGAATTTAAGACCTCCCCATGAAATATATTCAAAACAAAACAATCTTAAACACCAATGACTATGAACTTAGAAACGCAGTACGACTATTGAATTTATAGGGAAAATTTGGGGTATGACAGTTGCTCATTTATAAGTTTTAATTAATTTTTGAATACACATGTCTTAAATTGTCACAATTGCATCATTTGTTTTATATATAATAAAATATATGTTGTATCTTAATGAGGTTTAAGGATATAGATACCAGTATAAAAGCATAATTTATTTCACATATTTATATTGTTACCAAAATTTAATTTAGTTTAAAAATAAACCTTTTGGGGACTTTCAGTGTGTTAGACTGACGTGATAACAAACTGCACCATGAAACCATATTGTGTTAGTTTATAATAGTTTAATATTCATTCAATTAAAATATTTGTAATTGCGATTTGATGATTAGTTTTTCCTCCATTAATCGATAAATATAACTGCGTATCTTTTAATTTTTTGAATTAAGAACCTTGATTATTATATCAATTTTTATGATAATCATTATGGTTTTAAAAAACTTGTCTTTAATGAGATAGAGAATTAATTAATCCATCATAATCATTGTATGTGTCACTTTTGCACATAAAAAAACTGTCTCAAAATATTTGTACATTTAAAATACGAAAGAAACTTTTATTATTATTTTTCTCAAAAATTTACCGTTGTTTTATATACCTCAATTCACATTTACATTCCTCTCACTACTATTATAGTAAGCATTTTTTAGTAAATATTATTAATTTTATAAGGGAAATCAACAAAACTAACCATTAATATAAGAAGTGTGTTAATCTCATTACTGCAGACACAAATTAAAAAGATGGAACAATTTCAGAAAACGAGTAAATGATGATGTTGGGAATTTAAAAGGAGTCCAATTAAATGAAATAGATAATAATGAAAATAATCCTATATTTAAAAACGATTGAAGTGGGACATAATTACAATATGAGAACAAAATATTATTTGTAAAATTTTGGATTTAAAACTTATTTAATTGTATCTAACAGTGTAATTAAAACTGTGTCGAATATTAAATTAGTGTAATTAAGAGTTTAAGGTTTAAAGTTTTACTAGAGTTAACCAGAGGTTTAACTAAAAATTACACGATTTAAAATTTTAATATAATATAAAATATTTTTAAATTTTAATTACCTAACCGATATATTTTTTAGCTTTTATGTTAATATTTACTACAAGAATGAATATTGAAGTATACATTAATGTTTAAAATATAGATAAGTATTTTTTCGCCTTCAAATTGTGATACACTTTGTTAAACTCATTATCATCCTGGTCCTTGAGAGTTTCTTTTGTGAGTCATCGGCGAAGGTCCTTTTAGGGATATAACTGTTATGGGTTGGCCAAAGGCAAGATATATAAATCATGGCCCAAGATATATAAATCATTTCACACGGAAAGCACAGTACATTCTCTAGTCTTCACTTTTCACTACACTCATCTTGAAATTTTAAATGACTTAGGCATTGGATTACGAATATTGAAGGTTCACCCTTGTACCTCCCTATTAGAGATTATCACCACCGTTTCAGGATTCTACATTCATCGATCATATCCAATTCTAGTTCCATAATGGAACATAGGTGTCTAATGTGGGAACTGACTTCTAATTCTCGCATTTTCCACGCTTTCACATTTCCCCTTTAGTTCTCGCGATGGTAACCTTTTCATGTCACCAAATCCAGGGCATTATGTAGCAGTATAAATGTTAAGACTAAGCCATTGGATTGACTTGACTTATACAAATCAAAATAAAAATCTCCATCGCGCTTTATTGTTTCCAAAGGAATGGGAAAAGAGAGAATAACCCAAAAGGGGGGAAATATTCTAGGTAAGGGGATTGGTTATGCAAATGGAAGGTATTTTCACCCTAAACATCTATGATACTCTGCAGGAACCTCTTTTTAAAATCTGTATACTTTGGCTATAAAAATGTTGTATAAAATAGATGGGGTTAAGTAAGGAAAGAAATGTTTTTTATGATTTTTGCACCCGCCGCGGTTGCGAACCATTAGTGCCTACTTACAACCTTTCGTGCAATAGGGGATCAGGGTACACTTAGTTCACCTTTAAAAAATTTAAAACACAAGTGTGTTGGTTGATTTTATGAGATAAGACATCATCGTCATTGTCTGTGTGGAAAACATACTTACTACCCACAATCATGAGAAATGAGAATTTGCATCATCTCAAAGTGGGGGATATGGCTTGGATTTTAAAATCAACAATGCCTCACTCAACATCCAAGTGGAAAATATATCTCTTCACTACATATTATAGAAGTATAGTTGTTTTCATCACTACAAGGACTGACAAGAGTCTAATCTTTTTGAGAAAATTTTAAAGTAAAAGCCAAAATGGCAAAATGGTTTGAATGAGATTGATTGACTTTTAGTCTTATCACAAAAATGTAAAGGCATGATTAAGTTGATTGAAGTTTATTTATGAAAATGTTTTGCAAATGCATGGACCTAAGTCCAAGTTTATTATGAAAATGGTTCAAGTTCTAAAAAAACATGAAGTATTTTCAAAAGGAGGGTGAAGATTTTTGAAATTAAAGAATATGGGAGGAGATGAAGAGGCTATTCTAAATCATAAGGTAAAATCTAAGGAAAAGAACCATCTAACCAACAAGAAGCCAATACTTGACATTAAGAGTCAAAATAGAACTCCCATTCTTTGGATTGAATCCAAGCAAGAAAAGATACTAAACCTCTTGAGAGAACTAAACTTCAAGTGTATTATGTCTTCACAAAATTGGGCAGAGTAACGGCTGTATACAGAGGAATTCCATATTACAGACATAGTATGTAATCACAATAACTTGCACACAAAAAAAACAAACAACCTAATGTCTTGAGGTAAACCTCAAGAACTCCAGAAAAAATATCAATTAAGGTCACAAGGTCTCCAACATAGGCCAAGGTCTCTAATCCTAAGTCCATGAAATCCAATACTCCATAATGCCAAGGATAGTAACCAAATAGTCCAAGTATCATAAATGTTTTTTATGGTTCATGTTGATCATTAAGTATCTTCAAAAAGAAAATGAAAGGTCAAGTGAGAAAAATAAAAATGGCATAAAAGTAAATGCTCAAGTGAGAAAAGATGAAAATAACATGAAATGAAAATGTTAATGTAAATGGCACATAAAGTAAAAGCACAAAAAATAAAAGCATAAAATAAAGTCAAATGTTTGAAGTTAATGGTTAGTTGGATGACCATATTGAAACTTGCATTTGGAACTCATTAGAGGATTGGTAGAACCAAAGCCTCTCAACAATAAGTTGCATTTACTTTTTGTCAAGTATATCATCCATTTTAAGAGTCTCAATAAAACTTAATGATCAATGATGTTTAAGTCATCCACTTTGACCAAAATTGATGAAGTTCCATTAGAGGATTGGTAGAACCAAAGCCTCCTAACAATGGATCTCAAGGTTATTGGATCATAGAGATCAAATTAACATGCTTGGGCATACAAACATAGGTTTGTGCCACGAATGATCATTTTTCTCAAATCGGGACAAAATTTAGCGCTATGTTAAGCAAATGTAAGTGGACTTATATAGAAGTCACGCCTATTTTAAAGTCGGTCAATAGCAATCTATGTACCTCATGTTTTGGTAAATGATATAGAGATCATCATCCCATAACATGCAATACAATAAGACAGGGATTAAGATGATTCGGGGTGGGGAAAATGAACAAACCACATTTGAACCAAAATTTTAATTAAGACTATTATTAAAATCATCCATCCATTTTTATGGAGTTAGACTCAGCACCATGGATCCAATGATGTTAACAAAGTTCATGATTAAAATTTCAACCCCAGATCAGCCAGAAAATATACACAAATAAAAATTGTATTTAACATATAAAATTAAAGGTTTTAAAAATGATTAAAAATGAAAATAAGAGAGAAAAATGTTAACTATGTTCAAATTAATCAAGAAAAAACAAGTAATACCATGGAAAAATAAGAAATAAACTCAAATATTTTTATAAAAATTTTAGTAATTTTTAAAAGTCAGAAACTATTCTTAAAATTAAAAGAAATAGATAAAATAAACAAAAAAATGGTGAAAAATAATAATGTCAGAAATAAAAAATAAATGAGGTCACCAATATTTGTCACAATGTCATTGGATCCTTCCCTATTTTTTTCCAGAACTTTAAAATGTATAAAAGTATTTCTAAACATTTCTAACAATTCAAATAAAGTGGAAAATTATAAAAAATATCAAAACACAAAATAAAATTGTGAAAAACTAAAAATCAAAAAGAGAAAAATCAAAAGTATTTTCCATAATTTTTTCAGATTTTTTGAGTTAAAATGAATTTTCTATGAATTTTTGAAATTTAAAACTGTTAAATATAAAAATTAGAAAATAAAATAAAAACCAAAAAGATGTGGACCAATGGATGAGAGTCAAAACGCGTTAGTAATTAGATCCAAGGGATTTGGCACGCTGTGCATATCATGGTCATTACTGGATAAACCACTAAGTCAAATATAAATCAGATTTTTCAAAAATTCCAAATGGCATTGTTTCATTTGTTGAAGGACGACGTGTTGGTCATCTTCAACCTCCAGCCAGTCCCAAAACCAGGTTGCTCAATCTGTAAAATTAGAGCACGAGACCGGTACCATTTGATTCGTCTCATCAAGATGAAGACAACCATACCTTCGCGAAAAATTTATATAAACTGTAGCTCAAACAATTCGGAAGAGAAGTCTTGAAAAGGGATTTGAAATTTCATGGTAAAAATGTGCTTCCAGTTAAAAGCAATTGTTGCGACTAGAACCAGGGTGATGAGAGCTTCACAATAGTATCAAAGTTTGAAAGAATTGATGAAGGAATCTACCTATTGAAGTTAAGTTGCAGAGCTCTGAAACTGGACTTCTATGGATCAATATAGGTCACAATTCTTGAAGGTAATTATACGGTTAGCTTCAGGGAAGTTCAACGAAGGTGAATTGACAAAGACAAATGATTGAGGGATGCTGCAAAAGCAAATTCGAAGTAGCTGGAAATTGGATTTAGGAGAGATTTAGACAGGGTGATCTTGGTTGTCTAAACTTGAAGAAATGAATGAGGGATGATTCTCTATTTATAGGAGAAGGAATGGGATCCTTAAGCGTGTGAAATGATGCAATTTGGAGGGAAATCGTGTGGGTCTGCATCATGAACAAAGTGTGACTTGTTTAGCATCAAAACTCAGCTAAATTGTGTGTTTCATGATGCTAAATTCCTTTGGGAAGTTGTTAAATATGATTAGAAATAAAAACAAATGGAAAATCTGTGATTAGAAGCCAAAACAAAGATTTCAAAATCTGACTTGTGATGAAACTTCAATTTCAAGTTACCAAATTCAAATCAATGGCATTCTCAACACAAGGGGTCTTGGGCCTGATTCTTGAAGCTTTGGAAAGATGAGGTAACAAGCTTTGTAATGGAAGAAGAATGGGACAAAATGGTCGCTTGAGGTGAAAGTTACAATGAGTCAAAGTTGGCAAAAAGAATTTGACTTTTTATATTTAGAAAATTTCTATGTTTTTCTTCAAAAATGACTTATAATGTTTTGTATCCAAACATGGTCTTCCACTGGGAATTTGTTCTTGACCAAAAAAGATGGAATTAAGTAGATCTCTTGAATGTCATTTAGAGACTTGAACCATTCAAAATCTCCAAAACTGAGAGAGTTATGACTTGTTGAAGTTGGAAAAAATTCATGAAATGACATATAATCTTTTGCATCCTTAGGGCTCCTTCCATCCATTTTCACACTTTGCGTTTTGAAGATGGGTTGAATTTCACTCATTCAAGACCATTGTGGAAAAAGAATGGGTTCAAGGTGATAAAAATTGACCAAGTTATGATCATTTGAAGTCACATAAAGGAATTTGAGGGTTAATCTAGAGGACTTGTAATCTTTCTTCATCATCAAGTTTCTTACACACAAAATTTCTTTGAGAATTTTAAAGTGATTTGTTAATAACCATTTAAGGAGAAGGATGTCCTTGGAATGACTCAAAGATACCAAAATATGAGCAAGATATACCCCTTTGAAGTTCAAAACCCTAGCTCCTATAGTAACAAAATACCTTGAGAAATCCTTGCAATTTTGATCAACCTTCTTGCACAAATACTTTTGTCATGTGATTATAAGTTGTTGAGGATGTTAAGTAGAAACCATTGCAACCAAAAACAATTCCAAATCTTGAGAATTAAAGGAGATATGCACTTGTGATCATTAAAACCAAAGACTTGTCCAATTGAGTCAAACTTCTTTAGACAACCCTTATACTCTTTTAGCTAAATTTGACAATTTGAGGCATAATGAATCATGAAAGTCTTTTTCGTGATTTTACTTCAAAGTATCTTTCATAGAGGCTTGAATCCCAATGAAGCACATATATTGTATTTGTTAGTTAAAGAGTAATCAAACATAGATGGTCACAACATAGTGTGACTTTATTGTGATTGAATTGATATGATATGATGAAGGAATCTTAGGGGGGGGGGGGGGGGGGGGGTAAATTGGGGTACAACATATTCATACTGGAATATGAGGATTTTGTGTTCGATTCGACCGAGCATCAATAAACCTTCAATTCTCGTGAAATTTTCACAAATTGATCATCATAGGTCCAAATTCTTATTTGTAATTGAAGTACAATGGAGGTGATTACTTCTAATATCATATCAAAGTTCCCTTATCATCCTCCCAATCGCATTTCACTTTAATTAATCGAATTTTGCTCCCAAACCTTATTCAAACGTTTTAATTAATTTTTGAATTTTATATATAATAGAATATATGTTGTATTTTATTATATTGGGGTACAACATATTCATACTGGAATATGAGGATTTTGTGTTCGATTCGACCGAGCATCAATAAACCTTCAATTCTCGTGAAATTTTCACAAATTGATCATCATAGGTCCAAATTCTTATTTGTAATTGAAGTTTCACAAATTGATCATCATATTTCACGAGAATTTTATATATAATAGAAATTGGGGTACAACATATTCATACTGAAATATGAGGATTTTGTGTTCGATTCGACCGAGCATCAATAAACCTTCAATTCTCGTGAAATTTTCAAAAATTGATCATCATAGGTCCAAATTCTTATTTGTAATTGAAGAATTTCGCTCCCAAACCTTATTCAAACGTTTTAATTAATTTTTGAATTTTATATATAATAGAATATATGTTGTATTTTAAAGAGGTTTAAGGATATAGATAAGTATAAAAGCATAATTTCTTTAACATATTAATATTGTTATCGAAATTTAATTTAGTTTAAAAATAAACCTTTTGGCTTCGCCTAGGCTCGAACTGAGGACCTTCAGTGTGTTAGACTGACGTGATAACCAACTACACCACGAAACCGCAAGTGTTAGTTTATAAAATTTTAATGTTCATTATATCAAAATATTTTTAATTGTGATTTGGTGATTAGTTTTTACTTCATTAGTCCATAAATATAAATGTGTATCTTTCAATTGTTTGAATTAAGAAACTTGGTTATTATATCAATTTTGACGATAGTTATTATGGTTTTAAAAAACATGTCTTTAATGACATGGAGAATTAATTAATCAATCATAATCATTGTATTTGTCACTTTTGCACATAAAAAAACAGTCTCAAATTATTTGTACATTTAAAATACGAAAGAAACTTTTATTATTATTTTCTCACAAATTTACTGTTGTTTTATATACCTCTATTTACATTTTCATTCTGCTCACTACTGATATAGTAAGAATTTTTACTAAATATTATTAATTTTAAAATGTAAATCAATAAAACTAACCAATATTATAAGAGTTGTGTCAATCTCATTAATGCAGATACAAATTAAAAAGATGGAACTATTTCACAAAACAAATAAATATTGATGTTGGGAATTTAAAAGGAGTAAAGTTAAATGAAATAGATAATAATCTAAACAATCCTATATTTAAAGACAAATATAGTGGGATATTATTACAGTATGAGAACAAAATACTATTTGTAAAATTTTAGATTTAAAGCTTATTTAATTGTATATATAAGAGTAACTAAAACTAGGTCGAATATTAAGTCGGTGTAATTAAGATATTAAAGTTCAATGTTTTGACTAGAGTTAACCCGAGGTCTAACCAAAAATAACACGATTTAAAATTTCAATATAATATAAAATATTTTTAAATTTTTATTACCAAACAAATTATTTTTTAGATTTTATGTTAATATTTACTACAATAGTGAATATTGAAGTATATTAATGTTTAAAATAAAGATAAGTATATTTTTCACCTTTAAATTGTAATACGTTTGTTATACTCATTATCACATCATTCCTTGGGAGTTTCTTTATAGAGTCGTCGTCGAAGGTCCTTTCAGGGATAATTTTTTTTAGGCTGGTGAAGGGCCCAAATAGATGAAACCCAATTCAATTTGAATCCACTCCTCATGGCTGAAGGTATAAAAATCATTTCACATGAAAAGCAAGGTACATTCTCTAGACTTCATTTTTCACTATGCTCATCTTGAATCTTGTACTGACTTAGGCGTTGGATTACGAATATTGAAGGTTCACCTTTGCGTCTCCCTATTAGAGATTATCACCACCATTTCAGGATTATGCATTCATCAATCATATCCAGTTCTAGTTCCATATTGGAACATAGGTGTCTAATGTGGAAACTGACTTCTAATTCTCGCGTTTTCCATGCTTTCACATTTACCCTTTAACCATGGAGAAGGTAACCATTTCAGGTCACCAAATCCAGAGCGTTCATACTCGAATATGAGGATTTTTTGTGTTTGATACGATCGAGCATCATTTAACCTTTAATTCTCGTGAAATTTCCACAAATGGATCATCATAGATCCAAATTCTTATATGTAATTGAAGGACAATGGAGGTGATTACTTCTAATATCGTATCAAAGTTCTAAAACAAATATTTCGACCCGGTGTCTAACAAAAAATAACAAGATTTAAAATTTTAATACAATATAAAATATTTTTAAATTTTATTACCAAAAGAAATATAGTTTTTACATTTCATGTTAATATTTACTACAAGAGTGAATATTGACGTATAAATTAATGTTTAAAATAGAGATAAGTATATTTTTCGCCATTAAATTGTAATACGCTTTGTTAAACTCATTATCACCTTAGTCCTTGGGAGTTTCTTTATAGAGTCACTGTCGAAGGTCCTTTTTGGGATACAATTGTTATGGGCTGGCCAAAGGCCATAATAGATGAGACCTATTTCAACTTGAATCCACTCTTCATGGCTCAAGGTATAAAAATCATTTCACACAGAAAGCAAGGTACATTGTCTAGTATCCACTTTTCACTACACTCATCTTGAATCTTGAACTGACTTAGGCGTTGGATTACCAATATTGAAGGTTCACCCTTGTGCCTCCCTGTTAGAGATTAGCACCATTTATTTAGGACTTTGCATTCATCGATCATATCCAATTCTAGTTCCACAATGGAACAAATACGTCTTATGTTGGAACTGACTTCTAATTATCGTATTTTCCACAATTTGACGTTTTCACTTTAATTCTCCAAATATTAACCTTTTCAAGTCACTGAATCGAGGGCATTCATACTCGAATATGAGGATTTTTTGTGTCCAATATGATCGAGTACCGTTTAACCTTCAATTCCCGTGAAACTTCCACAAATGGATCATTATAGATCCAAACTCTAATATGTAATTGAAGTACAACGAAGGTGATTACTTCTAATATCTCATCAAAGGTCCCTAATCAACCTCCTAATCACATTTCACTTCAATTAATCGAATTTCGCTCCAATCCTTAAGTCATTCAGCTGTTCATTCACAAATTTGTTCTTATCATGCCATGTCTCATTTTGCTTGTTAGAATATTGATATTGGATCATATACGACATCGGTGTATCCTATCAATCTTGGTTCTAATGTTTCTCAGGTTTACGATTTGGTTGCTCATTTATAAGTTTTAATTAATTTTTGAATACATGTGTTATAAATTGTCACATTAGCATCATTTATTTTATATTTAATAAAATATATATTGTTTTTTTAATGAGGTTTAAGGATATATACCAGTATAAAAGAATACTTTCTTTCACATATTTATATTGTTAACGAAAGTTAATTTAGTTTAAAAATAAACCTTTTAGCTTCGCCCAGGCTCATACTAGGGACCTTTAGTGTGTTAGACTGACATGATAACCAACTACACCATAAAACCACATATATTTGTTTATAATATTTTAATATCATTCAATTAAAATATTTGTAATTGTGATATAATGATTAGTTTTTACTTCATTAGTCTATAAGCATAAATGTGCATCTTTTAATTATTTGAATTAAGAAACTTGATTATTATATCAATTTTGATGATAATTATTATGGTTTTAAAAAACTTGTATTTAATGAGATAGAGAATTAATTAATCCATCATAATAATTTTATGTTTTACTTTTGCTAAAAAAAACAGTCTTAAATTATTTGTCCATTTAAAATACGAAAGAAAATTTTATTAATATTTTTCTCACAAATTTACCGTTGTTTTATATACTTCTATTCACATTTTCATTCTTGTCACTACTATTATAGTAAGAATTTTGTACTAAATATTATTAATTTTATAATGGAAATCAACAAAACTAACCATTAATTTAAGAAGTGTGTCAATCTCATTAACGTAGATACAAATTAGAATGATGGAACAATTTCATAAAACAAGTAAATGATGATGTTGAGAATTTAAAAGGAGTCAAGTTAAATGAAATAGATAATAATGAAAATCACCCTATATTTAAAGACAAATATAGTGGGACATAATTACATTATGAGAAAAAAATATTATTTGTAAAACTTTGGATTTAAAGTTTATTTAATTGTATCTGTCACAATAACTAAACCTGGGTCGAATATTAAATCAGTGTAATTAAGCGTTCAAGGTTAAAGTTTGACTAGAGTTAACCCGAGGTCTAACCTAAAATAACACGATTAAAAATTTAAATATAATATAAAATATTTTTAATATTTTATTACCAAACAAATATGTTTTTCAGATTTTATGTTAATATTTACTCTAAGAGTGAATATTGAAGTATACATTAATCTTTAAAGTAGAGATAAGTATATTTTTCGGCTTCATATTGTAATACACTTTGTTAAACTCTGTAAAACCCTGTCCTTGGGAGTTTATTATAGAGTCATCTTCGAAGGTCCTTTTAGGGATAAAACTATTCTGGGCTGGCCAAAGGCCCAAATAGATGAGACACAATTCAACTTGAATTCACTCCCCATGGCTCAAGGTATAAAAATGATTTCACAAGAAAAGCAAGGTACATTCTTTAGTCTTCACTTTTCACTACACTCATATTGAATCTTGAACTGACTTAAGTGTTGAATTATGAATATTGAAGGTTCCCCCTTGAGCCTCCTTATCAACGATTAGCATCATTGATTCAGTATTCTGCATTCATCGATCATATCCAATTCTCGCATTTTCCATGCATTGACGTTTTCACTTTAATTCTCCAGGTCGTAGACTTTTTAGGTCATCAAATTGAGAGCATTCATACTCGAATATGAGGATTTTTTTGTGTTTGATACGATCGAGTGTCGCTTAACCTTCCATTCCCATTAAAATTTTACAAATAGATCATCATAGATCCAAATTGTTATAAGTAATTGAAGGAGAATAGAGGATGTAACACCCCACACATACATCGCCTAGGATATATGGATATGGCACTAAAATGGTACATAAACATCCATACATAAGCAGCGGAAATAGAGGAATGTAATAGTACAAATTGCAACTTGCCGAAATCGTCATGGCCAAAATAATACAATTTCAAAAGTACTAAAACATATCCAGAAAACATAGAATAAAGATTCCAAAGGAAACGAGACATCACCATGAAGCGCCATCAACGAGCAAAATCATCTTACCCTTGCCTCGATCCTGCCTCGAAGAAACTAAAAAATAGATAATTGGAATGGGGTGAGATTACTAAATCTCACTGAGTCCCTCTATCTTAAGGGCTTGCTCATTTCTACAGGGTGTATGAACCAAACAGATTCACCGTGAATCTGAGTTTTCCCTCTCGGATGGTACAAGCACACAACAATGGTACACCACCATTGGAAGTCCCATAACTTCCCAATGAGGAAACAACAAACATATAATCAAATACAAACAAGTATGCATACCCGTATCTGCATACGAGGAATCCACGACTCGCCCTTACTCAGGTTACACTTTCACACCCTCAGTGAGTAGCACCCGTGCATCACATTGAAAGACTTGCCCCAGTCATAGCACGATGATCCGTATCATTCCTAAGTTGAATTCCATCCATCATAAGTCCCAAAGTGACATCACCGACAAGGCATCACAACTCATCCATCATCCAAACATATATGATTAACTGCCAGTGCAAAAACCCCATTTCGACAACACGAGCTCACTGGAAAAACAACCTAATGATCTTGCCTATATGGAACCATTAGATATGAGTTTAGCCGCGTTATGATATTGCCTAAGTGGCATCATAACCCCACCATACCAAGCATGCGATGTTATTAACTGCTGGTGGAACATCGCACAAGGATCCACACAAGCGCATCACAATGGTAGCTAAGGTGCTATGACCTACCAAGCACATAGGATTGGCCTAAACTGGACACCATGGCCAAGTTTTCCCTGTCAGTACTCTATACGGTCTAAGTCATGAGCGATTTATGTCCTAGCATTCGGGCCTACTCCGATTCAAGCATACACATACAGAGCACACATGATTGGCCTAAACTGGATGATATGTCAAGGTTTGCCCTGTCAGTACTTTGTTTCAAGATCATACCATCAAAATCAAATCATACAGGCAAATACATCTGAATCATCCACCCTAGAACAAATTGGAAAAACTCAATGTTCACATAATATTGCATATCAAATAATTATACATTTTAACATATAATGTAAATTTAACATATTCATACATATATACTTATGTCATAAGGGATAATCTATCGCTAGGTAAGAGGCATCCAAATACCTACCATAATATGGAACTACACACAAGGGGGTTAAAAATAATTTTGTTCTGTCCAGGAGGGCACGCTCAACGGAGCCTCCCATGCTAAGAGCACTCTGCGTAATATTCAGTTTTTCAAGCTTCAGTAAGGCACGCTAAGCTGGACTGTTGTGCTAAGTGCAGTCTGTAATTTCTCAAAATCCAACTCCCAGAAGGGCTAGCTAAGTGCGGCCCCGCACGCTAAGTAGAGCCCCACACACTAAGCATTGTCTTGGCGAAACAGAAAAATCAGAACTTCATCATTTCTGTCATGAGGCCTCCAAACCCCATTTCTACCCTTATTTGCAAGTGCCCACAGTATACAAACACTAATTTCACATTAGGAACATGTCATTCATCCATAAATCAACATGCATTATCGAATTTCACTTTCAAACCCTTAATCCCAAATTCATGTTAACCCTTAAAACCCCAAGCTTCCATCTATTGGGACACACCTTTGATTGATGAAGAAGAAGAAGCTGCAAAAATCAGAACAAGAATGGTGATGGTGGCTAATTTGGAGTGCATGCAAGAAAATCTATCTTCCTTCTCTTGCCCCCTTTCACGCTTCTTTCTCTCTTCTAATTCTAAATTTCGTTTTGTTCAAACAAGACCAAATTAACGTTCACCAAACAAGCACCTTATGTTATCCTTCAATTGGAAAAAGACCAAAATATCCCCCAACTTGATTACTTTCTAGTCTTGATTCCACTTATATTAATAATACCAAGTGATTAGTATAATTATCTCCCAATATTTTTCACAAAAAAAAAATCTTTAGTAGTATAAATACATTAGGAAATAATTACACAGGGTATTCCATCCTTCCCACCATAAATTAGAATTCGTCCACGAATTCGAAAACTTACCAGAATAGATGAGGATACAATTCTCGTATCTCTGATTCTAGCTCCGAAGTAGCTTCCTCCGGGAGAGACTCTTCCCATAACACCTTCACTAGCGGTATCTCCTTATTCCTCAAGGACTTACTAGCATGTTCTGGAATACGAATGGGTTGCGGCTGATAGGAAAGATCTGGTTCTATTTCTATGACATCAGGAAGAATAGGATGAAATGAATCTGGAACGAACTTCCAAAGTTGGGATACGTGAAATATATCATGCATCCTGGATAGTGAAGAAGGCAACGCTAACTGGTATGCAACCTCACCTACTCGTCCTATGATCTGATACAGTCCCACATATCTTGGACTAAGCTTCCGAGTCTTAAACGGTCATTTCAACTTATATCTTGGGGTAACTTTCAAATACACATGATCACCTTCTTAAAATTCTAACAATCTTCTTCTTTTATCAGCATAACTCTTCTGGAGATCTTATGCCTTCTTCATCTTCTCTTGGATCGTTCTAATTTTCTCCGTTGTCTCTTGAATTATTTGTGGTCCAAGAATTCCTTTTTCACCAACTCCCGACCAACACAAACAGGATTGACACTTACTTCCATAAAAGGCTTCATATGGTTCCATCTCGATACTCGAGTGATAAATATTGTTGTACGCAAATTCAATCAAAGGTATGTGATCCTTCCAATTCCCACCATTTTCCAAAACACGTGCTATTAACATGTATTTAATTGTTTGAATAATTCTTTCCATTTGTCCATCAGTCCGCGTGTGATTTGAGGTACTCAAACGCAAACTCATTCCCATCTCACGGTGGAATTCCTTCAAAAATTGCGAAGTAAACTTTGGGTCCCTATCCAAAAAAATATTGGACGGTACACCATGAAATCTTACAATTTCAGCTATAAAGAGTCTCTCCAAGTGAGGAACCCTGTGAGTCGTCTTAACCGGCAAGAAATGCGCGGACTTCGTCAACTGATCCACAATCACCCATATGGAATCATGTCAAGGTACGTGGTAAACCTACAATAAAATCCATGGATTTGCTATCCCATTTCCATCTTGGAACATCCAATGGTTGTAACATACCATCGGCCCTTTGGTGTTCTATTTTCACTTGTTGACAAATAGCACACCGTGCCACATAATTTGCAACGTCAACTTTCATACCGGGCAACCAAAAATGTTTCTTCAGGTCTTGGTACATTTTTATCGATCCGGGATGAATGGTGAACTTACTCTTGCGAGCTTCATCCAGAATAATTCTATTTAACACCACATCATTGGGTACATACACCCTTTGTTTAAACATAATGACTCCATTAGATGCTCGAAAGAAATTTGGAAGACTTTCCTTACATTGTAGTTCCCTATAATTGCACTGCACATGGCGGATTCTTTTTTGCAATTCATTCTCAACATTCAAATTACTGATCAAAATACCTGTTGGCACCCATTCGAATTTTAAATCAAGGTTCCTGAATTTCTCCAAAAGATCAAATTCTAACACCATCAATTCTGCGACTGAAATCTCTTTTCTACTCAGTGTATCTTCTACTTTGTTAGCCTTTCTAGGATGATACTTCAAATCAAAGTCATAATCCTTAAGATATTCCATCCATCTTCTCTGGCGCATATTGAGCTCTTTTTGATCAAAGAGGTAATTCAAGCTCTTATGATCACTAAACATCTCAAAGTGGACTCCATACAAGTAGTGTCGCCACACCTTAAGTGCAAAGACAATTGCAGCAAGTTCAAGATCAGGAGTAAGGTAGTTCTCTTCATGCGGTCTCAACTGTCTAGACGTATAAGCTACAACTTGACCATGTTGCATCAATACACCACCTAACCCCTTCTTACATGTGTCGCAAAAAACTTCATAAGGCCTTTCCAAATCTGGAATCACTAACACTGGAGCAGTAGTCAATTTCTCCTTCAATTTCTAAAAACTCCACATTCGGAATCCCAGTCGAAAGAAACTTCCTTTCTTGTAAGTCTTGTCAAAGGTAACGACAATTTGGAAAACCCCATAATGAACCTCCGATAATAACCCGCCAACCCGAGGAAACTTACGACCTAGGTTGCATTCTTGGGACGTTCCCAATTTATCATAACTTCCACTTTGGATGGATCTACCGCTACGTTGCCACCAGAAACATCATGTTCGAGGAACTTGACTTACGACATCCAGAACTCACATTTGCTAAACTTCGCATATAACTGCTTATCCCTCAGTACAAACAAAACAATTCTTAGATGTTCCATATTCTCCTCCATAGTCCGAGAATAAATTAGAATGTCATCTATAAATATTACCACGAACTGGTCCAAGTATGGTTGAAACACACGGTTCATGTAATCCATAAAGACGATGGAGAATTGGTCACTCTAAACAGCATAACTAAGAATTCATAATGAGCATTGTTGTACCCCAAAATTTGCCCTCCCTTTTTCTCAAGACATTTTCTCACAAGGATTTTCAAAAGTCCAAGTTCACACAAATACAATTGTATTTTTGGCCGCCAGGCATGGAATCAAAGAGGAGCAAGTAGCCTTGATTTCAAAGTCTTCGCTTGGGCATCTGAAATCCTTCAAGTTAGTTTTGATTTCAAAGTCTTCGATTGGGCATCTGAAATCCTTCAAGTTAGCCTTGATTTCAAAGTCTTCGATTGGGCATCTAAAATCCTTCGATCAAGCTTTGGTCCACCAGCTTCGATTGAGCGTTGGGTCCCCCTCGAGCAAGCTTTGGTTCACATGTTTCATTTGGGCACATGTCCCCCTACAGGGTTGATTCGATTCGCCAGCAGTAGCCCCCTACAAGTTTTCTTCGATTCACAAGAAGTAACATCTTATAAGCTTGTTTCGATTGAGCAATGGCCTCCTGCAAGTTTGTTTTGATTCACAACGCAAAAGGCCTCTTTATGCTTGCCTTGGATTCAGAAGGAAAAATGCCTCTTCATGCTTCCCTTGGATTCATAAGGCAAAGCTTCTTCAGACTTGCCTTGGATCCACTAGGCAAAGGCTGCTTCATGCTTGCCTTTGATTCACAAGGAAAAGGGCTTCTCCAGACTTTACTTTAATTCACTAGACAAAGGACTTCCTATATGCCTTTGATTCACAAGGCAAGAGATTCTTCCATGTGTGCTTTGACCCACAAGGAAATGACTTCCTCTGTGCGTGCCTACATCACAAGGAAAAAGGCTTCCTCAACTTGCTTCGATCAACAAGGAAAAAGGCCCCTTTCAACTGACCCTTGATTCACAAAGAAATGGCTATCTACATGCAAGATTCGACTGGGAAATGGCTCCCTTTAAAATGACTTGCTTCAATTCCACCTCTAAAATATTCAACATACAACTAGTGCCTTCGAAGGACATACATGTGGTTCATTCGAAGGATGCATAATTGTGGTAAACAAGCTTGTTTTGCCTTTTGATGAGTTTGGTTCAAGATGCTTGTTGGACAAGGTCCTACGTGCTACCAGGCCCAAGCTTCCTGCACAATCACATTCATGACAAAAGAAGCTTCGACTGGCCAGAAAAGAGTTTTCGATTGGGTTAGTTGAAAACTTTCAGATCAAGCTACCAAGGAAAATAAGGGATCAATCGAAGAAGCCCCAATTATGAGTATAGGATCCATTCGAAGGAGGCAACTCTGGGCCAATCGAAGCGCAAGGATTGAGGGTATTTAAAGGAGTCAAACACGTCCGGGTTCATCCCAAAGCTCAAAGGGGTAGGAATTCATCAAAAAGGGAAATCCTTTAATGTGTCTGATTTTGCCTTCAAAGCTTAGTTAATGGTTGTCCCTTGCCATTTCCATGCTATGTCCCTCTCTCCATCTCCTATAAATGCACAACACTTCTACAAGCCAAAGATACGACACGTAGACGCTGACACTACATGAAGAAACCCTCTCAAAATCATCAATTTTTCAAAGAATTGCAAAAGTTCGAAACTCTTATCCCATTCCATATTCATCAATTATAAGCCTTGTGTTGTGCTCCTGAGACTCCCAGGAGTCTACTCCAAGCCAATCCACACCCAGAAGTGCCAAATCGAAGTACCCCATCTTTGGTAAATTTTCAAATTCATATCTATGATTTCATGATGTATTAATGTTTTTCAGTATTTGATTCATGCTCAGGGTATCATATAGCACAACTTTCACATGAAACATGCAAGGATAGAGGCCAGAACATGATCATTCCATTTCTAGGGCATGATCTGTGTTCTTCATCGAATCTCAAAAACCATGGGTTTTTAGGGAAAACAAACCCATATTCAAACTCAAGGGGGTCGAATTAAGGGAAAAGACCTGGGTTCGACACCCATGTCATGCTTTTATTTTTGTTAACATTTTTCTTGCAGATCCAGTTCCCTCCACAGGAAATCCATCCGACAACTCCAACGATATCCCCTGCTGGATCGAAGGCCACATCCTTCCCTGGATCGAAGGAGAACATCCTTAACTGGATCAAAGGCCACCTTTCATTGGATCGAAAGCCATCTTTTTCTTTGGATCAAAAGACTTTTCTTCTTGTATTTTTATTTTTGTTACTCATTTCTTTTAATAGTTTCCCTCTTTAAATCAACAATCAAATAAAAAAATCATCATAAAAATTAGGATTAGATTTTATTAATTAAATTAATTTCTGAATTAATTAATTAATTAATTTTAACATCTTCTTCTCAAAAATTAAAATACATTAGAATTTAGGTTTAATTTTATTTTTTAATTTATTTTCTTTTCATAAAAATCAAAAACAAAACAAAAAGATTTTATTCTTAGGATTTTAGACGTCTTTTCAAATTCGCGCGTTATTATTCTTTTGCACTTCCTTTTATTATTGTAACTGTGTATTGGGATGTAATAGATGATTAGTAGGACCTTTACTGCTTTTATTTATTTTTTTCCCCAGTTTTAGATATGTACATAATCCCCCTCCCCGAAGCCTTGTAATAGCTAGGTTTTATATTTCTGCACTTTTAATTACGGCAATTATTGACTGCTAGATGTATGACTAATAGGATTGTATGGCAAGAATGAAACAAAACATTAGCAAACAATACATCAAGACAAAATAACTGAAACAAGCACACTTGCACATATACACCTCTAGGGTACTTCCTCTTTGGTTGCCTTCGAAAAATAAAACAGTCATGTCCCTCGAATGTGGGGGCGCTTTAGCAAAGACCCTCGAATCAAAAGATCATAGTCCCTCGATAACCCTTCGGTGTTGCCTTTCAGTAAATGATCTAGTCCCTTAAACAAAATTTCTAAAGAGTCCCTATGTGTTGCCTTTATAACTGTACGATGACCCACGAATGTCCCTCAAACATCCAACGATAGGGCTACCTACTCACTAATAGTGGGATAGCACTGTCTAAAGGAAGGGAGGAAAAGAACAAACCTTTCGAGTATAAGTAGATAGTTCCTAGATGCTATGCTCAAAAACAAATTTTCACACTTACACAAAACAAATTTCAAAAACATTTTCAAATTCTTTATCAGCACTCTTGAGGACTGATACAAGAGTTATCTTAAAGCAAATCGCGACACTAAGGCATTTCAAAATACTTTTCAAAACACACAAAAAGCACAAGGTATTTTTCAAATGAGCTAAGCATCTAAGAGCCTGTAGATAACTACAGATGGAAAGGGTGCTAACACCTTCCCTTTCCATAATTTATCCCCCTTGCTTAGAAAACTCTCGAAAGGTCTTTTTCTGTTCTTTTCACCCTTCCTGTTATTTGGATAAAAGAAAAGTCGGTGGCGACTCTTGCTTACCGCAACATTTGTGAACACAAATGCAAAACCAGTATAACAGTCGGTTCTACCACCGTATCACAGAACTAGAGACTCTGCTGGGAAATACTTATAAGAAGTGGGGTTACCTTAGATCTTAGGTCATATTTAAGTTACTTCCCTTTTATGCTTTGCTTGCTTTATCTTTGAGGTTCTTGTTTGGGTTTACTTGTAAATATCGTACACCCGGATCTGGGGCACCATTTTATGTAAGCAACAATAGATCGTGGAGACTGTACAATATAAACCAATATGGTTGAAATGATAACTGTGTTGGTGTGACATTTTGGTTGGTACTAGTATCCCTTGTGTTAAATCGAGGAGAATACAGGGCCCATGCATGGTGTCATAAAGCACTAATAGACCTTAGAACCTTAGTTGAACAAACTTGGCCATTAGAAAGTAATAAGATAGTCGGCCTTGGTATAAAGTTGTGGATTGGTTGATACTCGATGCTACACTCATTGAGATCGGACTTTCGGGATATTTCGGCCGCGAGAAGAGATCGCCTAAGTTGAAATAATTCCTGATAAAGAAATGTTAGTGATATTGAGACTCCTTAGAACCCGGTTACTTTTCTAAGACAGATTGAACCAACTATACTTCAAGAGGGTATTTGCCTATAAACCCCATGCAAGCTTAAACCTAAGGTCTTGTGTGTGTGCTTATGTGTGATTAAATTTTTCAAACATAACATCATGCATCATAACATCTATATTCATTTCATTAACCATTTCAAGGATTCGGGGAATTTATCTTTGCAGATCATGGCTTCTGTTCATAGAAATACCATTCGAATCAGCTTTGTGAGAATACCTCTCCAACTTAAAGAGCTAGTATCAAGGGTTCCTGAGACTTCCTCGTTCACCAAGAAATATGGTTGACTTCTCAACCTGGTTACCTCAAACTTTGATGAGAAGATGATGGGGGTACTCTTTTAGTTCTTTGATCCCAAACACCATTGCTTCACATTTCCCGATTATCAGTTGGTACCCACCATGGAAGAGTTCTCTCAATTATTGGGTGTACCCATTATGGATCAGATTCCTTTCACCAGTTTAGAGGAGGATCTAAAACCATAGGTCATTACAATAACCTTTCATCTAAAACGGTCCAACATTATATCCAACTGGGAAACAAGAAGCGGAGTTAAGGGTTTCCTAGTCAAATTCCTACTATAAAAGGCTCAATTGTTTTGGGATGATTTGGATTTCCATGCTTTCGAAGAAGTAATAGCTCTTCTAATTTATAGGTTAGTATTGTTCCCTAATCCGGACTTACTCATAGATGTGAATGCTGTCAAGGTTTTCTCTCCCGTAACCCTGTGCCTACTTTGCTTGGAGATATCTTGCATTCCCTTCACACTCGTACCATGAAGAGAAGATGGGTTCTTATGTGCTGCATGCCATTGCTGTCTAGGTGGTTTATTTCACACCTTTCTCAATTAGTATTGAAGAATGAACAAGGTTTGAGTTGGTCGCAAAGGATAATGTCACTTTCTCACTCAGATATTCTTTGGTACTCCCGGTCTATGGCAGATATTTCTATCATTGACCGCGGTGGGGAATTTCCTAATGTCCCACTCCTCGGCATTAGGGGAGGTATCAGTTATAATCCTTCCCCAACTCTATGACAATTTGGTTATGCTCGGAGGGATGGCCCCCATGATATGCTTATCCATGGTATTGTGTTCAATTACGAAGATGATGATCAAGGGTATCATCAAAGGTTCATACGAGCCCGGGGCATGGTAAATAAGGTGGATAGTAAGGCTTTGGGGCATAAGAATTTCATCCCTATGGAACCTTATCTTATATGGGTACAAGCTCGCACCCAAAATCTTATGATTCCATATACATCCATCTTACCAGTGATTGTGGAACCGGTCGCCGAAGAGGATGTTCCTTATATAGTTATCCATCCTGATATGCCCACTGATCTTGAAGAGCTGTAGAGGTGTTGGATTCAGTTGAAGGAAGAACGGGATACCTTTAGAGATCAATTCTACACCAGTGAGAAGAGATGGTTGGAGCTCACAAAGCAACTTCACAAAGAAGAGAGTCTTAATGTCTACCTCAGCACGAAGAGGAAGCTCCCATGGGAGATTTGATTCTTAGATTTTAGGAGTTTTTTATTTTCAATTGTAAGCCTAAAAGGAAATTGTAATTTGAATCTTATTAATAAAATCTTTGTTTCATTTTGGCTCGCAAATTTAAATTTCCGGAAGTCCTTGAAAACATCGCATAAGCATATCATGCATTTCATTGCATAAATAGGTATTTTGAGACAGGTTTCTTATTCTTTTCGCTATTTATTTCAGCAAAAGAAATGGATCTTGAACAAACAGTAAAGGATCTTCAAGCTCAAAACACTCAGTTCCAACAAATGTTCTTGGCTCTGGCTAAGGGGCAAGAAGATCTGAAAGCTTTAATCATCAAAGAGAATACCAAGAAGGCAAAGAAACCAACTGGTTTCTTGAATTTCGGTAGAAGGTTCAGAGGACCGGCTAAGTGAGCTCTAGATTTCATAACCCCGTCAAATGAGGGGGACAATCAAGAAGAGAAGCCAACGGAAGAAAAAAACAACCCAGGGTCTTATGAAGATGAAGCTGACTATTCTGTAGAGCAGTATCCTCCAGCTGATGATAAATACAAACAACTGGAGGATCGTCTCAACGCTATGGAGATCCAGAGGGTACCCGGGATGGATTTTGAAGAGCTAGGATTGGTCTCACGGGTGGTCATCCCACAAAAATTCAAGATCCCCAACTTTGTTAAGTATGATGGTGTCTCCTGTCCTAAGCTGCACTTAAGATCATATGTCAGGAAGATTCAACCCCATACTACTAATAGGAATTTGTGGGTACATTTCTTCAAGGAAAGTTTGGTAGGGGCTCAACTGGAATGGTTCTATCAGTTGGAGAGAACTAATATTCGCAATTGGGAAGATCTGGCTGTTTCTTTCTACAAGCAGTATCAATATAATGTTGACCTCACCCTGACTCATACACAATTGCAAAGTATGTCTATGGGTTCCTGCGAAGGTTTCAAAAATTATACCCAAATATGGAGAGTCCAACTTCCTTTATCTAATAGAAAGCTGATGGACATGTTCTTAGGCATGTTGTCTGGTCCGTTCTTTAACCATCTGATTGGAAGCTCTTCAGTTGGGTTCAGTAAACTAATACTAACTGGTGAGCAAGTAGAGGCTGGTATTAAAAGTTGTAAAATCCAGAGAGATGCATCCTCCAGTACAACAAATAAACCCTTCATTAGAAAGAAACAGGTCAATGCTGCTTATGGCCAAAGAAATCAAAATAAAATTGAACGTTGTCCGACAGTAGGGGCTTTTATGATTTTCAATCCAGCATCAAACAATCAACGTAGACAGGATGCACACATAAGATAGTTTACCCGGATCAATATGACCTTATCCCCGGTTTTTCCACACCTGTTGAAATCTAATTTGGTGACTCTATAGGAAGCTCCTAAGAATCCCAATACTACATCTCCCCTCTACAACCCAAATTCCCGATGTGCCTACTGTTGTACCCCAAAATTTGCCCTACCATATTTCTCAAAACATTTCAAGAAAGATCCCCAAGTTGCTCAAGGTAGTCCAAGGGTTGGCCAGACAAGCTCTCTCCTAAGGCAGTCTACCTCAAATTAGGGTTTCATGTTGCATCAAGATCCTTGAGTCCAAGGGATCCAAAATGCTCACCAATGTATTAATATGTTATCAAGATCATCCATGTCAAGTTTCAAGCCTTGTAGAGTAAGTTTGCTCACTCAATTGCTCAAAGGCCAGAAAATCGACTGTGCTAGGGCAAAAGTCAACTGTGGCCTACATACAGTCAAACTTCAAGATTTTTGGTCAACATCCTCATTTTGAAGTATATTTCATCATTTGATCAAGGTTTTATCATGATTCATCAAGGATTGCTCATAATTCCTCAAGAATCAAAAGTTGCTAAATTAGGGTTTTGTAGGAAAAGTCAACTCAACTTTGACCAAGCATAACTTTCTCATACTTTATGAGAAATGACCCATCCAAAGCTCATTTTAAAGAGGATGCCATGATCTACAATCCATATTCATCTCCCAAGTTCAAAATATGCACTCACAAGAAGTTATGAATTTGGACATTATAGGTTATTTTGAAAAGTCAACAAAAACACCTTTTTTGTCAAAGCTTCATACATGAGCATGGAATATCAAATTGAGATGAGACCAAATAGGGTTGATTATAGGACATCTCAAGATTTATAAAAAGTCCAATAACACCTCCAAAGAGTCAAAATTGAGAAAGTGATTCATTGGTGAAGTTGACCTTTTTTGCAAAATTGCCAAAAGTCAACTATGCCTAAAACTTCAATTTTTGCCAAATGGGCCCAACCTTTTTCACTTGTTTTGAGTTGGCAACATAGCCCATGAGCCCTAGCCCTTTCCACTTGTCATTATCATGTTTTTATTATTTATTTTGATTTTATTTGAATTAAATCTATTTTAATCAAAATAAATCATGAGAAAATCTAAAGCATTGAAAACTCAATATTTTATACTTGTTTCAGGTCCCAAATCCAGTTGGCGAGTATTTAAAATCGTGCAAGGCATTAGGGTGGACAAAAAGATTGATTTTAGGACAATTTTGGAATGATGTTCAAGAGAATCAAATCAAAATCAAATTCATTGATGGGGGAAGATTGAGATCAGTTTTGGAACCCTAATTTATTCCTTGATACATATAGAACGTGTGCAGACCCAAAACGAGGTGAGAAGGAGGCGCAGCAAGGAGAACCAAACTTGAAAAATTACAACAAAAGTGCTGGATCAAATTCATTGTTCCATGCATCCTCAAGGCATTCTAGCTATCTCAATCACTTCCTGAGATCCCCAGCAAGCGAATGCAATCAAAATCAAGTATTTCCAGGCCCTATAACGCACTGTAAGGCATTCACGACACCCACCTTTTCTTGAATTCAGTTTTCATAATTCTTGCACATTCAGCATAATATAATCATATATTCTTGTTCACCATGACAATTGCAAGCTTTCTATAATACCCAATTGCATTTTCATAGACTGAATCGAGAACTGCCATTGTTAGGTTTTTGGATTCCATTTTAGGGTTTTTGCTTGCAGGTAAAATTAGCCTTCATGAATGGTACCATCATGTTCAGAATGACAAGACGAATCCAACCATGGCACTAGAAGTCATTTATCGTGCCCATGGAGAATTTTGAGAAGAACTAGGCTTGTAGCTACAGACAAACGTCCGTAGGTAAAAGTTTGGAACTTTTACCCACGGAGTGAGGTCAGGGATGACCTATGTGTCACCTTTCCATTGGTGTATTTGAATCTTGGCGCGCTTTTTCTTTGTGCCCCACTAACTTCTTTTATTTTCCATATTATTATTATTACTTATTTTATGTACAGAAAGAACAAGTGGCGCAGTTGGTAAGTGTAGTGTTGGATAATGCTTCAGGACCTGGGTTCGAATCCCAGGTCCACCAATTTCTCCATATTATTTTCTTTTTAAGGAACCAATGCGTTTGTAAGTTCAAGGTCTACCATATGGCCTCACCATCTAACATGCCAAGTGGCCAATTGGCCAGATCCAAGATCCAGCAATGGAGAAGTATCATAAGCCAAGTCAAATGCAGAGCATGTGATTTGGGATGTCAAATGTGGACATTCTTCTTGGGCCCAGAAATGCTTCTCACACCCCCCATAATTGCTCAGGCCCAAATCTTTTTCTCTATTCTATTTATTTATTTATTTATTTTAATTAATTTATTTAATTTACTTTACTAACCAATCAACTATTTTCTTTTTTATCAAAAAATCACAAAAATATTACTTTTCATAAATTAGGTCTAGATTTTATTTTTATTAAAAATTAGTTAATTTAATTAGATTTTAATTTTAGACAACTTTAATTCTTTTTGCACATAATTAAAATTAATTAGAACAAATAGGTTTTATTTCTAATTTAATTATTTTATTTTTCTTAAAAATAATAAAAACCAAAAAATAGGCCATGTAATTATTTTTATTAATTAATTTAATCACTAATTAATTTTCATACTTAATTTAGAAAACTTAATTCTTTTATTAAAAACAACAAAAACAATTTTTCTTTTAATTAGGTTAGAAAGGGTCAAAACCCTAGTTCGCACTCGTTCTAATTATCATCACGCGCTGTAACTGTTCACAAGTTGTAATAGTTAATTAGGACTTTTTATTTCCATTTACCGCTTTATTTCAAAGGGTTTGTTTTTGGCTATGTAAATACCCGAAGCCTTGTAATAGCGTAGTTTAATTTTCGCAAAATATTGAACTGTTAGATGTATGACATTAGGATGCATGACAAGAATGTATGTAATTTTAAAACAGTTAGACAACACTAAATGTGCAAAGATAATAAATCTGAAACTGAATCACTCGCACATGCGCACTCCTAGGGTACACTCCCACTTGGTTGCCTTTGGTAAACGCTCATTGAGTATAGTATGCTTTAGTGGTCGTCCTTTTGTCTAAAGATCATAGTTGCCTCGGAAAGGTTGCCTCGGATATTGTTGCCTCGGATAAATTGATCTAAGACATTAGGGTTATTACTAAGACGTCTTAACATTGCTTTAGTGACCGTACGTCCCTTTCGAATTGACCCTCAAAAACTCCAACGATGGTGCTACCTACTCACTAATAGTGGGATAGCACTGTCTAAAGGAAACAAACATAGAACAATTCTTTTTTCGAGTAGGTAGATTAGTTCTTAAGTACTTGCTCAATCAAAACAAACTTTTCACACTTACACTCCTTTACAAACAAAGCTTTCAAAAACACTTCATTACACTCTTGAAGACCGAAGAAAGAGTTAAATCAAAGTCAAAACAAAAACTTTTCAAATCACGCAAACACAAAGAAAACAATTTTGAAAATGATGAGCAAGTACCTAAGAGCCCGTAGATAACTACGGATAGAAAGGGTGCTAATACCTTCCCTTTCTATCATCTACCCCACGTACTCAGAAATATCTCGAAAAAGGAATTTTTCTATGCTTTTTTCCTTTCCTTGTTGGATAAAATAAAAGTCGGTGGCGACTCTTGTTTACCGCGACATTTTGCAAACAAAAACGCGAAACGCAAACCAGCAATTCCTTAAAAAAGGGAAACACGTCCCGGTTCTGGCCACCGTATCACAGAACTGGCGACTCAGCTGGGGAGTTAATAGGTGGGGTGTATCTTAGGAATAATTCAGCATATTATTTTCAATTGTTTGATCTGTTTGCTTTATCTTTGTGGGTTTTGAATCGGAGTTACTATAGATCCTAACCCGGATCTGGGGACACCTTTTAGGTAAGTAGCAATAGACTGTGAGGGAACTGTACAGCGTAGACCGATACGATTGAAGCAGTAGCTACGTTGGTGTGACACATTAGTTGGCACTGATATCCCTTGTGGAGGAACAAGGAGAGTATGGGGCTGCTAATGGGTCATTAAGCATCGACTGACCTTAGAACCTATAATTGACCAACTTGGCCATAGAAAGTAGTAGTATGCTACACTCATTGAGACCATACTCTCACGATGGTTTCGGCCACAAGAAAAGATTGCTAAGCTGAAACTATGACCAATCAAGGATGGTCAGTGATATTGAGCCTCTAGAACCCGATTACTATTACTAGGACAGGTTGAACCAACTAAACTGCAAGAGGGTAGTACCTAGACTCCATGCCAGCCTGAAATTTAAGGGCTATTGTGTGACTTGTTTGCCCTTACCATGTTTGCTATCTGTGATACTTGTGGTGTATTTTTATCATGACATCATGCATCATGAAACCGCATGCATATTTCATTAGACTAACCATTTCAAAGACCGAGGGGATTCATCTTTGTTCTGTTTTGCAGATCATGGCTTCTATGCGCAAAAATACCATTCGAATCAGCTTCGTGCAGATACCTGCTCAACTTAGAGAGTTGGTTTCCAAGGTTCCTGATACTTCTTCCTTTGTTAGAAGACATGGTCATCTCCTCAGTCTGGTCACTTCCAAGTTGGATGAGCAAATGATGAGCGTGTTGTTCCAGTTCTTTGACCCGTTGCATCACTGTTTCACCTTCCCGGACTATCAGCTAGTCCCTACTTTGGAGGAGTTTTCTGATTTACTTGGCATATCTATTCTAGAGTAGACACCCTTTATAGGTTTGTAGATAGCTCCTAGGCCAGAGGATATTGCTTCATCCCTACATCTAACAATGGCCGATGTAGTATCTAACTGGGAGATTCGGAGTGGGGTTAAAGTTTTCTTGGCTAAATTTTTTATTGATCAAGCTCAACAGTTCTGGGATAGTTTGGACTTTCAAGCATTTTAAGACATCCTGGCTCTCCTCATCTATGGCTTGGTTATGTTCCCTAATTCCGATTCTTTTGTCGATGTGAACGCAGTCAAGATCTTCATGTCTCGTAACCCAGTGCCTACTCTCTTAGGTGATATTCTGCATGCTCTTTATACCCGTACTGTTCAGAGAAGGGGAACTCTCATGTGCTGTACACCATTGCTGGAGAAGTGGTTTATTTCTCACCTCCCCAAATCTGTATTGAAGAATGAGGAAGGTATGGGTTGGGCTTACAGAATCATGTCCCTTGCCCATGCGGACATCCTTTGGAGTATGAAAGATATGGAAAAGGTAGCTGTCATTGATCGGTGTGGGGAATACCCCAATGTTCCAGTGCTGGGAATTAGAGGAGGAATAACCTATAATCCTTGTTTGGACTTACGACAGTTTGGACGAGCTCGAAGGGACGATCCTCATGAGTTGCTTCTTCTAGACATTGTATTTGACTTCCCGGGGGATGTTGAGGGACATCGCCGTAGATTTATATGAGCTTGGGATAGGGTGAACAGGTCTGATCCACATGAGCTAGGAATGAAGACTTCTCTCCCGATGCAACCGTATCTCCAGTGGGTTCGATCCCGTGCTCAAAAGCTGGGGATGCCATATGAAGTTGTTTAGCCTGTAATTATAGAGCATACTGATGAAGAAGGGGTTCCTTATATAATCCTCCATCCTCATATTCCTATTGATCTGGGGCATTGAAGAGATCTTGGATCCAGCTAAGGGAAGAATGGGATACCTACAGAGAGAAGTATCATGAGTAGGAACGGAAGATCCTGAAGCTTATAAGGCAACTAGAGACTGAGAGGACAATCAACGATTATGTCAGCACGAAAGGAAAACGACCATGGGAATTCAGATGTCTTTTATTGTTTCTAGTTTAGATTTGCTTTTCAGTATTTCTTTTGTAACGCCTTAAAGGCATTTGTTAAATAGTGTTTCAAGTTTTAATCTAATAAAGTGTGTTTTATTTTGGTTTACAAATTTGAATCTCCCTAAGTCTTTGAAATCATTTCATACGCATTCCATTCCCATGCACCTCATTACAGGTACCATTACAGGTTTCTCATCTTCTTCGCTGTTTATTTCAGCAATCATGTCTTCTGAAACACCTACTGATCAAGCCATCAAGGCTCTGCAAGCTCAGAATGCTTAGTTCCAGGAAATGTTCTTGAACTTGGCCAAGAGTCAACAAGATTTGAAGACTCTCATCTTGAAGGACAAGAAGAAGAAGAAGAAGAAGAAGAAGGTGGTCCTCCTGAATATGGGTCACAAATTTGGGAACAGGTTGAGACAGGAAGTTGATTTATCTCATTCATCTGGAGGAGGAGAGACTCAATAGGAAATGAAGGGTCCTAGCCCTGTGGTTTCTGACAATGACACCGACTTTGATGACGACCAGTATCCTCCGGCTGAGGACAGGTATAAGCAACTTGAAGACCGATTAAGCATAATGGAGATCCAGAAAGTCCCTGGTCTGGACTTCAGAGATTTGGGTCTGGCATTTGGGGTGGTGATCCCCCACAAGTTTAAAGCGCCTGTCTTTGCTAAGTATGATGGGGTCTCCTGCCCGAAGTTACACCTCGGCTCGTATGTTAGAAAGATTCATCCATATACCGCCGATAGGAACCTTTGGGTTCATTTCTTTCAAGATAGTCTGTCAGGGACTCAACTTGAATGGTTCTATCAACTGGAAGGAGCTAACGTTTGTAACTGGGAGGACCTTGCTGCTTCTTTTTACAAGCAATACCAGTATAATGCCGACCTTGCTCCCACACGTACTCAACTTCAGGGTATGTCTATGGGTGCGAGCGAAGGTTTTAAGGACTATACTCAGAAGTGGAGAGATCTTGCTGTAAGAGTACAACCCCCTCTGGCTGATAGGGAGTTGGTGGATATGTTTCTTGGGACTTTGTCTGGTCCGTATTTCAATCATTTGATCGATGGTTCATCGTCCGGGTTTACTGAATTGATTATGACTGGGGAGAGAGTTGAGGCCGGTATCAAGAGCGGCAAGATACAGAAGGGTGCTTTGTCAAGTACAGAGAAGAAGCCTTTCAAGAAGGAGTCTAGTGCAGTTTACAGCTCGAGGAGCCAAAATCGACCCGAACACTGCCAAGCAATTAATGCGGTAGTTATATCAAGACCAACTGTTTCCCCACAACGCAACAATCAACAAAGAGTGGATAGACGGAACAGGCAGTATACTCGGCTCAGTATGACTCTATGTTAAATTCTGCCGCAACTGTTGAAAACCAACTTGGTGATTCTGAAGGAGGCTCCAAAGAATCCCAATACTACATCAGCGCTGTATAATCCGAACGCCCGTTGTGCTTATCACTCTGATAGCCCAGAGCATGATACCAACAGCTGTTGGGCTTTGAAAAATAAAGTGCAGGATCTGATTGATGCTAAGGAGATTTAGTTTGAAGCGTTGGAAAAGCCTAATGTCATGACTGCTCCTATGCCCAAGCATGGAGTGAATGTTGTGGATGATGACTCGTTTATAACTTCCGTTAAAGAAATTTCTACGCCGTTGTTGACCGTCAAGAAGAACTTATTTTTGGTCGATTTATTTCCGAGTTGTGGCGAAGGTTGCCACTTATGTTCCATCCTACCTGCTGGTTGTCATTTGTTGAAATCAGGTGTTCATCGCCTGATGGATAGCAAATAAATCCTGTTCGAGAAAACTTTGGTTCCGTTGATTCCTGTTGAAGATGTTTCCATAATCACCATTTCTGCCAATTCTTCCCAGGCTTCCTCGAGAAAGCCTGTTAGAATTACATCTGTTCCGAGAGTTGCTCAATTAATTATTACTATTCCTGGACCTATCCCTTACACTTCGGATAAAGCTGTCCCGTGGCCTTATGGGGATGATGTGTATTATCATGGGATTAAACAAGACTTGAAGGTTGAAGAGGCTGATACTGACGTCAGCAATATTGTCGGGTCTAGCAAGGTCACCCGAAGCGGAAGACTCTTCTCTCCTGAGATTTCTCCTCCAACTGTTCAAAAGCCTTTTGTCATTACACCTGCCAGTACATCTGCTACTGTCCCTGTTCATGTTCAAATCATTACCCCCGTCGCCGAGTCATCTGACACTCGAGGCAAAGAGATCACCGGTGAGCCTGCCCGGACGGAGGCACCAAAGAAAATTATTAGTGAAACCTCTAGGCAGGAGATAGAGGAATTTTGAAGATCATCAAAAAGAGCGACTACAACACAGTCGAACAGCTAGGGCAAACCCCGTCGAAGATCTCCATGTTATCTTTATTGTTGTGCTCAGAAGCCCATGCTAAGGCTTTAATTGCTTTCCTGAAAACTGCGCATGTACCGCAGGAGACCTCTGCTAATCAATTCAAAGACTGTGTGGCTAGTTTGACAGCTAACAACGGGTTAGGTTTCTCTTATGCAGACCTGACTGCCAAGGGAAAGAATCACAATGACGCTCTGCATATTTTAATCGAGTGCAGAGGCACTACTTTGGCCCACGTGCTGGTGGATACTGGGTCCTCGTTAAATGTTTTACCGAAGAAAGCGTTAGATCGGCTGGATTGTGAAGGGTTGGTGCTGAAGCCAAGTAATATTGTGGTTAGGGCCTTTGACAGGTCCAAAAGGATGGTACACAGGGAGATGGATGTCCCTGTTAAGGTTGGGTCTCAGACTTTTGCGTCTATATTCTATGTAATGGACATTCGACCATCTTATTCTTGTTTGCTGGGTCACCCGTGGATTCATGAGGCTGGGGCAGTAACTTCTACGCTCCATCAAATGTTAAAATATCTAATGAAGGGGAAAATTGTTACAGTACGAGGAGAAGAGGAGTACATGGTGAGCCACCTTAACTCTTTTCTTTATGTAGAGAAGGATGGGGAGTTCATTGAAACCCCGTGTCAAAACTTTGAAGAAGTCCCCCAGACACTGGAGTCGACTGAAACTGTTGCTGAAAATCCTCCAATGAAGATGGCTTCCCTCAAGGATGCTCGGGTTGTTATTGAAAAAGGTGGGTGTGCGAATTGGGGCCAACTCCCTGACTTTGCACACAAGACTGACATGTTTGGTTTGGGTTTTACTGCAGAAGCTCAAAGGGTTGTTCGGCGTGCGCGAATTGGAAGACCTCCCATGCGTATCACTAATCCGGGAGTGAATGCAATTGAAGATGATGATGAAGGATCTGAATTTGACAACTGGATTTACCCGACTACTGATGGTGGATTAAGCAATTGGACGGCAAAGGACTCTGTGCCAATTTCTTTTATTACACAGTAATAAGACTTTTGTTTTGAGATTTGTAATAGACAATTTGAAACTTTTACGGCCCGGTGCCTTGCCCGAGACACCGTGGCTTTGTTTGTGAGGGCTTTATATTTGTCATTTCCATATATCATCAATAATAGCATTGGACGTTTTTCTTGAATTACAAATTTTGTGCTCCTTGTTTTTCTTTTCTATCTTGCAAAACAACTATTTGTCTTTAGACACACTCACATATACAGGTCTACATCCACTCTGGATCCCACTGATAACGACTCTGCTACTGCCAGTTATGAATTCGAAAGTCCGATCAACCAAGCCGAGGAAGAAGGTGGGGATGATTGTGAAGTGCCTGGGGAACTTGCTAGGTTATTACTTCAGGAAGAGAGGGTCATTCAGCCGCATGAAGAGCCAGTGGAAACGGTAAATCTGGGTACAGAGGTAGACAAGAAAGAGGTCAAGATCGGTGCAAATCGGGAGCCTAGTGTTAAGCAACGGTTGATATAGATGTTGCGTGACTATGTTGAGATCTTTGTCTGGTCTTATGAAGATATGCCTGGGTTGGATATCGATATTGTGGTTCACCGCTTGCCAACTAAGGAAGACTGTCCTCCAGTGAAAAAGAAAGTTCGCCGAATGTGCCCAGAGATGTCTGAGAAAATCAAGGCTAAGGTTATGAAACAGTTTGATGCCGGTTTTCTAACAGTTACTTCTTACCCACAGTGGGTTGCCAACGTGGTTCCGGTGCCGAAAAAATATGGTAAGGTTCGAATGTGTGTTGACTACAAGGATTTAAACAGGGCGAGTCCCAAGGATGATTTCCCTCTGCCTCATATCAACGTTCTGGTTGACAACACCGCATAGCATAAGGTGTTCTCCTTTATGGATGGTTTTTCAGGTTACAATCAGATTAAGATGGCTCCCGAAGACATGGAGAAGACAACGTTCATTACACAGTGGTGTACCTTTTGCTACAAAGTCATGCCTTTTGGATTGAAGAATGTTGGGGCAACGTATCAGCGCGCCATTGTCGCTTTGTTCCATGACATGATTCATAATGAGATTGAGGTATACGTTGACGACATGATTTCAAGATCCCAGACTGAAGAAGAACATCTTGACTACCTTCAGAAGCTATTTGACAGGTTGAAGTTGTACAAGATGAGGTGAAACCCGAACAAGTGCACCTTCGGGGTGAGGTCTGGTAAGCTGCTGGGTTTCGTCGTAAGTGATAAAGGTATTCAGGTGGATCCTGCAAAGGTGAAGGCTATACAGGAAATCCCAGCTCCTCGAACAGAAAAAGAAGTCAGAGGATTTTTGGGACGTCTGAACTACATTGCCTGATTCATTTCACATTTGACCGCTACTTGTAAGCCAACCTTCAAACTGCTGAAGAAAGATCAAGTGGTAAGATGGAACGATGAATGTCAGGCCGCTTTCGAAAGGATCAACGAATATCTCCAGGAACCACCTATTTTGATGCCTCAAGTTGAAGGGAGACCTCTGATCTTATACTTGATAGTACTCGATAATTCAATGGGGTGCGTGCTGGGGCAGCATGACGAGTCTGGCCGAAAAGAGCATGCTAATTACTACCTTAGCAAAAAGTTTACTGACTGCGAGACCTGATACTCGTTGCTTGAGAAAACTTACTAAGCTTTGGCAAGGGCTGCTCGTCAGCTGAGACAGTATATGCTGACTCACACTACCCTATTGATATCAAAGATGGATCCAATCAAGTATATCTTCGAGAAGCCTGCCTTGTCTGGAAGATTAGCAAGATGGCAGATGATCTTGACTGAGTATGACATCTAATACACAACCCAAAAAGCAATCAAGGGAAGTGGGTTGGCAGATCATTTGGCACATCAGGCCGTGGATGATTACCCGTCTATGAACTTTGAGTTCTCGGATGAGAGTATCATGTTGGTGACTGACTGTGAGACACCCGGACCAGATGAAGGACCTGAGGAGGGATCCCGATGGTCTATGTACTTTGATGTAGCTTCAAACGCTTTGGGTAATGGCATTGGCGCCGTGATCATATCTCTTGAAGGCTCTCATACTCCGTTCACCTCCCGATTATGTTTCAACTGCACCAACAATATGGTGGAGTATGAAGCATGCATCATGGGTCTCCGAGCAGCCATTGACCTAAGGATAAAGTTTCTGAGTGTATTCGGAGATTCCGCTCTCTTGATCAGTCAGATCAAAGGTGAGTGGGATATGAAGCACCAAAATCTTATTCCTTACAAAGAGTATGTATTGATGTTGCTTCCACACTTCGAGGAGATAACCTTTGAACACTTCCCAAGAGAGGATAATCAGTTAGCGGACACGCTAGCTACGATGTCTTCTATGTTCAAGGTTAGGTGGGACAACGAGGCTCCCCAGATTACCATTGAAAGGTTGGACGAACCCGCACATTGCTGTGACATTGAGACTGAAGAGGTAGCAGATAAACCCTGGTTTCACGAGGTAATGAGGTATCTTGAGGCTCAAGAATACCCCGAGGGCGCATCTGTTAATGATAAGAAGTTTCTGAGGAGGTTTGCGGCAAAGTTCTTCATCAGTAATGACATCCTTTACAAACGTAGCCACGATTCGACCTTACTGCGTTGTGTGGATAAGAACCAGGAAGAAATAATCATGGAGGAGTTACACGAAGGTACTTTCAGAACTTATTCCAGTGGACACACCATGGCAAAGAAAATCCTATGGGCAGGATATTATTGGTCCACCATGGAAGCCGACTGTTATTAGCATTCTCGAACTTGTCATAAGTGCCAAGTTTATGCTGATAAGGTGCACATACCTCCAGTTCCTCTGAACGTCTTGACAACACCTTGGCCTTTTGCAATGTGGGGCATCGATATGATTGGTGAGATCAGACCTACAGCGTCCAATGGGCATTGTTTCATCTTGGTAGCAATTGATTACTTTACAAAATGGGTTGAAGAAACTTCCTTTGCTACAGTAACCAAGAATGTCGTGGCATAGTTTATTCAGCATAATCTGATCTGTCGATATGGTGTACCAGAGAAGATAATTACGAACAATGGTACAAATCTCAATAATATGATGATCACCGAGCTCTGCAGGAAGTTCAAGATACAGCATCATAACTCTTCTCCTTACCGGCTGAAGATTAATGGGGCTGTTGAAGCGGCTAATAAGAATATCAAGAAGATTGTGCAGAAGATGACGGTGACATACAAAGATTGGCACGAGATGTTACCATTTTCTCTCCATGGGTACCGTACCTCAGCGCGGATGTCAACAGGGGAAACACCCTATTCCTTGGTATATGGCATGGAGGCAGTCTTGCCCATTGAAGTTCAGATACCCTCTCTTTGGATTATGAAGGACGCAGATTTGAGCGAGGACGATTGGATCCAGACCCGGCTTGATCAGCTGAACTTAATCAACGAAAAGAGACTTACTGCTATTTGTCATGGTCAAACGTATCAAAAGCGGATGATCAAGGCATTTAACAAGAAAGTTAAACGATAAGAGTATTAAGTTGGGGATCTGGTGATCAAGCGCATCATCCTACCACAAGGTGATCCCAGGGGCAAATGGACCCCTACGTACGAAGGGTCGTTGGTGGTTAAGAACATTTTCTCGGGAGGAGCTATGATTCTAACCACCATGGATGGTGACGACCTTCCTCACCCCGTCAATGCAGACATAGTGAAAAGATACTACGCATAATCAAAGACCCGCTAGGTAGACTGGCCTAGGCTAAAATAAGGGCTTCCCGGCGAACCAAAAGGGTTCGGGCAAAAATAAGGGATGAAAATGAAAAAGTCTGTACACTCGGCAAGTCGAAAACCTGAAAAGGCGGCTTGAGCAAAAAAGGGTATCCCGGTGGACTGAAATCCCGAAAGGACGGTCCAGGCAAAAATTAGGGATTAAAGCGTAACACTATTTCTCATTGAATCACCTTGCAACCAGACTTCGGTATCGACTATCAAGCTCGGACAACACTAATCAATTTGATCTACCTTCAACCAAGTAACAAAGTGATGAGATGCTCGAGGATATAAAGGCAATAGCAGAATTGGAACCCAGTGGGATTGTTCACATAGCTGTTTTTACACAAATTGTATAAATTCTGTTTGTTCGACGACATTATTTTACTAGGACGTCAGCCTCTTGTACAAAAACGCCTATTTACAGACCAAACTTCAAAGTCAATACAATTCATTTTCACAAATAAATTTCAAATGGTTTTTATTTTTTTTTGTTTTGTTTTGAAAGAACGTCCATTGTTCATTTTTGATATATGCATTTGACAACAATTGATGTTCATAAATAATTACATACGAAACAAAAGACGATTACTCGTAATGTCAGGAACAGGGGCAAATAAGAATTGTCCAGACCTTACAGTTGCTCTGTCCTCCAGGTACAGGGATAGATTTAGCTGAATAATATGACTAAGGTACATTCACTCCCCTCAAAGTAAGAGTAAGACAGTAGTGTTAATTCTCCCTAGCGGAGGCTCGCAACTGCGAATGAGTCGGTAAAATTCTCCCCAAGAAAAGTTTATCTATCATCAGCACTGGAAAATTATCCCCAGTGGAGTTTGGAGAATTATCCCCAGTAGAGGCTGGAGGATTATCCCCAGTAGAGCCTAAAAGGTTATCCCTAGTGAAGTCGCAACTGGAAAATCATCCCCAGCAGAGTTCATTCCTTTCACAAACAGAAATTCAATCCCCAACAGGTTTCATTATCACCAACAACAGTAATTCATCCCCGGCTGAGGTTATTCTTCCCAAAACAACAGGTCCTCTAGCAGAATATGTCCTCCCCACAGAGTCATTTCCTCATCAGTTTATTCCCCCAGCGGATTTATCCTCTCCTGCAGGTTTATTCTCACAATCATCTTCATTCACTATCCCCAGCAGAAACGAAGAATTCAACTCTTTTCTCCAGCAGCAATCCGAGATTTATTTTCCCCAGCTAAAAACATTACACATCCATACATGATGACATGCATACGCATCATACATCACAGTCTCATTTATTTTGAGAACATCATTGCCTGATACATATCATGCATTACATACAACTAACCTTTACCTTTCAGGAAAAATACAATTAAATTCTCATAATATTCAAGCTATGAAGCCTGGACCACGACCAGATAGTAGTTAATTCTCAACTTTCCTCTTCAATAGAGATGATTCCTCAGTAGAATACGGACGACCAAAGTTCCTAAAATTCAACAGAGATGATTCCTCAGTAGAATACGAACGACCGAAGTTCCTAAAATTCAACAGAGATGATTCCTCAGTAGAATACAGACGACCGAAGTTCCTAAAATTTAGTAGAGATGATTCCTCAGTAGAATACGGACGACTGAAGTTCCTAAAATTCAACAGAGATGATTCCTCAGTAGAATACGGACGACCGAAGTTCCTAAAATTCAACAGAGATGATTCCTCAGTAGAATACGGACGATCGAAGTTCCTAAAATTCAACAAAGATGATTCCTCAGTAGAATACGGACGACTGGAATTCCTAAAATTCAACAGAGATGATTCCTCAGTAGAATACAGATGACCGAAGTTCCTAAAATTCAAACAAAGACGACTCACCAGCAGAATAACGGACGACGAAGCTCCTAAAATTCTATTTCTCTCAAGACAAAGATCAGCCTTCCCTAGCGGAATCTTCCTCAACGACAGGTATACAAGCTATCACTAAGGAATCTTTTATGCGATCGACACTCCTTCAGATGAAATCTTTAAGCCCATATCTCGTCATCAGTCTCCAAATGGAATCATTAAACCCATTCCCGACATCACAAGAAAATTACCACTTCATGCGAGTGCAAATTTCTGGGCACTCTAGTGTTCAACCATCTTCCACCTTTAGATCACGAAAGGTAGACAAGACAATCTAAATCTACAGGTTTAAGAAAATTGAACAGGGGCAGTTGTTGTACCCCAAAATTTTCCCTCACATATTTCTTAAAACATTTCAAGAAAGATCCCCAAGTTGCTCAAGGTAGTCCAAGGGTTGGCCAGACAAGCTCTCTCCTAAGGCAGTCTACCTCAAATTAGGGTTTCATGTTGCATCAAGATACTTGAGTCCAAGGGATCCCAATTGCTCAACAATGTATTAATATGTTATCAAGATCATCCATGCCAAGTTTCAAGCCTTGCAGAGGAAGTTTGCTCACTCAATTGCTCAAAGGCCTGCAAATCGACTATGCTAGGGCAAAAGTCAACTATGGCCTACATACAGTCAAACTTAAATATTTTTGGTTAACATCCTCATTTTGAAGTATATTTCATCATTTTATCAAGGGTTGATCATGATTCATCAAGGATTTCTCATAATTCCTCAAGAATCAAAAGTTGCTAAATTAGGGTTTTATAGGAAAAGTCAACTCAACATTAACCAAGCATAACTTTCTCATACTTTATGAGAAATGACCTATCCAAATCTCATTTTGAAGAGGATTCCATGCTCTACAATCCATATTCAGCTACCAAGTTCAAAATATGCACTCACAAGAAGTTATGAATTTGGACATTATAGGTCATTTTGAAAAGTCAACAAAAACACCTTTATTGTCAAAGCTTCATACATGAGCATGGAATATCAAATTGAGATGAGACCAAAAGTGTTAATTATAGGACATCTCAAGCTTTCTAAAAAGTCCAAGAACACCTCCAAAGAGTCAAAATTGAGGAAGTTATGCATTGGTGAAGTTGACCTTTTTTGAAAAATTGCCAAAAGTCAATTATGCCTAAAAGTTCAATTTTTGCCAAATGGGCCCAACCTTTTTCACTTGTTTTGAGTTGGCAACATAGCCCACGAGCCCTAGCCCTTTCCACTTATCATTATCATGTTTTTATTATTTATTTTGATTTTTATTTGAATTAAATCTATTTTAATCAAAATAAATCATGAGAAAATCTAAAGCATTGAAAACTCAAGATTTTATACTTGTTTCAGGTCCCAAATCCAGTTGGCAAGTGTTTGAAATCGTGCAAGGCATTAGGGTGGACAAAAAGATTGATTTTAGGCCAATTTTTGAATGATATTCAAGATAATCAAATTAAAATCAAACTCATTGATGGAGGAAGATTGAGATCAGTTTTGGAACCATAATCTATTCCTTGATACATAAAGAACGTGTGCAGACCCAAAACGAGGTGAGAAGGAGGCGCAGCAGGGAGAACCAAACGTGAAAAATCACAACAAAAGTGCTGGATTGAATTCATTGTTCCAAGCATCCTCAAGGAATTCTAGCTATCTCAATCACTTCCTGAGATCCCCAGCAAGTGAAAGCAATCGAAATCAAGCATTTCCAGGCCCTATAACTCACTGTAAGGCATTCACGACTCCCACCTTTTCTTGAATTCAGTTTTCATAATTCTTGCACATTCAGTATAATATAATCATAGATTCTTGTTCACCATGACAATTGCAAGCTTTCTATGATACCCAATTGCATTTTCATAGAATGAATCGAGAACTGCCATTGTTAGGTTTTTGAATTCCGTTTTAGGGTTTTTGCTTGCAGGTAAAATTAGCCTTCATGAATGGTAGCATCATGTTCAGAATGACAAGATGAATCCAACCATGGCACTAGAAGTCATTTATCGTTCCCATGGAGAATTTTGAGAAGAACCAGGCTTGTAGCTACAGACAAACGTCCGTAGGTAAAAGTTTGGAACTTTTACCCACGGAGTGAGGTCAGGGATGACCTATGTGTCACCTTTCCATTGGCGTATTTGAATCCTGACACGCTTTTTCTTTGTGCCCCACTAACTTCTTTTATTTTCCATATTATTATTATTACTTATTTTATGTACAGAAAGAACAAGTGGCGCAGTTGGTAAGTGTATTGTTGGATAATGCTTCAGGACCTGGGTTCGAATCCCAGGTCCACCAATTTCTCCATATTATTTTCTTTTTCAGGATCCAATGCGTTTGTAAGTTCAAGGTCTACCATATGGCCTCACCATCTAACATGTCAAGTGGCCAATTGGCCAGATCCAAGAGCCAACAATGGAGGAGTATCATAAGCCAAGTCAAACGCAGAGCATGTGATCTGGGAAGTCAAACGTGGACATTCTTCTTGGGCCCAGAAATGCTTCTCAAACACCCCATAATTGCTCAGGCCCAAATCTCTTTCTCTATTCTATTTTATTTATTTATTTGTTTTAATTTATTTATTTAATTTACTTTACTAACCAATCAACTATTTTCTTTTTTATCAAAAAATCACAAAAATATTACTTTTCATAAATTAGGTCTAGATTTTATTTTTATTAAAAATTAGTTAATTTAATTAGATTTTAATTTTAGACAACTTTAATTCTTTTTGCACATAATTAAAATTAATTAGAAAAAATAGGTTTTGTTTCTAATTTAATTATTTTCTTTTTCTTAAAAATAATAAAAACCAAAAAATAGGCCATGTAATTATTTTTATTAATTAATTAATCACTAATTAATTTTCATACTTAATTTAGAAAACTTAATTCTTTTATTAAAAACAACAAAAACAATTTTTCTTTTAATTAGGTTAGAAAGGGTCAAAACCCTAGTTCACATTCGTTCTAATTTTCATCACGCGCTTTATTATTTTATTTTTATCGATATTAATGTAACTGTTCACAAGTTGTAATAGTTAATTATGACTTTTTATTTGCATTTACCGCTTTATTTCAAAGGGTTTGTTTTTGGCTATGTAAATACCCGAAGCCTTGTAATAGCGTAGTTTAATTTCCGCACTTTAAATTCCGCAAAATATTGAACTGTTAGATGTATGACATTAGGATGCATGACAAGAATGTATGTAATATTAAAACAGTTAGACAACCCTAAATGTACAAAGATGATAAATCTGAAACTGAATCAATCGCACATGCGCACTCCTAGGGTACACTCCCACTTGGTTGCCTTTGGTAAACGGTCATTGAGTATAGGATGCTTTACTGGTCATCCTTTTGTCTAAAGATCATAGTTGCCTCGGAAAGGTTGCCTCGGATATTGTTGCCTCGGATAAATTGATCTAACATATTAGGGTTATTACTAAGACGTCATAACATTGCTTTAGTGACCGTACGTCCCTTTCGAATTGAACCTCAAAAACTCCAACGACAGTGCTACCTACTCACTAATAGTGGGATAGCACTGTCTAAAGAAAAAAAAACATAGAATGATTCTTTTTTCGAGTAGGTAGATTAGTTCTTAAGTACTTACTCAATCAAAACAAACTTTTCACACTTACACTCCTTTACAAACAAAGTTTTCAAAAACACTTCATTACACTCTTGAAGACAGAAGCAAGAGTTAAATCGAAGTCAAAAAAAAACTTTCCAAGTCACGCAAACACAAAGAAAACAATTTTGAAATGATGAGCAAGTACCTAAGAGCCCGTAGATAACTACGAATAGAAAGGGTGCTAATACCTTCCCTTTCTATAATCTACCCCCCGTACTCAGAAATATCTCGAAAAAGGAATTTTTCTGTGCTTTTTTCCTTTCCTTGTTGGATAAAATAAAAGTCGGTGGCGACTCTTGCTTACCGCGACATTTTGCGAACAAAAACGCGAAACGCAAACCAGCAATTCCTTAAAAAAGGGAATCACGTCCCGGTTCTGGCCATCGTATCACACGTACCACTCTGAAAGTCCCAAACATGATACAAATGATTGTTGGGCTCTGAAGAACAAGGTGCAAGATCTCATTGAGGCAAAGGAGATTGAGTTTGATCCTCCCAAGACCCCCAACGTCATAACTTCACCAATGCCCAAGCATGAACCCGAAATCAGTGCGATTGATGTTGTTTCTGCTACAGAGGATGCTAACAGTGACTGCGACATGGACAAGTGGATCTTCCCAACAATCAGTGGTGGACTCAACAATTGGGAGGCCAAAGATTTTGTTCCTATTACTTTTATTCAAGAGTAATTGTCTTTTTGATTTTTTTTGGGATGTGTAATATTTAAACAATTGAAACTCTCAAGCCTTGTGCTTTACCCGAAGCACAATGGTTTATTTGTGAGGGTTATTACTTCATATTCATATGTAATTAATAAATCATTGAACGTTTTGTATACAAAGTTTATGCTCTCTGTTTTTCTTTTCTACCTTTTTACTTTATCAAAAATAGTTATGCTCTCTTACAAACACCCACGTATCAAACTGTAGATCCACATCCACTCTGGATCCCATTGATAACGGTTCTGCTATTGCCAATTATGACTTTGAAAATCCGATCTACCAAGCTGAGGACGAAGGTGAGGAAGATTGTGAAGTATCAGGGGAACTTGCCAGACTGTTACAATAGGAGGAAAGGGCAATACAACCCCATGAAGAGCCAGTTGAGACAGTAAACTTGGGTATTGAAAAGAATAAGAAGGAAGTCAAGATAGGTGCCGATCTGGAGCATAATGTCAAATAGCGGTTAATTCAGATGCTACACGACTATGTTGAGATCTTTTCCTGTTCATATAAAGACATGCCAAGACTTAACACTGATATCATGGTCCATCGTATGCCAACAAAAGAAGACTGCCCTCCAGTGAAACAAAAGGTTCGTCGCATGCGGACAGAGATGTCAGAAAAGATCAAGGCTGAAGTCATGAAACAATTCAACACCGGTTTCTTAGCGGTTACTTCTTATCCATAATGGGTTGCTAATGTTGTTCTAGTACCTAAGAAGGACGGTAAGGTACGTATGTATGTGGATTAGAGAGACCTGAATAGGGTAATCCCCAAGGGTGACTTTTCGCTTCCCCATATCGATGTTCTGGTTGACAACGCCGCACAACATAAATATTCTCCTTCATGGATGGTTTCTCTGGGTACAATCAGATCAAGATGGCACTTGAGGACATGGAGAAAATGACCTTCGTCACACAGTAGGGCACTTTCTGCGACAAGGTTATACCATTTGGGTTAAAGAACGCCAGGGCAACCTATCAGTGCACCATGGTAGATTTGTTTCACGATATGATCCATCACGAGATAGAGGTCTACATCGATGATATGATAGCCAGGTCTCAGACTGAAGAGGAGCACCTTGATCATCTACAGAAGCTGTTTGAAAGACTAACAAAGTACAAATTGAGGCTGAACCCGAATAAGTGCACCTTTGGAGTAAGATTCAGTAAACTCTAAGGCTTCGTTGTCAGAGGAAAAGGTATTGAAGTAGACCCTACAAAGGTTAAAGATATACAAGAAATTACAGCTCCTCGCACTGAGAAGGAAGTTAGGGGATTCTTGGGACGTCTAAACTACATTTCCAGATTCATTTCCCATCTAACCGCTACTTGTGAGCCAATATTCAAATTACTGAAGAAGGATCAAGCAGTGAAATGGAATGATGATTGCCAGAACGCCTTTGACAAAATCAAGGAATATATTCAAGAGCCTCCAATTATGATGCCGCCAGTTGAAGGAAGACCTCTGATCATGTACTTAACAATGTTAGATAACTCAACAGGGTGTGTGCTGGGGCAGCATGGCGAGTCTGGTCGAAAAGAGCATGCAATATACTACCTTAGAAAAAATTTACCGATTGTGAAACAAGATACTCGCTGCTCGAGAAAACTTACTGTGCTTTGGCATGGGCTTCTCTCCGACTAAGACAGTACATGTTGACTTACACTACCTTATTGATATCTAAAATGGATCCTATCAAATACATCTTTAAGAAGCCGGCTCTCTCCGGAAGAATAGCAAGATGGCAAATGATCTTGACCGAATATGATATTCAATACACAACCCAGAAAGCAATTAAAGGAAGTGTATTAGCTGATCATTTAGCTCATCAGGCTGTGGATGATTACCAATCCATGAATTTTGAGTTCCCGATCGAGAACATCATGTTAGTAACTGATTGTGAAGAACCGGGACCAGATGAAGGTCCTGAAAAAGGATCCCGATTGACTATGGTTTTTGATGGAGCTTCTAATGAACTTGGAAATGGAATCGATGATGTGATCATATATCCCCAAGGTTGTCATACTCCTTTCACAACCAGGCTATGTTTCAATTGTACCAACAATATGGATGAATATGAAGCATGCATTATGGGTCTCAAAGCTGCTACCGACTTAAGGATCAAATTCTTAAGTGTATTTGGAGACTCGGCATTAGTAAGCCGCCAAATCAAAGAAGAAGGGGACACGAAGTATCCTAATATCATCCCTTACAAAGAGCATGTGTTGACACTGATTCCACAATTTGAAGAAGTTACCTTTGAGCATTTTCTAAGAGAGGAAAATCAACTAGCGGACGCGCTAGCTACTATGTCATCCATGTTCAAGGTCATGTGGGATAATGAAGCTTCTCAGATTACTATTGAGAGAATGGACGAACGAGCATACTGTCATGAGATTGATACTGAAGAAGTAATGGACAATCCTTGGTTCCATGAAGTGAAAAGACATCTCGAAGCCCAAGAGTATCCTGAGGAAGCTTCAGTCAATAATAAGAAGTTCCTAAGAAGGTTCTTTGCCAACTTCTTCCTCAGTAACGGGATCCTTTATAAGCGCAACCAGGATTCTACTTTGCTTCGATGTGTAGACAAGAGCGAAACAGTAAAGATTATGGCAGATCTATATGAAGGTACCTTTGGTACCCATTCTAGTGGGCACACAATGGATAAAAAGATCCTACTAGCAGGATACTACTGGTCCACTATGGAAGCATATTGTTATCAGCATTGTCGAACTTGTCACAAATGACAGATCTATGCTAATAAAGTACATTGGCCTCTGGTTCCTCTAAATGTCTTGACTTCTCCCTGGCCATTCACAATGTGGGGAATCAATATGATTGGGGATATTAGACCTACAGCCTCTAATAGGCACCACTTCATCCTGGTTTTTAATGATTTCTTTACGAAGTGGGTCGAGGCAACTTCATTTGCTTCTGTCACCAAGAACGTTGTGGCCCAATTCATTATACATTACCTTATATGTCGGTATGGTATTACAGAAAGAATCATCACAGATAATGGTACCAATATCAATAATACTATGATCATTGAGCTCTGCATGCAATTCAAGATCCAACATCATAACTCTTCTCCTTATCGGTCGAAGATGAATGGAGCTGTAGAAGCTGCTAATAAGAATATCAAGAAGATCATACAGAAGATGACAGTGACATATAAAGACTGGCAAGAGATGTTACCACTTTATCTTCATGGTTACCGTACCATAATGCGCACATCAACAGGGGCAACTCCTTTCTCTTTGGTACACGATATGGAAGTTGTCCTACCCATTGAAGTCCAGATACCTTTCTTGAGAATCTTTAAGGGAGCAGGTTTGAATGAAGACGAATGGGTTCAGACTCGGATTGAAAAATTAAACCTGATTGACGAGAAAAGGCTCGTGGTTGTCTGCCATGGTTAGATATACAAAAAATGTATGATTAAAACTTCTAACAAGAAAGTCAGATGTCAGGTATATCAGGCTGGTGACTTGGTAATCAAGCGCATTATACTGCCACAAGGTGATCCCAGGGGAAAATGGACTCCCACATACAAAGGACCATTTATGATTAAGAACATATTTTTTAGTAGAGTCATGATTTTAACCACTATGGACGGTGACGACCTTCCGCACCCTGTAAATGCGAACAAAGTTAAAGGATACTACGCATGAAAAAAGACCCGCTAGGTTGACTGGCCTAGGCAAAAATAAGGGCATCCCGACGAACAAAAAGGGTTCGAGAAAAAATTAGGGATATACACATGAAAAAATTTGTACACCCGTGTAACGCGGTGGGAGAACTGACTTGGTGTTTTGCGTTTGATCGCAACTGTTACGGATAGAAAGAGTCACCACCGACTTTTATTTTATCCAATAAGGAAAGGTTGAAAATAATAGGAAAGACCTTTCGAGATTATTTCTTGAGTTTGGTGGGTAGGTTATGAAAAGGGAAGGTGTTAGAACCCTTTTCATCCGTAGTTATCTACGGGATCTTAGTTGCTTGCTAGATCACTTGCTTTTTGTTTGAAAATGTGTTTGTGATGTGGGGTTTGAAAGTATTTTGAAAACGTCTTTGTAATGGTTGTCGTCTCTATAAGAACGCGTACAAAAAGCTTTGTCTTTTGAAAATGTTTCAAGTGAAAGTGTTGGTGTATAAAATGTTTTTGTTGTGAGCAAGCGAGAAACTAGGAGCATCCTACCTACTCAAAAGGTCTAATGTTCTTTTCCTCCTCCTTTAGATGTTGCTATCTTACCATTTATTTGGTAAGAAGCCCCATCGTTGGATGTGAAGGGACAAGAGCGGGTCAATCGTACAGTCATAAAAGGCAACTTGTGAGACGCTTTAGCAATTTTTTCGTAAGGGACTAGATCGTTTTACCGAAAGAAACCTTGAGGGACATCGAGGGGCTACGATATTTTTATTGAAGGGTCTTTGCTAAAGCATCCCATATTCGAGGGACATCACTATTTTTCCGAGGCAACAAGCGAGGTTACCCTAGAGGTGCGTATGTGAAAGTGTGTTTGATTCAAGTTAATTTTTTTATTAGGGTTATCTAGCGATTGATTTTAAATCTTGCCATGCATGCCTAATTACTATACAGTATAAGGAAAACAGTAAATTGCGAAAATTAAAATTCTACGCTATTACAAAGCTTTCAGGAATGAGGGTATAAATTTACAAATAGGGATGGATCAATGCAATTAAAAGTACGAATAGGCAATCAATACAACCAAATCGAATCGAACCATGAATTAAAACTACAACAATCTATGAAGTAAAAATTAATTAACAAAGTAAAAATATGGAAATAAAATTTCTTGGTATTTTGTTTGTGAAAATTTTTTAAAAAAGAAAGTAAAGATCTATTCTATATATATTTTTTGAATTTTATCATGTGGAAGTTAAATAATTTAAAATAAAGTTAAAAAATGAAATTATTCACCATTTTTCTTAAATTAAAATTTAGAACTAAGTTACAAAAATTATCTAACAAAATTTCATGAGTTATTAAATTAAAAAAAATAAAATCAAAACTAACAAAACAAAGTAGAAGGGTGGTATTAAACTGTATATTGGTGTGTGAAGTAGAAATCTAGATGGGCTAGAAATGAATTGTAATGCCCAATACTTTTTTTTATTTTCCAAAAAGAAAACACTAAACTCAGAAAAGAAAAGGAAAAAGTCCCAGGGGGGTCTCGAACCCGGGACTTCTCCTCTAAAGCATCACGTCTTAACCAACTGCACCATTCACTCATTCATTTATTTATTTACCTTTTCTAATATATAATTTAAACTTTAGAAATTGGGTTGGGCCAAATAGAACAGGCCCAAACCCGGTTCTGGAAAGGAAAGGGAAAGGGTTTAGAAACCCTGAAGAGACAGGAGGCGCCGTTGGCATGTCATAGGGAAGAGGCAAAATTAAGATTTTTGTTATCTCAACAAAAACAATTAAAAACCAGAAATAACATTTTCATCTTTCTCAGGACTGTACTCTCCCTATTCTTCAACACGAGCCTTTCCCAATTCATCATCCCAATCAACCAAAGCTACAATCTCTAAATCAACCAACCTAAACTCATCGATATATCTCCAAAGAATGGAGTCTCTAAAATCATAAGGAAGACCCAATTCTCTTCTTATCAACCTCAAAGCAGGCACATGAAGAGTACCATTCAACAACTTCTTCACCCTCATCAAATCTCAAGCCTTTTCGTAACAACATCTTCCAACAATATCAACTCCTTCATCTTCCTCGTGATTCTGACTCGGTCCTCCAAACGGGTTTGGGCTGAAATAACGGGTTTTTCCCATCGTTTTTGGTTGAAGAGGAAAAAGGGTGAGAATGAAGTTGTGGTTGGTTGGAAGATTCTGTATCTGGAGGTTGATAATGGATTCACTTCATTGTTTGGTCGGAGGAGATTAAGGTGGCGGTGCATGGCCAATAATGAAGCGCTGGCAGTGGTGTTAGGAGTTGTATTAGTGGAGGTTAGAGGCAGATTGGAAGTGGAATTCAGAAGTTATGAATTGGGGAGTATTGTCAGATTGAAGAGGAATATTGAATGAAATTCAGATTTGGCGTGGAGCTGCGAGCTAGGGCTTTAAGGAAGATGGAAATGGTGAAAATCCACCAGGAAGATGTAGTTTGGAGGAAGACTGAATTTTTTTTACAGCTTTGTGTATTATTTTTCTTTTCCTTGTTTTACATAATTTCGTTTCTTTCGGTTTCAGGTCTACTATTCTTACAGCTAAAAAATTCACAGCATTAAAGAGCAATAATAAAGTTCTGGTTCCTAGAATTTACAGCAATATAACACACAACAGGCTAAGCATTTTCATGATATCAAGAAGATGATGAAATGAGGAAATATGACTAACCTGTAAGTGGAGATTTAAATTCGAAGCCTGATGATGAAGCGGAAAGAAGAAAAGAAAGAAAGAGTTGAATACAAAAACCAGGTAACAAGCTTGCTCTATTTTTATTTCCCGAATATCACCACTCCGAATGATATGCAGAAGTCTGAATATGGGATTGAAATTGTTGAAATTATTGCTGGAATTGTATATTGGTGATTTTTTCTGTCTTTTTTTTCTTCTTGTTTTCTATCCGGATCCCCTATAGTGGTTTTTTGTTGTTGTATTTTTATAGTGAAATGAGGGTGGATTTTGGGGGGGGAAACCATATAATTTGAACAATTTTGTATACTGTTTCATTGCTTTTTGTTGCAGTTTTTTCATTTGCTTACTTGGTGCAATTGCTGAAGTGTTTTGGACTATTAGAGCTGGGCTGATTTGGACTAATTTGTAGGCTGGTTTTGCAGCAGGTTTTTGTAGGATTTGGGACAACAATAAAGCTATTGTTTTGCAGCAAGGTTGGACAGTTTTGCTGGTTCATAGTAGGCTCCTTTTCTTTACATGTTTTTGGCTGTTTTATAGGCTAGGTGATATCTTTCTGTCTCTTTCTCTTTCCCTCTTCATCTTTCTATGACATAAAGCAAATTCTGCTTTCTAAAATTTCTGAAGGGTTGGACAGTTTAAGAGATGATGACATATTTGAGGTTTTGGCTATTTGTTAGCCTGCTATATTTGAATTGCTACTGCCTTGTTTGGTTTTGCTTACTGCACTATTGACATGCAGCCGCTACTGGCTACTGGTGCTGCTATTAGACGTTTTTGCACTGCTTGTTGTTTTGTGTTGTTTTGAGTTTGTAGCTTTGCATTTTTACCCTGTTGTCTTGAGTTGTTGTGCTGCCTGCTGTTTAGCAGTTCTACCTGCTACTTAGCTATTGTTAAACAATTTTCCTTTGCTATTTTGGCAGTTTTGGGCTTTCAAGTTGCATGTTGGTTTTACTAATTTTGTAGCAAAATTATTTGTAAATTTCTTTTCCTTTTGTGAACCAAAACCAAGCTTTTGTGATTTGCAAAATAGGATAAGAAAGCCCAAGAACAAAAACAAACCCTTTGAACTTTTGATCTCGAACATGAACCCTTATGATGAAATGAAAATTCTTAACAATTAGTTCTTGAATTTTCACATGTTAGCTAACTTTTTCTTTCTTTTGTTACATGTACGAGCAATTTGGACAATGGAGAAAACTGATGAAGAGCGGCCTGCCATGCTTGATGAAGACTTGAAGATGACGAAAAATCAATTCTTTAGGAATTTTTTATTATTGCGACTTTTGTAACATTACGGTTTTCATTTGTGATTTGAATTTTAAGACTTGGAGACTTCTAAAATATATTCAAATTCACTTTTAAATAAAAATGATTCCTTGTTGTAAATCTTGAATTCTTGAATAAACTTGAATAATCTTGAATTCCAAAGCGGCTTAAGAAAAAGTCTTGCATTTGGATAATGACGCGCTTGAAAATATATGAATAACCATGAACTTTGAATTAGGTTCGACAATTTGATTTGGTTCATGAGAATTATGACTTAGATAAACCATGAATCAAAGCATAACTTTAATCATGTTTGCATTCCAAAGTTCGAATGAATTTGAGAAACCTTTAGCGAACTCGTTCTTTGATACCTTGAATTCAAAATAACTCACGCGAATGAACTATAGAAGATTTGGATGAAACTTGTGATATCGGGTAATTCTTCGCTAACCTGGATTGTAATCAAGAACATTATTCAAATGAATCCTTAAATTATTTTCACCGAGATCATAAATCTATTTTCAACATGGCAACTTGTATTATAAGCAACATCTTGTTCGAAATCAATATGAATCTCCGGATTCAACATCTCGTTCCATGGACAGTCTCAACATGAGAATCATAGCCTTTGAGAAAACAATTAGAAGTTGAAAACATTCTAAATTAAGAAAATGACCTATGACAAATTGATAATCTCCAAGGTCTTTTAAACATAATTTCCTTTGATTCTTAAAGAGGACTTGTTGATGACATTGCTCATGACAATGTGCAAAAATAGTCGTCTCAAGATTTTGAAAATTGAGGACATTACGACTCTTGGAAGGCAGGCCACAGTTATCTAAAATTAGGTCAGAACCAGAAAGTGACCTCTAAAATATTCGAATTTCCGATGATCTTTCGCACATAATCAGCTCTTGACTTGCAAAGAGAAATTGGAGATGACGTCAAAGAGAGTCATACGCAAACAGAACCGCTCAAAAATATCGATTAATGAAAAAGTTACAATCGTTTGAACTTGATCTCGGAAAGGTCGACTTTTGGGTCAATGGAGTCATTTTCAGTCATCTGAACCATAGACTGAGCAAACTTGCAATGCGAGGTTTGAAACTCGGCACAAACATCCCTGAGGAGACATGAATATCTATGAAGACCATTTGAAACCATGGAGACTAAATTTTCTTTGGGAAATAACAAACCGTAATTATTAACTTATTGCCTAGGAAGAGAATCTGTATGATCAACTTTTGAGCCAAATTGAGTATTCTAAAAACCCTAGGATAGTATCTTGAATAAAAAATGGGAGGGAAAATTTAGGGGTACAACAACTGCCCCTGTTTAATCTTGTTAAACTTGAAAAGTGAGATCGGCATGTTTGTGGTTCATAGCTTGAAAGTGGAAGATGATTGAACACTAGAGTGCCCAGAAATTTTCACTCGTTGATGTGTTGGTTTATTGTGTAGGGAATGGGCTTAAAGATGCCATTTGGAGAAATTATGGAGAGTTTTCGGAGATGGGCTTATAGATGCCATCTAAAGGTGATTATTGACAGAAATTGGACTAAGTCTGAACTTGACTTCAACTGGAAATGAATCAGAATAAACCTTTAGTCGATTTAAACTAAAACTAGTAGAAGTCTTGAATGTTGTTTGACTGGAAAGAACCAGAATAACTCTTGTATCGATTTATCTGAACCAGAGAAATGTCTATTTGGAAAGTATCAGGATAAACCGTTGAGAGGTTTAAACTAAACCAAAAGAGGTGTTGGGTATTCTTTAACTGGAGATAATCAGAATAGATCTTTGAGCAATTTATCTGAACCAGAGAAAGTGTCTACTAGGAAAGAATCAGGATAAACCGTTGAGAGATTTAAGCAGAACCAGCAGGGGTCTAGAAAAGAATCAGAATAAATCTTAGAGCGACATATCTGAACCAGAAAAGATGTCTGCAAGGAAGAATCGTGATAAACTGTTGAGAGATTTAAACGGAACCAGCAAGGGTCTAGAGAAGAATCAGAATAAATCTTGAAGCGACTTATCTGAACCAGAGAAGATGTCCGCGAGAAAGAATCAGAATAAACTATTGAGAGATTTAAACTGAACCAGCAGGGGTCTGGATAAGAATCAGAATGACTCTTGAAGCGACTTATTTAAACCAGAGAAGATGTCTGCGAGAAAGAATCAGAATAAACCGTTGAGAGTTTTAAACTGAACCAGCAGGGGTCTGGAGAAGAATCAGAATAAATCTTGAAGTGATTTATCTGAACCATAGAAAATATTTGCAGAAAAGAATAAGGATAAACCATTGATAGATTTAAACTGATCCGGTAGAGGTCTGAAGGAAATATTTGTTATGTAGATGGTCAACTAGTCCATTGTCGGGAATTGATCTGTAACTGATTTGTCCACAAATGGTTGTCCTGTCTTGTCAAAAATTTGTTGATGATAATTTTCTGTTGATTGATCTTTCCTAAAAAGGTGAAGAGTTAGTTGTATGCGATTCCTTCATGTATGTAATGAATGGAATGAGATTGCTCTATATGCATTTGTGTTTCCAATGACATGACGTATGAATGCAATGTATGAACATATTAATTGTCCTGCTGCAGTGTTGCTGGACTCGGGGAAAATAAATCCCTGAGTACCGCTGGGAATGAGGAGTGTAAGTCTTCATATTTTGTTGAAGTTGAAGCGTTGATGGATTAGTTTCCATTATTATAGAAATAAACTCTGTTGGGGAAAGGAAACGCCGTGCATTGCTTGTGGACTTCGTGAAATCATGTTGGGGAATCCTGAGAAGCTGGGCGACTGTCACTGGGGAATCTTTGGAACAGTAACTGGAAGTTTTGCTCCATCGGTGATGTGAGAGCACTTGATACCATTAGGCTTCATACTGGAGATACGTTAGTGATCCTGTAGTAGGATGTCCTTGCTTCCTCTCCTGCTGGAGAAAGTACATGCGGGGGTTTTATGGAATGACCTATAAATATTATCATATTTCTTAAATCCATTAGTAATTGTCTTTCTGTTTTCTGTTCCCCTTTTTTTGTGCTCATTTGTAAACAGTAATCACATTCAAATGCATATGTTCAAAAATAATCATTGGACGATTTTGCAAACAAATCAGGAAAATAAAAGAAAAATAGATAGTTTTGAACTTTTAAAGGAATATCTTTGTATTAACTTGAATACGTATTTTTGTATAAAGAGACGAACATCCTAGTAAGATAATGTCGTTGTAGAAAATGAAAAATGATACAAAGAAAATATATCTATGTGAAATAATCCCATTGGATTCCCGCTCTTCTATAGCCTTCATATCTCTGAACGTCTCATCCACTTGCTTTTTGTCCGAAGCTGATTGGATTGATTAGAACCGTTTGAGTTTGTTAGTCGATACTGAAGGTTGTTTGTAAGGTGATCCAACAGGACATAGTCATACATTTTAAATCCCTAACTTTTTCCTGGACCATCCTTTCGGGTTTTTGGTCCACCGGGATACCCTTTTTTGCCCAAGCCGTCTCTTCAGGTTTTCAGCTTGCCGGGTGTATAATTTTTTTTTGTATTTTATCCCTAATTTTTGCCCGAACCCTTTTGGTTTGTCGGGATGACCTAATTTTTGCCTAGGTCAGTCGACCTAGAGGGTCTTTATTCATGCGTAGTATCTTTTAACTATGTCCGTGTTTACATGGTGGGGAAGGTCGTCACCATCCATAGTGGTTAAGATCATTGCTCCACCAGAGAAAATGATTTTAATCACAAATGGTCCTTCGTATGTAGGAGTCCATTTTCCCTTGGGATCACCTTGTGGTAGTATGATACGTTTGATTACCAAGTCACCAACCCGATATACCTAAAGTCTAACTTTCTTGTTAAAAGCTTTGATCATACGTTTTTGGTACATTTGACCATGGCAGACAGTTGTAAGCCTCTTCTCATCAATCAAGTTCAACTGGTCAAGTCGAGTCTGAATCCATTCATCTTCATTCAATCCTGTATCCCTCATGATTCTCAGAGAAGGTATTTGGACTTCAATTGGTAGGACAGCTTCCATGCCGTATACCAAAGAGAAAGGAGTTGCCCCTATCGATGTGTGCGTCGTGGTATGGTATCCATGGAGAGAAAATGGTAACATCTCATGCCAGTCTTTGTAGGTTACTGTCGTTTTTTGTATGATCTTCTTGATGTTTTTATTTGCGGCTTCTACATCGCGATTCATCTTTGGCCGGTAAGGAGAAGAGTTATGATGCTGAATTTTGAATTAAACGCATAGTGCGGTAATCATAGTATTGTTGAGATTGGTACCATTATCTTTGATGATTCTCTCTGGGATACCATACCGACATATAAGGTTCTGTTTGATGAATCGAGCCACAACGTTCTTGGTAACAGAAGCGAATGAAGCTTCCTCGACCCACTTCGTGAAGTAATCAATGGCAACCAAGATGAAGCGGTGTCCGTTAGAAGTTGTGGGTTTGATCTCTCCAATCATATCAACGCCCCACATTGCGAAGGGCCAAGGAGCAGTCAGGACGTTTAGAGGAACCGGAGGCACGTGTAATTTGTCAGCATAGATCTGACACTTGTGACAAGTTCGTGAATGTTGATAACAATCCGCTTCCATGTTGGACCAGTATTATCATGCCCATAGGATATTTTTAGCCATCGTGTGTCCACTAGAATGAGTTCCAAAGGTACCTTCGTGTAAATCAGTCATGATCTTTTCTTCCTCACTCTGGTTCACGCACCGAAGCAAAGTAGAGTTTTGGTTGCGCTTATAGAGGATTCTGTTACTGAGGAAGAATTTAGCAGAAAACCTTCTCAAGAACTTCTTATCATTGACTAAAGCTCCCTCCAGATACTCTTGGGCCTCGATATATCTCTTCATTTCATGGAACCAGGGCTTGTCCACTATATCTTCAATATCAATCTCGTGACAGCGAGATGGTTCGTCCATCCTCTCAATGGTGATCCGAGGAGCCTCATTATCCCACCTAATTTTAGACATGGATGACATAGTGGCTAGCACGTTCGCTAGTTGATTTTCTTCTCGTGGAAAATGTTCAAAGGTAATTTCCTCAAAATGTGAGATTAATGTAAACACATGTTCTTTGTAAGGGATGAGATTAGGATGCTTTGTGTCCCATTTTCCTTTGATCTGACTGATGACTAAGGCTGAATCTCCAAATACACTTAAAGACCTGATTCCCAAATCTATGGCATCTTTGAGACCCATAATACACGCTTCATATTCCTCCATATTATTGGTATAGTTGAAACACAACCTAGCAGTGAAGGGAGTATGACGTCCTTCAGGGGATATGATCACAACGCCTATGCTGTTGCCGAGTGCGTTTGAACTCCATCAAAAACCAAGGTCCATCGGGATCCTTGTTCAGGTCTGTCATATGGTCTGAGTTCTTCACAATTGTTTACCAACATGATGTCTTCATCTGGGAACCCGAATTTTATGGACTGGTAGTCATCCACAGCCTGATGAGCAAGGTGATCGGCTAGCACACTACCCTTTATTACTTTTTTGGTAGTGTATTGAATGTCTTATTCAGTCAAGATCATCTGCCATCTTGCTATTCTTCCAAAGAGGGCAGGCTTCTCAAATATGTATTCAATTGGATCCATCTTGGATATCAATAAGGTAGTATGGGTTAACATATACTGTCTTAGCCGGCGAGAAGCCCATGCTAAAGCACAGGAAGTTTTCTCGAGCAGTGAATATCTGGTTTCACAGTCGGTAAGCTTTTTGCTCAGGTAGTATATTGCATGCTCTTTTTGGCCAGACTCATCATGCTGCCCCAGCACACACCCCATTGAATTTTCCAAGACAGTTAGATACATGATCAAAGGTCTTCCTTCAACTGGAGGCTCTTGAAGGTACTCGTCGATCCTGTCGAAGGCAGCCCGACAGTCATTGTTCCATTCCAATACTTGATCTTTCTTCAGTAATTTGAAGATTGGTTCACAAGTAGTGGTTAGGTGAGAAATGAATCTCGCGATGTAGTTTAGCCGTCCTAAGAATCCTCTGACTTCCTTCTCGGTGCAAGGAGCAAGCATTTCTTGTATTGATTTCACCTTTACAGGGTCCACTTTAATACTTTTACCACTAACAATGAATCCTATGAGTTTACCGGACCTCACTCCAAAAGTGCATTTATTCGAGTTCAACCTTAGTTTGTATTTCTTCAATCTTTCAAACAGTTTCTGTAGATGGTCAAGGTGTTCCTCTTCAGTTTGAGATCTAGTTATCATGTCATCCACGTAGACCTCTATCTCGTGATGGATCATATCGTGAAACAGAGCTACCATGGCGCGCTGATAATTTGCCCCAGCGTTCTTCAGCCAAAATGGCATAACTTTTCACAAAACGTGCCCCACTGTGTGACGAAGGTCGTTTTCTCCATGTCCTCAGGTGCCATTTTGATTTGATTGTACCCGGAGAAACCATCCATGAAGGAAAATACTTTATGATGTGCGGTGTTGTCAACTAGAATATCGATGTGGGGAAGCGGGAAATCATCTTTGGGGCTTGACCTATTCAAGTCTCTGTAATCCACACACATACGTACCTTACCGTCCTTTTTAGGCACTGGAACAACATCTGCAACCCATTGTGGATAGGAGGTGACGACTAAGAATCCGGCGTTGAACCGCTTCATGATTCCAGTCTTGATTTTCTATGACATTTCTGGCCGCATGTGATTGACTTTTTGTTTTATCAGAGGGTAGTCTTCTTTTGTCGGCAGGCGATGGACCACGATATCAGTGTCGAGTCCTGGCATGTCTTTGTATGACCAAGAAAAGACCTCAACATAGTCACATAGTAACTGAGTTAAGCGCTTCTTGACACTAAGCTCCAGGTTGGAACCTAGCTTGACTTCTTTCTTGTCCTCTTCGGTACCTAAGTTAACGGTTTCAACCGGCTCTTTGTGGGGCTACATTGTCCTTTCTTCCCGTTGTAGTAACCTGGTTAGTTCCCCTGGTACATCACAATCTTCCTCACCTTCGACTTCGGCTTGGTAGATCAGATTTTCAAAGTCACAATACACCATAGCAAAATTGTTACCCATGGAATCCTGAGTGGATGTGGATCTGCATTTCGATATGTGAGTGCGGGTAAGAGCATAGCTATCTTTGACAAAATAAAAGGTAGAAAAATAAAAACAAAGATTCTAAAATTTGCATGCAAAAACATCCATGATTTATTGATGACATATGAAGATAAAGTAACAACCCTCACAAATGGATCGTTGTGCCTCGGGTAAGACACACGGTTTTAAAGTCTAAATTATTTAAATATTACAAGTCCAAAAAAATTTAAAAGACAATTACTCTTGAATAAAAGTAATAGGGACAAATTCTTTAGCCTCCCAATTACTGAGTCCACCACTGATGGTTGGGAAGGTCCACTTGTCCAGGTCATAATCACTATCACTGTCTTCCAGAGCATTGACTCCATGGTTGCTGATCCGCAAAGGTGGTCCCCTGGTGCGAGCACGAAGAACAACTCTTTGGGCTCCTGAAGTAAAAACCAATCCAATTTTGTCAGATTTGTAGGGAATATCCGGAAGTTGGCCCCAAATGGGACACCCATCTTCTTCGACTACTGCCTTGGCATCCTTTAGAGAGGCCATCTTCAGTGGAGGTCTGGTAATCTTCGGGACTTTGGATGATGTCTTGGTTGCCGCAACTGTTTGTGGGACCTCTTCAAAATTCTGGCACAGGGTCTCAATGAACTCACCATCCATTTCCCCGTACCTGGAAGAATTCAGGTGGCTAACCATGTATTCCTCTTCCCCATGGACTATGATGATCTTTTCCTTGACCGGGTACTTCATCATCTGATATAGGGTGGAAGTGACGGCACCGGCACCATGTATCCAAGGCCGGCCCAATAGAAAAGAATAGGAAGGGCGGATATCCATCACGTAGAAAGTTGAATCAAAAGTCTGAGTTCCAACTTTTATAGGGATGTCAACTTCTTTGTGCACTGTCCTCTTAGAAACATCAAAGGCCCTCACAATAATGTTGCCAGGCTTTAAAGTGATTCCCTCGCAGTCTAACTGGTCAAGAGCATTTTTGGGTAGGACATTCAACGATGAGCTAGTATCCACCAGAACGCGGGCTAGTGTAGTGCCCCTGCACTCAATGGAAACATGAAAGGCATCATTGTGTTTCCTTCCTTTGGGAGTTAAATCAACATCGGAAAAGCCCAATCCATTATCAGCAGTTAGACTGGCCACACAATTCTCAAATTGATCAATGGAGGTCTCTTGGGGCAAGTGGGCGGTCTTGAGAAACTTTACCAAGGCTTTGGCATGGGCCTCAGAACATAAATGTAAGGCCAACATTGATATTTTCGAGGGGGTCTACCCCAACTGTTCCACGATGTTATAGTCACCTTTCTTGATTATTTTTAGTATCTCTTCTATCTCCTTTCTAGAAGCTTCAAGAATAACCTCTGGATACGCCATCGTCTAGAAAAGCTCACACAATACCTCTTTGCCCCTTGTCTCGGTAGCAGGGATAACAGTAGGACTATCAATGGGAGTATCACTGGGAATGCTGGTAGGAGCGGAAGTGCGAATAATCACAGGAGTAGTAATGGTCCTTGAAGAAATCTCGGGTGAGAAGAATCTTCCACTTCTTGTTATCTTACTGGTCCCAACGATATTGCCGATGTCAGGATCAACGTCTCTTACAACTTCGTCTTTGATAGCCAACTGATCTTGCTTGACGCCATAGTAAGAGACGTCAGCCCCATAGTTCCAGGGAACAACTTTATCCGAAGAATATGGTATTGGCCCTGGCATGGTGATGATTAAGGGAGAAGATTTTGGAACAGATGTAATCCTAACGGGTCTTTTGGTGGAGACCCTGGTAGGATTGTTGAAAATGGTGATTATTGAGACATCTTCATAGGAATTTCTGGTGAGAGGAACTTTTTCAAACATGATTTATTTGTTAGCCATCAGGCGCTGGACGCCTATCTTCAGTAACAAATAGCCATTTGGTAGAGACATGCATAAGTGACAACTCTCATCACAGCCCGGGAAGAGACCGGCTTGCAATAGATTTCTTTTTATAGTCAAAAGGGGAGTAGTTAAATCATCCACGGAGGAAGCAAAATAGTCATCATCAACAGCGTTGACACCTTGACCATGTTTGGGCATTGGCGCCGTTATTACATTTGGTGTTTCTGGGGGATCAAACTCAATATCTTTCGCCTCGATAAGGTATTGTACCTTATTCTTCAAGGCCCAATAATCGTTCGTATCATGCCCCGGTCTTTCAGAATGATATGCACATCGGGCATTCGGGTTGTAGCGAGGAGAGGCAGTATTGGGGTTCTTGGGAGTTTCCTTTAGGGTTACCAGATTGGACTTCAAAAGATATGGCAAAACTTGAGACATGGTCATGTTAATTCGGGTGAATCGTCTCATGGGAGCTTCTGGCCTGCGCTGATAATTTTGCTGTTGATTTGCTACATGATTAGAAATCATAACAGCCCCTACCGTCAGGTGACGTTCAATTTTGTTTTGATTCTAATGGTTATATGCAACACTGACCTTCTTCTTTCTGTTAAAGGATTTCTTCATCGTGCTCGAGGATACATCTCTTGGAATTTTTCCACTTTTCATATCGACTTCTACCCGTTCACCAGTCATGATTAATTCAATAAATCTAGTCGAGGAGCTTCCGATCAGGTGGTTGAAGAACGGACCCGATAACGTGCCTAAGAACATATCCACCAATTCTCTGTCAAATAGAGGGGGTTGGACTCTTCCCGCGAGATCCCTCCATTTTTTAGCATAGGTTTTGAAACCTTCACCTGCACCCATAGACATGCCTTACAACTGTGTCCGAGTTAGAGCTAAGTAAGCATTATACTGGTATTGCGTGTAAAAGTGGCAGCCGAATCTTCACAATTACGAATATTGGTCCCTTCCAACTGATAGAACCAATCCAACTACGTCCCTGACAAGCTTTCTTGGAAAAAATGCACCCATAGGTTCCTATCAGTAGTATGGGGTTGAATTTTTTTGACGTAAGACCTTAAATGCAGCTTCAGACAAGAGACACCGTCATATTTAGCAAAAGTGGGGACCTTAAATTTATGCGGTATGACAACCCCTGAGACAAGTCCTAACTCTTCAAAATCCAATCTGGGTACCCTCTGGATCTCCATAGCATTCAGACGATCCTCTAGCTGTTTGTATTTATTATCAGCAGGAGGATACTGCTCCTCAGAGTAGTCAGCTTCTTCCTCTTCTTCAGACGCTGGGTGGTCATTTCCTTCCTTGTTCTTGCCTTCTTGATTATCCCCTTCACCCGATGATGTTGCAAAGTCTAGAGTTCGTCTGGCTGGTCCTTTTAACCTTCTTCCCAGATTCAAAACACCGGTTGTTCTCTTCACTTTCTTCTTCTTTTCTTTGATCAACAGAGTTTTCAAATCCTCTTGTCCTTTTTCCAGAGTCAAGAACATTTGTTGAAACTGAGCGTTCTGCGCTTGGAGATCCTTTACTGTCTATTCAATATCCATCTCACTGAAATAAACAGTATAAAGATAAGGACACTTGTTGTAAGAAACTTGTTTATGTTATGATGAATGACGATGCATATGCAAATGATTTCAAGGAAATTAGAGATTTAAATTTTCTTTAGACCAAAAGGAACACACGTTGCATTAATAAATCCAAGTTTGAGTACGTCATGCCTCTTTGGGCTTACAATGGAAGAAATAAAATAAAAAAACTCCTAAGATAAAAAGGTAGAACGCATCCCCTTTGGTGCGATGTAGGCATTCAAACACCACTTTTCATGAAGCTGCTTGGTGAGTTCCAAAACTTTCTTCTCACTGGCGTAGAATCGGGCCTCGAAGGTGTCTCTCTCTTCCTTTAGCTAAACCTAATCTCTTTGCAAGTCGTCGAGAGAGGTAAGGCATTACGAGACTTTGAGCACAATCTCACACCCACCTAAGATAAGGCTCAAGGGGAATAGAGTTTTTGCGTCCCAATGTCTTACTATCCACTTTATTTACCATCCTCCAAGCTCGTACAAACCTCTGATGGTAGCCTTGATCATCTCTTTCATAGTCGAACACCACACCTTGGATGAGCATCTCATGAGGACCATCTCTTCAGGCATACCCAAACTGTATTAAAGCTAAGCAAGAGTTGTAAGTGATACCTCCCCTAATACCAAGCAGAGGGACGTTAGGGAATTTCCCAAAATGGTCAACGATAGAAGTATCTTCCAATGATCTCGAACACCAATGAATATCAGAGTGGGTGTGGGACATCATCCTTTGAGACCATGTCAATGTTTGCTCGTTCTTCAATGTTGATCAAGGTAGGTGTGAAGTGAACCACTTGGCGAGTAGGGGAATACAACACAAGATAATACCTCTTTTCTTCACGGTGCAGGTATGGAAGCAATGTAAGATGTCTCCCAACAAGGTAGGTATGGGATTACGAGAGAGAAAGACTTTGATGGCATTTACATCTATGAGTTGGTCCGAGTTGGGGAATAGAACCAAACCATAAATGGGAAGAGCCAGGATGTCTTCAAAAGCTTGAAAATCCATATCTTCCCAGAATGAACGAGCCTTCTCCAATAGACACTTGGCTAGGAACCCTTTGACCCCGCTTCTTGTCACCCAATTTTATATGATGTCGGCTCTCTTCAGATGCAAAGCTTCGGTGATGACCTCAGGTTTCATAATCCCTTATAGACTGGTGAATGGCATCTGATCAAGCACTGGCACCCTAAATAGTAGAGAGAACTCTTCTAGTGTAGGTACCAACTGATAGTCAGGAAAAGTGAAGCAATGATGTATGGGATCAAAGAATTGGAAGAGCACACACAGCATCTCCTCTTGGAAATTGGAGGTAGCTAAATTGAGGAGTCGACCATATTTCCTGGTAAAAGGATAATCTCCGGGCACCCTTGATGCTAACTCTTAGAGCTGATGGTGTGCTTTTGCGATGCTGATTTGGATGGTGTTCCTTCGGACGGAGGTCATGGCCTGCAAAACAAAAACAAAGATAAATTCCTAAATCCTTGAAATGGTTAGTGAGAATGTGTATGATGTTATGATGTTTATGATGTTATTTACAAGTAAGCATATACACACAAGGCAAACAAGTCTTTATGTTTTAGGCTTGAATGAAGTCTTATAGGTAAGTACCCTCTTGAAGTTTAGTTGGCTCAACCTGTCCTAGTAATAGTAACCGAGTTATGAAGAATATCAATATCACCAACCTTTCTTTTAGGCATTGTCTCAGCACAATCAATCTTTACTTGTGGCCGAGATTGAAGGAAAATTGCGATCAAAAGCGCAGCGGAATTTAAAATTTTCCTTTAGCGATCCTTACGAATGAGCATGGTCAGTGATAGAAATATTTACCTCTTGTGGAGATTCAGACCTTTGATGTTGTGATCACGAGCGTTGATGAAGAACAACACCTCTACTCAGTCCACACGAACAGATCGCTTCCGGTCACAGTGCTAGCTGATCACGAACAGAAACCTTGAGTGAGAGAGAGAATCAAAAAAGAAATTGCATCAAGTGAAATTGATTCATCACAAGGGATCTATTTATAGAATCACTCGTGTGGGCTACAAGCTAAAAGCCCAATTAAGGCTATAAGCTAAAAGCCCAATTAAGCTTATGGACATCATACCTTATGATGTACCATATATCACTTATCCACGTGGTACCTTACCACTTTCCGTATTACACTTAAGTGCACCGTACCTTACGATGTTCCTTATTTATTATATCTCTCATCAACCTGTCCTTATGTGTGTGACCCTGTAGGTTTTCGCGACGTTGGCAATTATATTAAATCACACATTTAATATAATAAACAGTGAGCAGTATCTAGCAACACATCACTGTTACCCAAGTCACGAAAATGTCATGTGATCTGACCAAACCTTTTCCGTGATAATATTTGTGTTGTACAATTACCCTTTTGCCCTCATGTCTATATTAAACACAAGGCATACACTGTGTCACCCTTGTCCAGTTCAATATTGGGCCCTTAGACATTTATCCTGTTATGCAGGATGAGCAAATTCCATCTAGGTCACTCATGTCCCTTAGTATGCTTTGTGAAGTACCCATCAACCGTCTTTATAGTCATCCAGTTACGGATGACGTTTGATCAGCAATAAAGTACTTGACTCTACATCTAGGGTCCATAGTGGTTTCAGGTCGAAGGGTGGTATACACCATTATCATCATGAGAATAACTTATGACACTTTGCATAACATTCTATGTAGTATTCTCATAGCGGGTCAATCCAGTATAAATATTACTCCTAATATCCATGCCTATGTCAAGACTTGATAACTCCTTATCTATGATCCATGAGATGTGATCATCAATCTATCTTCATAATAATCTTAATGCTTTAATGTTATCCCACTTCACATTAAAGCTTGACTACGGATACTTTAATAATAGTGTCTTATGTTTAATGGGATCTCATGATTAAATCACACTTAACATTTCATTAAACAAATAAACCATTCTAGGGACTTTATTATTTTGGAAAGCAAACATAATAAAGAAATTCCTTTTATTATTAATAAATAATTCGATACAAGTACCAAAAGTATTGGCCTCTAGGGCTTACACCAACAGAGATATCCCAAAAGTCCAATCTCAATGAGTGTAGTATCGAGTATCAACCAATTTTTAGCTTTCCACCGAAACCGGTTATCTCACTATGTCCTAATGGCTAAGTTGTTCAACTACGGTACTAAAGTCAGTTAGTGCTTCATGACGCCACTCAACGGCCCCGTATTCTCCTCGATTAAACACAAGGGATATCGGTACCAACAAATGTGTCACACTAACATAGCCATTGCTTCAACCATATCGGTCTATGCCGTACAGTTTCCACAATCTATTGCTACTTACCTAAAAAGGTGTCCCCGATCCGCATAGAGGCTCAACGCAAACCCAAACAAAGAACCATAATGTAAATCAAACAAGTCAGACAATGAAAGCAAGTAAAGGTGATCTAGCCCTAAGGTAACCCCACTTTTAAGTTCCCTAGCAGAGTCGCCTGTTCTGTAATGCGGTGGAAGAACTGACTTGGTGTTTTGCGTTTGATCACAATTATTGCGGATAGCAAGAGTCACCACCGACTTTTCTTTTATCCAATAAGGAAAGGTTGAAAAGAACAGGAGAGACCTTTAGAGATTATTTCTTGAGTTCGGGGGGTAGGTTATGAAAAGGGAAGGTGTTAGCACCCTTTTCATCCGTAGTTTTCTACGGGCTCTTAGTTGCTTGCTAGATCACTTGCTTTTTGTTTGAAAATGTGTTTGTGATGTGGGTTTTGAATGTATTTTGAAAACATCTTTGTAATGGTTCTCGTCTCTATAAGAACGCGTACAAAAAGCTTTGTCTTTTGAAAATGTTTCAAGTCAAAGTGTTGGTGTATAAAATGTTTTTGTTGTAAGCAAGCGAGCAACTAGAAGCATCCTACCTACTCAAAAGGTCTAATGTTCTTTTCCTCCTCCTTTAGATGTTTCTATCTTACCATTTATTTGGTAAGAAGCCCCATCGTTGGATGTGAAGGGACAGGCGCGGGTCAATCATACAATCATAGAAGGCAACTTGTGAGACGCTTTAGCAATTTTTCCATAAGGGACTAGATCGTTTTACTGAAGGTAACCTTGAGGGACATCGAGGGGCTACGATCTCTTTATCGAAGGTTCTTTTCTAAAGCGTCCCATATTCGAGGGACATGACTATTTTTCTGAGGCAACAAGCGAGGTTACCCTAGAGGTGCGCGTGTGAAAGTGTGTTTGATTCAAGTTAATTTTTTTATTAGGGTTATCGAGCGATTTATTTTAAATCTTGCCATGCATGCCTAATTACTATACAGTATAAGGAAAACAGTAAATTGCGAAAATTAAAATTCTACGCTATTACCAAGCTTTCGGGAATGGGGGTACAAATTTACAAATAGGGATGGATCAATGCGATTAAAAGTACGAATAGAAAATCAATACAACCAAATCGAATTGAACCATGAATTAAAACTATAACAATCTATGAAGTAAAAATTAATTAACAAAGTAAAAATATGGAAATAAAATTTCTTGGTATTTTGTTTGTGAAAATTTTTTAAAAAAGAAAGTAAAGATCTATTATATATATATTTTTTGAATTTTATCATGTGGAAGTTAAATAATTTAAAAGAAAGTTAACCAATGAAATTATTCACCATTTTTCTTAAATTAAAATTTAGAACTAAGTTACAAAAATTATCTAACAAAATATCATGAGTTATTAAATTAAAACAAATAAAATCAAAACTAACAAAACAAAGTAGAAGGGTGGTGTTAAACCGAATATGGGTGTGTGAGGTAGAAATCTGGATGGGCTAGAAAAGAATTGTAAAGCCCAATAGTTTTTTTTATTTGCCAAAAAGAAAACACTAAACTCAGAAAAGAAAAGGAAAACGTCCCAGGGGGGTCTCGAACCCGAGACTTCTCCTCCAAAGCATCACGTCTTAACCAACTGCACCATTCACTCATTCATTTATTTATTTACCTTTGCTAATATATAATTTAAAGTTTAGAAATTGGGTTGGACCAAATAGAATAGGCGCAAACCCGATTCTGGAAAGGAAAGGGAAAGGGTTTTGAAACCCTAAAGAGACAGGAGGCACCGCTGGCATGTCATAGGGAAGAGGCAAAATTAAGATTTTTGTTGTTCCAACAAAAACAATTAAAAACCATAAATAATATTTTCATCTTTCTCAGGACCTTACTCTCTCTATTCTTAAACATGAGCCTTTACCAATTCATCATCGCAATCAACCAAAGCCACAATCTCTAAATCAACAAACCTAAACTCATCGATATATCTCCCAAGAATGAAGTCTCTAAAATCACAAGGAAGACCCAATTCTCTTCTCATCAACCTCAAAGCATGCACATGAAGAGTACCATTCAACAACTTCTTCACCCTCATAACAATCCAAAAGCTCTCTCCTTTTTGCAACAACACTTCCAACAATATCAACTCCTTCATCTTCCTCGTGATTCTGACTCGGTCCTCCAAACGGGTTTGGGCTGAAATAACAGGTTTTTTCCATCGTTTTTGGTTGAAGAGGAAAAAGGGTGAGAATGAAGTTGTGGTTGGTTGGAAGATTCTGTATCTGGAGGTCGATAATGGATTCACTTCATTGTTGGGTCGGAGGAGATTAAGGTGGCGGTGCACGGCCAATAATGAAGCACCGACTGTGGTGTTGGGAGGTGTATCGGTGGAGGTTAGAGGCAGATTGGAAGGGGAATTAAGAAGTTGTGAACATGGGAGTTTTGTCAGATTGAAGAGGAAGATTGAATGAAATTCGGATTTGGCATGGAGTTGCGAGCTAGGGCTTTGAAGAATATGGGAATGGTGAAAATCCACCGGGAAGATGCAGTTTGGAGGAAGACAAAATTTTTTTTACAGCTTTGTGTATTATTTCTCTTTTCCTTGTTTCACATAATTCTGTTTATTTTGGTTTAAGGTCTACTATTCTTACATCTCAAAAAATTCACAGCATAAAAGAGCAATAATAAAGATATAGGTCCCAGAATTAACAGCAATATAAGACACAACAGGCTAAGAATTCTCATGATATTAAGAAGATGATGAAATGAGGAAATCTGACTAACCTGTAAGTGGAGATTTGAAGTCAAAGCCTGATGATGAAGTACAAAGAAGAAAAGAAAGAAAGAGTTGAATACAAAAACTAATTAAAAAAGATTTCTCTATTTGTATTTCCCAAATATCACCACTCCGAATGATATGCAGAAGTATGAATATGGGATTGAAATTGTTGAAATTATTGTTGGAATTGTATACTGGTGATTTTTTTCTGTCTTTTTTTGCTTCTTGTTTTCTATCCGGATCCCCTACAGTGTTTTTTTTTGCTGTATTTTTATAGTGAAATGAGGGTGGATTTTGGGGGGAAAACTATAGAATTTGAACAATTTTGTATACTGTTTCATTGCTTTTTGTTGCAGTTTTTTCATTTGCTTACTTGGTGCAATTGCTGGACTAATTTGGACTATTGGAGCTGGGCTGATTTGGACTAATCTGTAGGCTGGTTTTGTAGCAGGTTTTTGTAGGATTTGGGACAACAACAAAGCTATTGTTTTTTAGCAAGGTTGGACTGTTTTGCTTCGTAGAAGGCTGATTTTCTTTACATGTTTTGGGCTGTTTTATAGGCTAGGTGATATCTTTCTGTCTCTTTCTCTTTCCCTCTTCATCTTTCTATGACATAAAGCAAATTCTGCTTTCTAAAATTTCTGAAGGGTTTGACAGTTTAAGAGATGATGACATATTTGAGGTTTTGGCTATTTGTTAGCCTGCTATATTTGAATTGCTACTGCCTTGTTTGTTTTTGCTTACTGCACTATTGACATGCAGCCGCTACTGGCTACTGGTGCTGCTATTAGACGTTTTTGCACTGCTTGTTGTTTTATGTTGTTTTGAGTTTGTCTTTGCATTTTTGCCCTACTGTCTTGAGTTGTTGCGCTGCCTGCAATTTAGTAGTTCTACCAGTTGTTTAGCTATTGTTAGACAATTTTCCTTTACTATTTTGACAGTTTTGGGCTTTCAAGTTGCTTGTTGTTTTACTAGTTTTGTAGCAAAATTATTTGTAAATTTCTTTTCCTTTTGTGAACCAAAACCAAAATTTTGTGATTTGCAAAATAGGAGAAGAAAGCCCATGAACAAAAACCAACCCTTTGAACTTCTGATCTCGAACACGGACCCTAATGATGAAATGAAAACTCTTAACAATTAGTTCTTGAATTTTCACATGTTAGCTAACTTTTTCTTTCTTTTGTTACATGTACGAGCAATTTGGACAATGGATAAAATTGATGAAGAGCGGCCTTATGTGCTTGATGAAGACTTGAAGATGATGAAAAATCAATTCTTTAGGAATTTTGTATTATTGCGACTTTTGTAACATTGCGGTTTCCATTTGTGATTTGAATTTTAATACTTGGAGACTTATAAAATATATTCAAATTCACTTTTAAATAAAAATGATGCCTTGTTGTAAATCATGAATTCTTGAATAAAGTTGAATAATCTTGAATTCCAAAGCGACTTAAGAAAAAGTCTTGCATTTGAATAATGACGCGCTTGAAAATATATGAATAACCATGAAATTTGAATTAGGTTTGACAATTTGATTTGGTTCATGAGAATTTTGACTTAGATAAACCATGAATCAAAGCATAACTTTAATCATGTTTGCATTCCAAAGTTCTAATGAATTTGAGCAACCTTTAGCGAACTCGTTCTTTGATACCTTGAATTCAAAACAACTCACACGAATGAACTGTAGAAGATTTGGACGAAACATGTGATATCGTGTAATTCTTTGCTAACCTGGATTGAAATCAAGGACATTATTCATATGAATCCTTAAATCATTTTCACCAAGACCATAAATCGATTTTCAACATTTCAATCTATATTATAAGAAACATCTTGTTCGAACTAAATATGAATCTCCTGATTCAACATCTCATTTTATGGACAGTCTCAACATGAGAATCATAACCTTTGAGAAAACAATTAGAAGTTGAGAACATTCTAAATCAAGAAAATGACCTATGACAAATTGATAATCTCCAAAGTCTTTTAAACACAATTTCCTTCGATTCTTAAAGAGGACTTGTTGATGACATCGCTCAAGACAATGTCAAAAAATAGTCGTCTCGGGATCTTGAAAATAGAGGACATTACGACTCTTGGAAGGAAGGCCAAAATTATCTGAAATTAGGTCAGAACCAGAAAGTGACCTCTAAAATATTTGAATTTCCGATGATCTTTAGCACATAATCAGCTCTTGACTTGTGAAGAGAAATTGGAGATGACGTCAAGGAGAGTCATACACAAACAGAACCGCTCAAAACTATGGATTAATGAAGAAGTTACAATCGTTTGAACTTGATCTCGCAAAGGTCAACTTTTGGGTCAATGGAGTCATTTTTAGTCATCTGAACCATTGACTGAGCAAACTTGCAATGTGAGGTTAGAAACTCGGCACAAACATCCTTGAGGAGACATGAAGATCTATGAAGACCATTTGAAACCTTGGAGACTCAATTTTCTTTGGGAAATAACAAACCCTAATTATTGACTTACTGCCTAGGAAGAGAATCTATCTGATCAACTTTTGAGCCAAATTGAGTAATTGAGAAACCCTAGGATAGTATCTTTAATAAAAAACGGGAGGGAAAATTTTGGGGTACTGAAAACCTGAAAGGGCGGTCCAGGAAAAATTTAGGGATTTAAAGCGTAAGACTATGTCCCGTTAGATCACTTTATAGCCAATTTTCAGTATCAGCTATCAAGCTCAAATGGTACTAATCAATCCAGTCAGCTTCGGACAAACATCGAAGAGATGAGACACTCAAAGACATAAAGGCAATAGTAGAATGGGAACCCAATGGGATTATTTCACATAACTGTTTTTTCTTTGTACACTATTTTGTATTAGTTTCATTCTTATGACGACATTCTCTTACTAGGATGTTTGTCTCCTTGTATAAAATTTCTTCAAATTAATACAAATCTATTCCTTTGAAAATGCAAAACTATTTGTTTTTATTTTTCTGTTTTGTTTGCATAAACGTCCAGTGATTATTTTTGAACATATGCATTTGAATGTGATTACTATTTATAAATATACGCATAAAAAACACAAAGACAATGGCTTTAAGAAACGGGACAATGTCTAAAGTCCATCCACAAAATCCCCACAGAAACTTTCTTCAGCAGGTACAGAGGCAGGGGCATCCTACTATAAGATCACTACCATATTCTCAGCATACAGCTTAATGAGGTCAGGTATTCTTATATCCCCGACAAAACAAAAATCTATAATTACTGCTCCGAAAATAAAATTCCCTAGGGAAGTCGCCAAGCTTTTCGGATTCCCCAATAGGATTCCATAAAAATCCCTAAGCAGTTCATGGAGTTTCCCTTTCCCAACAAAGTTTATTTCTCTAACGACAGAAATCTGTTTCCCAGCATTTCAACTTCAAACAAAATCTGAAGACCTACATTCTTCACCCCCAACAACAATCAGGGATTTATTTTCCCTAATTCAACAACACTGCAATAGAACAACTGATACGTTCATACATTGAATTCATGTATCATTCTACAAACATCATAGAATATGAAACACATATGCATATATCACAAGCTCATTTATTTTGAGAGCATCATGTAATTCATACATCATGACATCGCATGAAACTGTTTCACCTTTTCAGGTTAAATTATAAGATAAACAAACACTACAAACAAATACAGCAGGCCACAGATTAATGCCCGAAACCAGACGGGGAAAATATCTATGTGAAAAACATTGCCAAGTTCTAGATTAATACATGTAGCAAGCCAGGACAACTATCTGTGGATGACTGATTATGGATTAATACCTGAAACCATACATGAAAGCTATCTACATGAGCAAATTGAAGATTAATACCCGAAACCAGACGAAAAACTATCTTTCTTTCTAAGGTCAGTGTTGTACCCCAAAATTTTCCCTCCCATATTTCTCAAAACATTTCAAGAAAGATCCCCAAGTTGCTCAAGGTAGTCCAAGGGTTGGCCAGACAAGCTCTCTCCTAAGGCAGTCTACCTGAAATTAGGGTTTCATGTTGCATCAAGATAATTGAGTCCAAGGGATCCCAAATTCCCAACAATGTCCTAATATGTTCTCAATATCATCCATGTCAAGTTTCAAGTCTTGCAGAGGAAGTTTGCTCAGTCAATTGCCCAAAGGCCTGAAAATCGACTATGTTAGGGCAAAAGTCAACGGTGGCCCACATACAGTCAAACTTCAATATTTTTAGTCAACATCCTCATTTTGAAGTATATTTCATCATTTGATCAAGGGTTGATCATGATTCATCATGGATTTCTCATAATTCATCAAGAACCAAAAGTTGCTAAATTAGGGTTTTGTAGGAAAAGTCTACTCAACTTTGACCAAGCATACCTTTCTCATACTTTATGAGAAATGACCCATCCAAAGCTCATTTTTAAGATGATATAATTCCCTACAATCCATATTCATCTTTCGAGTTCAAAATATGCACTCACAAGAAGTTATGAATTTGGACAATATAGGTCATTTTGAAAAGTCAACAAAAACACCTTTTTTGTCAAAGCTTCATACATGAGCATGGAATTTCAAATTGAGATGAGACCAAAAGGGTTGATTAGAGGACATCTCAAGATTTCTAAAAAGTCAAAGAACACCTCCAAATAGTTAAAATTGAGGAAGTTATGCATTGGTGAAGTTGACCTTTTCTGCAAAATAGCCAAAAGTCAACTATCCCCAAAACATCAATTTTTGCCAAATGGGCCCAATCTTTTTCACTTGTTTTGAGTTGGAAACATAGTCCACGAGCTCTAGCCATTGCCACTTGTCATTATCATGTTTTTATTATTTATTTTGATTTTGATTTGATTTAAATCAATTTTAATCAAAATAAATCATGAGAAAATCCAAAATATTAATAACAAAAGATTTTGTGCTTGTTTCAGGTTTCAATTACAGCTAGCATCAAATCAAACTCGTGCAAGGAATTAGGGTGGACAAAAAGATTGATTTTAGGCCAATTTTGGAAAGATTTTTAAGGTGTATCAAATCAAGATCCAATTCATTGATGGGGGAAGATTGAGATCAGTTATCAACCCTAATCCATTCATTGATACATATAAAACGAAGGCAGACTCAAAACTAGGTTAGAAAGAGGCGCATGAACCAGGGCAAAACTTGAAAAAATACCAAGAAAGTGCAAACACGAATTCTTATTTGCAGGCATCCTCAAGGCCTTCTAGTTATCCCAATCGATTCCTGGGAGTGTAAGCAACCTAAAGCAATCAAGAACAAAGCCTTTCCAGTACCAAAAAGCACTATAAGTCATCCACGACATTCATGAATTTTTGAATTCGGTTTGCATGATTTATGCAATGTTAGGATGACTTAATCATATATTGTTGATCCATATAACATTTGCAGGCTTTCTGCATCATTTAATTTCATTTATATGCCCTGTACAAGATTTCACCATTGCTAGGGTTGCTTGTGTCGATTTGGGATTTTCTTTTACAGGCTAAATTAGACCATGAAAGGGCCACCATTACACTCAGGAGGTCCAGACGAATCAATTAGTGGCCCTAGTGTGTATTTATTTTGCTCATAGTTGATTTTGAGAATGCACAGGTCTGTAGTGACGGACAAACGTCCGTAGGTAAAAGTGTTTCACTTTTACCAATGGTGCAAAGGAGGGAGACGAAGACGTGGCTTCATCTAATTTGTCCATTTGAATTTCAGCGCGAATATTTTATTATTTCTTTTGTTTATTATATAATAATTATTATTGATTGTATGTACAAATAAGAACAAGTGCTGAAGTGGTAGTGAGGGCGTGGATATTGCTTCAGGACCTGGGTTCGATTCCCAGGTCCCCCAAATATTTCATGTATTTTTCCTTTTTAGGATTCAGTGCGTATACAAGCCAAGGGTCCATCATGTGACCTCAAGATCCAGTCTGCCAAGTGGCCAGATGGCCAAATCTGATGGCCATCCAGGAGGGAACACCAAAATCCTAGTCAAACGCGTAGTATTGGATCCCACAAGTCAACATGGACTTCAGATTGTTGGGCCCAGAAGTTGCTTCTCATACCCTCTAATTTGCTTCTACAGGCCCAATTCCTTATCCTTTTTTTTTCTTTTTATATTTTATTTTATTTATTTTAATTTATTTATTTATTTACTAACCAATTAAATTATTTTCTTTTTTATCAAAAAATCACAAAATATTACTTTTCATAAATTAGGTCTAGATTTTATTTTTATTAAAAAATTAATTAATTAAATTAGGTTTGTTAATTTAGATAACTTCAATTTCTTTTTTGTACATAATTAAAATTAATTAGAACAAATAGGTTTTATTTCTAATTTAATTATATTTTCTTTTTCCTAAAAAATAACCAAAACATAAAAAATAGGTCATGTAATTATTTTTATTAATTAATTTAATTAACTAATTATTTGTACATTTAATTTTAAAACCTAAATTCTTTTCTTTAAAAAATATGAAAAACAACAAAAAACCATTTTTCTTTTAATTAGGTTTGAAGGGTCGAAACCCTATTTTCTTCCCGATCTTAATTTTTTCGCGCGTTTTATTTTTATTATTTATCATATTGATGTAACTGCCTACAGTTTGTAATAGTTTAATTAGGATGTTTATTTACATTTACCGCTTTACATTTCAAAGGGTTTGTTTTTGGCTATGTAAATACCCGAAGCCTTGTAATAGAGTAGTTTAATTTCCGCACTTTAAAATTCCGCAAAAATATTTAACTGTTAGATGTATGACATTAGGATGCATGACAAGAATGTATGTAATTTTAAAACAGTTAGATAACCCTAACATGTGCAAAGATAATAAATCTGAAATTGAATCACTCGCACATGCGCACTCCTAGGGTACACTCCCACTTGGTTGCCTTCGGTAAACAGTCATTGAGTATAGGATGCTTTAGTGGTCGTCCTTTTGTTTAAAGATCATAGTTGCCTCAGAAAGGTTGCCTCGGATGTTGTTGCCTCGGATAAATTGATCTAAGACTTTAGGGTTATTACTAAGACGTCCTAACATTGCTTTAGTGATCGTATGTCCCTTTTGAATTGACCCTCAAAATTCCAACGACAGTGCTACCTACTCACTAATAGTGGGATAACATTGTCTAAAGGAAACAAACATAGAATGATTCTTTTTTTTCCGAGTAGGTAGATTAGTTCTTAAGTACTTGCTCAATCAAAACAAATTTCTTTTCACACTTACACTCCTTTTCAAACAAAGTCTAAAAAAACACTTCATTACACTCTTGAAGACAGAAGCAAGAGTTAAATCGAAGTCAAAACAAAAACTTTTCAAATCACGCAAACACAAAGAAAACAATTTTGAAAATGATGAACAAGTACCTAAGAGCCCGTAGATAACTACGGATAGAAAGGGTTATAATACCTTCCCTTTCTATAATCTACCCCCCGTACTCAGAAATATCTCAAAAAAAGGCATTTTTCTGTGCTTTTTTCCTTTCCTTGTTGGATAAAATAAAAGTCGGTGGCGACACTTACTTTCCGCGACATTTTGCAAACACAAACACAAAAGCAAACCAGCAATTCTTAAAAAAAAAAAGGAAACACGTCCCGGTTCTGGCCATTGTTTCACAGAACTGGAGACTCTTCTGGGGACTTAATAAGTGGGGTGTATCTTAGGAATAGTTCATCATATTGTTTTCAATTGTTTGATCTGTTTGCTTTATCTTTGTGGGTTTTGAATCGGAGTTACTATAGATCCTAACCCAGATCTGGGGACACCTTTTAGTTAAGTAGCAATAGACTATGAGGGAACTATACGGCGTAGACCGATACGGTTGAAGCAGTAGCTACGTTGGTGTGACACATTAGTTGGTACCGATATCCCTTGTGGAGGAACAAGGAGAGTATGGGGTTGATAATGGGTCATTAAGCATCAACTGACCTTAGGACCTATAATTGACTAACTTGGTCATAGAAAAGTAGCAGAATGCTACACTCATTGAGACCATACTCTCACGATGGTTTCGGCCGCAAGAAAAGATTGCTAAGCTGAAACTATGACCGGTCGAGGATGGTCAGTGATATTGAGAACCTCTAGAACCCGGTTACTATTACTAGGACAGGTTGAACAAACTAAACTGTAAGAGGGTAGTACCTAAACTTCTTTGCCCTTACCATGTTTGCTATCTGTGATACCTGTGGTGTGTTTTTATCATGACATCATGAATCATAACATCGCATGCATATTTCATTAGACTAACCATTTCAAAGACCGAGGGGATTCATCTTTGTTCTGTTTTGTAGATCATGGCTTCTATTCGCAGAAATACCATTCGGATCAACTTCGTGCAGGTACCTGCTCAGCTTAGAGAGTTGGTTTCAAAAGTTCCTAATACTTCTTACTTTGTTAGAAGACATGGTCATCTCCTCAGCCTGGTCACTTCCAAGTTGGCTGAGCAAATGATGAGCGTGTTGTTCCAGTTCTTTAACCCGTTGCATCACTATTTTACCTTCCCGGACTATCAGTTGGTCCCTACTTTGGAGGAGTTTTCTGATTTACTTGGTATATCTATTCTAGAGCAGACACCCTTTACAAGTTTGGAGATAGCTCCTAGACCGAAGGATATTGCTTCAGCCCTACATCTAACAATGGCTGATGTAGTATCTAACTGGGAGATTCAGAGTGGGGTTAAAGGCGTCTTAGCTAAGTTCTTGATTGATCAAGCTCAACAGTTCTGGGATAGTTTAGACTTTCAAGCATTTGAAGACATCCTGGCTCTCTTCATTTATGGCTGGGTTCTGTTCCTAAACTCATATTCTTTTGTCGATGTGAATGCAGTCAAGATCTTCATGTCTCGTAACCCAGTGCCTACTCTCTTAGGTGATATTCTGCATGCTCTTTATACCCGTACTGTCCGGAGAAGGGGAACTCTCATGTGCTGTACACCATTGCTGGCGAGGTGGTTTATTTCTCACCTCCCCAAATCTGTATTGAAGAATGAGGAAGGTACGGGTTGGGCTTACAAAATCATGTCCCTTGCTCATACCGACATCCTTTGGAGTACGAAAGATATATAAAAGGTAGCTGTCATTGATCGGTGTGGGGAATACCCCAATGTTCCATTGCTGGGAATTAGAGGAGGAATAACCTATAATCCTTGTTTGGCCTTATGACAGTCTGGACGAGCTCGAAGGGACGGTCCTCATGAGTTGCTGCTTCCAGACATTGTCTTTGACTTCCAGGGGTATGTTGAGGGACATCGCCACAGATTTATATGAGCTTGGGATAGGGTGAACAGGTCTTATCCACATGAGCTAGGAATGAAGACTTCTCTCCCGATGCAACCGTATCTCTAGTGGGTTCGAGCCTGTGATACGGTGGGAAGAACTGACTGTTTTTTGGAATGCTGGTTTGCTTTTTGCGTTTGTTTTCGCAAAATGTCGCGGTAAGCAAGAGTCGCCACCGACTTTTATTTTATCCAACAAGGAAAGGAAAAAAGCCCATAAAAATTCCTTTTTCGAGATATTTCTTGGGTTCGGGGGGTACATTATAGAAAGGGAAGGTATTATCACCCTTTCTATCTGTGGTTATCCACGGGCTCTTAGGTACTTGCTCAATTGTTTTCAAAATTATTTTCTTTGTGTCTGTGGGTTTGAAAAAGTTTTTGTTTTAAAACATCGATTTAACTCTTGCTTTTACCCTCAAGAGTGTAACGAAGTATTTTTGAAAACTTGTTCGAAAAGGAGTGTAAGTGTGAAAAAAATTTGTTTTTTGAAAGAGCAAGTATCTAAGAACCATTTACCTACTCGAAAAAGGAATCTTTCTATGCTAATTTCCTTTAGACAATACCATCCCACTATGAATGAGTAGGTAGCACCGTCATTGGAGTTTAAGGGTCAATTCGAATGAGGGACATACGGTCACTAAAGCATTGTTAGGACGCCTTAGCGGTAACCCTAATGTCTTAGATCATTTGTTTGAGGCAACAACATCCGAGGCAACCATTTCGAGGAGACTATGATCTTTTAGACAAGAGGACGAACTCTAAAGTGACCTATACTCAATGATCGTGTACGAAGGCAACCAAGTGGGGTGTACCCTAAGAGTGCGCATGTGCGAGTGTGTCATTTTCAGTTATTTTTTATCTTTGTACATGTTAAGGGTAATCTAACTTGATTTTAAGATTAACATTCATTCTTGTCATGCAAACCATATTATCAAACATCTAGCAGTTATAATTTGCAGAAATTAAAATGCGGAATTTAAATTACAAGGCGTCGGGTATTTACATCGCCAAAGACAAACCCCTTTGAAAAATAAAATAAAGCGATAAAAATAATTAAAAGTCATATTTAACTATTACAATCCGGAAGCAGGTACATTATTGGATAAGGAAAAGTAAATCGCGGCACAAAATTAAATCAGACGCATGATTAGGGTTTTGACCCTTTTGGTTAAAGAAGAAATCTTTTTAGGTTTTTTTGTTGTTTTTATTTAAGGAAAATAAATTAATCCTAAATTAATTACTAAATTAAATTAAATAAATTAATTAATGAAAAAAAATTAATGATATATTTTGGGTTTTTGTTATTTAGGAAAGAAAATAAAATTAATTAAATTTGTGGTTAATATCTAATTAAATCTAATTAATTAAAATTATTTACAAAAATGTGTTGAAGTTTTCTAATTAAAACCTAGTTAATTAATAAATTTATTAAGAAAAATAAAAGTTAAAAATTTGATTGAAATAAAAAATATTTTTTTTTGTGACTTTATTTAATAAAAACAGAATTTTGATTGGTTAGAAAAATTAAATAAATAAAATAAAGTAAATAAAATAACTAAATAAAGTATAAAGGGGATGAGGAGTTGGGCCTGTTTTTGTGGTGTGAGTAGCAATTTCGTGGCCCATTATCAGCTGGCCTTTTTGACTTTCTGGGATCCAGTACATGTGCATTGACCAACGCTTTTATGGACCTTCAGACCCTAGCCATCAGATCTGGCCAATGGCCATCTGGCACTTGGATGCATGAGGGAGTATGATGGACTGCATATAGGTGCCTGTATGGGAATACCTGAAAAGCAAAATTATTGAGAAAGTGGAGGACCTGGGATTCGAACCCAGGTCTTGGAGGATATACATTGCTTGCTTTGTCACTACACCACATTGTTTCAATTGTTATTATAATATAAACAAATAATATTATATGAAAACAAAATAATTGCCAGAAAAAAACAAAAAGCGCGCGTGATATTTGAATTGGCCAGTGGATGGATGCCATGCGTCATCCCTGACCTCCCAACCGTGGCCAAAAGTTTCACCACCTATACCAACGGACAGGGGTCCATAGCTACAAGCTTGCTCGTCTCAAAAATCCTTCTCAGGCCACAAAAATGAATTCCAAGGGCATGGTTGTGTTCGTCTCACCCTCCCGGTCACAACCATGTCCATTATGGGGGTCAATTTTACCTGGAATAGAAACGCCCAAAAACAAGAACCGAACCCTAACAATGGTGGTTCTTCATACATAACATATAAATGAAATTAAACAATGCAAAAAGTTTAGACATGTTCTTGTGATCACGAATGTACCATTAGTTTGTTCAATGGATGCCAGAATGCTTGAAATCGAAATCAAGTACAGAGCTATGTTACGTGAGACTTACAGGGCGTTTGGACATCTGAAAATGCTTGCTTTGGATCCAGGTAGCTTGTGTGAATGATCAGGAAGCGATTGAGACCACTCTCGTGTCCTGAAACGGCCTCTAACTTGGACTTTGGTCTCTCACTTTTTTGTGAATTTTTCAATTCTTGTCCTGCCTCTCTCCACAGTTTTTCAACCCTGATTTTCGTCCCTCCTGCTTGCTTATGTAATGCTGAGTGTATTAGGTCAATAAAATTGATCCAAATCTTGCCTTATCAATGCTTGCATATTTGATTTTATCTCCCTTTACAAACTTGCCAATTTTTCCTAATTCCAATATTTTTGCACATGATTTGGTTTGATTCGAATTTGATGATGATAATGATTGTAATCAAAGCCTGAAATAGCCAAAATATCTTGTGTTATCAAAGTGTTGGATTTTATATGATTTTATTTGATTTAAAATGAATAAATTCAATTAAAAATTAAATTAAATAATAAAAATTAAATATTAGCACATGGCTGAAGCTAGGGCATGTGGGAAATGATTCAAACTCAAATCAAGTGGAAAATAATGGGCCCATTTTACAAAATTTGATGTTTTGGGGATAGTTGACTTTTGGCAATTTTGCAAAAGTCCAACTTCAACAATGCATAACTTCTTCAATTTTGAACTTTTGGGAGTGTTATTGGACTTTTTAGAAATCTTGATTTGTCCTCTAACCAACCCTTTTGGTATCATCTCATTTTGATATTCCATGCTCAAGTTATAACCTTTGGAAAAAAAGGTGTTTTTGTTGACTTTCAAAAATGACCTATAATGTCCAAGTTCATAACTTCTTGTGAGTGCATTTTGTGAACTTAGGGTATGAAGATGGATTGTAGGAAATTGCATCCTATTAAAAATGAGCTTTGTATGGGTCATTTATCATAAATTATGAGAAAGTTATGCTTGGTCAAAGTTGAGTTGACTTTTCCTACAAAACCCTTATTTAGCAACTTTTGAGTCTTGATGAATTTTGAGTAATCCTTGATGAATCATGATCAACCCTTGATCAAATGATGAAATATCCTTCAAAATGATAATTTTGACAAAAAATCTTGAAGTTTGACTGTTTGTAGGCCACAGTTGACTTTTGCCCTAGCATAGTCGATTTTTGGACCTTTGAGCAATTGATTGAGCAAACTTCCTCTGCAAGGCTTGAAACTTGACATGGATGATCTTGAGAACATATTAGGACATTGGGGAGCACTTGAGGTCATTTTGACTCAAGGATCTTGATGCAACAGAAAACCCTAATTTGGGGTTGACTGCCTTAGGAGATAGCTTGTCTGACCAACTCTTGAGCAACCTTGAGCCACTTGGGAGATTTTTCTTGCAATGTCTTGAGAAATATGGGAGGGAAAATTTTAAGGTACAATAGCTGCCCCTGTTCAATCTTCTTAAACCCGAGGATGTAGATTGGCTTTCATGCCTTTCGTGATCCGAAGGTGGAAGATGATTGAACACTAGAGTGCCCAGAAATTTGCACTCGCATGAAGTGGTATCAGCCTTGTGATGTCGGGAATGGGCTTACAGATGCCATTTGGAGATTGCTGGTGGGATGATGGGCTTAAAGATGCCATTTGAAGGAGCGTCGATCGCATAAGAGATTCCTTAGCGAGAACTTGCATACCTGTTGTTGTGGAAGATTCCGCTGGGGGAGTCTGATCTTCCTGAGATTTAGGAACTTGCCTGTACTTCAACTGAGAGAACATCTCTACTGAGTTTTAAGAACTTGTCTGTAATTCAACTGAGGGGGAAACATCTTCATCGAGATTTAAGAACTCGTCCGTAATTCAACTGAGAAAAACTCTGCTGAGATTTAGGAACTCGTCTGTAATTCGACGGAGGCACTTTGTCTAGATTTCGAACCTTATATGTAATTCAAATGAGGATAATTCGGTTGAGATTTAAGAACCGGTCAGTACTTTGAATGAGGGAAACATCTTCATCGAGATTTAGGACTTATCTGTAATTCAACCGAGGATAATTCTGTTGAGATTTAAGAATTGTCAGTAATTCGATGGAGGAACTTTGTCGAGATTTAGAACCTTATCTATAATTCAACTGAGGATAATTCGGTTGAGATTTAAGAACTTTTCAGTACTTCGACTAAGGGAAACATCTTCATCGAGATTTAGGACTTGTCTGTAATTCAACGGAGGATAATTCTGTTGAGATTTAAGAACTGTCAGTAATTCGACGGAGGAACTTTGCCGAGATTTAGAACCTTATCTGTAATTCAACTGAGGATAATTTGGTTGAGATTTAAGAACCGGTCAGTACTTCGATTGAGAGAAACATCTTCATCGAGATTTAGGACTTGTCTGTAATTCAACGGAGGATAATTTTGTTGAGATTTAAGAACTGTCAGTAATTCGACGGAGGAACTTTGCCGAGATTTAGAACCTTATCTGTAATTCAGCTGAGGATAATTCGGTTGAGATTTAAGAACCGGCCAGTACTTTGACTTGGGTAAAAGCTTCATAGCAGAGAACCTAACTGCATCCTTCCTGAAAGGTAAAGGTCAGTCGTATGCAATGCATGATATATATCAAGCAATGATGTTCTCAAAATAAATGAGATTGTGTTGTATGATGCATATATGCATGTGTCATGATGTATGGAAATGTAATGCTTTTAGCTGGGAAAAATAAATCCCGGATAGCTGCTGGAGAAAAGAGCTAAATTCTTCGTTTAGTTTGGGGATGGCGAACTAAGATGATTGCGAGAATAAACCTGCAGGAGAGGATAAATCCGTTGGGGGAATAAACCGATGAGGAGATTACTCTGTAGGGAAGAGATGCTCTGTTGAGGATTCCACCGACAAATTCCGCTGGGAATGAATTACCGTTGCTGGTGATGCTGAATCCTGTTGGGGATTAAATATCTTGTTTGTGAAAGGAAAGAACCCCGCTGGGGATGATCTTTCAGTTGCGACTTCACTGGGGATAACCTTTTAGACTCTAATGGGGATAATCCTTTGAGTTATACTGGGGACAATTTTCCAAAGTCTTATGGGGATGATTCTCCAAACTCCACTGGGGATGATTTTTCAGACTGCGCTGGGAAAAAAAATTCAAACTCCAGTGGGAAATATCTTGTACTCTGCCGGGGAATATTCTTATACTCCACTGGGGAATATTAAGACTTTTTAGTGATGATGGTGAATAAACTCTGCTTGGGGAGGATATTACCGATTTATCCATAGTTGCAAGTCTCAGCTGGGGAGAGCTAACATCACTATCGTTTCTTACTGTGCGGGGAGTGAAAGTACTTTAGGCATATTCATCTGCTAAATTTACCTTGTACCTAGTGGACAGAGCAACTGTACAATTTGGACAATTCTTATTGCCCCTGTTTCTGATATTAAAAGTAGTCGTCTTTTGTTTCGCATGTAAATATTCATGAGCAGCAATTAATGTCAAATACATATATCAAAAATGAACATTGGACGTTCTTTGCAAAACAAAACAGATAAAGAAAAAACAGTTTGAAATTCTTCTGAAAATGAATTGCATTGATTTTGAAGTTTCGCCTGTAAATAGGCGTTTTTGTACAAGAGGCTGACGTCATAGTAAAAGAACGCCGCCGAATAATAGAATTTACACAATTTGTGAAAAACTAAACAAAACAGCTATGTGAATAATACCACTGGGTTCCAACTCTGTTATTGCCTTTATGTCCTCGAGCATCTCATCACTTTGCTACTTGGTTGAAGGTAAATCAGATTGATTATTGTCGTCCGAGCTTGATAGTCGATACCGAAGTCTGGTTGCAAGGTGATCCAATGAGACATAGTGTTATGCTTTGATCCCTAATTTTTGCCTGGACCGCCCTTTCGGGTTTTCAGCCCATCGGGATACCCTTTTTTTCCCAAGCCACCTTTTCAGGTTTTAGACTTGCCGGGTGTACAAATTTTTTCATTTACATCCCTTATTTTTGCCCGAACCCTTTTGGTTCGCCGGGAAGCCCTTATTTTTGCCTAGGCCAGTCAACCTAGCGGGTCTTTGATTATGCGTAGTATCTTTTCACTATGTCTACATTGACGGGGTGAGGAAGGTCGTCACCATCCATGGTGGTTAGAATCATAGCTCCTCCTGAGAAAATGTTCTTAACCACAAATGGCCCATTGTAGGTAGGGGTCCATTTGCCCCTGGGATCACCTTGAGGTAGGATAATGCGCTTGATCACCAGATCCCCAACTTGATACTCCTGTTGTCTGACTTTCTTGTTAAATGCCTTGATCATCCGCTTTTGATACGTCTAACCATGACAAATAGAAGTGAGTCTTTTTTCGTCGATTAAGTTTAGCTGATCAAGCCGGTTCTGAATCCAGTCATCTTCGCTCAAACCTGCATCCTTCATAATCTGAAGAGAGGGTATCTGAACTTCAATGGGAAAGACTACCTCTATGCCATATACCAAGGAATAGGGTGTTGCCCCTGTTGACGTCCGAGCTGAGGTACGGTACCCATGAAGAGCAAACGGTAACATCTCGTGCCAGTCTTTGTATGTCACTGTCATCTTCTGCACAATCTTCTTAATGTTCTTATTAGCCACTTCAACAGCCCCATTTATCTTTGGCCGGTAGGGAGAAGAGTTGTGATGTTGTATCTTGAACTGCTTGCAGAGCTCGATGATCATCTTATTGTTGAGATTTATACCATTGTCCTTAATGATCCTTTTTGGTACACCATATCGACAGATCAGATTGTGCCGTATGAAACGTGCCATGACGTTCTTGGTTACCGTAGCAAAGGAAGCTGCTTCAACCCACTTCATAAAGTAATCAATCGCTACCAGGATGAAACAATGTCCGTTAGATGCCGTAGGTCTGATCTCGCCGATCATATCAATGCCCCACATTGAAAAAGGCCAAGGTGCCGTCAAGACGTTCAGAGGAACTGGAGGTATGTGCACCTTATCAGCATAGACTTGGCACTTGTGACAGGTCCGAGAATGCTGATAATAGTCGGCTTCCATTGTGGACCAAAAATATCCTTCCCGAGGGATTTTCTTTCCCATGGTATGGCCACTGGAATGAGTCCCGAAAGTACCTTCATGTACCTCTGCCATGATCCTTTCTACCTCGTTCTTATCAATACACCGCAGTAAGGTTGAATCATGGTTACGCTTGTAAAGGATACCATTGCTGATGATGAACTTCGCCGCGAACCTCCTCAGAAACTTCTTGTCATTAACAGATGCACCCTCAGGGTACTCCTGAGCCTCGAGATACCTCTTCACCTCGTGAAACCAGGGTTTATCTGTTACCTCTCCAGTCTCAATGTCACAACAATGTGCAGGTTCGTCCAACCTTTCAATGGTAATCCGGGGAGCTTCGTTGTCCCAATTGACCTTGAACATAGAAGACATCGTAGCCAGCGCGTCCGCTAACTGATTCTCCTCCCTTGGGAAGTGTTCAAAGGTTATCTCCTCGAAATGTGGAAGCAACGTCAACACATACTCCTTGTAAGGAATAAGATTAGGGTGTTTCGTATCCCACTCGCCTTTGATCTGACTGATCACGAGAGCGGAATCTCCGAAAACACTGAAGAACTTAATCCTTAGGTCAATTGCTGCTCGAAGACCCATGATGCACGCTTCATACTCCGCCATATTGTTGGTGCAGTTGAAACATAGTCGGGCGGTGAACGGAGTATGAGAGCCTTTAGGAGATATGATCAAAGCGCCAATTCCGTTACCCAAAGCGTTCAAAGCTCCATCAAAGTACATATAGGGATCCCTCCTCAGGTCCTTCATCCGGTCCAGGTGTCTCACAGTCAGTCACCAACATGATATTCTCATCCGGGAATTCAAAGTTCATGGATTCGTAATCGTCTACTGCCTGATGTGCCAAATGATCTGCCAACACACTTCCCTCGATTGCTTTTTGGGTCGTATATTGGATGTCATACTCAGTCAAGATCATCTTCCATCTTGCTATTCTTCCGGACAAGGCAGGCTTCTCGAAGATATACTTGATTGGATCCATCTTTGATATCAATAGAGTAGTGTGAGACAGCATATACTGTCTTAGCAAGCAAGCAGCCCATGCCAAAGCGCAACAAGTTTTCTCAAGCAACGAGTATCGGGTCTCGCAGTTGGTAAACTTTTTACGAAGGTAATAAATAGCATGCTCTTTTCGTCCAGAGTCGTCATGCTTCCCCAACACGCATCCCATTGAGTTGCCGAGTACTGTCAAGTATAAGATCAAAGGTCTCCCTTCAACTGGATGCATCAGAATAGGTAGATCTTGGAGATACTCTTTGATCCTTCCGAAGGCAGCCTGACATTCATCATTCCATCTTACCACTTTATCTTTCTTCAATAGCTTGAAGATTGGCTGACAAGTAGCAATCAGGTGCGAGGTGAATCGGGCAATGTAATTCAAACGTCCCAGAAAGCCTCTGACTTCTTTTTCTGTTCGGGGAGCGGGCATTTCCTGTATAGCCTTCACATTTGTAGGATCCACCTGAATACCTTTATCGCTTACGACAAAACCCAGCAGATTACCAGATCTCACCCCGAAGGTGCACTTGTTCGGGTTTAACCTCAACTTGTACAACTTCAACCTGTCAAATAACTTCTGAAGGTGGTCAAGATGTTCTTCCTCAGTCTAGGATCTTGCAATCATGTCTTCGACGTATACCTCAATCTCATGATGGATCATGTCATGGAACAAAGCGACCATGGCGCGCTGATACGTTGCCCCAGTATTCTTCAATCCAAAAGGCATGACCTTGTAGCAAAAGGTACCCCATTTAGTAACACAAGTTGTTTTCTCCATGTCTTTGGGAGCCATCTTAATCTGATTATAACCGGAGAAACCATCCATAAAGGAGAAGACCTTATGCTGAGCGGTGTTGTCAACTAGAATGTCGATATAAGGTAGAGGGAAATCATCCTTGGGGCTTGCCCTGTTCATATCCCTATAGTCAACACACATTCGAACCTTACCATCCTTCTTCGGCACCAGAACCATGTTGGAAACCCACTGCGGGTAAGAAGTAACTGCTAGAAAACCGGCATCAAACTGTTTCATAACTTCAGCCTTGATTTTCTCAGACATCTCTGGGCGCATTCGGCAGACCTTCTGTTTTACTGGAGGACAGTCTTCCTTAGTAGGTAGGCGGTGAACCACAATATCGATATCCAACCCAGGCATAACTTCGTAAGACCAAGCAAAGATCTCAACGTAGTCACGCAACATCTGAATCAACCGTTGCTTGACACTAGGTTCCAGATTTGCACCGATCTTGACCTCTTTCTTGTCTACCTCTGTACCCAGATTTACTGATTCCACCGGCTCTTCATGCGGCTGTATGGCCCTCTCTTCCTGGAGTAAGAGTCTAGCAAGTTCACCAGGCACTTCACAATCATCTTCACCTTCGTCTTCGGCTAAGTTGATCAGACTTTCGAAGTCATAACTGGAAGTAGCAGAGTCATTATCAGTGGGATCCAGAGTGGATGTATACCTGTATATGTGAGTGTGTGTAAAATAGTTGTTTTGCAATATATAATAAAAGAAAAACAAGGAGCGCAAAATTTGAAATGCAAGAAACGTCAAATGCTTTTATTAATGATATATGTAGATGACACACATAAAGCCCTCACAAACAAAACCACGATGCTTCGGGTAAGAAACCGGGCCGTAAAGTTTATAACATTGTCTGTTACAAATTCAAAACAAAAAGTCTCATTACTGGGTAATAAAAGAAATTGGGACGAAGTCCTTTGCCGTCCAATTGCTTAGTCCGCCATCAGTAGTTGGGTAGATCCAACTGTCAAACTCAGACTCTTCAACATCGTCTTCAATGGCATTTACTCCTGAATTTCTGATGAACAGGGGAGGTCTTCCGATCCGTGCACTCCGAAGAACCCTTTGAGCTTCTGCAGTGAAATCCAAACCAAACTTGTTAGTCTTATGTGCAAAATCAGGGAGTTGGCCCCAATTTTCACACCCACCTTTCTCAACAACAGCCCGGGCATCCTTGAGGGAAGCCATCTTCATTGGAGGATCTTCAACAACAGTTTCAGTTGATGCCAACGTCTGGGGAACCTCCTCAAAATTTTGAAACGGGGTCTCGATGAACTCCCTATCCATCTCTACATATCGGAAAGAGTTGAGGTGGCTCACCATGTACTCCTCCTCTCCTTGTACTGTCACAATTTTCTCTTTCACTGGGTACTTTAGCTTCTGGTGGAGCGTTGAGGTTACTTCCCCAACTTTGTGGATCCACGGACGACCCAACAAACAAGAATAAGATGGCCGAATATCCATCACATAGAATGTAGATGCGAAAACCTGAGAACTAACCTTAATCGGAATATCCACTTCTCCGTGTACCATCCTCTTGGAACCGTCAAAGGCCCTGACCACAATGTTGCTTGGTTTCAACTCCAACCCTTCACAGTCTAACCGATCCAATGCCTTCTTGGGTAACACATTCAACGAGGACCTAGTATCCACCAACACGTGAGGTAGAGTAGTGCCCCTGCACTCAATGGAGATATGCAGGGCGTCATTGTGATTCTTCCCCTTAGCAGTCAAGTTGGCGTAAGAGAAACCTAACCCATTATCTGCTGCCAGACTAGCCACACAATCTTTAAACTGATCAGCTGGTGTTTCTTGCGGTACGTGTGCAGTCTTCAGGAAAGAAATCAGAGCCTTGGCATGGGCTTCTGAGCATAACAACAGTGACAACATAGATATTTTTGACGGGGTTTGCCCCAGCTACTCGACTACATTGTAGTCGCTCTTTTTGATGATCTTCAAAATTTCCTCCATCTCTTGTCTAGAGGCTTCAACAGTAATCGTTTTAGGTGCCTCCGTCTGGGCAGGCTCACCGATGGTCCCTTTACCCCGAGTGTCCGATGACTCAGCAACAGGGGTAAGAATTGGAACTTGAACAGGGACAATAGCAGGTACACTAGCAGGTGTAATAACAACAGGCTTCGGAACAACTGGTGCAGAGATCTCAGGGGATAAAAGTCTTCCGCTGCGGGTGACTTTACTAGATCCAACAATATTGCTGACGTCAGTATCAGCATCCAAATCTTGTTTAACTCCGTGATAATATACGTCAGCCCCGTAGTGCCATGGGACAACTTTATTTGACGTATACGGTATAGGCCCAGGAAAAGTGATGATCAATGGTGCAATTCTTTGAGCAAATGTAATTCTAACAGTCTTTCTCGAGGAAGCCTTGGAAGAATTGTCAAAAATGGTGATTATAGCAACTTCTTCAGTAGGGACCAAAGGTACAAAAGTCTTCTCAAACAAAATTTCTTTAATATCCATCAGGTGTTGGACACCTGACTTCAAAAGATGGCAACCAGTAGGTAGGATGGAACACAGATGGCAACCTTCGCCACAACCCGGAAATAAACTGGCTAACAGAAGGTTCTTCTTCACAGTCATCAATGGAGTAACAATGTCTTCTACAAAAACCACAAACGAGTCTTCATCTATAGCATTCACTCCATGCTTGGGCATATGAGCACTCACAACATTAGGTCTTTCAGGTGCTTCGAACTCAACTTCCTTGGCATCAATCAGGTCTTGTACCTTGTTCTTCAAGACCCAACAATTATTCGTATCATGCCCCTAGCTATCAAAGTGAAACGCACATCGGGCATTCGGATCATACATCGGTGATGTTGTATTTGGATTCTTCAGGGCCTCCCTTGGAATCACCAGATTGGTCTTTAATAACTTCCGCAGAATTTAGGATAAAGTCATGTTGAGCTGAGTGAATTTTCTTCGCGGTCTCTCGGCCCTTGGCTGATTGTTGCATTGAGGAGCAACAACAGGTCTTGATATAACAACCGCATTAACAGCTTGGCGGTGTTCAGGTCTATTCTGGATTTTTGAACTGTAAACAACACTGGACTCCTTCTTAAAAGGTTTCTTCTTGGTGCTTGATGAAGCACCCTTCTGTATTTTACTAGATTTGATATCGGCCTCAATCCTTTCCCCGGTCATAATCAACTCTGTAAACCCGGACGAAGAACTTCCAATCAGATGGTTGAAATACGGACCAGACAAGGTCCCCAGAAACATATCCACTAGCTCCCTATCAGCCAAGGGTGGTTGCACTCTGCTAGCGAGGTCCCTCCACTTCTGAGTGTAGTCTTTGAAACCTTCACCCGCACCCATAGACATACCCTGGAGTTGGGTACGCGTGGGAGCAAGGTCGGTATTGTATTGGTACTGCTTGTAGAAAGTAGCAGCCAAATCTTCCCAATTATGGATACTAGCTCCTTCCAGCTGGTAAAACCATTCAAGCTGAGTCCCTGAGAGACTGTTTTGAAAGAAGTGGATCCAAATGTTCTTGTCAGCGGTGTATGGCTGAATCTTCCTAACATACGAACGGGGGTGCAGCTTTGGGCAAGAAACCCCGTCGTATTTAGCAAAGATTGGTGCTTTAAACTTGTGGGGAATTACCACCCCAGATGACAAACCCAAATCACCAAAGTCCAGACCAGGAACTTTTTGAACTTCCATCGCGCTCAACCGGTCTTCCAGTTGCTTATATATATCCTTAGCCGGAGGATACTGGTCTTCGTTGAAGTCAGTCTCATTGTCTGAAACCACAGGGCTAGGAGCCCTCCTTTCTTCCTGATTATCTCCCCCTCCATATGAGTGGGTCAAGTCAACCTCTTCTCGCAAATCGTTTTCGAATCTGCGACCCATATTAAATAAGACCGTCTTCTTCTTCTTCTTCTTCTCTTTCAAGATAAGGGCCTTCAGATCATGCTGACCCTTAGCCAGGTTCATGAACAATTCCTGGAACTGGGCGTTTTGGGCTTGCAGAGCCTTGATTGCTTGTTCAGTTGATGTTTCAGCAGACATGATGCTGAAATAAACAGAGAAGAAGATGAGAAAACCTGTAAGGGTACCTGTTATGAGGTGCATGGGAATGATATGCGCATGATATGATTTCAAAGACTTTAGGGATTCAAATTTGTAAACCACAATCAAACACACTTTTATTAGATAAACTTGAAATTCAATTGTTCAACAGATTCCTTTAAGGCGTTACAAGAAAGAAAAACTGAAAAGTAAATCAAAACTAGAAATAATCAAAAGATAATCAGTGCTCCCATGGTCTTTTCTTGTCGGTGCGGACATAGTCGTTGAGGATCCGCTCGTTCTCCAGCTGCCTAGTCAACTTCTGAATCTTCTGCTCTTGCTCGTGATACTTTTCTCTGTAAGTATCCCGCTCTTCTCTAAGTTGCATCTACGATCTCTTTAATGCCCCAATGTCAGTAGGCATGTATGGATAGAGGATGGTAGGAGGAACCCCTTCTTCATCAACAACCTCAACAATGATAGGCAAGACGGCTTCGTACGACATTCCTAGCTTTTGGGAATGGATTCGAACCCATCAGATATATGGCTCCATTGGAAGAGAAGTCTTCGCACCTAGATCGTGCGGATCAGACCTGTGCACTCTATCCCAAGCTCGTATGAACCTGTGACGTTGCTCGTCACTATCCCCTTGGAAATCAAAGACAATGCTTAGCATCAGCAACTCATGAGGTCCTTCCCTCCTAGCTCGCCCAAATTGACGTAAGGACAAACACGAATTATAGGTGATTCCTCCATGGGTTCCTAGCAGTGGAACATTGGGGTATTCCCCACAGCGATCAATAATAGCCACATCTTCCATGCCCTTAATAGTCCAAATGATGTCCATGTGAGAGAGGGACATAATCCTATAGGCCCAACCCATGCCTTCCTTGTTCTTCAAAACTGATTTGGGGAGGTGAGAAATAAACCACCTCACCAGCAATGGTGCACAACACATAAGGGTTCCCCGTTTCCGAGAATTACGGGCATAAAGAGAGTGCAAAATGTCACCCAAGAGAGTGGGCACAGGATTACCGGACATGAAAATCTTCACTGCATTCACGTCGACGAAAGAATCTGAGTTAGGAAACAACACCAAACCATATATGAGAAGAGCCAGAATGTCTTCAAATGCCTAGAAGTCTAGACTGTCCCAGAACTGATTATCCTTACCAACCAAGAATTTAGTCAAGAAGCCCTTTGTTCCACTACGAGTTTCCCAATTAGACATTACCTCAGCCTTTGTCAGATGGAGGGCTGAAGCAATCTCTTCCGGCCTAAGGACTTTCTCCCAACCGGTGAACGGGGTCTGCTCTAGAATAGAGATACCAAGTAGATCAGAGAACTCTTCCAAGGTAGGGACCAACTGGTAGTCCAGAAAACTAAAGCAGTGGTACATTGGATCAAAGAACTCGACTAAGACACTCATTATCTGTTCATCCATCTTGGAGGTGACCAAACCAAGGAGGTTCCCATGTCTTCTGATAAAGGAGGAAGTATCTGAAATCTTTGCAACCAACTCCTTAAGCTGAGTGGGAATCTGGACAAAGTTGATCCGAATAGTGTTTCTACACATGGGTGCCATGACCTACAAAACAGAACAAAGATGAATCCCCTCTGTCTTTGAAATGGGTTAGTCCAATGCAAGATGCATGTAATGTCATGATGCATGATTTCATGATAGGAAACACACCATAAGTATCCACAAATAGCAAACATGGTAAGGGAAAACAAGTCACACAGATAGCCCTTAGATTTCAGGCTGGCAAGGAGCTTAGGTACTACCCTCTTTCAGTTCAGTTGGTTCAAATCTATCCTAGAAAAAGTAACTGGGTTCTAGAGGATCTCAATATCACTGACCACCCTCGATCAGTCATAATTCCAGTTTAGCAACCTTTTCTTGCGGCCGGAATCATCACGAGAGTTTGGTCTCAATGAGTGTAGCATACTGCTACTGTTCTATGGCCAAGTTGGTCAATTATAGGTGCTAAGGTCAGTTGGTGCTTTATGACCCCTTAGAAGACCCATATTCTCCTCGTTGCGCCACAAGGGATATCGGTACAAACTAAAGTGCCACACCAACGTAGCTACTACTTCAACCGTATCGGTCTACACCGTACAGTTCCCTCAGAGTTTATTGCTACTTAACTAAAGGGTATCCCCAGATCTGGGTTAGGATCTATAGTAACTCCGATTCAAACCCACAAAGATAAAGCATACAATTCAAGCAATTGAAAACAATATGAATTATTCCTAAGGTACACCCCACTTATAGCTCCCCAGCAGAGTCACAGGTTCTGTGATACGGTGGGAAGAACTGACTGTTTTTTGGAATGCTGGTTTGCGTTTTGCATTTGTTTTCGCAAAATATCGCGGTAAGCAAGAGTCACCACCGACTTTTATTTTATCCAACAAGGAAAGGAAAAAAGCACAAAAATATTCCTTTTTCGAGATATTTCTCGGGTTCGGGGATTAGATTATAGAAAGAGAAGGTATTAGCACCCTTTCTATTCGTGGTTATCCACAAGCTCTTAGGTACTTTCTAAATTGTTTTCAAAATTGTTTTCTTTGTGCCTGTGGGTTTGAAAAAGTTTTTGTTTTAAAACTTTGATTTAACTCTTGCTTCTGTCCTCAAGAGTGTAACGAAGTGTTTTTGAAAACTTGTTCGAAAAGGAGTGTAAGTGTGAAAAAAGTTTTGTTTTTTGAAAGAGCGAGTATCTAAGAACCATCTACCTTCTCGAAAAAGGAATCGTTCTATGCTAATTTCCTTTAGACAATACCATCCAACTATGAATGAGTAGGTAGCACCGTCATTGGAGTTTAAGGGTCAATTCAAATGAGGCAACAACATCCGAGGAAACCATTTCGAGGCGACTATGATCTTTTAGACAAGAGGACGACCTCTAAAGTGACCTATACTTAATGATCGTGTACAAAGGCAACCAAGTGGGGTGTACCCTAAGAGTGCGCATGTGCGAGTGTGTCGTTTTCAGTTATTTTTATCTTTGTACATGTTGAGAGTGATCTAACTTGATTTTAAGATTAACATTCATTCTTATCATGCAAACCCTATTATCAAACATCTAGCAGTTATAATTTGCAGAAATTAAAATGCGGAATTTAAATTACAAGGCGTCGGGTATTTACATCGCCAAAGACAAACCCCTTTGAAAAATAAAATAAAGCTATAAAAATAATTAAAAGTCCTATTTAACTATTACAATCCGGAAGCAGGTACATTATTGGATAAGGAAAATTAAATCGCGGCGCAAAATTAAATCGGACGCATGATTAGGGTTTTGACCCTTTTGGTTAAAGAAGAAATCTTTTTTAGGTTTTTTTGTTGTTTTATTTAAGGAAAATAAATTAATCCTAAATTAATTACTAAATTAAATTAAATAAATTAATTAATGAAAAATTTTAAATTAATGATATATTTTGGGTTTTCGTTATTTAGGAAAGAAAATAAAATTAATTAAATTGGTGGTTAATATCTAATTAAATCTAATTAATTAAAATTATTTACAAAAATTGATTAAAGTTTTCTAATTAAAACCTAGTGAATTAATAAATTTATTAAGAAAAAAAGTTAAAAATTTGATTGAAATAAAAAATATTTTTTTGTGACTTTATTTAATAAAAATAGAATTTTGGTTGGTTAGAAAAATTAAATAAATAAAATAAAGTAAATAAAATAACTAAATAAAGTATAAAGGGGATGAGGAATTGGGCCTGTTTTTGTGGTGTGAGTAACAATTTCGTGGCCTATTATCAACTGGCCTTTTTGACTTTCTGGGATCCAGTACATGTGCATTGACCAATGCTTTTATGGACTTTCAGACCCTGGCCATCAGATCTGGCCAATGGCCATCTGGCTCTTGGATGCATGAGGGAGTATGATGGACTGCATATAGGCGCCTGTATGGGAATACCTGAAAAGCAAAATTATTGAGAAAGTGGAGGACCTGGGTTTCGAACCCAGGTCTTGGAGGATACACATTGCTTGCTTTGCCACTACACCACATTGTTTCAATTGTTATTATAATATAAACAAATAATATTATATGAAAACAAAATAATTTCCAGAAAAAAACAAAAAGCGCGCGTGATATTTGAATTGGCCAGTGGATGGATGCCACGCATCATCCTGGAGCTCCCAACCATGGCCAAAAGTCTCACCACCTATACCAACGGACAGGGGTCCGTAGCTACAAGCTTGCTCGTCTCAAAAATCCTTCTCAGGCCACAAAAATGAATTCCAAGGGCATGGTTGTGTTCGTCTCACCCTCTCGGTCACAACTATGTCCATTATGGGGGTCAATTATACCTGGAATAGAAATGCCCAAAAACAAGAACCTAACCCTAACAATGGTGGTTCTTCATACATAGCATATAAACGAAATTAAACAATTCAAAAAGTTTAGACATGTTCTTGTGATCACGAATGTACCATTAGTTTGTTCCATGGATTCCAGAATGCTTGAAATCGAAATCAAGTACAGAGTTGTGTTATGTGAGACTTACAGGGCGTTTGGACGTCTAAAAATGCTTTCTTTGGATTTAGGTAGGTTGTGGGAATGGTCAGGAAGCGATTGAGACCACTCTCGTGTCCTGAAACGACCTCTAACTTGGACTTTGATCTCTCACTTTTTTGTGAATTTTTCAATTCTTGTTCTTCCTCTCTCCACAGTTTTTCAACCCTGATTTTCATCCCTCCAGCTTGCTTATGTAATGCTCAGTGTATTAGGTCAATAAAATTGATCCAAATCTTGCCTTATCAATGCTTACATATTTGATTTTATCTCCCTTTACAAACTTGCCAATTTTGCCTAATTCCAATCTTTTTGCACATGATTTGGTTTGATTCGAATTTTTTGATGATAATGATTGTAATAAAAGCCTGAAATAGCCAAAAGATCTTGTGTTATCAAAGTGTTGGATTTTATATGATTTTATTTGATTTAAAATGAATAAATTCAATTAAAAATCAAATTAAATAATAAAAATGAAATATGAGCACATGGCTGAAGCTAGGGAACCTGGGAAATGATGCAAACTCAAATCAAGTGGAAAAGAATGGACTCATTTGACAAAATTTGAAGTTTTGGGGAAAGTTGACTTTTTGCAATTTTGCAAAAAAGTCCAACTTCAACAATGCATAACTTCTTCAATTTTGAACTTTTGGAAGTGTTAGTGGACTTTTTAGAAAGCTTGAGATGTCATCTAACCAACCCTTTTGGTATTATCTCAGTTTGATATTCCATGCTCAAGTTATAAGCTTTGGAGAAAAAGATGTTTTTGTTGACTTTCAAAAATGACCTATAATGTCCAAGTTCATAACTTCTTGTGGGTACATTTTTTGAACTTGAGGTATGAAGATGGATTATAGGAAATTGCATCCTCTTCAAAATGAGATTTGGATGGGGCATTTCTCATAAAGTATGCGAAAGTTATGCTTGGTCAAAGTTGAGTTGACTTTTCCTACAAAACCCTAATTTAGCAACTTTTGAGTCTTAATGAATTTTGAGCAATCCTTGATGAATCATGATCAACCCTTGATTAAATGATGAAATATCCTTAAAAATGAGAATTTTGACAAAAAATATTGAAGTTTGACTGTTTGTAGGCCACCGTTGACTTTTGCCCTAGCATAGTCGATTTTTGGACCTTTGAGCAATTGACTGAGCAAACTTCCTCTGCAAGGCTTGAAACTTGACATGGATGATCTTGAGAACATATTAGGAAATTGGGGAGAACTTGAGGTCATTTGGACTCAAGGATCTTGATGCAATAGAAAACCCTAATTTGGGGTTGACTGCCTTAGGAGATAGCTTATCTGACTAACTCTTGAGCAACCTTGAGCCACTTGGGAGATTTTTCTTGCAATGTCTTGAGAAATATGGGAGGGAAAATTTTGGGGTACAACAGAGCCCGTGATCAAAAGCTTGGGATGCCATATGAAGTTGTTTTGCCGGTAATTATAGAGCATACTGATGAAGAAGGGGTTCCTTATACAATCCTCCATCCTCATATGCCTACTGATCTGAGGGCATTGAATAGATCTTGGATCCAGCTAAGGGAAGAACGAGATGCCTACAGAGAGAAGTATCATGAGCAGGAACGAAAGATCCTGAAGCTTACAAGGCAGCTAGAGACTGAGAGGACGGTCAACGATTATGTCAGCACGAAAGGAAAACGACCATGGGAATTCTGATATCTTTTATTGCTTCTAGTTTAGATTTGCTTTTCAGTATTTCTTTTGTAACGCCTTAAAGGCATTTGTTAAACATTGTTTCAAGTTTTGATCTAATAAAGTGTGTTTTATTTGGGTTTACAAATTTGAATCTCCCTAAGTCTTTGAAATCATTTCATACGCATTACATTACCATGCACCTCATTACAGGTACCCTTACAAGTTTCTCATCTTCTTCGCTATTTATTTCAGCAATCGTGTCTTCTGAAACACCTACTGATCAAGCTATTAAGGCTCTTCAAGCTCAGAATGCTCAGTTCTAGGAGATGTTCTTGAACTTAGCCAAAGGTCAACAAGATTTGAAGACTCTCATCTTGAAGGACAAGAAGAAGAAGAAGAAGAAGGTGGTCCTCCTGAATATGGGTCACAGATTTGGGAACAGGTTAAGACAGGAAGTTAATTTATCTCATTTTTCTGGAGGAGGAGAGAATCAAGAGGAAAGGAAGGGTCCTAGCCTTGTGGTTTCTGATAATGACACTGACTTTGATAATTACTAGTATCCTCCGGCTGAGGACAGGTATAAGCAACTTGAAGACCGGTTAAGCGCAATGGAGATCCATAAAGTCCCTGGTCTGAACTTCGGAGATTTGGGTCTGGCATCTGGGGTGGTGATCCTCCACAAGTTTAAAGCGCATGTCTTTGCTAAGTTTGATGGGGTCTCCTGCCCGAAGTTACACCTCCGCTTGTATGTTAGAAAGATTAAGCCATATACCGCCGATAGGAACCTCTGGGTTCATTTCTTTCAAGATAGTCTGTCAGGGACTCAACTTGAATGGTTCTATCAACTGGAAGGAGCTAATATCTGTAACTGGGAGGACCTTGCTGTTGCTTTTTACAAGCAATACCAGTATAATACCGACCTTGCTGCCACACGTACCCAACTTCAAAGTATGTCTATGGGTGCGAGCGAAGGTTTTAAGGACTACACTCAGAAGTGGAGAGATCTTGCAGGAAGAGTCCAACCCCCTCTGGCTGACAGGGAGTTGGTAGATATGTTTCTTGGGACTTTGTCTGGTCCGTATTTCAATCATTTGATCGGTAGTTCATTGTCTGGGTTCACTGAATTGATTATGACTGGGGAGAGAGTTGAGGCCGGTACCAAGAGCGGCAAGATACAGAAGGGTGCTTCGTCAAGTACAGAGAAGAAGACTTTCAAGAAGGATTCTAGTGCAGTTTACCGCTCGAGAAGCCAAAACCGACCCGAACGCCGCCAAGCAGTTAATGCAGTAGTTATATCAAGACCTATTGTTTCCCCACAACGCAACACTCAACAAAGAGTGGAGAGACCGCAAAGGCAATATACTCAGCTCAGTATGACCATATCTCAAATTCTGCCGCAACTGTTGAAAACCAACTTGGTGATTCTGAAGGAGGCTCCAAAGAATCCCAGTACTACATCACCGCTGTATAATCTGAACACCCACTGTGCTTATCACTCCGATAGCCCGGGGCATGATACCAATAATTGCTGGGCTTTGAAGAATAAAGTGCAGGATCTGATTGATGCTAAGGAGATTGAGTTTGAAGCGCTCGAAAAACCCAATGTCATAACTGCTCCTATGCCCAAGCATGATCAAGGAGTGAATGCAATCAGAGATGATGATGAAGAATTAGATATTGACAGCTGGATTTACCCGACTAATGATGGCGGATTAAGAAATTGGACAACAAAGGACTTCGTGCCAATTTCTTTTATTACACAGTAATAAGACTTTTGTTTTGATATTTGTAACAGACAATTTGAAACTTTTGCGGCCCGGTGCCTTGCCTGAGACACCGTGACTTTGTTTGTGAGGGCTTTATATTTTTCATGTCCATATATCATCAATAAAGCATTGGACGTTTTCTTGCATTACAAATTTTGTGCTCCTTGTTTTTATTTTCTATCTTGAAAAACAACAATTTGTCTTACACACACTCACATATACAGGTCTACATCCACTCTGGATCCCACTGATAACGACTCTGCTACTGCCAGTTATGACTTCGAAAATACGATCAACCAAGCTGAGGATGATTGTAAAGTTCCTGGGGAACTTGCTAGGCTATTACTTCAGGAAGAGAGGGCCATTCAGCCGCATGAAGAGCCAGTGGAAACAGTAAATCTGGGTACAAAAGAAGACAAGAAAGAGGTCAAGATCGGTGCAAATCTGGAGCCTAGTGTTAAGCAATGGTTGATACAGATGCTGCGTGACTATGTTGAGATCTTTTCCTGGTCTTATGAAGATATGCCTGGGTTGGATACTGATATTGTGGTTAACCGCTTGCCAACTAAGGAAGACTGTCCTCTAGTGAAACAAAAAGTTCGCTGAATGCGCCCAGAGATGTCTGAGAAAATCAAGGCTGAGGTTATGAAACAATTTGATGCCAGTTTTCTAGCAGTTACTTCTTACCCGCAGTGGGTAGCCAACGTGGTTCCGGTGCCGAAGAAAGATGGTAAGGTTCAAATGTGTGTTGACTACAGGGATTTAAACAGGGCGAGCCCCAAGGATGATTTCCCTCTGCCTCATATCAACGCCCTGGTTGACAATACTGCACAACATAAGGTGTTCTCCTTTATGGATGGTTTTTCAGGTTACAATCAGATTAAGATGGCTCCCTAAGACATGGAGAAGACAACGTTCGTTACACAGTGGTGTACCTTTTTCTACAAAGTCATGCCTTTCGGATTGAAGAATGCTGGGCAACGTATCAGCGTGCCATGGTCGCTTTGTTCCACGACATGATTCATCATGAGATTGAGGTATGCGTTGACGACATGATTGCAAGATCCCAGACTGAAGAAGAACATCTTGACCACCTTCAGAAGCTATTTGACAGGTTGAAGTTGTACAAGTTGAGGTGAAACCCGAACAAGTGCACCTTCGGGGTGAGGTCTGGTAAGCTGCTGGGTTTCGTCGTAAGTGATAAAGTTATTCAGGTGGATCCTGCAAAGGTGAAGGCTATACAGGAAATTCCAGCTCCTCGAACAGAAAAAGAAGTTAAAGGCTTTTTGGGACGTCTGAACTACATTGCCCGATTCATTTCACATTTGACCGCTACTTGTGAGCCAATCTTCAAACTGCTGAAGAAAGATCAAGTTGTAAGATGGAACGATGAATGTCAGGCCGCTTTCGAAAGGATCAAAGAATATCTCCAGGAACCACCTATTCTGATGCCCCCAGTTGAAGGGAGACCTTTGATCTTATACTTGACAGTACTCGACAATACAATGGGGTGCTTGCTGGGGCAGCATGACGAGTCTGGCCAAAAAGAGCATGCTATTTAATACCTTAGCAAAAAGTTTACCGACTGTGAGACCCGATAATCACTACTTGAGAAAACTTGTTGCGCTTGGGCATGGGCTGCTCGCCGACTGAGAAACTATATGCTGACTCACACTACTCTATTGATATCAAAGATGGATCCAATCAAGTATATCTTCGAAAAGCCTGCCTTATCCGGAAGAATAGCAAGATGACAGATGATCTTGACTGAGTATGACATATAATACACGACTCAAAAATAAATCAAGGGAAGTGTGTTGGCAGATCATTTGGCACATCAGGCAGTGGATGATTACCAGTTTATGAACTTCGAGTTCCCAGATGAGAGCATCATGTTGGTGACTGACTGTGAGACACCTGGACCGGATGAAGGACCCGAGGAGGGATCCCGATGGTCTATGTACTTTGATGGAGCTTCAAACGCTTTGGGTAATGGCATTGGCACCGTGATCATATATCCTGAAGGCTCTCATACTCCGTTCACCGCCCGATTATGTTTTAACTGCTTCAACAACATGACGAAGTATGAAGCGTGCATCATGGGCCTTCGAGCAGCGATTGACCTAAGGATTAAGTTCTTGAGTGTATTCGGAGATTCCGCTCTCGTGATCAGTCAGATCAAAGGCGAGTGGGATACGAAACACCCAAATCTTATTCCTTACAAGGAGTATGTGTTGACTTTGCTTCCATACTTCCAGGAGATAACCTTTGAACACTTCCCAAGAGAGGAGAATCAGTTAGCGGACGCGCTAGCTACTATGTCTTCTATGTTCAAGGTCAGGTGGGACAATGAAGGTCCCCAGATTACCATTGATAGGTTAGATGAACCCGCACATTACTGTGACATTGAGATTGAAGTAGTAGCAGATAAACCCTGGTTTCACAAGGTAAAAAGGTATCTTGAGGCTCAGGAGTACCCCGAGGGTGCATCTGTTAATGATAAGAAGTTTTTGAGGAGGTTCGCGGAAAAGTTCTTCATCAGTAATGGTATCCTTTACAAGCTTAACCATGATTCAACCTTACTGCGATGTGTGGATAAGAGTGAGGCGGAAAGAATCATGGCGGATTTACATGAAGGTACTTTTGGAACTCATTCCAGTGGACACACCATGGAAAAGAAGATCCTACGGGCAGGATATTATTGGTCTACCATGGAAGCCGACTGTTATCAGCATTCTCGAACCTGTCACAAATGCCAAGTCTATGCTGATAAGGTGCACATACCTCCAGTTCCTTTGAACTTCTTGACAACTCCTTGGCCTTTTGCAATGTGGGGCATCGACATGATTGGTGAGATCAGACCTACTGCGTCCAACGGGCATCATTTCATCCTGGTAGCAATTGATTATTTTACAAAGTGGATTGCGGCAGCTTCCTTTGCTATTGTAACTAAGAACATCGTGGCACGGTTTATTCGGCACAATCTGATCTGTCGATACGGTGTACCAGAGAGGATCATTACGGACAATGGTGCAAATCTCAACAATACGATGATCACCGAGCTCTGCAAACAGTTCAAGATACAGCATCATAACTCTTCTCCTTACTGGCCGAAGATGAATGGGGCTGTTGAAGCGGCTAATAAGAACATCAAGAAGATTGTGCAGAAGATGACGGTGACATACAAAGACTGGCACGAGATGTTACCGTTTTCTCTTCATGGGTACCGTACCTCAGTGCGGACGTCAACAGGGGCAACACCCTATTCCTTGGTATATGGCATGGAGGCTGTCTTGCCCATTGATGTTCAGATACCCTCTCTTCGGATTATAAAGGATGCAGGTTTGAGCGAAGATGATTGGATCCAGACCCGACTCGATCAACTGAACTTAATCGGCGAAAAAAGACTTACTGCTATTTGTCATGGTCAGACGTATCAAAAGTGAATGATCACGACATTTAACAAGAAAGTTAGACGACAAGAGTATCAAGTCGAGGATCTGGTCATCAAGCGCATCATTCTACCACAAGGTGATCCCAGGGGCAAATGGACCCCTACATACGAAGGGCCATTTGTGGTTAAGAACATTTTCTCTGGAGGAGCCATGATTCTACCCACCATGGATGGTGATGACCTTCCTCACCACGTCAATGCAGACATAGTGAAAAGATACTACGCATAATCAAAGACCCGTTAGGTCGACTGGCCTAAGCAAAAATAAGGGCTTCTCGGCGAACCAAAAGGGTTCGGGCAAAAATAAGGGATGAAAATGAAAAAATATGTACACCCGGCAAGTCGAAAACCTGAAAAGGCGGCTTGGGCAAAAAAGGGTATCCCGGTAGACTGAAAACCCGAAAGGGCGGTCCAGGCAAAAATTAGGGATTAAAGTGTAACACTATGTCTCATTGGATCACCTTGCAATCAGACTTCGGTATCAACTATCAGGCTCAGATGACACTAATCAATCTGATCTACCTTAAACCAAGTAGCAAAGTAATGAGATGCTCGAGGATATAAAGGCAATAGCAGAGTTGGAACCCAGTGGGATTATTCAAATAGCAGTTTTTCTATGTTTTCTACAAATTGTATAAATTCTATTTGTTCAACGGCATTCTCTTACTAGGACGTCAGCCTCTTGTACAAAAATGCCTATTTATAGGCTAACTTCAAAATCAATACAATTCATTTTCACAAATAAATTTCAAATGGTTTTTCTATTTTGTTTTGCAAAAACGTCCAATGTTCATTTTTGATATATGCATTTGACGATAATTGATGTTCATAAATATTTACATACGAAACAAAAGACAATTACTCGTAATATCAGGAACAGGGGCAAATAAGAATTGTCCAGACCTTACAGTTACTCTGTCCACCAGGTACAAGTATAGATTTAGCTGAAGAATATGACTAAGTTACATTCACTCCCCGCAGAGTAAGAGAAAGACAGTAGTGTTAATTCTCTCCAACTGAGGCTCGTAACCGCAAATGAGTCGGTAAAACTCTCCCTAAGTAGAGTTTATCTATCATCAGCACTGGAAAATTATCCCCAGTGGAGTCTGGAGAATTATCCCCAGTAGAGGCTGGAGGATTGTCCCCAGTAGAGCCTAAAAGGTTATCCCCAATGAAGTCTCAAATGGAAAATCATCCCCAGCGGAGTTCATTCCTTTTACAAACAGAAATTCAATTCCCAACAGAGTTTCATTATCGCCAGCAACGATAGTTCATCCCCGGCTGAGGTTATTCCTCCAAATCAATAGGTCCTCTAGCAGAATATGTCCTCCCCACAGAGTCATTTCCTCATCAGTTTATCCCCAGCGGAGTTATCCTCTCCCACATGTTTATTCTCACAATCATCTTCATTCACTATCCCCAGTGGAAATGAAGAATTCAACTCTTTTCTCCAGCAACAATCCGGGATTTATTTTCCCCAGCTAAAAACATCACATTTCCATACATCATGACACATGCATATACTCATCGTACAAACACAATCTCATTTATTTTGAGAACATCATTGCTTGATACATATCATGCATTACATACAGCTAACCTTTACCTTTCAGGAAAGATACAATCAAACTCTCAGAAAATCCAAGCTATGAAGCCTTTACCTCAGTTGAATAATGGACGACCGAAGTTCCTAAAATTGAACAGAGATGTTTCCTCAGTAGAATACGGATGACGGAAGTTCCTAAAATTTAACAGAGATGATTCCTCAGTAGAATACGGACGACCGAAGTTCCTCAAATTCAACAAAGATGTTTCCTCAGTAGAATACGGACGATGGAAGTTACTAAAATTCAACAGAGATGATTCCTCAGTAGAATACGGATGACCGAAGTTCCGAAAATTCAACAGAGATGTTTCCTCAGTAGAATACGGACGACCGAAGTTCCTAAAATTCAACAGAGATGATTCCTCAGTAGAATACGGACGACCGAAGTTCCTAAAATTTAACAGAGATGATTCCTCAGTAGAATACGGACGACCAAAGTTCCTAAAATTCAACAGAGATGATTCCTCGGTGGAATAACGGACGACCGAAGTTCTTAAAATTCAAACTGAGACGCCTCGCCAACAGAATAACGGACGACCGAAGCTCCTAAAATTCTACTTCTCTCAACCAAGATCAACCTTCCCCAGTGGAATCTTCCTTAACAACAGGTATACAAGCTCTCACTAAGGAATCTCTTAAGTGATCGACACTCCTTCGGATGACATATTTAAGCCCATCTCCCGTCATCAGTCTCCAAATGACATTTGTAAGCCCATTCCTGACATCACAAGACAATTACCACTTCATGCGAGTGAAAATTTCTGGGCACTCTAGTGTTCAATCATCTTCCACCTTCAGATCACGAAAGGCAGACAAGCCAATCTAAATCTTCAGGTTTAAGAAAATTGAACAGGGGCAGCTGTTGTACCCCAAAATTTGCCCTCCCATATATCTCAAAACATTTCAAGAAAGATCCCCAAGTTGCTGAAGGTAGTCCAAGGGTTGGCCAAACAAGCTCTCTCCTAATGCAGTCTACCTCAAATTAGGGTTTCATGTTGCATCAAGATACTTGAGTCCAAGGGATCCCAAAATCCCACCAATGTCCTAATATGTTCTCAAGATCATCCATGTCAAGTTTCAAGTCTTGCAGAGGAAGTTTGCTTAGTCAATTGCCCAAAGGCCTGGAAATCGACTATGCTAGGGAAAAAGTCAAATGTGGCCCACATACAGTCAAACTTCAAGATTTTTAGTCAACATCCTAATTTTGAAGTATTTTTCATCATTTTATCAAGGGTTGGTAATGATTTATCAAGGATTTCTCATAATTCATCAAGAACCAAAAGTTGCTAAATTAGGGTTTTGTAGCAAAAGTCAACTCAACTTTGACCAAGCATAACTTTCTCATACTTTATGAGAAATGACCCATACAAATCTCATTTTTAAGAGGATGTAATTACCTACAATCCATCTTCATCTCCCAAGTTCAAAATATGCACTCACAAGAAGGTATGAATTTGGACATTATAGGTCATTTTGAAAAGTCAACAAAAACACCTTTTTTGTAAAAGCTTCAAACATGAGCATGGAATATCTAATTGAGATGAGACCAAAAGGGTTGATTGGAGGACATCTTAGGATTTCTAAAAATTCCAAGAACACCTCCAAAGAGTCAAAATTGAGGAAGTTATGCATTGGTGAAGTTGACCTTTTCTGCAAAATTGCCAAAAGTCTACTATCCCTAAAACTTCAATTTTTGCCAAATGGGCCCAATCTTTTTCACTAGTTTTGAGTTGGAAACGTAGTCCACGAGCTCTAGCCCTTGCCACTTGTCATTATCATGTTTTTATTATTTATTTTTATTTTTATTTGATTTAAATCAATTTTAATCAAAATAAATCATGAGAAAATCCAAAATATTAAAAACAAAAGATTTTGTGCTTGTTTCAGGTTTCAATTAAAGCTAGCATCAAATCAAACTCGTGCAAGGCATTAGGGTGGATAAAAAGATTGATTTTAGGCTAATTTTGGAAATATTTTTAAGGTGTATCAAATCAAGATCCAATTCATTGATGGAGGAAGATTGAGATCAATTATCAACCCTAATCCATTCCTTGATACATATAGAACGAAGGCAGGCTCAAAACTAGGTTAGAAAGAGGCGCATGAACCAGGGCAAAACTTGAAAAAATACCAAGAAAGTGCAAACACGAATTCCTATTTCCAGGAATCCTAAGGCCTTCTAGCTATCCCAATCGATTCCTGGGAGTGTAAGCAAGCTAAAGCAATCAAGAACAAAGCCTTTCCAGTACCAAAAAGCGTTGTAAGTCATCCACGACATCCATGAATTTTTGAATTCGGTTTGCATGATTTAGGCATTGTTAGGATGAATTAATCATATATTGTCGATCCATAGAACATTTGCAAGCTTTCTGCATCATTTAATTTCATTTATATGCCCTGTAAGAGATTTCACCATTGTTAGGGTTGCTTGTGTCGATTTGGGATTTTCTTTTATAGGCTAAATTAGACCATGAAAGGGCCACCATTACACTCAGGAGGTCAAGACAAATCGATTGGTGGCCCTAGTTTGTATTTATTTTGCTCATAGTTGATTTTGAGAATGCACAGGTCTGTAGTGACGGACAAACGTCCGTAGGTAAAAGTGTTTCACTTTTACCAACGGTGCAAGGAGGGAGACGAAGACGTGGCTTCATCTAATTTGTCCATTTGAATTTCAGCGCGAATATTTTATTATTTCTTTCGTTTATTATATAATAATTATTATTGATTGTATGTACAAATAAGAACAAGTGCTGCAGTGGTAGTGAGGGCATGGATATTGCTTCAAGACATGGGTTCGAATCCCAAATCCCCCAAATATTTCATGTATTTTTCCTTTTCAGGATTCAGTGTGTATACAAGCCAAGGGTCCATCATGTGACCTCAAGATCCAGTCTGCCAAGTGGCCAGATGGCCAAATCTAATGGCCATCCAGGAGGGAACACCAAAAGCCTAGTCAAACGCGTAGTATTGGATCCCACAAGTCAACATGGACTTCAGATTGTTGGGCCCAGAAGTTGCTTCTCATACCCTCCAATTTGCTTCTGCAGGCCCAATTCCTTATCCTTTTTTTCTTTTTATATTTTATTTTATTTCTTTTAATTTATTTATTTATTTACTAACCAATTAAATTATTTTCTTTTTTATCAAAAAATCACAAAATAAAACTTTTCATAAATTAGGTCTAGATTTTATTTTTATTAAAAAATTAATTAATTTAATTAGGTTTGTTAATTTATGTAACTTCAATTTCTTTTTTGTACATAATTAAAATTAATTAGAACAAATAGGTTTTATTTCTTATTTAATTATATTTTATTTTTCATAAAAAATAACCAAAACATAAAAAATAGGTCATGTAATTATTTTTAATAATTAATTTAATTAACAAATTATTTGTACATTTAATTTTAAAACCTAAATTCTTTTCTTTAAAAAATATTAAAAACAACAAAAAACCATTTTTCTTTTAATTAGGTTAGAAGTGTCGAAACCCTATTTTCTTCCCGATCTTAATTTTTCTCGCGCGTTTTATATTTATTATTTATCATATTGATGTAACTGCCTACAGTTTGTAATAGTTTAATTATGACATTTATTTACATTTACCGCTTTACATTTCAAAGGGTTTGTTTTTGGCTATGTAAATACCCGAAGCCTTGTAATAGCCTAGTTTAATTTCCGCACTTTAAAATTCCGCGAAAATATTTAACTGTTAGATGTATGACATTAGGATGCATAACAAGAATGTATGTAATTTTAAAACAGTTAGATAACCCTAACATGTGCAAAGATAATAAATTTGAAATTGAATCACTCGCACATGCGCACTCCTAGGGTACACTCCCACTTGGTTGCCTTTGGTAAACGGTCATTGAGTATAGGATGCTTTAGTGGTCATCCTTTTGTCTAAAGATCATAGTTGCCTCGGAAAGGTTGCCTCGGATGTTGTTGCCTCAGATAAATTGATCTAAGACTTTAGGGTTATTAGTAAGACGTTCTAACATTGCTTTAGTGACCGTATGTCCCTTTCGAGTTGACCCTCAAAATTCAAACGACGGTGCTACCTACTCACTAATAGTGGGATAGCATTGTCTAAAGGAAACAAACATATAACGATTCTTTTTTTTCGAGTAGGTAGATTAGTTCTTAAGTACTTGCTCAATCAAAACAAATTTCTTTTCACACTTAGACTCCTTTTCAAACAAAGTTTTAAAAAAAACACTTCATTACTCTCTTGAAGACAGAAGCAAGAGTTAAATCGAAGTCAAAACAAAAACTTTTCAAATCACGCAAACACAAAGAAAACAATTTTGAAAATGATGAGCAAGTACCTAGGAGCTCGTAGATAACTACGGATAGAAAGGGTGTTAATACCTTCCCTTTCTATAATCTACCCCCCGTACTCATAAATATCTCGAAAAAAGGAATTTTTCTGTGGTTTTTTCCTTTCCTTGTTGGATAAAATAAAAGTCGGTGGCGACTCTTGCTTACCGCGACATTTTTAGAACACAAATGCAAAATGCAAACCAGCAATTCCTTAAAAAAAAGGAAACACATCCCGGTTCTGGCCACCGTATCACAGTCAGAGATTAATACCTGAAACTAGCCAGGACAACTATCTCGACGATTGACAAAAACAAGTTCCAGATTAATACCTGTAGTAAGCCAGGACAACTATCCGTGGATGATTGATTATAGATTAATACCTGAAACCAAACAGAAAAACTATCTACATGAGCAGATTGAACATTAATACCCGAAATTAGATGGAAAAACTATCTTTCTTTCTAAGGTCAGAGATTAATACCTGAATCCAGCCAGGACAACTATCTCAACGACCAACAAAAGAAAGTTCTGGATTAATACCTAAAACAAGACAGGACAACTATCCGAGAACAGTTGATTGTAGATCAATTCCCGAAACTAGACAGGGCGACTATCTACATGATCATCCTGAAGCAATATTACACGGGTTTCTTCTCCTAATCTCCAGATGTAGTCTAACACGAACTCATCCTGAAGCATCCCTACACATGCTCCTTCTAATACATTCCCAGATAACAATTAATTTCATCCTCCCCGGCAAGTTACTATGAAGCCTGGAGTTCAACCAGAAAATAAAAAACTTTCATCTCTCTGTCCCAGAGATAACTCCTCAGTAGAGCCATGGACAACTGAAGTTCCTAGACTCTATTCCCTACAGAGTTTTACTCAATCAGGAGAACAACATAAATCAACATTCCCTAGCGGACTCCTACTCAAACAACAGGAACATGAATCCCCTACAAAGAGACCTCTTATAAAGTCAGCATCTACTATGGATGGCATCTTTAAGCCCATCTCCAACAACTCTCAGTCATCTTCTCCAAATGTAATCTTCAAGCCCATTCCCTACACAGTCAACCATCCTATCATGCGAGTGAAAATTTCTGGGCACTCTAGTGTTCAATCATCTTCCACCTTCAGATCACAAAAGGCAAACAAGCCAATCTAAATATCCAAGTTTAAGAGGATTGAACAAGGGCAGCTGTTGTACCCCAAAATTTTCTCTCCCTTTTTCTCAAGACATGTTCTCACAAGGATTTTCAAAAGTCCAAGTTCACACAATACAATTGATTTTTGGCTGTCAGGCATCAAATCAAAGAGGAGCAAGTAGCGTTGATTTTAAAGTCTTCAATTTGGCATCTAAAATCCTTCAAGTTAGCCTTGATTTCAAAGTCTTCGATTGTGCATCTGAAATCCCTCAAGTTAGCCTTGATTTCAAAGTCTTCTATTAGGCATCTGAAATCCTTCAATCAAGCTTTGGTTCACCAGCTTCGATTGAGTGTTGGATCCCCTTTGTGTAAGCTTTGGTTCACAAGTTTCATTTGGGCATATGGCCCCCTGCAGGGTTGATTCAATTCACCAGCAGTATCCCCCTACAGGTTTGCTTCGATTCACAAGCAGTAACCTCCTATACGCTTGTTTCGATTGAGAAATGGCCTCCTGCTGGCTTGTTTTGATTCACAAGGAAAAATGCCTCTTCATGATTTCCTTGGATTCACGAGGCAAAGGCTTCTTCAGACTTGCCTTGAATCCACTAGGCAAAGGCTGCTTCATGCTTACCTTTGATTCACAAGGCAAAGGCCTTCTCAAGACTTGCCTTGAATTCACTAGACAAAGGACTTGCTGCATGCCTTCGATTCACAAGGCAAGGAAATGACTTCCTCTGTGCATGCCTACAATGCACAAGGCAAAAGGCTTCCTTAACTTGCCTTCAATACACAAGTCAAAAGGCCCCTTTCAACTGACCTTCGATTCAGAAAGCAATGGCTATCTACATACAAGATTCGACTGGGCAACGACTCCCTTTAAAACAGCTTGCTTCGATTCCACCTCTAAAATAATCAACACACAACTTTCCACATTTTGACACCTAGTAAGGTCCATTCGAAGGACACACAAATGGTGCCTTCGAAGGACATACATGTGGTCCATTAGAAGGATGCATAATTGTGGGAAACAAGCTTGTTTTGCCTTTTGATGAGTTTGGTTCAAGATGCTTGCTGGCCAAGGTCCTACATGCTGCCAGGCCCAAGCTTCCTGCACAATCACATTCATGAAAAAAGAAGCTTCGACTGGCCAGAAAAGAGTTTTCGATTGGGTTAGTTGAAAAGTTTCAGATCGAGCTACCAAGGTAAATATGGGCTCAATCGAAGAAGCCCCAATGATGAGGATTGGAGCCATTCGAAAGAGGCAACTCTGGGCCAATCGAAGAGCAATGATTAAGGGTATTCGAAGGAGTCAAACACGTCCAGGTTCCTCCCAAAGCTCAAAGGTGTAGGAATTCATCAAAAAGGGCAATCCTTTAATGTGTCTGATTTTGCCTTCAAAGCTTAGTTAATAGATGTCCCTTGTCATTTCCATGCTATGACCCTCTCTCCATATCATATAAATACACAACACTTCTACAAGCCAAAGAGACGACACACACACGCTGACACTACCTGAAGAAACCCTCTCAAAATCATCAATTTTTCAAAGAATTGAAAAAGTTTGAAACTCTTATCCATTCCATATTCATCAAGTCTAAGCCTTGTGTTGTGCTCCTGAGACTCCAGGAGTCTACTCCAAGCCAATCCACACCCAGAAGTTCCAAATCAAAGCACCCCATATTTGGTAAAATTTCAAATTCATATATATGATTTCATGATGTATTAATGTTTTTCAGTATTTGATTCATGCACAGGGTATCATATAGCACAAATTTCACATGAAACATGCAAGGATATAGGCCAGAACAAGATCATGCCATTTCTAGGGCACGATCTGTGTTCTTCATCGAATCTCAAAAACCATGGGGTTTTAGGGAAAACAAACCCAAATTCGAACTCAAGGGGTCGAATTCAGGGAGGGTTGAATTAAGGGAAAAGACCTGGATTTGACACCCAGGTCATGCTTTTATTTTTGTTAACATTTTTCTTGCAGATTCAGTGCCCTCCACAGGAAATCCATCAGACACCTCCAACAATATCCTCTGTTGAATCGAAGGCCACATCCTTTCCTGGATCGAAGGATAACATCTTTCACTGGATCAAAGGCCACCCTTCGTTGGATCGAAAGCCATCTTTTTCTTTGGATCGAAATAATTTTCTTCTTGTATTTTTATTTTTGTTACTCATTTCTTTTAATAGTTCCCCTCTTTAAATCAATAATCAAATAAAAAAATCATCATAAAAATTAGGATTACATTTTATTAATTAAATTAATTTCTGAATTAATTATTTAATTAATTTTAACATCTTCTTCTCAAAAATTAAAATACATTAGAATTTAGGTTAAATTTTATTTTTTTAATTTATTTTCTTTTCATAAAAATAAAAAATAAAACAAAAAGATTTTATTCTTAGGATTTTAGACGTCTTTTCAAATTCGTGCGTTATTATTCTTTCGCACTTCCTTTTATTATTGTAACTTTATATTGGGATGTAATAAATTATTAGTAGGACCTTTACTACTTTTATTTATTTCTTTCCCCCAGTTTCGGATATGTACATAATCCCCCTCCCTGAAGCCTTGTAATAGCTAGGTTTTATATTTCTACACTTTTAATTACTGGAATTATTAACTGCTAGATGTATGACTAATAGGATTGTATGGCAAGAATGAAACAAAATGTTAGCAAACATAACATCAAGACAAAATAACTGAAACAAGCACACTTGCACATATACACCTCTAGGATACTCCCACATTGGTTGCCTTTAGAAAATAAAACAGTCATGTCCCTCGAAAATGGGGATGCTTTAGCAATGACCCTCGAATCAAAAGATCATAGTCCCTCGATGACCCTTAGGTGTTGCCTTTCGGTAAATGATCTAGTCTCTTAAAATAATTTGCTAAAGCATCCCTATGTGTTGCCTTTATGAATGTACGATGACCCACGAATGTCCCTCAAATATCCAACGATAGGGATACCTACTCACTAGTAGTAGGATAACACTGTCTTAAGGAAAGGAGGAAAAGAACAAACCTTTCGAGTATAAGTAGATAGTTCCTATATGCTATGCTCAAAAACAAATTTTCACACTTACACAAAACAAATTTCAAAAACATTTTCAAATGCTTTATCAACACTCTTGAGGACCGATACAAGAGTTATCATAAAGCAAATCGCCGCGCTAAGGCATTTCAAAATACTTTTCAAAACACACAAAAAGCACAAGGTATTTTTCAAATGAGCTAAGCATCTAAGAGCCCGTAGATAACTACAGATGGAAAGGGTGCTAACACATTCCCTTTTCATAATCTACCCCCCGTACTCAGAAAACTCTCGAAAGGTCTTTTTCTGTTCTTTTCACCCTTTCCTTTATTTGGATAAAAGAAAAGGCGATGGCGACTCTTGGTTACCGCAACATTTGCAAACACAAACACAAAACCAATATAACAGTTGGTTATGCCAGCATATCAAAACCATATCACGTCTTAAACGCGGTCTTAAATACATCTGAACTCTTGACTCGAATTTGATGATATTCTGGCCTGAGATCAATCTTCGAGAAGACGCAAGCTCCTTTCAACTAATCCATGAGGTCATCAATCCATGGTAGAGGATACTTTTTCTTGATGGTTACCTTATTCAATTGGCGGTAATCAATTCAAAAATGCATGCTACCGTCCTTCTTCTTAAACAACAAAACAGGAGCACCCCAGGGAGAAACACTAGGCCGAACAAAGTGTTTCGCCAACAACTCTTCTAACTGGATTTTCAATTACCTTAACTCGGCAGGAGACATTCTCTAAGGAGCAATAGAAACCTGAGAGGTTCCTAGAATAAGGTCAATAGAGAACTCAACTTCTCTTTCTGGTGGAAGAGAAACGACATCCTCCGAGAATACTTCAGGAAATTCACACACAATAGGAATCTTCTACACACTTTTCTTACTTTCGGGATCTGTAGTAAGGACCAAAAGAAATGACTTCTCTTGAGCATAAAGACAATTAACCAAGTTGATTGTACCTTCGATCATATTTCCAATAACATTGACATGAGCGGTCCCTTCGGCAGGTATGAAAATAGCCTTCTCTTTACAACCGATGTACAGTTAGTTAGCTGACAACCAGTCCATGCCCAATATCACATCGATCTTCTTGAGGGATAAGTAGATGGAATCAATTAAGAAGTTAAGATCATTGAAAGTAACAGAACAATCTTTACAAACTTTTTGAACTTCCATTACGTCATCTGTAGTAGACGAGATGAACATAGGGTTAGGAAGAGTAGTGGCTTCGAATCTGAGTCGTCGTACACATGAATTAGAAATTAAGGAATGCTTCGCTCCGTAATCCACTAAGGCAGTTGATTATTTACATAACACATACCGACAACTAGATTGGTATTCCCTTAAGCCTTTCTCGCATCCAAGGTGTACACGCGACCTGTAGTGTTCTCTTGAGTTTTTTGATTTGGACAGTCTCTACTCCAATGACCCATCATCCCACATCAGTGACACCTCCCTAAGTCATTCAAACAATTCCCGTTATGCCTCTTGTTGAATCTGTAACACTGGGGAGGATGAGTTGAACGATTACCATAGTCTTGCTTCCTAACTGGAGGAGTATTACGAGGTTTTAAGTATTACACCGATTTCCCCCGATCCTTATGCATAGGCCTACTTTGTTCTCTTTTTTCCTTGAATCTTCTCAAACTATTTTCAATAACATAATATTGTCGCAAACATTCAGCATAAATGAAAAATTCCCGCTGAGACACACTATGGGACAAATCAACATTCAGTCCAAATAAAAATTGGTCAATCTTCGACAATTCACCAAGTGTATAAACAGCTTGTCTGAAGTAAGCAGCCATGTCTTCAGGTTTCTCAGCATAATCAGACACCGACATATTTCCCTGCTTGAAAAGTTGAAACTCGTGTTCCTTCTGAGCACGTAAGCTATCAGGATAATACTTCTCCAAGAATGTTCTCTTCAAGTGCTGCTAATCTTTCGAAATCGCCTGGGAAGTGAAATAGGTAAATGCAATATCCCACCACCTACTAGTTGGACCCTTTAGCATTTGAGCAGCAAACATCACCTTGTCCTCCTCAATACACTGGATAGCCTGGAACACCCTCTCCATGTCGTAGATCCAATCACGAGCAACTACAGGATCCAAGCCACATGTGAACTCTGGGGGTTTCATCCTAAAAAAGGAACGAAAATCTATACCCACTGGAGCTTGTGGAACATGAGAAGGAGCGTCTGATTATTGTCCTTGCATGCCTTGCATCATTTGCATCATCATTTGATTCTGTCGTTGCATCTGTTGCATCATTTGTAGCCAAGGTACGTTAGCATCTCTAGTTTCTGCCTCAGGCTCCATAATCCTAGTCCTGGGACTTCCGGGACCTCTACGTCCATCATTCATCTTCCTATTGTCCTACACATAGAATTAACTTAATCAGGCTCAATGCCATGAGTAGAACATAAGGAATCATGCTGACTATTCCACATATGAGGGAGAATTGAGCTGACTTATGATGTTTCATGGCAAAGTCGAGAATCGACCTACTCTGATACCAATTGTAACACCACACACATACATTGCCTAGGATATATGCATATGGCATTAAAATGGTACGTAAACATCCATACATAAGCAGCAGAAATAGAGGAATGTAATAATACATATTTCAACTTTCCAAAATCGTCATGGCCAAAATATAACAATTCCAAAAGTACTAAAACATATCCAGAAAACATAGAATAAAGATTCCAAAGGAAATGATACATCACCATGAAGCACCATCAATGAGCTAAGTCATCTTACCCTTTCCTCAATCCTGCCTAGAAGAACCTGAAATATAGATAATTGGAATGGGGTGAGATTACTAAATCTCAATGAGTCCCTCTATCTTAAGGGTTCGCTCAAATTCTACAGGGTGCATGCATCAAACAGATTCACCGTGAATCCAGGTTTTTCCTCTCAGCTGGTACAAGCACATAACAATGGTACACCACCATTTAAATTCCCATAACTTCCCAATGAGGAAATAACAAACATATATATCAAATACAAATAAGTATTCAGACCCGTACGCGCATACGAGGAATCCAGGAGTAAGTTACTTGCCCCTACTCAGGTTACGCTTTCACACCCTCAGTGAGTAGCATCCATGCATCGCATCGAAAGACTTTCTCCGGTCATGGCACAGTGATCTGGATCATTCCTAAGTGTAATTTCATTCGTGATAAGTCCCAGGGTGACATCACCGATAAGGAATCACAACTCATCCATCGTCCAAACACATATGATTAACTACCGGTGCAAAAACACCATTTCGACAACACGAGCCCACTGTAAAAATAGTCTAATGATCTGGCCTATAGGGCACCATTAGATGTGAGTTTATCTACATTATGATATTGCCTAAGTGGCATCATAACCCCACCATACCAAGCACGCGATGTTATTAACTGCTGGTGGAACGCTGCACAAGGACCCACACAAGCGCATCACAAAGGTAGCTAAGGTGTTATGACATGCCAAGCACACATGATAGGCCTTAACTGGACGCCATAGCTAGGTTTGTCCTGTCAGTACTCTATATGACTAAGTCATGAGCGATTTATGTCCTAACATCCGAGCCTACTCCGATTCAAGCATACACATACAAAGCACATAGAATTGGCCTAAACTGGATATTATGTCCAAGTTTGCCCTGTCAGTACTCTGTTTCAAGCTCATACGAGAACAATCAAATCACACAGGCAAATAAATCTAAATCGTCCACCCTGCAACGAACAGAAAATACTCAATGTTCACATAACATCGCATATCAAATAATAATACATTTTAACATATAATGAAAATTCAACATTCATATATATATATATATATATATACTCATGTCATAAGGGGTAATCGATCGCTAGGTAAGAGGCATCTTAATACCTACCATAATACAGAACTTCACTCAAGAGGGTTAAAAATAATTTTGTTTTGTCCAGGAGGGCGCGCTAAGCAGAGCCGCCTGCGCTAAGCGTAATATATAATTTTTCAAGCTTCAGTAAGGCACACTAAGCGGGACCGTCGTGCTAAGTGCGGTCTGTAGTTTCTCAAAATCCAACTTCCATCAGGTGTGCTAAGCGCGGCCCTGCGCGCTAAGCGCGGTCTGGGCGGAATAGAAAAATCAGAACTTCATCAGTTCTATCATGGGGCCTCCAAACCCAATTTCTATGCTCCTTTGCAAGTGCCAAAAATATACAAACACTAATTTCACATTAGGAACATGTCATTTATACATAAATCAATATGCATTATCAAATTTATCTTTCAAACGCTTAATCCCAAAATCATGTTAACCCTTAAAACCCAAAGCTTCTATCTATTGAGACTCACCTTGGATTGATGAAGAAGAAGAAGCTGCGAAAATCAGAACAATAATGGTGATGGTGGCTGATTTGGAGTGCATGCAAGAAAATCCCTTTTCCTTCTCTTCCTCCCTTTCATGATAATTTCTCTCTTCTACTTCTAAATTTTGTTTTGTTCAAACAAGACCAAATTAAGGTTCACCAAACAACCCCTTATGTTTTCCTTCAATTGGCAAAAGACCAAAATATTCCCCCAACTTGTTTAGCTTCTAATCTTGATTCCACTTAAATTACTAATACCAAGTGAATACTATATTCACACAAAAAAATCTTGGTTAGTATAAATACATTAGAAAATAATTACACTGGGTATTACAGAGGTGATCACTTCTAATATCTTATCAAAGGTCCCTAATCACTTCTAAGAACAAACTATACCACAAAACCACATGTGTTGGTTTATAACATTTTAATATTTTTTCAATCAAAATATTTGTAATTGCGATTTGATGATTAGTTTTTACTTCATTAATTCATAAATATAATTGTGTCTCTTTTAATTGTTTGAATTAAGAAGCTTGATTATTATATCAATTTTGATGATAATTATTATGGTTTTAAAAAACTTGTCTTTAATGAGATATAGAATTAATAAATACGCCATAATCTTTGTATGTGTCCCTTTTGCACATAAAAAAAAAGTCTAAAATTATTTGTACATTTAAAATACAAAAGAAACTTTTATTAATATTTTTCTCACAAATTTATCGTTGTTTTATACACCTCTATTCACATTTTCATTCCTCTAAATACTATTATAGTAATAAATTTTTACTAAATATTATTAATTTTATAATGGTAATTAACAAAACGTACCATTATTACAAGAAATGTGTCAATCTCATTAATGCAGATACAAATTAGAAATATGGAACAATTTCAAAATACAAGTAAATGATGATGTTGGGAATTTAAAAGGACTCAAGTTAAACGAAATAGATAATAATGAAAATAATCCTATATTTAAAGGCGAATATAGTGGGACATTATTATTGTATGAGAACAAAATACTATTTGTAAAATTTTGTATTTAAAGCTTATTTAATTATATCTATCAGAGTAAGTAAAACTGGGTCGAATATTGAATCAGAGTTATTAAGAGTTTAAGGTTTAAACTTTTAACTACAGTTAACTCGAGGTCTAACCAAAAATAACACAATTTAAACTTTCAACATAATATAAAATATTTTTAAATTTTAATTGCCAAAAAAATATATTCTTTAGATTTTATGTTAATATTTACTACAAGAGGGAAATTGAAGTATACATTAATGTTGTTGTTATACTCATTATCACCTCGGTCCTTGGGAGTTTCTTTATAGAGTCGTCGTCGAAGATCCTTTAAGGGATAAAATTGTTCTAGGCTGGCCAAAGGCCCAAATAGATGAGACCCAATTCAACTTGAACCCACTCCTCATGGCTTAAGGTATAAAATCATTTCACACGGAAAGCAAGGTACATTCTCTAGTCTTCACTTTTCACTACACTTATCTTCAATCTTGAACTGACTTAGACGTAGGATTACAAATATTTAAGGTTCACCCTTGCACCTCCCGATTAGAGATTAGCACAATTGATTCAGGATTTTGCATTCATCGTTCATATCCAATACTAGTTCCATAATGGAACAAAGGCGTCTTATGTGGGATTTGACTTCTAATTCTCGTGTTTTTCACAATTTGATATTTTCACATTAATTCTCCAGATCGGAGCCTTTTCAGGTCATTGAATTGAGAGCATTCATACTTGAAGATTAGGACTTTTTGTTTTCGATACCATCGAGAATCATTTAACCTTTTATTCCTGTGAAACTTCCACAAATGGAACAATTTCAGAAAACAAGTAAATGATGATGATGGGAATTTAAAAGGAGTCAAGTTAAATGAAATAGATAATAATGAAAATAATCCTATATTTAAAGACAAATGTAGTGGGGACTTATTATAGTATAAGAACAAAATACTATTTGTAATATTTTGGATTTAAAGCTTATTTAATTGTATCTATCAAAGTAACTAAAACTGGCTCGAATATTGAATCGGTGTAATTAAGAGTTTAAGGTTTAAATTTTTTACTAGAGTTAACTCGAGGTCTAACCAAAATTAACACGATTTAAAATTTCAATATAATATAAAATATTTTAAATTTTTATTACCAAACAAATATATTTTTTAGATTTTATGTTAATATTTACTACAACAGTGAATATTTAAGTATACATTAATGTTTAAAATAGAGATAAGTATATTTTTCACCTTCAAATTGTAATATGCTTTGTTTTACTCATTATCACCTCTGTCCTTATGAGTTTCTTAATAGAATCATCGTCGAAGATCCTTTAAGGGATAAAATTATTTTGGGCTGGTCAAAGGCCCAAATATATGAGACCCAATTCATCACGAATCCACTCCTCATGGCTAAAGGTATAAAAATCATTTCAAACGGAAAGCAAGGTACATTCACTAGTCTTCCCATTTTAGATCACTCATCTTGAATTTTAAACTAACTTAGGCATTGGATTACAAATATTTACTGTTCACCCTTGCGCCTCCCTATTAGAGATTAGAACTATTGATTCAGGTTCTAGTTCCATAATGGAAGAAATGAGTCTTATGTGGGATTTGACTTCTAATTCTCGTGTTTTCCATAATTTGACATTTTCACTTTAATTCCCCAGATCGTAGCATTTTCAGGTCATCAAATTGAGAGCATTCATACTCTAATATAAGGATTTTTTTTGTTCGATACGATCGAGCATCGTTTAACCTTTTATTTTTGTGAAATATCCATAAATGGATCATTATATATCCAAGTTCTTATATGTAACTGAAGTAGAACGGAGGTGATCACTTCTAATATCTTATCAAAGGTCCTTCCCTAATCACATCTAATAACAAATTACACCATGAAAACACATGTGATGGTTTATAACATTTTAATATTCATTCAATCAAATTATTTGTAATTGAGATTTGATGATTAGTTTTTACTTCATTGGTCCATAAATATATCTATGTATTTTTTAATTGTTTGAATTTAGAAACTTGATTATTATATAAATTTTGATGATAACTATTATGCTTTTAAAAACCTTGTCTTTAATGAGAGAGAGAATTAATTAATCCATAATAATCATTGTATGTGTCACTTTTGCACGTAAAAAACTGTCTCGAATTATTTGTACATTTAAAATACGAATGAAACTTTTACTATTATATTTTCACAAATTTACCGTTGTTTTATATACTTGTATTCACATTTTCATTCCTCCAACTACTATAATAGTAAGAATATTGTACTAAATATTATTAATTTTATAATGGAAATCAACAAAACTAACCATTATTACATGAAGTGTGTCAATCTCCTTAATGCAGATACAAATTTAAAACATGGAACAATTTTAGAAAACAAGTAAATGATGATGTTGAGAATTTAAAAGCAGTCAAGCAAAATGAAATTTATAATAATGAAAATAAAACTATATTTAAAGACGAATGTAGTGGGAAATTATTACAGAAAGAGATTAAAATAGTATTTGTAAAATTTTGGATTTAAAGCTTATTTAATTGTATCTATCAAAGTAACTAAAATTCGGTCGAATATTAATTCAGTGTAATTAAGAGTTTACGATTTAAACTTTTGACTAGAGTTAACCCGAGGTCTAACACAAAATAACACGATTTGAAATTTAAATATAATATAAAATATTTTTAAATTTTATTACCAAACAAATATATTTTTTAGATTTTATGTTAATATTTACAACATGAGTAAATATTTAAGTATACATTAATGTTTAAAATAGAGATAAGTATATTTTTCACCTTCAAATTGTAATACGCTTTGATATACTCATTATCACGTGGGTCCTTGAGATTTTCTATTATAGAGTCAGCGTCGAAGGTCCTTTTCGGGATAAAATTGTTCTGGGATGGCCAAAGGCCCAAATAGATGAGACCCAATTCAACTTGAATCCACTCCACATGGCTCAAAGTATAAAAATAATTTCACACGGAAAGCAAGGTACATTCTCTACTCTTCACCTTGAACTACACTCATATTGAATCTTGAACTGACTTAGGCGTTGGATTACGAATATTTAAGGTTCACCCCTGCGCCTCCCTATTAGAGATTAGCACTATTGATTAAGGATTTTACATTCATCGATCATATCCAATTCTTGTTACATAATGGAAGAAAGGAGTCTTATATGGGATTTGACTTCTAATTCTCGCGTTTTCCATAATTTGACATTTGCACTTAAATTCTCCAGATCGTAGCCTTTTCAGGTCATCGAATTGAGAGCATTAATACTCAAATATAAATATTTTTTCTGTTCGATACGATTGAGCATCGTTTAACCTTTTATTTTAGTGAAACATCAATAAATGGATCGTTAAATATCCAAGTTCTTATAGGTAACTGAAGGAGAACCGAGGTTATCACTTCTAATATCTTATCAAAGGTCCCTCCCTAATCACTTCTAATAACAAACTACACCATGAAAACACATGTGTTGGTTTATAACATTTTAATATTCATTCAATCAAATTATTTGTAATTGAGATTTGATGATTAGTTTTTACTTCATTAGTCCATAAATATATTTGTGTATCTTTTAATTGTTTGAATTAAGAAACTTGATTATTATATCAATTTTGATGATAAATATTATGCCTTTAAAAACCTTGTCTTTAATGAGAGAGAGAATTAATTAATCCATAATAATCATTGTATGTGTCACTTTTGCACGTAAAAAACTGTCTCAAATTATTTGTACATTTAAAATACGAATGAAACTTTTATTATTATATTTTTCACAAATTTATCGTTGTTTTATATACCTGTATTCACATTTTCATTCCTCCCACTACTATTATAGTAAGAATATTGTAGTAAATGTTATTAATTTTATAATGGAAATCAACAAAACTAACCATTATTACATGAAGTGTGTCAATCTCCTTAATGCAGATACAAATTAAAAAGATGGAACAATTTCAGAAAACAAGTAAATGATGATGTTGGGAATTTAAAAGCAGTTAAGCAAAATGTAATTTATAATAATGAAGATAATCCTATATTTAATTACGAATGTAGTGGGACATTATTACAGAAAGAGATTAAAATTGTATTTGTAAAATTTTGGATTTAAAACTTATTTAATTGTATCTATCAGAGTAACTAAAATTGGGTCGAATATTGAGTCGGTGTAATTAAGAGTTTAAGGTTTAAAGTTTTGACTAGAGTTAACCCGAAGTCTAACAAAAATTAACAAGATTTAAAATTTCCATATAATATAAAATATTTCAAATTTCTATTACCAAAAAAATATATTTTATTGATTTTATGTTAACATTTACTACAAGAGTGAATATTTAAGTATACATTAATGTTTAAAATATAGATAAGTATATTTTTCACCTTTAAATTGTAATACACTTTGTTATAATCATTATCACCTCAGTCCTTGCAAGTTTCTTTATAGTGTCATCGTCGTCGAAGGTCCTTTTAGGGATAAATTTGTTTTGGGCTGGTCAAATGCCAAATTAGATTAGAACCAATTCAACTTGAATCCCCTCCTCTTTGCTTAAGGTAAAAAAATCATTTCACACGGAAAGCAAGGTACATTCTCTAGTATTCACTTTTCACTACACTCGTATTGAATTTTGAACTGACTTAGGCGTTGGATTACGAATATTTAAGGTTCACCCTTGCGCCTCCCTATTAGAGAATAGCACCATTAATTTAGAATTTTGCATTCATCGATCATATCTAATTCTAGTTCCATAATGGAACAGAGGCATCTTATGTGGGATTTGACTTCTAATTCTCGCGTTTTCCACAATTTGACGTTTTCACTTTAATTCTCCAGATCATAGCCTTTCAGGTCATCAAATTGAGAGCGTTCATACTCGAATATGAGACTTTTTGTGTTCGATACAATCAAGCATCGTTTAACCTTTTATTCCCGTGAAACATACACAAATGGATCATCATATATGCAAATTCCTATATGTAATTGAAGGAGAACGAAGGTGATAACTTCTAATATCTTATCAATGGTCCCTCCCTAATCACTTCTAAAATAAAAAATAAAACAAAAAGATTTTATTCTTAGGATTTTAGACGTCTTTTCAAATTCGTGCGTTATTATTCTTTCGCACTTCCTTTTATTATTGTAACTTTATATTGGGATGTAATAGATTATTAGTAGGACCTTTACTACTTTTATTTATTTCTTTCCCCCAGTTTCGGATATGTACATAATCCCCCTCCCTGAAGCCTTGTAATAGCTAGGTTTTATATTTCTACACTTTTAATTACTGGAATTATTAACTGCTAGATGTATGACTAATAGGATTGTATGGCAAGAATGAAACAAAATGTTAGCAAACATAACATCAAGACAAAATAACTGAAACAAGCACACTTGCACATATACACCTCTAGGATACTCCCACATTGGTTGCCTTTAGAAAATAAAACAGTCATGTCCCTCGAAAATGGGGATGCTTTAGCAATGACCCTCGAATCAAAAGATCATAGTCCCTCGATGACCCTTAGGTGTTGCCTTTCGGTAAATGATCTAGTCTCTTAAAATAATTTGCTAAAGCATCCCTATGTGTTGCCTTTATGAATGTACGATGACCCACGAATGTCCCTCAAATATCCAACGATAGGGCTACCTACTCACTAGTAGTAGGATAGCACTGTCTTAAGGAAAGGAGGAAAAGAACAAACCTTTCGAGTATAAGTAGATAGTTCCTATATGCTATGCTCAAAAACAAATTTTCACACTTACACAAAACAAATTTCAAAAACATTTTCAAATGCTTTATCAACACTCTTGAGGACCGATACAAGAGTTATCATCAAGCAAATCGCCGCGCTAAGGCATTTCAAAATACTTTTCAAAACACACAAAAAGCACAAGGTATTTTTCAAATGAGCTAAGCATCTAAGAGCCCGTAAATAACTACAGATGGAAAGGGTGCTAACACATTCCCTTTCCATAATCTACCCCCCGTACTCAGAAAACTCTCGAAAGGTCTTTTTCTGTTCTTTTCACCCTTTCCTTTATTTGGATAAAAGAAAAGGCGATGGCGACTCTTGGTTACCGCAACATTTGCAAACACAAACACAAAACCAGTATAACAGTTGGTTATGCCAGCATATCAAAACCATATCACGTCTTAAACGCGGTCTTAAATACATCTGAACTCTTGACTCGAATTTGATGATATTCTGGCCTGAGATCAATCTTCGAGAAGACGCAAGCTCCTTTCAACTAATCCATGAGGTCATCAATCCATGGTAGAGGATACTTGTTCTTGATGGTTACCTTATTCAATTGGCGGTAATCAATTCAAAAATGCATGCTACCGTCCTTCTTCTTAAACAACAAAACAGGAGCACCCCAGGGAGAAACACTAGGCCGAACAAAGTGTTTCGCCAACAACTCTTCTAACTGGATTTTCAATTACCTTAACTCGGCAGGAGACATTCTCTAAGGAGAAATAGAAACCTGAGAGGTTCCTAGAATAAGGTCAATAGAGAACTCAACTTCTCTTTCTGGTGGAAGAGAAACGACATCCTCCGAGAATACTTCAGGAAATTCACACACAATAGGAATCTTCTACACACTTTTCTTACTTTCGGGATCTGTAGTAAGGACCAAAAGAAATGACTTCTCTTGAGCATAAAGACAATTAACCAAGTTGATTGTACCTTCGATCATATTTCTAATAACATTGACATGAGCGGTCCCTTCGGCAGGTATGAAAATAGCCTTCTCTTTACAACCGATGTACAGTTAGTTAGCTGACAACCAGTCCATGCCCAATATCACATCGATCTTCTTGAGGGATAAGTAGATGGAATCAATTAAGAAGTTAAGATCATTGAAAGTAACAGAACAATCTTTACAAACTTTTTGAACTTCCATTACGTCATCTGTAGTAGACGAGATGAACATAGGGTTAGGAAGAGTAGTGGCTTCGAATCTGAGTCGTCGTACCCATGAATTAGAAATTAAGGAATGCTTCGCTCCGTAATCCACTAAGGCAGTTGATTATTTACATAACACATACCGACAACTAGATTGGTATTCCCTTAAGCCTTTCTCGCATCCAAGGTGTACACGCGACCTGTAGTGTTCTCTTGAGTTTTTTGATTTGGACAGTCTCTACTCCAATGACCCATCATCCCACATTAGTGACACCTCCCTAAGTCATTCAAACAATTCCCGTTATGCCTCTTGTTGCATCTGTAACACTGGGGAGGATGAGTTGAACGATTACCATAGTCTTGCTTCCTAACTGGAGGAGTATTACGAGGTTTTAAGTATTACACCGATTTCCCCTGATCCTTATGCATAGGCCTACTTTGTTCTCTTTCTTCCTTGAATCTTCTCAAACTATTTTCAATAACATAATATTGTCGCAAACATTCAGCATAAATGAAAAATTCCCGCTGAGACACACTATGGGACAAATCAACATTCAGTCCGAATAAAAATTGGTCAATCTTCCACAATTCACCAAGTGTATAAACAGCTTGTCTGAAGTAAGCAGCCATGTCTTCAGGTTTCTCAGCATAATCATACACCGACATATTTCCCTGCTTGAAAAGTTGAAACTCGTGTTCCTTCTAAGCACGTAAGCTATCAGGATAATACTTCTCCAAGAATGTTCTCTTCAAGTGCTGCTAATCTTTCGAAATTGCCTGGGAAGTGAAATAGGTAAATGCAATATCCCACCACCTACTAGTTGGACCCTTTAGCATTTGAGCAGCAAACATCACCTTGTCCTCCTCAATACACTGGATAGCCTGGAACACCCTCTCCATGTCGTAGATCCAATCACGAGCAACTACAGGATCCAAGCCACCTGTGAACTCTGGGGGTTTCATCCTAAAAAAGGAACGAAAATCTATACCCACTGGAGCTTGTGGAACATGAGAAGGAGCGTCTGATTATTGTCCTTGCATGCCTTGCATCATTTGCATCATCATTTGATTCTGTCGTTGCATCTGTTGCATCATTTGTAGCCAAGGTACGTTAGCATCTCTAGTTTCTGCCTCAGGCTCCATAATCCTAGTCCTGGGACTTCCGGGACCTCTGCGTCCATCAGTCATCTTCCTATTGTCCTACACATAGAATTAACTTAATCAGGCTCAATGCCATGAGTAGAACATAAGGAATCATGCTGACTATTCCACATATGAGGGAGAATTGAGCTGACTTATGATGTTTCATGGCAAAGTCGAGAATCGACCTACTCTGATACCAATTGTAACACCACACACATACATTGCCTAGGATATATGCATATGGCATTAAAATGGTACGTAAACATCCATACATAAGCAGCAGAAATAGAGGAATGTAATAATACATATTTCAACTTTCCAAAATCGTCATGGCCAAAATATAACAATTCCAAAAGTACTAAAACATATCCAGAAAACATAGAATAAAGATTCCAAAGGAAATGATACATCACCATGAAGCACCATCAATGAGCTAAGTCATCTTACCCTTTCCTCAATCCTGCCTAGAAGAACCTGAAATATAGATAATTGGAATGGGGTGAGATTACTAAATCTCAATGAGTCCCTCTATCTTAAGGGTTCGCTCAATTCTACAGGGTGCATGCATCAAACAAATTCACCGTGAATCCAGGTTTTTCCTCTCAGCTGGTACAAGCACATAACAATGGTACACCACCATTTAAATTCCCATAACTTCCCAATGAGGAAATAACAAACATATATATCAAATATAAATAAGTATGCAGACCCGTACGCGCATACGAGGAATCCAGGAGTAAGTTACTTGCCCCTACTCAGGTTACGCTTTCACACCCTCAGTGAGTAGCATCCATGCATCACATCGAAAGACTTTCTCCGGTCATGGCACAATGATCTGGATCATTCCTAAGTGTAATTTCATTCGTGATAAGTCCCAGGGTGACATCACCGATAAGGAATCACAACTCATCCATCGTCCAAACACATATGATTAACTACCGGTGCAAAAACGCCATTTCAACAACACGAGCCCACTGTAAAAATAGTCTAATGATCTGGCCTATATGGCACCATTAGAGGTGAGTTTATCTGCATTATGATATTTCCTAAGTGGCATCATAACCCCACCATACCAAGCACGCGATGTTATTAACTGCTGGTGGAACGCTGCACAAGGACCCACACAAGCGCATCACAAAGGTAGATAAGGTGTTATGACATGCCAAGCACACATGATAGGCCTTAACTGGACGCCATAGCTAGGTTTGTCCTGTCAGTACTCTATATGACTAAGTCATGAGAGATTTATGTCCTAACATCCGAGCCTACTCCGATTCAAGCATACACATACAAAGCACATAGAATTGGCCTAAACTGGATATTATGTCCAAGTTTGCCCTGTCAGTACTCTGTTTCAAGCTCATACGAGAACAATCAAATCACACAGGCAAATAAATCTAAATCGTCCACCCCGAAACGAACAGAAAATACTTAATGTTCACATAACATCGCATATCAAATAATAATACATTTTAACATATAATGAAAATTCAACATTCATATATATATATATATATATATATATATATATATATATATATATATATATATATATATATATATATATATATATATATATATATATATATATATATATATATATATATATATATATATATACTCATGTCATAAGGGGTAATCGATCACTAGGTAAGAGGCATCTTAATACCTACCATTATACAGAACTTCACTCAAGAGGGTTAAAAATAATTTTGTTTTGTCCAGGAGGGCGCGCTAAGCAGAGCCGCCTGCGCTAAGCGTAATATTCAATTTTTCAAGCTTCAGTAAGGCACACTAAGCGGGACCGTCGTGCTAAGTGCGGTCTGTAGTTTCTCAAAATACAACTTCCATCGGGTGTGCTAAGCGCGGCCCTGCGTGCTAAGCGCGGTCTGGGCGAAACAGAAAAATCAGAACTTCATCAGTTCTATCATGGGGCCTCCAAACCCAATTTCTACGCTCCTTTGCAAGTGCCAAAAATATACAAACACTAATTTCACATTAGGAACATGTCATTTATACATAAATCAATATGCATTATCAAATTTATCTTTCAAACGCTTAATCCCAAAATCATGTTAACCCTTAAAACCCCAAGCTTCTATCTATTGAGACTCACCTTGGATTGATGAAGAAGAAGAAGCTGCGAAAATCAGAACAATAATGGTGATGGTGGCTGATTTGGAGTGCATGCAAGAAAATCCCTTTTCCTTCTCTTCCTCCCTTTCATGATAATTTCTCTCTTCTACTTCTAAATTTTGTTTTGTTCAAACAAGACAAAATTAAGGTTCACCAAACAACCCCTTATGTTTTCCTTCAATTGGCAAAAGACCAAAATATTCCCCCAACTTGTTTAGCTTCTAATCTTGATTCCACTTAAATTACTAATACCAAGTGAATATTATATTCACAAAAAAAAATCTTGGTTAGTATAAATACATTAGAAAATAATTACACTGGGTATTACAGAGGTGATCACTTCTAATATCTTATCAAAGGTCCCTAATCACTTCTAAGAACAAACTATACCACAAAACCACATGTGTTGGTTTATAACATTTTAATATTTTTTCAATCAAAATATTTGTAATTGCGATTTGATGATTAGTTTTTACTTCATTAATCCATAAATATAATTGTGTCTCTTTTAATTGTTTGAATTAAGAAGCTTGATTATTATATCAATTTTGATGATAATTATTATGGTTTTAAAAAACTTGTCTTTAATGAGATATAGAATTAATAAATACGCCATAATCTTTGTATGTGTCCCTTTTGCACATAAAAAAAAGTCTAAAATTATTTGTACATTTAAAATACAAAAGAAACTTTTATTAATATTTTTCTCACAAATTTATCGTTGTTTTATACACCTCTATTCACATTTTCATTCCTCTAAATACTATTATAGTAATAAATTTTTACTAAATATTATTAATTTTATAATGGTAATTAACAAAACGTACCATTATTACAAGAAATGTGTCAATCTCATTAATGCAGATACAAATTAGAAATATGGAACAATTTCAAAATACAAGTAAATGATGATGTTGGGAATTTAAAAGGACTCAAGTTAAACGAAATAGATAATAATGAAAATAACACTATATTTAAAGGCGAATATAGTGGGACATTATTATTGTATGAGAACAAAATACTATTTGTAAAATTTTGGATTTAAAGCTTATTTAATTATATTTATCATAGTAAGTAAAACTGGGTCGAATATTGAATCAGAGTTATTAAGAGTTTAAGGTTTAAACTTTTAACTACAGTTAACTCGAGGTCTAACCAAAAATAACATAATTTAAACTTTCAACATAATATAAAATATTTTTAAATTTTAATTGCCAAAAAAATATATTCTTTAGATTTTATGTTAATATTTACTACAAGAGGGAAATTGAAGTATACATTAATGTTGTTGTTATACTCATTATCACCTCGGTCATTGGGAGTTTCTTTATAGAGTCGTCGTCGAAGATCCTTTAAGGGATAAAATTGTTCTAGATGGCCAAAGGCCCAAATAGATGAGACCCAATTCAACTTGAACCCACTCCTCATGGCTTAAGGTATAAAATCATTTCACACGGAAAGAAATGTACATTCTCTAGTCTTCACTTTTCACTACACTTATCTTCAATCTTGAACTGACTTAGACGTAGGATTACAAATATTTAAGGTTCACCCTTGCACCTCCCGATTAGAGATTAGCACAATTGATTCAGGATTCTGCATTCATCGTTCATATCCAATACTAGTTCCATAATGGAACAAAGGCGTCTTATGTGGGATTTGACTTCTAATTCTCGTGTTTTTCACAATTTGATATTTTCACATTAATTCTCCAGATCGGAGCCTTTTCAGGTCATTGAATTGAGAGCATTCATACTTGAAGATTAGGACTTTTTGTTTTCGATACCATCGAGAATCATTTAACCTTTATTCCTGTGAAACTTCCACAAATGGAACAATTTCAGAAAACAAGTAAATGATGATGATGGGAATTTAAAAGGAGTCAAGTTAAATGAAATAGATAATAATGAAAATAATCCTATATTTAAAGACAAATGTAGTGGGGACTTATTATAGTATAAGAACAAAATACTATTTGTAATATTTTGGATTTAAAGCTTATTTAATTGTATCTATCAAAGTAACTAAAACTGGCTCGAATATTGAATCGGTGTAATTAAGAGTTTAAGGTTTAAATTTTTTACTAGAGTTAACTCGAGGTCTAACCAAAATTAACACGATTTAAAATTTCAATATAATATAAAATATTTTAAATTTTTATTACCAAACAAATATATTTTTTAGATTTTATGTTAATATTTACTACAACAGTGAATATTTAAGTATACATTAATGTTTAAAATAGAGATAAGTATATTTTTCACCTTCAAATTGTAATATGCTTTGTTTTACTCATTATCACCTCTGTCCTTATGAGTTTCTTAATAGAATCATCGTCGAAGATCCTTTAAGGGATAAAATTATTTTGGGCTGGTCAAAGGCCCAAATATATGAGACCCAATTCATCACGAATCCACTCCTCATGGCTAAAGGTATAAAAATCATTTCAAACGGAAAGCAAGGTACATTCACTAGTCTTCCCATTTTAGATCACTCATCTTGAATTTTAAACTGACTTAGGCATTGGATTACAAATATTTACGGTTCACCCTTGCGCGTCCCTATTAGAGATTAGAACTATTGATTCAGGTTCTAGTTCCATAATGGAAGAAATGAGTCTTATGTGGGATTTGACTTCTAATTCTCGTGTTTTCCATAATTTGACATTTTCACTTTAATTCCCCAGATCGTAGCATTTTCAGGTCATCAAATTGAGAGCATTCATACTCTAATATAAGGATTTTTTTTGTTCGATACGATCGAGCATCGTTTAACCTTTTATTTTTGTGAAATATCCATAAATGGATCATTATATATCCAAGTTCTTATATGTAACTGAAGTAGAACGGAGGTGATCACTTCTAATATCTTATCAAAGGTCCTTCCCTAATCACATCTAATAACAAACTACACCGTGAAAACACATGTGATGGTTTATAACATTTTAATATTCATTCAATCAAATTATTTGTAATTGAGATTTGATGATTAGTTTTTACTTCATTGGTCCATAAATATATCTATGTATTTTTTAATTGTTTGAATTTAGAAACTTGATTATTATATAAATTTTGATGATAACTATTATGCTTTTAAAAACCTTGTCTTTAATGAGAGAGAGAATTAATTAATCCATAATAATCATTGTATGTGTCACTTTTGCACGTAAAAAACTGTCTCAAATTATTTGTACATTTAAAATACGAATGAAACTTTTACTATTATATTTTCACAAATTTACCGTTGTTTTATATACTTGTATTCACATTTTCATTCCTCCAACTACTATAATAGTAAGAATATTGTACTAAATATTATTAATTTTATAATGGAAATCAACAAAACTAACCATTATTACATGAAGTGTGTCAATCTCCTTAATGCAGATACAAATTTAAAACATGGAACAATTTTAGAAAACAAGTAAATGATGATGTTGGGAATTTAAAAGCAGTCAAGCAAAATGAAATTTATAATAATGAAAATAGACCTATATTTAAAGACGAATGTAGTGGGAAATTATTACAGAAAGAGATTAAAATAGTATTTGTAAAATTTTGGATTTAAAGCTTATTTAATTGTATCTATCACAGTAACTAAAATCCGGTCGAATATTAATTCAGTGTAATTAAGAGTTTACGATTTAAACTTTTGACTAGAGTTAACCCGAGGTCTAACACAAAATAACACGATTTGAAATTTAAATATAATATAAAATATTTTTAAATTTTATTACAAAACAAATATATTTTTTAGATTTTATGTTAATATTTACAACAAGAGTAAATATTTAAGTATACATTAATGATTAAAATAGAGATAAGTATATTTTTCACCTTCAAATTGTAATACGCTTTGATATACTCATTATCACGTGGGTCCTTGAGATTTTCTATTATAGAGTCAGCATCGAAGGTCCTTTTCGGGATAAATTTGTTCTGGGATTGCCAAAGGCCCAAATAGATGAGACCCAATTCAACTTGAATCCACTCCACATGGCTCAAAGTATAAAAATAATTTCACACGGAAAGCAAGGTACATTCTCTACTCTTCACCTTGAACTACACTCATATTGAATCTTGAACTGACTTAGGCGTTGGATTACGAATATTTAAGGTTCACCCCTGCGGCTCCCTATTAGAGATTAGCATTATTGATTAAGGATTTTACATTCATCGATCATATCCAATTCTTGTTACATAATGGAAGAAAGGAGTCTTATATGGGATTTGACTTCTAATTCTCGCGTTTTCCATAATTTGACATTTTCACTTAAATTCTCCAGATCGTAGCCTTTTCAGGTCATCGAATTGAGAGCATTAATACTCAAATATAAATATTTTTTCTGTTCGATACGATTGAGCATCGTTTAACCTTTTATTTTAGTGAAACATCAATAAATGGATCGTTAAATATCCAAGTTCTTATAGGTAACTGAAGGAGAACCGAGGTTATCACTTCTAATATCTTATCAAAGGTCCCTCCCTAATCACTTATAATAACAAACTACACCATGAAAACACATGTGTGGGTTTATAACATTTTAATATTCATTCAATCAAATTATTTGTAATTGAGATTTGATGATTAGTTTTTACTTCATTAGTCCATAAATATATATGTGTATCTTTTAATTGTTTGAATTAAGAATCTTGATTATTATATCAATTTTGATGATAAATATTATGCCTTTAAAAACCTTGTCTTTAATGAGAGAGAGAATTAATTAATCCATAATAATCATTGTATGTGTCACTTTTGCACGTAAAAAACGGTCTCAAATTATTTGTACATTTAAAATACGAATGAAACTTTTATTATTATATTTTTCACAAATTTATCGTTGTTTTATATACCTGTATTCACATTTTCATTCCTCCCACTACTATTATAGTAAGAATATTGTACTAAATGTTATTAATTTTATAATGGAAATCAACAAAACTAACCATTATTACATGAAGTGTGTCAATCTCCTTAATGCAGATACAAATTAAAAAGATGGAACAATTTCAGAAAACAAGTAAATGATGATGTTGGGAATTTAAAAGCAGTTAAGCAAAATGAAATTTATAATAATGAAGATAATCCTATATTTAAATACGAATGTAGTGGGACATTATTACAGAAAGAGATTAAAATTGTATTGGTAAAATTTTGGATTTAAAACTTATTTAATTGTATCTATCAGAGTAACTAAAATTGGGTCGAATATTGAGTCGGTGTAATTAAGAGTTTAAGGTTTAAAGTTTTGACTAGAGTTAACCCGAAGTCTAACAAAAATTAACAAGATTTAAAATTTCCATATAATATAAAATATTTCAAATTTCTATTACCAAACAAATATATTTTATAGATTTTATGTTAACATTTACTACAAGAGTGAATATTTAAGTATACATTAATGTTTAAAATATAGATAAGTATATATTTTTCACCTTTAAATTGTAATACACTTTGTTATAATCATTATCACCTCAGTCCTTGCATGTTTCTTTATAGTGTCATCGTCGAAGGTCCTTTTAGGGATAAATTTGTTTTGGGCTGGTCAAATGCCAAATTAGATTAGAACCAATTCAACTTGAATCCCCTCCTCTTTGCTTAAGGTAAAAAAATCATTTCACACGGAAAGCAAGGTACATTCTCTAGTATTCACTTTTCACTACACTCGTATTGAATTTTGAACTGACTTAGGCGTTGGATTACGAATATTTAAGGTTCACCCTTGCGCCTCCCTATTAGAGAATAACACCATTAATTTAGGATTCTGCATTCATCGATCATATCTAATTCTAGTTCCATAATGGAACAGAGGCATCTTATGTGGGATTTGACTTCTAATTCTCGCGTTTTCCACAATTTTACGTTTTCACTTTAATTCTCCAGATCATAGCCTTTCAGGTCATCAAATTGAGAGCGTTCATACTCGAATATGAGACTTTTTGTGTTCGATACAATCAAGCATCATTTAACCTTTTATTCCCGTGAAACATCCACAAATGGATCATCATATATGCAAATTCCTATATGTAATTGAAGGAGAACGAAGGTGATAACTTCTAATATCTTATCAATGGTCCCTCCCTAATCACTTCTAAAAACAAACTACACCGCTAAACCACATGTCTTGGTTTATAACATTTTAATATTCATTCAATCAAATTATTTGTAATTGTGATTTGATAAATAGTTTTTACTTCATTAGTCCATAAATATATCAGTGTATCTTTTAATTGTTTTAATTAAGAAACATGATTATTATATCAATTTTGATGCTATTTATTACACTTTTAAAAAACTTGTCTTTAATGAGATAGAGAATTAATTAATCCATAATAATCATTGTATGTTTCACTTTTGAAGATAAAAAAGTTGTCTAAAATGATCTCTACATTTTAAATATGAAAGAAACTTTCATTATTATACTTCTCACAAATTTATTGTTGTTTTATATACCTGTATTCACATTTTCATTCCTCTCACTACTATTATAGTAAGAATATTGTACTAAATATTATTAATTTTATAATGGAAATCAACAAAACTAACCATTATTACAAGAACTCTGTCAATCTCATTAATGGAGGTACAAATTAGAAAGATGGAAAAATTTCAGAAAACAAGTAAATGATGATGTTGTGAATTTAAATGGAGTCAAGTTAAATGAAATAGATAATAATGAAAATAATCATATATTTAAAGATGAATGTAGTGGGACATTATTATAGTATGAGAGTAAAATACTATTTGTAAAGTTTTGGATTTAAAGATTATTTAATTGTGTCGATCAGAGTAACTAAAATTGGGTCAAATATTGAATCAGTGTAATTAAGAGTTTAAGGTTTAAAGTTTTGACTAGAGTTAACCCGAAGTCTAACCAAAATTAACACGATTTAAAATTTCAATACAATATAAAATGTTTTAAATTTCTATTACCAAACAAATATATTTTATAGATTTTATGTTAATATTTACTACAAGAGTGAATATTTAAGTATACATTAATGTTTAAAATAGAGATAAGTATATTTTTCACCTTTCAATTGTAATACACTTTGTTATACTCATTATCACCTCGGTCGTCGTCGTAGGTCCTTTTAGGGATAAATTTGTTTTGGGCTGGCCAAATGCCAAAATAGATTAGAACCAATTCAACTTGAATCCACTATTCTTTGCTTAAGGTATAAAAATCATTTCACACGAAAAGCAAGGTACATTCTCTAGTCTTCACTTTTCACTACACTCGTATTGAATTTTGAACTGACTTAGGCGTTGGATTACGAATATTTAAGGTTCACCCTTGTGCCTCCCTATTAGAGATTACCACCATTGATTCAGGATTCTGCATTCATCGATCATATCTAATTCTAGTTCCATAAAGAAAGAGAGGCGTCTTATGTGGGATTTGACTTCTAATTCTCGCGTTTTCCACAATTTGACGTTTTCACTTTAATTCTCCAGATCGTAGCCTTTTCAGTTCATCGAATTGAGAGAATTCATACTCGAATATGAGATTTTTTGTGTTCGATAAAATCAAGCATCGTTTAACCTTTTATTCACATGAAACTTCCACAAATGGATCATCATATATGCAAATTCCTATATGTAATTTAAGGAGAACGGAGGTGATCACTTTTAATATCTTACCAATGGTCCCTCCCTAATCACTTCTAAAAACAAACTACACCACTATACCACATGTCTTGGTTTATAACATTTTAATATTCATTCAATCAAATTATTTGTAATTGTGATTTGATGAATAGTTTTTACTTCATTAGTCCATAAATATATTTGTGTATCTTTTAATTGTTTTAATTAAGAAACTTGATTATTATATAAATTTTGATGCTAATTATTACGCTTTTAAAAAACTTGTCTTTAATGAGATAGAGAATTAATTAATCCATAATAATCATTGTATGTGTAACTTTTTCAACATAAATAAATGTCTAAAATGATTTGTATATTTAAAATACGAAAGAAACTTTTATTATTATACTTCTCACAAATTTACCGTTGTTTTATATACCTATATTCACATTTTCATTCCTCTCACTACTATTATAGTAAGAATATTGTACTAAATATTATTAATTTTATAATGGAAATCAACAAAACTAACCATTATTACAAGAAGTGTGTCAATCTCATTAATGGAGATACAAATTAGAAAGATGCAACAATTTCAGAAAATAAGTAAATGATGATGTTGGGGATTTAAAAGGAGTCAAGTTAAACGAATTAGATAATAATGAAAATAATCATATATTTAAAGACGAATGTAGTGGGACATTATTATAGTATAAGAACAAAATACTATTTGTAAAGTTTTAGATTTAAAGCTTATTTAAAAAATTTGTCTTTTATGAGATAGAGAATTAATTTATCCATAATAATCATTGTATGTGTCACTTTTAAAAATAAAGAAATGGTCTAAAATAATTTGTACATTTAAAATACGAAAGAAACTTTTATTATTATACTTCTCATAAATTTACCCTTGTTTTATATACCTGTATTCACATTTTTATTCCTCTCACTACTATTATAGTAAGAATATTGTACTAAATATTACAAATTTTATAATGGAAATCAACAAAACTAGCCATTATTACAAGAAGTGTGTCAATCTCATTAATGGAGATATAAATTAGAAAGATGGCAGAATTTCAGAAAACAAGTAAATGATGATGCTAGGAATTTAAAAGGAGTCAAGTTAAATGAAATAGATAATAATGAAAATAATCCGACATTTAAAGACGAATGTAGTGGGACATTATTGTAGTATGAGAACAAATTCCTATTTGTACAGTTTTGGATTTAAAGCTTATTTAATTGTATCTATCAGAGTAACTAAAATTGGGTCAAATATTGAATCAGTGTAATTAAGAGTTTAAGGTTTAAAGTTTTGACTAGAGTTAACCGGAAGTCTAACCAAAAATAACACGACTTAAAATTTCAATATAATATAAAATATTTTGAAATTTTTACTACCAAACTAATATATTTTTTATATTTTATGTTAATATTTACTACAAGAGTGAATATTTAAGTATACATTAATGTTTAAAATAGAGATAAATATATTTTTCACCTTCAAATTGTAATACGCTTTGTTAAACTCTTTATCACCTCGGTCCTTGGGAGTTTCTTTATAGAGTCATCGTCGAAGGTCCTTTTAGGGATAAAATTGTCTGGGTTGGTCAAAGGCCCAAATAGATGAGACCCAATTCAACTTGAATCCACTCCTCATGGCTCAAGGTATAAAAATAATTTCACACGGAAAGCAAGGTACATTCACTATTCTTCACTTTTCACAAAACTCATCTAGAATCTTGAACTGACTTTGATTACGAATATTTAGGGTTCACCCTTGCGCCTCCCTATTAGAGATTAACACCATTGATTCAGGATTCTGCATTCATCGATCATATCTAATTCTAGTTCCATAATGGAACAAAGGTTTCTTATGTGGGATTTGACTTCTAATTCTTGCGTTTTCCACAATTTGACGTTTTCACTTTAATTCTCTAGATTGTAGCCTTTTCAGGTCATCGAATTGAGAGAATTCATACTCGTATATTAAGATTTTTTGTGTTCGATACGACGAGCATCGTTTAACCTTTTTATTCCCGTAAAATTTTCACAAACGGATTATCATATATCCAAATTCTTATATGTAATTGAAGGAGAACGGAGGTGATCACTTCTAATATCTTATCAAAGGTCCATCCCTAATCACTTATAATAACAAACTACACCACGAAACCACACGTGTTGGTTTATAACATTTTAATATTCATTTAATCAAATTAGTTATAATTGCCATTTGATGATTAATTTTTATTTCATTAGTCCATAAATATATCTGTGTATCTTTTAATTGTTTGAATTAAGAAACTTGATTGTTATATCAATTTTGATGATAATTATTATGCTTTTAAAAACCTTGTCTTTAATGAGATATAGAATTAATTAATCCATCATAATCATTGTATGTGTATCTTTTGCACATAAAAAAACAGTCTCAAATTAATTGTACATCAAAAATACGAAAGAAACTTTTATTATTATACTTATCACAAATTTACCGTTGTTTTATATACATGTATTCACATTTTCATTCCTCCCGCTACTATTATAGTAAGAATATTTTACTAAATATTAGTAATTTTATAATGGAAATCAATAAAACTAAACATTATAACAAGAAGTGTGTCAATCTCATTAATGCAGATACAAATTAGAAATTTGGAACAATTTCAGAAAACTGGTAAATCATGATGTTGGGAAATTAAAAGAAGTCAAGTTAAATGAAATAGATAATAATGAAAAAAATCCTATATTTAAAGAAGAATGTAGTGGGACATTATTATAGTACGAGAACAAAATACTATTTGTAAAATTTTAGATTTAAAGCTTATTTAATTGTATCTATCAGAGTAACTAAAATTGGGTTGAATATTGAATTGGTGTAATTAAGAGTTAAAGGTTTAAAGTTTTGACTAGACTTAACCCGAGGTCTAACAAAAAATAACACGATTTAAAATTTCAATATAATATAAAATATTTTTACATTTTTTTTACCAGCCAAATATATATTTTTTAAATTTTATGTTAATATTTACTATAAGACTGATTATTGAAGTATACAATAATGTTTAAAATAAAGATAAGTATATTTTTCACCTCAAATTGTAATAGGCTTTGTTATACTCATTATCACCTCGGTCCTTGGGAGTTTCTTTATAGAGTCGTCGTCCAAGGTCCTTTTAGGGATAAAATTGTTCTGGGCTGGCCAAACACCCAAATAGATGAGACCTAATTCAACTTGAATCCACTTCTCATGGCTCATGGTATAAAAATCATTTCACATGGAAATCAAGGTACATCCTCTAGTCTTCACCTTTCACTACACTCATCTTGAATCTTGAACTGACTTAGGCGTTGAATTACGAATATTGAAGGTTCACCCTTGCGCCTCCCTATTAGAGATTAACACAATTGATTCAGGATTCTACATTCATCAATCATAAACAATTCTATTTCCATAATGGAACAAGGGCGTCTTATGTGGGATTTAACTTCTAATTCTCGCGTTTTCCACAATTTGACGTTTTCACTTTAATTCTCCATATCGTAGCCTTTTCAGGTCATCGAATTGAGAGCATTCATACTCGAATATGAAGATTTTTTGTGTTCGATACGATCAAACATCATTTAACCTTCAATACCCGTGAAACTTCCACAAATGGATCATCATATATCCAAATTCTTATATGTAATTGAAGGAGAATGGAGGTGATCACTTCTAATATGTTATCAAAGGTCCCTTTTCACTTATAATAACAAACTACACCATGAAACCACATGTGTTGGTTTATAATAGTTTAATATTCATTCAATCAAATAATTTGTAATTGCGATTTTATGATTAGTTTTTATTTCATTCAATTTTGATGATAATTATTATGCTTTTAAAAACCTTGTCTTTAATGAGATAGAGAATTAATTAATCCATCATAATAATTGTATGTGTCACTTTTGCAAATAAAAAAATAGTCTCAAATTATTTGTACATTTAAAATACGAAAGAAACTTTTATTATTATACTTCTAACAAATTTACCGTTGTTTTATATACCTGAATTCACATTTCCATTCCTCTCACTACTATTATAGTAAGAATATTTTACTAAATATTATTAATTTTATAATGGAAATCAATAAAACTAACCACAAAAAAAAAGATGTGTGTCAATCTCATTAATGCATATACAAATTAGAAAGATGGAACAATTTCAGAAAACATGTAAATGATGATGTTGGGAATTTAAAAGGATTCAAGTTAAATTAAAAAGACAATAATGAAAATAATCATATATTTAAAGTGGAACGTAGTGAGACATTATTATAGTACGAGAACAAAATAATATTCGTAAAATTTTAGATTTAAAGCTCATTTAATCGTACCTATCAGAGTAACTAAAATTGGGTCGAATATTGAATCGGTGTAATTAAGAGTTTAAGGTTTAAAGTTTTGACTAGAGTTAACCCGAGGTCTAACCAAAAATAAATTGATTTAAAATTTCAAATTAATCTAAAATATTTTTAAATGTTTATTACCAAACAAATATAGTTTGAAGATTTTATATTAATATTTACTACAAGAGTGAATATTGAAGTATACATTAATTTTTAAAATAGAGATAAGTATATTTTTCACCTTCAAATTGTAATACACTTTGTTATGCTTATTATCACCGTGGTCCTTGGGATTTCTTTATAGGGTCGTCGTCGAAAGTCCTTTTATGGATACAATTGTTCTGGGCTAGCCAAAGGCCCAAATAGACGAGACTCAATTTAATTTGAATCCACTCCTCATGGCTCAAGGTATAAAAATGACTTCACCTGGAAAGTAAGGTACATTCTCTCGTCTTTACTTTTCACTACTCTCATCTTGAATCTTGAACTGACTTAGGCGTTGAATTACGAATATTGAAGCTACACCCTTACGCCTCCCTTTTAGTGGTTAGCACCATTGATTGAGGATTCTGCATTCATCGATCATATCCAATTCTAGTTACATAATTGAACATCTGCATCTTATGTGGGATTTGACTTCTAATTCTCGTGTTTTCCCCAATTGGACGTTTTCACTTTAATTCTCCAGATTTTAGCCTTTTCAGGTCATCAAATTGAGAGCATTCATACTCGAATATGAAGATTTTTTGTGTTCCATACAATCAAGCATCGTTTAACCTTTAATTCCTGTGAAACTTCCACAAATGGATCATCATATATCCAAATTCTAATATGTAATTGAATGAGAGTGGAAGTGATCACTTCAAATTTCTTAACAAAGGTCCCTAGTCACTTATAATAACCAACTACACCACGAAACCACATGTGTTGGTTTATAATATTTTAATATTCATTCAATCAATTTATTTGTAATTGCGATTTGATGATTAGTTTTTACTTCATTAGTCCATAAATATAACCGTGTATCATTTAATTGTTTGAATTAAGAAACTTGATTATTATATCAATTTTGATGATAATTATTATTCTTTTAAAAACCTTGTCTTTAATGAGATAGAGAATTAATTAATCCATCATAATCATTGTATGTGTCACTTTTGCAAATAATAAAATAGTCTCAAATTATTTGTACATTAAAAATACAAAAGAAACTTTTATTATTATACTTCTCACAAATTTACCGTTGTTTTATATACCTGTATTCACATTTTCATTCCTCTCACTACTATTATAGTAAGAATATTTTACTAAATATTATTAATTTTATAATGGAAATCAATAAAACTAACAATTATTACAAGATGTGTGTCAATCTCATTAATGCAGATACAAATTAGAAAGATGGAACAATTTCAGAAAATAAGTAAATGATGATGTTGGGAGTTTAAAAGGAGTCAAGTTAAATGAAATAAATAATAATGAAAATAATCCTATATTTAAAGTAGAATGTAGTGGGACATTATTATAGTATGAGAACAAAATACTATTTTTAAAATATTGGATTTAAAGCTTATTTAATTGTTCTATCAGACTAACCAAAACTGGGTTAAATATTGTTCAATATAATATAAAATATTTTTAAATTTTTATTACCAAACAAATATATTTTTTAGATTTTATGATAATATTTACTACAAGAGTGAATATTTAAGTATACATTAATTTTTAAAATAGAGATAAATATATTTTTCACCTTCAAATTGTAATACGCTTTGTTAAACTCATTATCACCTCGGTCCTTGGGAGTTTCTTTATAGAGTCATCGTCGAAGGTCCTTTTAGGAATAAAATAATAATTGTATGTGTAACTTTTGCAAATAAAAAAATAGTCTGAAATTATTTGTACATTTAAAATACGAAAGAAACTTTTATTATTATACTTCTAACAAATTTACCGTTGTTTTATATACCTGAATTCACATTTCCATTCCTCTCACTACTATTATAGTAAGAATATTTTACTAAATATTATTAATTTTATAATGGAAATCAATAAAACTAACCACAAAAAAAAAGATGTGTGTCAATCTCATTAATGCATATACAAATTAGAAAGATGGAACAATTTCAGAAAACATGTAAATGATGATGTTGGGAATTTAAAAGGATTCAAGTTAAATTAAATAGACAATAATGAAAATAATCATATATTTAAAGTAGAACGTAGTGAGACATTATTATAGTACGAGAACAAAATAATATTTGTAAAATTTTGGATTTAAAGCTCATTTAATCGTACCTATTAGAGTAACTAAAATTGGGTCGAATATTGAATCGGTGTAATTAAGAGTTTAAGGTTTAAAGTTTTGACTAGATTTAACCCGAGGTCTAACCAAAAATAAATTGATTTAAAATTTCAAATTAATATAAAATATTTTTAAATGTTTCTTACCAAACAAATATAGTTTTCACCTTCAAATTGTAATACACTTTGTTATACTCATTATCACCATGGTCCTTGGGTTTTCTTAATAGGGTCGTCGTCGAAGGTCCTTTTATGGATACAATTGTTCTGGGATAGCCAAAGGCCCAAATAGACGAGACTCAATTTAACTTGAATCCACTCCTCATGGCTCAAGGTATAAAAATGATTTCACCTGGAAAGCAAGGTACTTTCTCTCGTCTTCACTTTTCACTACACTCATCTTGAATCTTGAACTGACTAAGGCGTTGAATTACGAATATTGAAGCTACACACTTGCCCCTCCCTTTTAGTGGTTAGCACCATTGATTGAGGATTCTGCATTCATCGATCATATCCATTCTAGTTACGTAATGGAACAACTGCGTCTTATGTGGGATTTTACTTCTAATTTTCGTGTTTTCCCCAATTTGACGTTTTCACTTTAATTATCCAGATTGTAGCCTTTTCAGGTCATCGAATTGAGAGCATTCATACTCGAATATGAAGATTTTTTGTGTTCCTTACGATCAAGCATCGTTTAACCTTTAATTCCTGTGAAACTTCCACAAATGGATCATCATATATCCAAATTCTAATATGTAATTGAATGAGATTGGAAGTGATCACTTCAAATTTCTTAACAAAGGTCCCTAGTCACTTATAATAACCAACTACACCACGAAACCACATGTGCTGGTTTATAATATTTTAATATTCATTCAATCAATTTATTTGGAATTGCGATTTGATGATTAGTTTTTACTTCATTAGTCCATAAATATAACTGTGTATCATTTAATTGTTTGAATTAAGAAACTTGATTGTTATATCAATTTTGATGATAATTATTATTCTTTTAAAAACCTTGTCTTTAATGAGATAGAGAATTAATTAATCCATCATAATCATTATATGTGTCACTTTTTCAAATAATAAAATAGTCTCAAATTATGTGTACATTTAAAATACGAAATAAACTTTTACTATTATACTTCTCACAAATTTATTGTTGTTTTATATACCTGTATTCACATTTTCATTCCTCTCACTACTATTATAATAAGAATATTTTACTAAATATTATTAATTTTATAATGGAAATCAATAAAACTAACAATTATTACAAGATGTGTGTCAATCTCATTAATGCAAATACAAATTAGAAAGATGGAACAATTTCAGAAAACAAGTAAATGGTGATGTTGGGAATTTAAAAGGAGTCAAGTTAAATGAAATAGATAATAGTGAAAATAATCCTATATTTAAAGTAGAATGTAGTGGGACATTATTATAGTATGAGAACAAAATACTATTTTTAAAATTTTGGATTTAAAGCTTATTTAATTGTGTCTATTAGACTAACCAAAACTGGGTTAAATATTGAATCGGTGTAATTAAGAGTTTAATGTTTAAAGTTTTGACTAGAGTTAACCCGAGGTCTAACCAAAAATAAATTGATTTAAAATTTCAATATAATATAAAATATTTTTAAATTTTTATTACAAAACAAATATATTTTTTAGATTTTATGTTAATATTTACTACAAGAGTGAATATTGAAGTATACATTAATTTTTAAAACAGAGATAAGTATATTTTTCACCTTTAAATTGTAATACACTTTGTTATACTCATTATCACCATGGTCCTTGGGATTTCTTTACAGAGTTGTCGTCGAAGGTCCTTTTAGGGATACAATTGTTCTGGGCTAGCGAAAGGCCCAAATAGATGAGACTCAATTTAACTTGAATCCACTCCTCATTGAAGGGGTAAGAAAACACTTAGAAGGGGGGGGGGGGGGGGGGGGTTGAATAAGTGACTCTATTTCTTTTCAAAAAAAAGCTCAACAATAATGGAAGGACAAGGTTATTTTATCCTGGTTTGTTTGAACTCAAACTAGTCCAGTCCACCTGCCAAGGTGATTTCACCTTTCTCAAGCAGGACTTAATCCACTAAAATCTACTGATTACAAACACACAACAACTGTTGTGACTAACAATGCACAAGTAATCTTACAAGTGACTAACACCACTAAGACTTAAGACTAGTCCTAGTCTGCTTGAGAAGTCTGACCAAACTTGGTCTCTCAAGGAACAATAACAAGAGTTTAATCTTTATAGATAGTGAAATAAAGTTTGCTTCTAATCAAGCTATATCACAACTGTGATTTTTCACTTAGAATAAATTGCACAAAGTGTATGAACAAAGAGGTTGTGAGCCCAGAATTTTTCACGTAGTTTCTTGCATCTTTTTGACATTGATTTGTTAACTTGTTAGTTGGCTTGCAATAAATGTACTTCTATTTATAGTAGGAACAATAAGACGGTTGCTGCCTTCAGAAAAGTTGGAGAGCATTAAATGCTTGCGTGTTTCCTTGCAATATTCCATTTTCCAAGAAACTAGTTTAGACACTTGAGTACTTTCAGCCGTCTTTGCATTAATGAGCAAATGACAAATTGTAAGAACATGTTTCCTAAGCATGACAAGACAAGTTGGTTTTAACGTTCTTTCAGAATTTGCTTCAATGTCTTCAAATCAGAACATGCTTTACTCATCTTCTAGGCAGTGCTTTGCTTGCTAAGAACTTGATCAGCGCTTGCTTTCAAGTAATCTTCTGAGCAAGGAACCTGCTAAATGTTAGAAGATATATTTAAAATAAAATGTCTTACCAGATTCAGCAGATGCGCTTAAAACAAAAAAAGGTCCTTTCATCAAAGAACTTCTTCATAAATTTTGCTTAACACTTCAGAATGTTTCTGTCAGAACATTATCTGAAACATTCAAAAACATTCATCAGAGTATAAATTATCTTAAATGTAGTTTATTGTTATCATCAAAACTCTGAGATAGGTCAGAACTAATCTTGTTCTTACAATCTCCCCCTTTTTGATGATGACAAAAATTATTCAGATAAAGAAATGAAATATGATAAGAGATAAGAATCTCCCCCTGAAATGAATATTTCTATGTATAAAACTTCTTGAGATTATTTATCAGAGCAATAAAAAATCTTCTTGGATTTCTTCAGAACTTCTTTAAGAAGATAATGTTCAGCTGGAATATTCTTTCAGAGTTAAAGTGATACCTGCAAAAAAAATTCTTTTGCACAGAAGGGAATCTTGCATTTTGTTAGAATGTCTGAGACTTAGTCCCGTAACTGTTAAACATTGATTAGTTCAAGAATGCTCATTTTCTCCCCCTTTTTGGCATAATCAAAAAGTGTAAAAATAATAAAAAAATAAAACAAATTGAGGAATTTAAAAGATTTCATAAAAAGATAAAAGAAATATCCAGAAGTACCAAAAAAAACACCCAAACAAAAGACAAAAGACAAAAAGAAACTAGGATTTCTTAGTAATAAGAGCCATTAGAAGATTCTTGATCTCAGAGGCAGATTCTTCTTGTTTCACCATCCAGTTCTTGATTTCTTGATTTGTTTGGTCTTGCTTATCTAAGCATTCATTTATGACTTTATTCTCCCTCTTGAGCTCTTTCAGAGTGTCCATGATAAGTGAGGTAGGCGCAAAGGATGATGAAGCTTCAGCAGAAACAGGCTTAGAAGCAGAAACCGTTGAGTCAGAATTCATGAAGGTGGAAAGAAGAGTGCCCAGATCCATTGCAAGAGTTGGCACTAGTTCAGGTTCAACCTTAATAGAAGGTTGATTCAATAGAACAATTGCCAGAGGGTTTGAATCTTCAGAGGATTCTTCAGATTCGTCTTCTGATATGTCCATCGTATCAGCGGGTGTATCAGCAATCATTAGCGAAGAATTCTTATTCCAAATGTCAGCAGCTTCTGTCTTGAAAGAATGCAGAAGTTTGGAAAAGTTGTCCAGCACCTGAAAGTGGCAAAAGTTATGTAACTTCAGTGACTCAGCATCCAAAGTTCTTCTGAAGGTCTCCCATTGAAGATCGTTGCAGATGTGTTTACGCTTCTGGAGCAATCTTCTTTCAGTAGAATCAACCATGCTTTAACATCTGTTATAAAATTATGAAACAAAGTATTCACATCTGGCTGAACAGGTTTTGGGATAGCCTTCTTGAAAGTTTTGTTTTTCAAGAATTGTAGAGTTTCAAAATCCACTATAGTTCTTAAAAAGCTAGTAGGTTCAGGATTTTTGGTAGGTTCAGAAGTGACTGAATGATCAGGTTGGTCAATAAAGATAGGTGGTGCTGATAGATCATGCGGTTCAGATGATTCAGCAGTTTCAGGTTGTTCAAAAGGTTGTTGTTCTGGAATATGAGGGGGTGAGAGTGTAGGTGAGTTTGGTGTTGTGTGTTATGGTGAAGTAGGTGGAGTGACATCAGGTGAAATTATTATTGTATTATCAGGAGTGGGAATGGGGTTCTGAGGTTGAGGTCGATTCATAGCAAAAATGTTTTCAGATGGTAAGTTGAAAGGAGTCTTTATAGTGGCCAGAGGTTCATTTATCCCTGGAATTCTCCACGAGCCAGCATCATACCATCCAGTGAGTCTGAGTGATAGAGGTCTGGGAGGAGGTCTTGAAAAACGTTCAGCAGGAATGGGTTGAAAAACAAATGGTTCAGGGGGTTCTGATTGAGAGGGTTCTGATTGGGTGTCAGAGTGTTCATCAGAGTCAAAATCACTCAAATCTGATAAAACCTAATTTTTATGAGGTTTGTCAGCAAGGGAGTCAGATGGTAAGGTCAAGTCAATATCAACATCTATATCTCCTAAGGTTTGGGAGGGTTCAGCAGATGTAGATACATTGACAAAATCATAAACAATGATAGTTTCAGCGGGTTTACTTGTCTTCTTTTTCTTCTTCTGAGGAGTGTCAGAAGGTCCTTCTACAGCTTTTCTCTTCAAAGATTCCCGGAGAACAACATCTGGAGCAGCTTTATTTCTTCCTTGAAGCCAATCTGGATCAATGGGTGATCCAGTTTTTTGCAGATTTCAATGTAGTGCAGGATGATACGAGGATGATCTCCTGAGTTGAATAGAGGAAAATCAGCAATAGGTATCCTTCTCCTCTTCACAGCAGCTGACACATACGGAGTTGGTTCCACCAGTAGCTTGTCAATTATTTTCCTTTTCAGTAAATTCTTCCCAGTCATAGTCTTACCATAAGTAGGTTCTAGCTCCCCCAGAAGATTGGCTTCATCTAGGTGAGCAATCAGACCATTCTCAATCAGAATGTATGATATTAATCTACCCATAGGAATCCAATTCCTTTTGGATTTGGGGTTTTTCATCCTTTCAGCTTCCCTAGTCTCTTTTACATGATTCCAGAGATGTTTAAATAGCAAGTAAGGCAAATCAATTTTGACATTAGTTCCAAGGCAGAACAACAAATATTGTTGATCAGCGTTGATGTAATCAGGAGAGCTGGTGTCTTTCCTATGGTGAATACATCCATGAATAATCCTTTCCAAAATCTTGTATTTATCTTTAAAGTCCCTGACTTTAGAGGATCCTTGACCATTTGTGAAAATCTCTGATATACCCTTGACATTTCTATCCTTCCACTTGGCATACCTGTAACTCCAAGTCCTTTAAACCCTAGCAACTTTCTGATTTGATTTTCTGTAATGGATATTTCCTTTCCCATTACGAAAGAGAGAATAACCTTAGGGGTTGCAATAACATGAATCCTGAATTATTTCACCAGATGTGGAAATACTGGACAAATGAGACGATCAAAAAAGCTTTCCCATCCTTGAAACTTAACAGCGGGAAACAAGTCAAAATCATTCTCTCTAAGATTCTCAACATCTACCATTAACTCACTTAAAACTTCCAAACTGTCTACCGGAATGAGATTTTTTCTTTCAGGCACTATGTATTGCTCAGAGTGGGTAGAAGAAGAAGAAGCCATTGAAGCTCTTTAGAACAGAGAATTTTAAGAAAAGGGTTTAAGAGAAAAAGTACAGAAAACGCTTGAGTTTGAAAGAGACGGTAAAGAATGAAAAAGGGTTTTTCAAAAAATATTTATATGCAATTTTTTTTCCAGAAATAGGTTTAAGATTAAAAAAGTATTTAAGACCAATTTAAAATTAATTTAAAAACAGATTTAAAACGAATCTCATCATTACGTGCATTTAATGATTTTGCTAAAAATAAGGGGAAAACGTGAGATTATGGGTAATCATTAACAGTTACCTAGAACGTCATCAGTGGATTTTGCATGCGTGACCTTTCAGAAACACACCACGTGTTCATCTCCTGAAGGATGCATGTAACAGTTGTTTGTTCTAATGAATTTCTGAACTATACTTAGAAATGAAGCGTTAGAACATTTCATAACTTTTCATATAGCTTCTGTTGCAACTTCTCTTCTAACTTATGAAGAGTTGTTAATCAGAGCATTCATTTCAGAATATTTTGAAGTCAAACAAAGAAGATAAATATTATTTTATACAGGACATAATTCCATACAAATATTTTTTAGAATGAAATTAAATCTATCTTCTGAAAGGGGTTTGGTAAAAATGTCAGCCCATTGATGGTCTGGTTTTACAAAAATTAAGTTTAAAATTCCCTTCTGAATATAGTCCCTTATGAAATGATATTTAATTTCAATATGTTTGGCTTTAGAATGTAAAATTGGATTCTTATACAGACAAATAGCAGAAGTATTGTCACAGAAGATAGGAATCTTACTTTCATAAAGATTGAAATCTTCTAGTTGACTTTTCATCCAAATCATCTGAGAACTACATCCAGCAGCAGATATATATTCAGCTTCTATGGTTGAAAGTGCAATTGTTGCTTGCTTCTTGCTATACCACGAGATAAGATTGTCACCCAGAAACTGACAACTTCCAGAGGTGCTCTTTCTTTCAATTCTATCTCCAGCAAAGTCAGCATCATAATAACATACTAGTCTGTAATCTTGTGATCTTATGTAACACAAACCCGGATTAGTAGTACCTTTCACATACCTAAGAATTATATTAACAGCTGTTAAGTGAGATTCTCTAGGATCTGATTGGAATCTAGCACACAAGCACACGCTAAATAGTATATCACGTCTAGAAGCAATAAGATATAGAAGGGATCCAATCATACCTCTATAGAGCTTCTGATCTACCTTTATACCTACCTCATCTTTACACAGAATTCAGGTTGGATGCATAGGTGTCTTGGAATTTTTGCTTTCTGACATCTGAAATTTCTTCAAAAGTTCTTTAACATACTTCGTCTGATGTATGAAAGTACCTTCTGGAGTCTGGTTGATTTGAATTCCCAGAAAGAACTTCAATTCTCCCATCATGCCCATTTCAAATTCTGCCTGCATGGTCTTAGAAAATTCTTTTCCAAGGGAGATATTAGAGGTTCCAAAAATTATATCATCAACATAAATTTGACAAATTAAGATATCATTTTTAAATGTCTTTCTGAAAAGAGTTGTCTCCACTTTTCCTCTGATAAAATCTTTTTCTAAAAGAAAATTACTCAGACGATCATACCAAGCTCTGGGAGCTTGTTTTAAACCATACAAAGACTTTTTAATTTAAAAACATGTTCTGGATGTTTTGAATCATTAAATCCAGGAGGTTGATGGACATAAACTTCTTCTTTAATATAGCCATTTAGAAATGCACTTTTAACATCCATTTGATATAATGGAATGTTATTTTGTACAACAAAAGAAATTAATAATCTTATAGACTCTAACCTGGAGACTGGGGCAAAGGTTTCATTATAATCAATTCCTTCTTATTGACTATAACCATGTGCAACCAATCGTGCTTTGTTTCTGATTACTTCTCCTTGCTCGTCCAATTTGTTTCTGAAAACCCATTTGGTTCCGATCACGTTGAATCCTTTGGGTCTTGGAACTAGATTCCATACATCATTTCTGGAGAATTGATTTAGTTCTTCTTGCATTGCTAAGATCCAATCATTATCTTTTAGAGCTTCATCAATGGAAGTTGGCTCAATCATAGAAACCAAACCAAACAAAGATTCTTCATTGATTCTGAGAGAGGATCTTGTTCTGATGGAATCTTCTTTTCTTCCAATAATTACGTCTTCTTTGTGAGCTGAAGATATTCTAGGAAACCTTTTCTTAGTAGGTTGATCTGAGATTCTGAGATTGTTCAGAGCATTGTCAAGAGGATGATATGCTGAGTCTTCTTTTGCTTATGAAGTTTCAGAGTTTGAGGGATAATCTTCTGTACCTACATAAAAATCAATTTGCTTTGGCTGTTGCTGGCCAAGCTTATCATCAAACCTGACTTTGATTGATTCTTTAACAATTAGAGTTTCTATTTTGTATACTCTATAGCCTTTTGAGCGTTCAGAATATCCAAGCAAGAAACACTTTTGTGCTTTGGAATCAAACTTGTTCAGAGTTTCTTTGGTGTTCAGAATAAAACAAGTACATCCAACAGGATGGAAATAAGAAATGTTGGGCTTTCTATTTTTCCATAATTCATTGGGAGTCTTTTTAAGAATAGGTCTTATAGAGATTCTATTCTGAATGTAACACGCTGTGTTCACAGCTTCTGCCAAAAGTGCTTTGCCATATTAGTTTCATTGATCATGGTTCTGGCCATTTCTAGTAATGTTCTATTCTTTCTTTCTATAACTCCATTTTGCTGGGGAGTTCTAGGACAAGAAAAATTATGAACAATACCATTTTATTTAAAATAAATTTCAAAATAATGATTTTCAAATTCACCACCATGATCACTTCTGACTTTTGTGATTTTAAAATCTTTTTCATTTTGCACTTGAGTACAGAAGTCAATCAATACAGAATGTGACTCATCTTTGTGTTTTAAAAACTTTACCCATGTCCATCTGCTGAAGTCATCAACAATGACCAATCCAAACTTCTTGCCTCTGATGGATGTAGTTTTAACTGGCCCAAACAGATCAATATGAAGTAACTCTAATGGCTTATAGGAAGAGACAACATTTTTGGATTTAAAAGAAGGTTTTGAAAATTTTCCTTTTTGGCATGCTTCGCACAGAGCTTCTGAGTTGTACTTCAGATTGGGAAGTCCTCTGACTAAATTTAATTTATTTAGTTGAGAGATTTTTCTAAGACTGACATGTCCCAATCTTATGTGCCATGCCCATTTCTCATTGCTAACAGACAAAAGGCATTTGACATTTTGAGATTTAAGATCTGATAAATCAATTTTGTAAATGTTGTTCTTTCTCTTTCCAGAAAAGAGGATTGATCCATCTTTTTGACTTACAGCTTTACAGGAGTTTTGATTGAAGATAATGTCATAACCATTGTCACTTAATTGACTTATGGACAATAGATTATGAGTTAATCCTTATACTAATAAAACATTAGAGATATAAGGAAGGTTACTGTTTCCAATGGTTCCAGAACCAATAATCTTCCCTTTCTGATTACCTCCAAACTTCACGTCTCCTCCAGCTTTAAGTTCCAGGCTTTGGAACATAGACCTTTTTCCTGTCATGTGTCATGAGCACCCAGAGTCCAGGTACCATGACTGGTGTCTGAATTGAGATGTTAAGGACATCTGTAACAAATATTATTTTATCCTTAGGTACCCATATCTTTTTGGGTCCTTTTGGGTTAGAGTTTTTAAAGTTTTGTTTGAACTTTGGGTTAGCATAAGAGTTTCCAGAATGTGATGTATATTTTATATCATGTGAGTGTACAAACTTGAATTGTTTATTCAGAGGTTTGTAAGTGTAAGTCATTTTAGCAACAAGTTTTGGTATGTATGTCTCCTTCCCTTTGGGAGGTTCATATCCAATTCCTCTTCTGTTTTTCCCACTTACTCCATAGATCATTGAAGCTATTTTTCTTCTATCTATGCCTTTAGCTAGAAAAGATTGAAGGCTATAGTCATATTATTTTAGAATATCTTTTGAACTAGACACAGACTCTGAACTAAAATTCTTTTGAACATTTTGAATTTCCTTTTTAAGTTTAAAATAGTTTTCTAAAAGTTCAGATTTTTCTGTTTCAAGTTTCTCAAGATCTGATGCAAGACTCTTCTTGAGTTTCTTGTATTTGATTTTGAGCTGACTATAGTTTTCCAGAAGTTCTGATAAACTATCAGCAAGTTCATCTGTAGAAAATTCAGAAAATACATCTCCTTGTTCTGACTCACTGTCTGAGTCATCTGTTGTGATAGCCATCAGATCTAGGTTGGCATTTTCATCTTCAGAACCAGATTCATATTCAGAAGAATCAGAGTCATCCCAGGTTTCCATTGTTGTACCCCAAAATTTTCCCTCCCATATTCTTCAAAGTTTTTCAAGAATCATCTTCCATTGGTTCAAGACTACTCAAGGATTGCACAGTCCAAATGCCTCCTAAGCCAGTCAAAATTAGGGTTTTGGTTCTCTCAAGAAATTTGAGGTTTTCAGTGGTGCAATCAAGTCCCATATGCCTCTATACATCCTCAATCTCCTACATGCCAAGTATCAAGACTCATAGAGGCAAATTGCACAGTCAAAAGCTTCATTTGCTTCACAGTCAACTGCAGGGGCAAAATGGTCATTTTGCAGTCAAAAGTCAGAATTTTTGATCAACATCTTATTTTGAAGCCACAATCATCATTTGATCAAGTCTTGATCATGATTCCTCAAGCATGGCTCAAAAATCATCAAAGATGCAAAAGTTACTATTTTTGGACAGTTGAAAAGTCAACTGTAACTTGACCAGGGCATAACTTTTTCATGTTTCATCAGAAAAATCCCATCCAATGCTCATTTTGAAGGGGATCACATTTCCTACAATCCATCTTCACATTCCAAGTCCAATAAATGCTCTCACAAAAAGTTATCAATTTCTACATTATAGGTCAATTTCAAAAGTCAACAAAAATGCACTTTAAGTCAAGGACCATAACTTGAGATTGGTAAATCCAAATGACATGGGACCAAAGGAATTGGTTAGAGGACTTCAATACCTTTCCAACATGTGCAAGAACATGTTCATATGATCAAAATTGAGCAAGATATGCATTGGAGAAGTTGGGAAATTTTTGTGAATTTGCAAAAGTCAACTTTGCTCAAAACACCATGTTTTTGCTAATGGGCCTCAAATTCCTTCTTGAAACTTTGTCCAAGGCCTATGCACGACCCATTGAGATTAAATTGATTTATTTTCTTATTTTTTATTAATTAATTGAATTTTTAATCAATATTAATTCATTTAATTCATTTAATTGTAGGAAAATATCAAGATATGATTTCTCAATCCTTTTGTGAAGCAAAAGTGGTCAACATATGCTGGAGATTTCATGTATCAATCAAGGGGACCAAAATCTCCAAAATTAGAAAGTTTTGTCAATCAAGAAGATGCAAAAAGATGTGATTGAAAATCAAATATGCAAACCATAATTCCATGGATTTTTGGTCAAAGATTTAACCTAAATCCATTATACTATATATGCACAAGCTAAACCTAATGCCTTACACGTGAAAACTCTGCAAGAAAGGCCATAACCAATTCCAAAAAATTCAAGAAAACTTGAAAACTGAATTCCACATTCCAAGCCAATTCAAAGCATTATAAGGATTCAAACACATTGTAGGAACTCTCAGTAACATTTTGCAATCAAAATCATACGCTAGAACTCAAGAAATCGCTCTACCCAGTCACACGGTTTAACTTTCTTTCTCATAATCGAAACTCGTAATTCATGCATCATTAATGAGATTTTTTATGTGTTTTGCATTGCTTGAATCCACAGGAAGCTTTTGGCACAGGTTAATTGAGTTATTATACAGTGAATCGAAAGTTGCCATTGGAGAATTTTAGGGTTCCGAAGCTTTGATATTGGGGCTTTCCACATCCAGTAAAATTGAACCCCCTAATGCACATGCTTGAATTTGTGGAGACAAGACGAATTGAACCCAACCATCACGCCCTATTTATATAGAGCATAGCTTTATTCGCTATTTTTGGTCGTTCCATATTGTGGGGGTTAAAAACCCCCGCTATTTGATTTGTTTTTGCAGGTATTCAGCAAAGAAGACAATAGGTGTAAGCGCATGATTGGTCCATTCAAATAAAAAGGCGCGCGTGCTTTGTTTACAGTATATGCGTTGGTTTTCACATATTATCATTATTTATTATTATATTAACAAACGCGTTCAGTTGGCCTAGTGGAAGACGTGCTGGCATGCAACCATTGGGACCTGGGTTCGATTCCCAAGTCCACCCCATATTTGTTTCTATTTTTCATAACCTAGTCATGTGCAGGCTTGCCAACGTATTCCACCATGTACCTTCAATAATCAGCATGCCATGTGGCCACCATTACCAATCCAATGGTCAAAAGATGAAGACCATGATACGTTCCAGTCAATGCAGGCGTGGACAAGCCAGAAAGTCAACAAGGGCTTGAGCTTAATGGGCCTGAGATCTGCAATTAACACCTCCTAATGGGTCCATCAACCCCCCTGGTTTACTATTCTTTTTTCATTTTCTTTTTCCTTTTATTTTCTTTAATAGCTATTATTATTTAATTAATTAACAAATTAATAATTTTCATAATAAATTCAGAAAATTAAAAATGTAAATATTTTTATTATTTATTAAATTCACTCTTAATTGTTTTTGTAAATAAGATACTAACAAATTAATTAGTTTAATTAGGTAATTTTGACCTGTTTTTACAATAAATAAAACAAACTTAGAATTAGGGTTTTTCTTTTGACTTTTAATTTCTTTCATTTTTATTTTCATTAAGACATTAAAAAACACCAAAAATACTTTTTTTTTCTTTTAATTATTTAATTAAATAGTTTTAGGTTTAATATTTGAATTAATTGCAAAAAGGACCAAACTTCTTTCTTTTCTCAAAAAGGGTCAAAACCCTAAGGACGTCCCGATTCAATTCTTTTGCGTGCACTTTATTATTTTGATCATATTTATGTATCTGCTCCGAGAATGTAATAGATAATTAGGACTTTTATCGCTTTATTTAATTTCTCGCATTTACTTTTCAAGGGTTATGTTTTTGGCGATGTAAATATCCGACGCCTTGTAATAGCGTAGATTCACTTTCCGCAATTTATTTCCCGCAAATTATTAACTGTTAATTATGCATGCAAGACTTGTATGAAAAATAAAATCAACCCGTAGCTCACAATGATGCATGTTCAAAGATAATCTTAAACTGAAACCCGACACACATGCACATGCCACTCCTAGGGTACGCCTCACTTGGTTGCCTCGACGTGGTCGTCAAGTATAGGGTGTTTTAGAGGTCGCCCTCCTATCTAAAGATCCAGTTGCCTCGAAACAGTTGCCTCGAATAAAAAGGATCTAGGACATTAGGGTTACCACTAAGGCGTCCTACTATTGCTTTGGTGACCACATATGTCCCTATAATCGAATTGACCCGAATAACTCCAACGAAGGTGCTACCTACTTCTCAATAGTGGGATAGTACTGTCTAAAGGACATTTACACAACTTAATTCCTTAGAGTAGGTAGATTTCTCCTGGGTACTTGCTCTTTCAAAACAAAAAAACAACTTTTCGCACTTACACTTACAAACAAAAGTTTTCAAACAAACACTTCATACACTCTTGAGGACAGATACAAGAGTTAAAACGAAGTTTTCTAACAAACTTTTTCAAAACCCACAAACACAAGAAAAGCAAACATTTTTGAAAACATAGTGAGCAAGTACCTAAGAGCCCATGGAAAACCATGGATAGAAAGGGTGCTAACACCTTCCCTTTCTATAAATCTACCTCCCGAACCGAGAAACATCTCGAAAAGGAATTTTGCTGTACTTTTGTCCTTTCCTTGTTGGAGAACATAAAAGACGGTGGCGACTCTTGCTTACCGCGACATTTCACGAACCAGCTTTAAAACAGTCAGTTCTATTTCCACCGATCACAGAACTGGCGACTCTGCTGGGGACATACTTAATAAGTGAGGTGTACCTTACGATTAGACCACTCTTATGTTTTCAATTGTATGCTTTGATTGTTTTTATATTTGTGGGCTTGCATCGGAGTTTCATAGATCCTAACCCGAATCTGGGGGTTACCTTTTAGAAGTAGCAACAAACTGTGAGGGAACTGTGCGGGGTATACCGACATGGTTGAAGCAGTTGCTACGTTGATGTGGAACTTTGGTGAGTACCGGTAACCCTTGAGTCAAGTCAAGGAGAGTACGGGGCCGCCGCGTGGTGTCGTGAAGCATCAACTGACCTTAGGAACCTTACTTGACCATCCTGGCCTCTTTAGGGGTAGTGAGATGACCGACTTTGGTGTAGTCCGAAGTTGGTAGATACTCGATACTACACTCATTGAGGGTTGTTTTCTTGGAATATTTTGATCGCCAGTTCAGTGGCTAAATCAAAAAAATGAACATAAAAAACAACCCAATGATATTGAGCTCCTTAGAACCCGGTTACTTTTAATAGGACAGGTTTTGAGCCCACCAACTTCAAGAGGGTACTTACCTACGAACTCCATGCCAGCCTAAACTTAAGGCTATATGTGTGACTTGTGTGCCTTCAAACTTGAACTACTTGCACATTCTTGTTATCTGACACATGAGTTTTTTGCAGGTTTTGTTTACAGTCCTTAATCTAGACTTATTACAGGGCTTACTTACACCTCACACCTTTGCATCCACGTACATAACATTATACCATCATACCATTGCATACATCCTGCATAAGGACTAACCCATTTCAAGGATCTCAAGGGTTTGTGAAGCAGGTCATAATGAACCAAATGTCTAGCAAGGGGAAAAGGGGATTTATTTTCCTCTAGCCAAGGTTGTTTGGAGATCAAAACATGACAGCTTAAGTCAGGGGCTATGACCCACTCGATATGGTGAGCCTTGACCCTTGAAGAGGGACTCTCAACAACATGAAGTTCCTTCAATCAAGCTACAAAATTCAAATTCTAACAACTTTCTTGGTTACCCCGCGAGATCCTTGAAAACATTGCATACATACATATCATTGCATTACAGGTACCCTTTTTACAAGTCTCTCATATTCTCGCTGTTTATTTCAGCAATGGCTCTCCAACAAAACAACCAGGAGTTCCATACTCAAGAGACTCAGTTCAGGGAAATCTTCCTAAGCCTATCCAAGGGACAGGAAGAGTTGAGAACACTCCTCATGGGGAATTTGGTCAAGAAGAGTCCTGAAGACGATAAGGACGAACGGCTGAAACGTCTGCAAGATGAGGTGGATGCTATGAGAACCCAGATGCTGGGGCAGACGACCCTTATCCAAGGCTTAGCTCGGGAGCAAGAAGAGTTGAAAGCCATGATCAACCAGCTTCAGCAAGATAGTATGAAGCAAGTAGTCAGGGTTGGGGACTAAACCGGTAATCAGCCCCCAAGAAGTCAAAGGTTTGGTTTGATGAATAGACCTCTCCGAGCTGCTACTACTTCACAGGTCCAACAACGACCTCACCAAGAATAATGGGTTGATCAGAGCAAGCCAGACAAGCCCAGGAGGCAATTCACCCAGCTCAACATGTCGCTGTTTCAAGCTTTACAACGCCTGTTGAGATTGAATCTGATCACATTAAGGGCTCTCCCCGGAATCCCAACACCTCAGCTCCTACCTATCATCCCAATAAAAGGTGTGCCTACCACTCTTCCAGTCCAGGACATGACATCGACGACTGTTGGTCTCTGAAGAACAAGATCCAAGACCTGATTGATGAAGGAGCATTTGAATTCACACAAGATGGTCAGGCAGAGTTCTTCTACCATCCCTCCAAGGTTCACCATTTGAAGTGACAAGTCCTGAGACAAGAAGACTTTTTGCTCATTAGAATTTTTTCAATTTGTAATTTTCTTTGCTTATTCAAACAATCATTGTCATGGCAAACTTTGTTATATCATTAATGCATCGCATATGTCTGTTTTGAATCAATCCATTCGTATTCACTATTTTCAAATTGCGTTCATTTTTTGGTGATGTTCAACTCCTGATTTAAAATTCTAAACCTTTTGAGGGAGGATGACAAAAACGATACCACGATCTTTACAGTATGCTTTTGAACAGACACCGCTGACAATGTACATGCATTTTTTCAAATCCTAAACAGTGGAGTAATAAGGAAGATAATCCCTCTTCAACCCCTTTGAGCCAAAGAAGTTGGAGTTTTTCTTTTCAAAAATTAAAACCCTTAATCATAACCTGGGGCAGGGTGGTTTTCTCAGTTGATCCAGGTGCACAATGAATGGCATCAAAGGAGTCCTTCCAAAGCAAAAGACAGTGATGGTTCCGAATAATCATAAAGACAGGCAGTCATTATCTCTCAGAAATAAAAACCCATTAAGTCAAAACCTATGAAGGAGACTTACAAAAACTGGGGCATCCCGCTGACTGTAATCACAAAAGAAACAGTTCAGGGAAAAAACAGGGATAACAAAATATAAAAAAAGAGGTCCTACAAACCCTCAACAAAAAAAAGAAATGACTGCCTGTTCAAAATAAACTGTCAACATTCGAACCATCACTGGAATATCAAAGCAAAGACTCAAACAAGAGCTAATGCACGATTAGCTGAGTTTAGAATTGAAGAACATCACGAAGAGCGGGTGGGTACAAATAAAATTTGAGCCTTTATCCTTTGTTTCTTAAACCGTGAACCAGGCCACGTTATAACCCTTAAAAGTCCTAGCTGAAGCATGGGTTAGTTCGAAAGCATACTGTTACAAAAGGTATCCTGACTCCTTAAGGCTCGCTGTAAAATCTTGAGTTGACATCACATTTTACAAAATTCGCTTGTTTTATTAAAAACTGCATTTTTAAAAACTTCAAGACAGACATGAGCTTTGCATTCTTGAAATAATATTGTTTGCATATGACTATTTGTTCAACAGCAGAGAAATTCGCACGATGAATATCCAGTGAACAAGAATCTTCTCAACCAAAGGGTCACATCAAGTGGAAAAACACTTCCAATCCAGGGGCACGACATAACCATTGTCCATCATCTGGGGCAGTCAAGTCAAGATTTAAGGAATCTCTCAAGATGCCAAATGGCCAGGGGTAAATTTCCGCCTGAGTTACTTGCGGCATTGGACATGAATTCCAACAACGAATCTTGCACGATCAAACATCTTCTGGTAGTATGGTGACACAATACTACCGACAGTGACAACTCCATGCGCTCTAAGAACGTGGACATAGCCAAAAAAATACTACGCATAATCAAAGACCCGCTAGGTCGACTGGCCTAGGCAAAGATAAGGGCTTCCCGGTGAACCAAAAGGGTTCGGGCAAAAATAAGGGACAAAAATGGAAAATATGTACACCCGACAAGTCGAAAGCCTGAAAAGGCGGCTTGGGAAAAAATGGGTATCCCGGTGGACTGAAAACCCGAAAGGGCGGTCCAGGCAAAAGTTAGGGATCAAAAGCGTACGACTATGTCCCGTCATCTCGTCACTTGCCTACCAGAAGAAGATTGGTCAATCGGCAGTTATCAAGCACCTCCACAGGCACCTTCTCCCGCAGAAACTAGGGCAATAAGAATTGTCTGAATTGTACAAGCTGCTCTGTCCTCCAGGTACAAGGTGGATTCAGTTGAAGAGTATGACCAAGATACCTTCACTCCCCGTAGAGCAAGGCAAGATTCAGCAATACTCTCCCCAAGCAGAGTGGTCTCCCATCAGCCCTAAAAGGGCACAGTATCTCCAGCAAATCAGCAATACTCTCCCCCAAGCAGCGTTGGTCTACCATCAGTCCTGGAAAAGTTGGGTATCCCCAGAAGATCTTAATATTCCCTAGCAGAGTATACAAATATTCCTCAGCAAGCATCCTCGGCAGTCTTAATATCCCTTGACGGAAATATAAGATTGTTCCCCGGCGGAATACAGACACCCCAGTGGAGCCATTTCCCCAGTACAGTCCAAAGTTTCCCCAGGAGAGTTGAACCATCCTCCCCAGTAGATTCTGGAAGCTTATCCCCAGTAGATTCTGGAAGCTTATCCCCCGTAGATTCTGGAAGCTTATCCCCAGTAGAGTCTGGAAGCTTATCCCGTGCAGAATGAATCTCTCACCGACCATAACTCAAAGGTTGTTCCCCACCAGAGCCTATAACTGGGTTATCCTCAGCTAATTACCACGGAAAGATCGTCCTCGGCGAAGTTCTTCCTACCCCCAGCAGAGTTCATCAAATTCCCCAACAAGGGCTTATCAACGGAATCCCCAGCAGAGTTATCATCAAAATCTCAGCGAAGTATCTCTTCCCACAGAGTAATTCCCCGCAGAGTAATCTCTTCGCCAGGTTTACTCCCCAACAGAGTCATCTTCTCCTACCTGTTTATTCTTGCAATCATTATCCCCAGCGGAAACGAAGAACTCTACTCTTCAAATATCAGCCCAGGATTCAACGAACTTCCCGGCATTCGTCAAGGATTTACTTTCCTAGACGAAAATACACTCATAAACATTTCACATTTCATATCTCCTGCTTACATACATGATAAAGTGCATACAACACGATCTCATGACATCATGCATTTCATACATCATGACATTGCATACAACTAATGTTTTGCCTTTTCAGGAAAAGGTCAATCCAAAGATGATTACCATCAACCTTTTGTTCCAGATTCGATACCTGTATCCAGCCAGGGCATATCTGTGGACGACTAATTCCAGATTAGATACTTGTATCTAGCCAGGGCATATCTATGAGTGATTGATTGTAGATTTAATACCTGTATCTAGCCAGGGCATGTCTGCATGAAGAGTTTAGAGATTCGATACCTGTATCCAGCCAGGGCATATCTGTAGACGACAAGTTCCAGATTCGATACCTGTATCTAGCCAAGGCATATCTGTGGACGACTAATTCCAGATTCGATACCTGTATCTAGCTAGGGCATATCTGTGAGTGATTGATTGTAGATTCGATACCTGTATCTAGCCAGGGCATATCTGCATGAAGAGTTTAGAGATTCGATACCTGTATCCAGCCAGGGCATATCTGTGGACGACTAATTCCATATTCGTTACCTGTATCTAGCCAGGGCATATCTGTGAGTGATTGGTTGTAGATTCGATACCTGTATCTAGCCAGGGCATGTCTGCATGGAGAGTTTAGAGATTCGATACCTGTATCTAGCCAGGGCATATCTGTAGACGACAAGTTCCAGATTCGATACCTGTATCTAGCCAGGGCATATCTGTGGACGACTAATTCTAGATTCGATACCTGTATCTATCCAGGGCATATCTGTGAGTAATTGATTGTAGATTCGATACCTGTATCTAGCCAGGGCATGTCTGCATGAAGAGTTTAGAGGTTCGATACTTGTATCCAGCCAGGGCATATCTGTAGACGACAAGTTCCAGATTCGATACCTGTATCTAGCCAGGGCATATCTGTAGACGATAATTCCAGATTCGATACCTGTATCTAGCCAGGGCATATCTGTGAGTGATTGATTGTAGATTCGATACCTGTATCTAGCCAGGGCATGTCTGCATGAAGAGTTTAGAGATTCGATACCTGTATCCAGCCAGGGCATATCTATAGACGACAAGTTCCAGATTCGATACCTGTATCTAGCCAGGGCATATCTATGAGCGATTGATTGTGGATTCGATACCTGTATCTAGCCAGGGCATATCTGCATGAAGAGTTTGAAGTTCCATATTCGATACCTGTATCTAGCCAGGGCATATCTGTGAGCGATTGATTGTAGATTCGATACCTGTATCTAGCCATGGCATATCTGCATGAAGAGTTTGAAGATCAACCCCTGTAACAGGCCAGGAAATTATCTTTCTTTCTCAGGTACGTAAGTTCTCGCTAAGGAATCTCTTACGCGATCGACACACAATTCCAAATGGTATCTATAAGCCCATTCCCGACAAGATTATGTCATGTGTCCAGATGGCATCTATAAGCCCATCCTCCTATCCATCATCTTTCCAAATGGCATCTATAAGCCCATTCCCGACATCACACTGTTGACACTACATTATGCGAGTGCAAATTTCTGTGCACTCTAGTGTTCAATCATCTTCCACCTTCGGATCACGAAAGGCACGCAAGCCAATCTACATCCTCAGGTCTAAGAAGATTGAACAGGGGCAACTGTTGTACCCCAAAATTTTCCCTCCCATATTCTTCAAAGTTGGTCAAGAATCATCTTCCATTGGTTCAAGACTACTCAAGGATTGCACAGTCCAAATGCCTCCTAAGCCAGTCAAAATTAGGGTTTTGGTTCTCTCAAGAAATTTGAGGTTTTCAGTGGTGCAATCAAGTCCCATATGCCTCTATACATCCTCAAGCTCCTACATGCCAAGTCTTAAGACTCAAAGAGGCAAATTGCACAGTCAAAAGCTTCATTTGCTTCACAGTCAACTACAGGGGCAAAATGGTCATTTTGCAGTCAAAAGTCAGAATTTTTGATCAACATCTTATTTTAAAGCCACAATCATCATTTGATCAAGTCTTGATCATGATTCGTCAAGCATGGCTCAAAAATCATCAAAGATGCAAAAGTTACTATTTTTGGACAACTGAAAAGTCAACTGTAACTTGACTAGGGCATAACTTTTTCATGGTTCATCAGAAAAATCCCATCCAATTCTCATTTTGAAGGGGATGACATTTCCTAGAATCCATCTTCACATTCCAAGTCCAAGAAATGCTCTCACAAAAAGTTATCAATTTCTACATTATAGGTCAATTTCAAAAGTCAACAAAAATGCACTTTAAGACAAGAACCATAACTTGAGATTGGTAAATCCAAATGACATGGGACCAAAGGAATTGGTTAGAGGACTTCAAGACCTTTCCAAAATGTCCAAGAACATGTTCATATGATCAAAATTGAGCAAGATATGCATTGGAGAAGTTGGGAAATTTTTGTGAATTTGCAAAAGTCAACTTTGCTCAAAACACCATCTTTTTGCTAATGGGCCTCAAATTCCTTCTTGAAACTTTGTCCAAGGCCTATGCACGACCCATTGAGATTAAATTGATTTATTTTCTTATTTTTTATTAATTAATTGAATTTTTAATCAATATTAATTCATTTTATTCATTTTATTGTAGGAAAATATCAAGATATGATTTCTCAATCCTTTTGTGAAGCAAAAGTGGTCAACATATGTTGGAGATTTCGTGTATCAATCAAGGGGACCAAAATCTCCAAAATTAGCAAGTTTTGTCAATCAAGAAGATGCAAAAAGATGTGATTGAAAATCAAATATGCAAACCATAATTCCATGGATTTTTGGTCAAAGATTTAACCTAAATCCATTATACTATATATGCACAAGCTAAACCTAATGCCTTACACGTGAAAACTCTGCAAGAAAGGCCATAACCAATTCCAAAAAATTCAAGAAAACTTGAAAACTGAATTCCACATTCCAAGACAATTCAAAGCATTATAAGGATTTAAACACATTGCAGGAACTCTCAGTAACATTTTGCAATCAAAATCATACGCTAGAACTCAAGAAATCACTCTACCCAGTCACACGGTTTAACTTTCTTTCTCATAATTGAAACTCGTAATTCATGCATCATTAATGAGATTTTTTGTGTGTTTTGCATTGCTTGAATCCACAGGAAACTTTTGGCACAGGTTAATTGAGTTATTATGCAGTGAATCGAAAGTTGCCATTGGAGAATTTTAGGGTTCCGAAGCTTTAATATTGGGGCTTTCCACATCCAGTAAAATTGAACCCCCTAATGCACATGGTTGAATTTGTGGAGACAAGACGAATTGAACCCAACCATCGCGCCCTATTTATATAGAGCATAGCTCTATTCGCTATTTTTGGTCGTTCCATATTGTGTGGGTTAAAAACTCCCGCTATTTGATTTGTTTTTGCAGGTATTCAGCGAAGAAGACAATAGGTGTAAGCGCATGATTGGTCCATTCAAATAAAAAGGCGCGCGTGCTTTGGTTACAGTATATGTGTTGGTTTTCACATATTATCATTATTTATTATTATATTAACAAACGCGTTCAGTTGGCCTAGTGGAAGACGTGCTGGTATGCAACCATTGGGACCTGGGTTCGATTCCTAGGTCCACCCCATATTTGTTTCTATTTTTCATAACCTAATCATGTGCAGGCTTGCCAACGTATTCCACCATGTACCTTCAATAATCAGCATGACATGTGGCCACCATTACCAATCCAATGGTCAAAAGATGAAGACAATGATACGTTCCAGTCAATGCAGGCGTGGACAAGCCAGAAAGTCAACAAGGGCTTGAGCTTAATGGGCCTGAGATCTGCAATCAACACCTCCTAATGGGTCCATCAACCCCCCTGGTTTACTATTCTTTTTTCATTTTCTTTTTCCTTTTATTTTCTTTAATAGCTATTATTATTTAATTAATTAACAAATTAATATTTTTCATAATAAATTCAGAAAATTAAAAATGTAAATATTTTTATTATTTTTATTATTTATTAAATTCACTCTTAATTATTTTTGTAAATAAGATACTAACAAATTAATTAGTTTAATTAGGTAATTTTGACCTTTTTTTACAATAAATAAAACAAACTTAGAATTAGGGTTTTTCTTTTGACTTTTAATTTCTTTTATTTTTATTTTCATTAAGACATTAAAAAACACCAAAAATACTTTTTTTTCTTTTAATTATTTAATTAACTAGTTTTAGGTTTAATATTTGAGTTAATTGCAAAAAGGACCAAACTTCTTTCTTTTCTCAAAAAGGGTCAAAACCCTAAGGACGTCCCGATTCAATTCTTTTGCGCGCACTTTATTATTTTGATCATATTTATGTATCTGCTCCGAGAATGTAATAGATAATTAGGACTTTTATCGCTTTATTTAATTTCTCGCATTTAGTTTTCAAGGGTTATGTTTTTGGCGATGTAAATACCCGACGCCTTGTAATAGCGTAGATTCACTTTCCGCAATTTATTTCCCGCAAATTATTAACTGTTAATTATGCATGCAAGACTTATATGAAAAATAAAATCAACCCGTTGCTCACAATGATGCATGTTCAAAGATAATCTTAAACTGAAACCCGACACACATGCATATGCCACTCCTAGGGTACGCCTCACTTGGTTTCCTCGACGTGGTCGTCAAGTATAGGGTGTTTTAGAGGTCGCCCTCCTATCTAAAGATCCAGTTGCCTCGAAACGGTTGCCTCGAATAAAAAGGATCTAGGACATTAGGGTTACCGCTAAGGCGTCCTACTATTGCTTTGGTGACAACACATGTCCCTATAATCGAATTGACCCGAATAACTCCAACGATGGTGCTACCTACTTCTCAATAGTGGGATAGTACTGTCTAAAGGACATTTACACAGCTTAATTCCTTAGAGTAGGTAGATTTCTCCTGGGTACCTGCTCTTTCAAAACAAAAAAACAACTTTTCGCACTTACACTTACAAACAAAAGTTTTCAAACAAACACTTCATACACTCTTGAGGACAGATACAAGAGTTAAAACGAAGTTTTCAAACAAACTTTTTCAAAACCCACAAACACAAGAAAAGCAAACATTTTTGAAAACATTGTGAGCAAGTACCTAAGAGCCCATGGAAAACCATGGATGGAAAGGGTGCTAACACCTTCCCTTTCTATAAATCTACCTCCCGAACCGAGAAACATCTCGAAAAGGAATTTTGCTGTGCTTTTGTCCTTTCTTTGTTGGAGAACATAAAAGACGGTGGCGACTCTTGCTTACCGCGACATTTCACGAACCAGCTTTAAAACAGTCAGTTCTATTTCCACCGATCACAGAACTGGCGACTCTGCTGGGGACATACTTAATAAGTGAGGTGTACCTTAGGATTAGACCACTCTTATGTTTTCAATTGTATGCTTTGATTGCTTTTATATTTGTGGGCTTGCATCGGAGTTTCATAGATCCTAACCCGAATCTGGGGGAACCTTTTAGAAGTAGCACCAAACTGTGAGGGAACTGTGCGGGGTATACCGACATGGTTGAAGCAGTTGCTACGTTGATGTGGCACTTTGGTGAGTACCGGTAACCCTTGAGTCAAGTCAAGCAGTTCCTATATGTAATTGAATGAGAATGAAAATGATCACTTCTAATTTCTTATCAAAGGTCCCTAGTCACTTATAATACCAAACTACACCACGAAACCACATGTGTTGGTTTATAATATTTTAATATTCATTCAATCAAGTTATTTGTAATTGCGATTTGATGATTAGTTTTTACATCATTAGTTCATAAATATAACTGTGTATCTTTTAATTGTTTGAATTAAGAAACTTGATTATTATATTAATTTTGATGATAATTATTTTTCTTTTAAAAAACTTGTCTTTAATGAGATAGAGAATTAATTAATCCATCATAATCATTGTATGTGTCACTTTTGTAAATAATAAAATAGTCTCAAATTATTTGTACATTTAAAATATGAAAGAAACTTTTATTATTATACTTCTCACAAATTTACCATTGTTTTATATACCTGTATTCACATTTTCATTCCTCTAACTACTATTATAGTAAGAATATTTTACTAAATATTATTAATTTTATAATGGAAATCAATAAAACTAACCATTATTACAAGATGTGTGTCAATCTCATTAATGCAGATGCAAATTAGAAAGATGGAACCATTTCAGAAAACATGTAAATGATGATGTTGGAAATTTAAAAGGAGTCAAGTTAAATGAAATAGATAATAATGAAAATAATCCTATATTTAAAGTAGAATGTAGTAGGACATTATTATAGTATGAGAACAAAATACTATTTTTAAAATTTTGGATTTAAAGCTTATTTAGTTGTGTCTATTAGACTAACTAAAACTGGGTTAAATATTGAATCGGTGTAATTAAGAGTTTAATGTTTAAAGATTTGACTAGAGTTAATCCGAGGTCTAACCAAAAATAAATTGATTTAAAATTTAAATATAATATAAAATATTTTTAAATTTTTATTAACAAACAAATATATTTTTGGATTTTATGTTAATATTTACTACAAGAGTGAATATTGAAGTATACATTAATTTTTAAAATAAGGATAAGTATATTTTTCACCTTCAAATTGTAATACCCTTTGTTATACTCATTATCACCTTGGTCCTTGGGAGTTTATTTATAGAGTCGTCGTTGAACGTCCTTTTAGGGATACAATTGTTCTGGGCTAGCCATTGGCCCAAATAGATGAGACTCAATTCAACTTGAATCCACTCCTCATGGCTCAAGGTATAAGAATTATTTCACATGGAAAGCAAGGTAAATTCTCTAGTCTTCACTTTTCATTACTCTCATTTTGAATCTTGAACTGACTTAGGCATTGTATTACGAATATTGATGGTTCACCCTTGCGCCTCCCTTTTAGTGGTTAGCACCATTGATTGAGGATTTTGCATTCATCGATCATATCTAATTCTAGTTCCATAATGGAACAACTGCGTCTTATGTGGGATTTGACTTCTAATTCTCGTGTTTTCCCCAATTTGACATTTTCACTTTAATTCTCCAGATTGTAGCCTTTTCTGGTCATCGAATTGAGAGCATTCATACTCGAATAAGAAGATTTTTTGTGTTCCATACAATCGAGCATCGTTTAGCCTTTAATTACCATGAAACATCCACAAATTGATCATCATATATCCAAATTCTTATATGTAATTGAATGAGAATGGAGGTGATCACTTCTACTATCTTATCAAAGGTCCCTAGTCACTTATAATAACAAACTACACCATGAAACCACATGTGTTGGTTTATAATATTTTAATATTCATTCAATCAAGTTATTTGTAATTGCGATTTGATGATTAGTTTTTACATCATTAGTCCACAAATATAACTGTGTATCTTTTAATTTTTTGAATTAAGAAACTTGATTATTATATCAATTTTGATGATAATTAATATTCTTTAAAAAAACTTGTGTTTAATGAGATAGAAAATTAATTAATCCATCAGAATCATTGTATGTGTCACTTTTGCAAATAATAAAATAGTATCAAATTATTTTTACATTTAAAATACAAAAGAAACTTTTATTATTATACTTCTCACAAATTTACCGTTGTTTTATATACCTGTATTCACATTTTCATTCCTCTCACCACTATTATACTAAGTACATTTTACTAAATATTATTAATTTTATAACGGAAATCAACAAAATAACCATTATTACAAGATGTGTGTCAATCTTATTAATGCAGATACAAATTAGAAAGATGGAACAATTTCAGAAAACAAGTAAATGATGATGTTGGGAATTTAAAAGGAGTCAAGTTAAATGAAATAGATAATAATGAAAATAATCCTATATTTAAATTAGAATGTAGTAGGACATTATTATAGTATGAGAACAAAATACTATTTTTAAAATTTTGGATTTAAAGCTTATTTAATTGTGTCTATTAGACTAACTAAAACTGGGTTAAATATTGAATCGGTGTAATTAAGAGTTTAAGGTTTAAAGTTTTGACTAGAGTTAACCCGAGGTCTAACCAAAAATAAATTGATTTAAAATTTCAATATAATATAAAATATTTTAATTTTTTATTAACAAACAAATATATTTTTAGATTTTATGTTAATATTTACTACAAGAGTGAATATTGAAGTATACATTAATTTTTAAAATAAGGATAAGTATTTTTTTTACCTTCAAATTGTAATACCCTTTGTTATACTCATTATCACCTTGGTCCTTGGGAGTTTCTTTATAGAGTCGTCGTCGAAGGTCCTTTTAGGGATACAATTGTTCTGGGCTAGCTAAAGGCCCAAATAGATGAGACTCAATTCAAATTGAATCCACTCCTCATGGCTCAAGGTATAAGAATTATTTCACATGGAAAGCAAGGTACATTCTCTAGTCATCACTTTTCACTACGCTCATTTTGAATCTTGAACTGACTTATGCGTTTGTTGGCTGAAGATTTTGATGATATTATTAGAAGCGAAGCAAATTGGAGGTTTCGATTGGAATAAAGAAGGATGTCATGTTTCGAAATGGTAGAAGCAGTGCTTCGAATGGGCATGTCAAAACTCTGAGCTTCGAGTGACAGTTATAGGGGATACATTCAAAGAAGTCTCGAAATGGTAACAAGGCTGTGTCCAAGAAATGAGTTCGAAACGAAGAGTGCCAAAACATTTGAAATTCAAACGTAAGCGGGATGTTCGAAATTTAAAATATATGCGCTGGAGCATCGAAGACGCGTGGAAGCTAGAGAGGGGCATTGCTTTGCATGTTCTGAACGTGGCAGAATCTTATAGCAAGACCGTTATGGTCGAAGTAGTATAAATAGAAGTCTTAGCATTAGGATTTCGTGTGTCATATCTATTGTATAAAAATTCAGTAAACATTCAAAATACCACATGGCTAGGGAAACGAATGCACGAACAATGTACGTATGATAACACCAAGTATTTATGATTCAATAAAACTCTTTATCATTTCCAGTATTTTCCTCTATCTTCATGTCAATATCATTCAAAAGCCTTTACATTAAAATATTTTCATTCGAAGTCTTTTTACTGATGTCTTACATTTAAATGTTTTCTTTCCATTTCAAATCCTTTACATTTCAGAAATAACTTTTGTATATTTCATGCCTTTATCTTCATGCTTTTATCATTCGAATACCTTTTTTCATTTAAAGTCATTTTACTGATTTCTTGCATTTAAACGCTTTCTTTATATCTCGAGTCTTTTACATTCCAGAGAATCTTTTACATTACATGCTTTTATATTTCGAAGTCATTTACTTGTCTTTTCTGCAGTTTTTACATGTCTTTACAATTGAACTTTATTCATGCAATTTAGTTTCGCGCGCATTTACTTGATCACGCCTTTAGATCTTTAATAGATTAATCGAAGTAAGTTAAACACCTACACAACGTTCTAAATACCAACCATGAATATCAGTTCTATAATGAGAATTATCCAAATGACCAATACATCCTAGGATCAATCTAGTCGATCCTGCAAGTTACCAGAGAGATTAAATAACAGTCATTAAGATTATTTGATAGTTTGGAGGACTAGCGGTTGTTTACCAGAAATCACTGTAAACAAATTGGCACACCCGGTGGTACGCGTCATTGGTCATTACGAAATTTAGAACAAAGTAAAAAATTTTCGAGACGTAACCATTGTAGAAATACTCTCTGAGTGATAAGTTTGTTGTTATATGAACCTTAGAAGTGGTAGAATAACCAATAGCAACCAACCCTTATCCAGAAGAAAACGTTTAAACAAGATGTCTAATCTAGACAATCAACAAGGGGAACAAAATATCCCACATACAACAGGCACTAATATCTCCTCCTCGATGGGAACATCTAATTTGATCCCTTCGAACGCACAATCTGTTGCATCTTCTACCAGTAGCGTAGCCACTAATGGAACAAATGGCATATTAACTAACAGTTCGATCCTAGGAAATACTGGAACCATTGGTTACCCTGGGGGATTCGTCCCACCATCAGGGACACAAACCCATTTTGCCACCCCACTAACTAGACCACCCGGTTTCGATGGTAATAGAACCAAAAATTCCTCTTATGGAATGCCAACATCTTTTATGGCAGGCTTACACAATTCCACATCGAATTCATCACCACAATTAGGGTCTGGGTCTGGGGCAAATCAATTTATGACAAATAACCAAGGGTCAGTAGGTTATAGTGCAATGCCTATCTTAACCACAAAAAATCAGTTGGCCTTTAGGCAATTAATGGATGACAGTAACCATAATATGATAGGAGTGTTAGCACAAACTATGCAGGAAATCTTTGCCCCAATAGTACAAAATGTAACTGTGACAAACAGAGAAAACGCAGATAACATGAGTCGAATAGCAGATTTCTTCGCTCCCCCAGAAAGGCGTAGGCAGAATCAGGCGGGAGTTCGAGTAAACGTACCTATTATAGAACAAGTTTCTAACGACCCACCCTATAGACCAGCCAGAGAGGAGGTTAATTTGGGGGCAAGGGCACAAAGGTTAGAAGCCCCAATGATTCATGGCCCACAAAGGGAAATTATGGAACCAGGGGCAAGGGTCGAAAGGCTAGAAGTCCCAGAGTTTCGAGAAGAACAACCTAGAGGGGTTGTCATGGTGGGTCGAAATCAAGATGCTGATGCAGTCGTTCATAGAATTTGAAACGATAACATCTTGGCAGAAAACAATTTAACCACCACGATAGAGAGAATCATGGCCCAGAATGGCCTCAACACAGGAATTAGAAGGCCAAATTATGCCTCCCCTATATTAGATTACATAATGCACACTGATTTACTAAGGGGATATAAAGTCCCTAAGTTTACAAAGTTTGCTGGCGATACCAATGAATCAACAGTCGAACATATAGCCAGGTATCTAACCGAAGCAGGAGATATAGCCAATAATGAAGACCTTAGGATCAAATATTTCCCAAGTTCCCTAACTAAGAACGCTTTCACATGGTTCACCACTTTGCCTCCTGGGTCCATTGATACTTGGGCTTTGTTAGAGAGATTATTCCATGAGCAGTTCTACATGGGGCAATCAAAAATAAGTCTGAAGGAACTAGCCAGTGTCAAAAGGAAGTTTACTGAACCCATAGATGATTATCTGAATAGATTCAAGCTCTTGAAATCTAGATGTTTTACAGTAGTTCCTGAACATGAGTTAGTCGAAATGGCTGCTGGCGGCCTAGATTACTCTATTCGAAAGAAATTAGACACTCAATACTTGAGGGATATGGCTCAATTAGCCGATAGGGTTCGACAGGTCGAAAGGCTAAAGGCCGAAAAGGCCAGAGTTTTTAAAAATAATAAAAAAGAAAGGGTCTCCTATGTTGGAGCTGAGGAAACAAAAGATTATCCTGAATTCGAATTCGAAGAGGTCGAAATCGACCTCGCTGAATTAAAACAGGCACCACCTTACTCCTGCAAGTTATTAGTTCCCACAAAAGGGAAAGAAATTGTTGAAAATGAGAAAAGTGACAAATTCCCAAAGAAGGTTTATACCTTCGATGTAACTAAGTGTGACGAGATTTTTGATTTACTTGTCAAAGATGGCCAACTCATTGTGCCATCAAATGTCAAAATACCTCCTTTAGATCAAAGGAAGAAAAGAGGATTTTGCAAGTATCATAGTTTCCTAGGCCACAAAATCTCACAGTGTTTTCTTTTCAGGGACCTAATTCAGAATGCAATTAAAGATGGCAGACTGAAGTTCGCTGATAAAGAAAAAATGAAAGTAGATGAAGATCCTTTGGACGTCGCAGACACCAATTACTCCGAGCCTGCATGCATTGGGGAAATTAACATGGTGGAAGCTGACCAAAGTGACGTTCCAGTAGGAGAGAAAGGTACTGAAAATGAAAGTTGGGTGTTAGTCGAAGTCAATAAGGGGGTCACTGAAGGCGTCCACAAGCAACCAGAGACTTCGATCGAAGCAGCACCTTTAGCTATTGCAAAAGAAATCCAGGCTACTGAAGGCCAGGAAAACCAAAACCAAGAGTTGACACAGGTTACTGAAGGCCTGAGGCTGGAATTGGAGAAAGTCCAGATCACGAAGCCAACTTCCCCTCAGAAAGAAATATGGGATACTTTAGGGGAGCCCAGTGGAAAGTTTGACTACTTGGTCAAATATTCTGCCCCAGAGAGTTCAAAAATCCAAATTGAAGATATAAAACCTACAGGATGGGGAGATGATGACGCTAAGGGGGAGGATGTTGAGGTAAACATGGTGGATATGGAGAGACCTCGTTCTGAAATGGAGGAGGTGGAGAGATACTTAGAAAAAGAAAAGTATAAAATGGAGGATAATCATGCTGGAGATGCTAGTCTTAAGGATTACCTCATGATGTGCCACAAGGGAGATACAAGAATGATATTATGCCCTAGGTGCAGCATCCTCTGTAACCAGAGAATCGCTGCAAACTTCGAGAGGGTACAAAGGGCGCAAACTGGCAACAACTGGCGCCAGGATAACCAGTTATTCAGGTGTTATCCTAAGGCTGGAGAAAGTTTGTTGGAATTTGTGCTTCGCTGCTACAAAGGGGAAACCAAATGCTTGATATGCCCAAGGTGTTCTGCCGTGTATGATCAAAGCATGGCCAGAGCCTTCGAAACAATCCATTTCTCCCCTTGCTGGAACCACCAAGAGATTTTTCAGATGGGCCCATGTTTCGATAGCAAATACAATCAACGAAGGCCTGATAGGCCTCATCCCAAGGGCGCTCGAAGAGTGACGTTCCAAATTCTTGCTGAAGTGCCAATAGACAAATGGCTGCAAGTCAGAAATGACAAAGGCAAAGACAAATGGAGAAACAATGAACGAAACGCACGCCATGCTATGACATATAAAAGACATTTCAACATAGCGAAGAGGGAAGAAGTGAGATTAGAGAACTACAAAGGAAGAAACCCCATGTCAAGATCTCAATGGTGAAGGCAATAGAGAATTCGAAAGGCTGAAAGGGAAGTTGTGGCAAATAAAGGGGCAACTTCAATAAAAAACCAAGGTGAATCTAGCACCGACAAACCCACACCAAAAAATCAAACTGAAGACAAACCCCCAGTTAGTAGGAGGCTCTTCTCCGAAGTACAACTAAATGAACCAAAGGAATACACTCCAAGTCCAGAAGAAGACGAAGATATGTTAACGGACAACTTCGAATCAGAGGGGGAGTCTTCGTTCAATATCAATTGCAACGTGGTATCTGTGCTTCCTTGTGAGTTTGGACAGGAAACTGAAATTGACGAGTATGAGGAAGAAGATACCATAGATCTGATGAAGCATAGGCCTGTGTGCTACTACGTGATGGATAACGGAGCTGTCGAGGAGCAGAATGCGTTCTTCGAGCGTCTAGAACCAGATATGAAAAATCATCTGAAGCCATTATTTATTCGGGCAAAGGTTGGTGCCCATGGCGTAAATAAGGTTCTAGTGAATGGGGGCGCTGCAGTCAACTTAATACCCCATTTCATGCTGAAAAGGCTAGAAATACGTGAAGGAGACATCAAGCCACACAACATGGTTCTATCCAATTATGAAGGAAAAGTAGGCAAAACATTGGGGGTGGTTCAATTGGACTTGACGATAGGATCAAGCTGTAGGCCCACCATGTTCATGGTGATCGAAGCCAAGGCCAACTACAAATTGTTGTTGGGAAGGGAGTGGATCCATGGCGTAGGAGCAGTTCCTTCGTCAATGCACCAGCGATTAGTTTTATGGAGAGAAGATGGGATCGTGGAAAATATCGAAGCGGACCAGAGTTACTTCATGTCAGCAGTCAACTTAGTTGACAAGAGGAATTATGACAAACATCTGGCAAAGATTGCTCCTTGTGACCCAAATGATGAAATCAACGAAACCAGGAACGCACATTACTATATGACCCTTCGCCATGATGGCATATATTGGGATAGAAGAATAATCAGTGAAGATGAAGGATTCGAAGGTACTATACAAAGACGGCCAGCAGGCTGGGAATTCGACAACCTTACTCATGACTGAGTCCTCCTTTTTCGAAAGGATTTCAGCCTATATGGCTGAGAACAAATCAAAGGCGGCCTTAGAAGCTGAAATAAATAAACTGGCTGTAAAGCTGAGCGAAATAAATGGGGGTAGCTTGAAAGGCTCACCCTTTGAAGAACTTGAAATAGATCAAAGGCTGGACGCCATCTATGATAAAGAACCCTTAGGCTTCGAGAGGGACCCCATAGACTCAGGTGCCAAAATGTTGGCGCAGGATCCACTCGAAGAAGTGAACTTAGGGGATGAGAAAACGAAAAGAATAACCTACACAAGTGAAAAACATAACCTAGGCCTCAAGCAGGAAGTGATCGAAGTCCTCAAGAAAAACAAAGATTGCTTCGCGTGGGATTATGACGAAATGCCTAGTTTAAATAGGGAGTTAGTGGAACATAGACTTCCAATCAAGGATGGCAAGAAGCCAATCAAGCAAACTCCTAGAAGATTCGCACCAGCGGTTCTCACAAAGATCAAAGCTGAGATCGAAAGGTTGCTGCGTTGCAGATTCATCAGAACCACAAGGTATGTCGAATGGTTAGCAAATATAGTGCCTGTTATTAAGAAAAATGGTTCTTTGAGAATCTGCATAGATTTTAGGGATTTAAATACTGCAACCCCTAAAGATGAGTACTCCATGCCTGTGGCAGAAATGTTAGTAGACTCTGCTGCAGGATTCGAATATTTAAGTATGTTAGATGGATACTCTGGGTATAATCAGATTTTTATTGCTGAAGAAGATGTTTCCAAGACAGCATTTCGTTGCCCAGGAGCCTTAGGCACCTACGAATGGGTGGTGATGCCTTTTGGTTTAAAAAACGTTGGGGAAACTTATCAAAGGGCAATGAATTCGATTTTCCATGATTTCATTGAAACTTTTATGCAGGTGTATATTGATGATATAGTCATCAAATCTATATCTGCAGAAACCCATTTGCATCATTTGAGCCAATCTTTCGAACGAATGAGAAAACATGGCTTAAAGATGAATCCCCTTAAATGTGCATTTTTTGTGCAGGCTGGAGATTTCCTTGGCTTTGTGGTTCATAAAAAAGGAATTGAGATCAACCAAAATAAAACCAAAGCCATAATGGAGACAAAAGAACCTACGTCAAAAAGGGAGTTGCAATCTTTGCTAGGGAAGATTAACTTTCTCAGAAGGTTCATTTCGAATCTGAGTGGAAGAACCCAAGCTTTCTCTTCGTTGCCTCGTTTGAAGCAAGGCCAAGCCTTCGAGTGGAACGAATCCCATCAGGAGGCATTTGACAAGATAAAAAGCTATCTCTCTCAGCCTCCCTTCTTGTCTCCACCTTCATGGGGAAAGCCCATGAGATTGTACATATCTGCCTCTGAAGTTAGTATAGGTAGTATGTTAGCACAAGAAGATAGCAATGGCATCGAAAGAGCCATATACTATTTAAGTAGAGTATTGAATGATGCAGAGACTAGATATAGCAATATAGAAAAGCTATGTCTCTGTTTGTACTTTTCTTGTATGAAACTCAAGTATTATATAAAGCCTGTTGATGTTTATGTTTCATCTCATTTCGATGTTATTAAACACATGCTTTCGAAACCAATAATGCATAGCAGAGTTGGTAAATGGGCTTTAGCCTTAACAGAATATTCTTTGACTTTCATGCCTTTAAAAGCTGTGAAAGGCCAAGTGATTTCTGATTTCATTGTGGACCATTCATTGGTTGAACAGACTGTCATGAGTTATGTTGAATTGCAACCATGGAAATTATACTTTGATGGTTCGACCCACAGGAACGGTAGTGGTGTTGGGGTCCTTATAATTTCTCCTGAAGGAATTCCAACAAAATTCAAGTATAAATTAGATGGTCCTCGTTGCTCGAACAACGAAGCTGAGTACGAAGCGCTTATTGTTGGACTTGAAGCTTTGTTGTAATTGGGGGCACTAGAGTCGAAATTAAAGGAGACTCAGAGTTAGTGGTCAAGCAAATAATAAAGGAGTACAAATGCATAAAGGAGAATCTGATGATATATTTCGTCATAGTTAACAGGCTACTTAGAAAATTTGAATACATGGATATTCAACATATACCAAGAATAGAAAACCAAGAAGCAAATGACTTAGCACAGTTGGCTTCAGGTTATAAAGTTTCTGCCAAAAACTTTGAGGATTTAGTTGGATTAAGGGGTAGAGTTATGGCTACTAGATTCATACCATCAGATCTAGAAAGTATGAAATTGGGTTATGCTGAGAAACAGGGATTCAAAGTATTAGCCATAAACACTTTATCAGATGCAGATTGGAGAAGTCCACTTGTGAGCTATTTAACAAATCCAACTTCGAATGTTGATAGGAAGATAAAATATAGAGCATTGTCATATGTCCTCATGGGAAACGAATTGTTCAAAAAGACCCAAGAAGGCGTATTACTGAAATGCCTAGGAGAAAGTGAGGCATACTTAGCATTGTCAGAAGTCCACAATGGGGCATGTGGGGCACATCAAGCAGGTCATAAAATGAAATGGTTGTTATTTCGATATGGCATGTATTGGCCCAGTATGCTCAAAGATTGTATAGACTTTGCTAAAGGGTGTGAAGAATGCCAGAAGCATGCAGGGATTCAACATGCCCCTGCATGTGAGTTGCACTCAATCATTAAACCATGGCCCTTTAGAGGATGGGCATTGGATTTAATAGGAGAAATAAATCCTGCTTCGTCTAAAGGACAGAAATATATCTTGGTAGGAATAGATTATTTTACCAAGTGGATCGAAGCAATACCATTGATAGTTGCTGATCAAGAGGCTATTATTGAGTTCATACAGAAACAAATTATCTATAGGTTCGGATTGCCAGAGAGCATAACCACAGACCAAGGTTCTGTGTTTACTGGTAGAAAGATGCAAGAGTTTGCTCAAGAAATGGGGTTCAAATTACTAACATCAACGCCATATTATGCTCAAGCAAATGGTCAGGTCGAAGCAGCTAATAAAGTGATAATAGGGTTAATCAAGAAACATATTGGTAAAAAGCCAAGGAACTGGCATAAAACTTTGGACCAAATATTGTGGGCCTGTAGAACATCTCCTAGTGAAGCTACTAACACCACACCTTTCCAACTCACATTTGGTCATGATGCAGTTCTGCCAGTAGAAATTCATCTACAATCAGTTCGAATTCAAAGACAAAACGAAATTCCAGCTGCATTATATTGGGAAATGATGATGAATGAGTTAGTTGAGTTGGATGAAGTTAGATTGCATGCATTGGAAATCCTGATGAGACAAAAGGAAAGAGTGGCCAGGGCATATAACAAAAGGGTGAAGGGAAAAACATTCGTTATTAATGACTTAGTCTGGAAAGTCATATTGCCCATGGACAAGAAAAATAAAATGTTAGGTAAATGGTCACCTCATTGGGAAGGACCTTTTCGAATAACAAAGGTATTTTCAAACAATGCATATGAAATCGAAGAGTTGATGGATGATAAACGTATCCTAAAGGTTAATGGGAAATATTTAAAGAAATATAAGCCACGCCTGCAGGAGATTCGAATAATAACAACGTAATCAAAATAATCATAGGAATGCCAAAATGGTAATATGGGATTGCCAAAATGGCGTTGTTCAGGTATTACATACAAAACCCAAATTTCAAAACTAATCAACACTAAGATTTAAAAATAGACATTATTCTTCAATCTGTTAAAGGTACTTCGAAAAGACTCAAGCCTTTGTTGAGTAAAACGTCTTGCTCCCTCTAAGGTAGCCACTTCTCCCTTGAGTTGTTCTGCGGTTTCCATTTCTGCAAGCCCTTTGTTGAGGAGCTCTTCGAATTGGTTGCCAGCAGTATTGGTTTCGTAGGCTAATTATTGTTCTTGAGCCTCCTTAACTTTCTGTTGAAGTTCCTAAATTTGCCTTTCCCAGAGAAGGATGGACTCAGCTCGAGCTTCATAGTCAATTTTTGCTTGCTTTAGATGTATGGCTTGATCCTCAGCTTCTTGAGAGAGTTTCGAAGCATGCTCATAAGCAGCATCCATTGCAGTTCGTTTTTCTTGAACCTTTCTGGTAGAAAATTCATCTTGGAGAAGGCACCCAGTCACGTTGTCTAGCAGAGATTGAAGATCGAACAAGATAGTGCTAACTGGCAAGGAGCAGGTAGCAAGGTTGACTTTTGTAAGTAACTCCTTCATAGTGTAGTAAGCTGTGCTATCCTGTTTGAGCACTTCGAATAAATCCACATCAAGAATTGTTCTCCTAATCCTGTTAAGAAGTACAATTCTATCATCTGTGGGCAACGGATGGCTAGTCGAACTTGTACCAGCCCTAGCAGGTGGAATATCCCTTTGAGCTAGCTTCGCCTTCATGTACCCAATAGGGTCATTTCGTCTCAGGAGAACAAGCTCCTCTTCAGTCATTCGGGATAGAGACGGTTGAGGGAGTTCCACGCGCAAGGGAGTCACATCCATTTCGACTTCCATGGGTTTATTGGTCGCGTCACCGTCACCTTCACTCGTTTCCCACTCATTGCCTTCTTCATTATCGTCGAGGTCCACCACTTCGATATCGTTGTTTTCACTGCTATTTGCATCTGACTCTGTCCCAGCAATCGAACCATCGTTGGCATCTTCTTCCTCAGACCCTTCCTCTGCAGATTCTTCGTTTCCTTGATCAGAATCAGCTTTCTCTCCTTCAGCGTGAATGTCCTTTGGATCCTCTTGAAGGGTTTCAAGAGGGGACTTTTGAAGAGAAGTCTTTTGTAAAGTCTCTGCAGATTCATGAAGCGTTTCTTCATTTGTTTCTTTTAGAGGGGGAGAAGTACTCTGGTCATCTTGCTGCTCTGAAGCCCCAGTCAGGACCACCATATTGGAGGATCCTTTGTTCTGCACTAGGTTGCTGGAATCCCCATGAGGAGAAGAGTTGATGGGAGCAGCAGTTTTCGATGGAGAAGTCGAAGTGGTAAGAGCTGGATTCAAAATGTCCTACAGAGGCAAAGAATGTTAAGAGCATGTACCAAGGTAATGAATAATTATTTTGTTAAAAAATTAGAGTTCAATTTACCTGTGGACTCTCAGAAGAGAGATTGTTATCTATACGTTCCAACATTATGTTGGAGGTCGAAGGTGGATTTTTGGATTTAGTTGAGGGAGCAGCATCTCTGGAATCAAGTCCAGAGACACTAGTTGGTACAACACTTTTGGAAATTTCCTTCTTCTGCTTCTTCTTCGAAGCAGCTGGTGAATTCCCTCCAGCGTTGGGATCCTTCCCAGTAGTATTTGTTTTTCTTTTCTTTGGAGTGGTTGGCGGGAGTTTGTGAGTCTGAAAAGATTTAAACAATAAGTTAGATACATATCATGAAACATTAGTGTATTCGAAACATCAAGGCTAAGTGATTACCTGTGGAGTTGGAGCAGTGGTTATTGTTGGTGTTGTTGTTGTTGTTGCAGTAGTTGTTGTTGGTTTGGATAGAGTCACGTTATCAATGGTTTCGACAGTTGTTTGGGAGGCGCTTCCCTCTTTTGACTTTGAAGCAGCAGTCTTTATCCTGATGGCTGAAAATCGAAACAATTAAGGCAAAAGTTAAAAATGTAGAAAGTGAGAAACATTTGGGATTTTCCCAAGCATTCGCACCTGCGCCTTGATCAGATTTAATCGACATGGCAGAAAGGTCATAGCGAAGATGTCCTGGGAAATCGTGGAGCCAATGTCGAGCCCATGTCACAGTCTCAGATGGCTTTGGTTTCTTTTGAAGATATTTGAACATTTCTTTGCAAGTGAACCACCAAGGGTATGGAGGAAACCAAGCCAGAGCCAGTTCTGAGGTAGGCAATCTAGGAAATTTAGGTGGATGCATTTCAAATGCCAACCTATACCTATCCTCAGGTGACAACCCTGAAGGAAGTTTTAACTTAGAAATTTTTTCTTTGAATTTTTCCTTCAAGGTCTCAGCCGCTTGATGCACAGTGGATTCCAAGTGTGTGGGATCATAAGTAGTTTCGAAATAATTTTGAAAAGCCCTAATCTCTTTGGCATGAGTGAACATACCTTTCTTGGATTGTACCTGCACATCGAACGCATCAGTTAGTTTCTACTGAATAGCGAGGGTATCGAACATATAAGACTGATAGAACTTTGTCCACCATTCCAGAAAACCCTTTGCTGTGAGGTGTGTAGGTTGGAAAGATATTAGTTCAAGGTGGGCGAAGCCTTGGTATTGTTCCTGTTGTAGTTTGGCTTCTCTTGCCTTGAAGGTTCGCCCAGAGGTGATGGCACTTTCTATTTGGAATAGGGGTTCAGGGATTAGTTGGCACAAGCCAAATTGTCTCGAAACGAAGTTCGGTTGATAAGCAAAAAGAAAGATTTGATTCTTAGCAGGAGTAATTCGTGAGGAGATTAATCTGGGAAGCAAAAAGGCTTTCCATACATCTTGAATTTCTTTGCTTTTGATTGCTTCTGAGAGAGCCATGGTGAACCATGATGGTCCATGAGTCCTTGAGGCAAAGGGCGCCATGGTCTCTTCGAATTTGTGTCTCTTGGAGAAGATCATTATGTATTTCGAGAAGAGGACTTTGAAGTCATCTTTATCATCGTTTGGGGTAAGTCTTCGCAGCCTAGTTCCCTCAACGATTCTATCCGCTATTTTCGGATCTTGTTCAGCAATAGTATTGGCAGTTGATAGTGAAGGTTCAAACATGGCATTGAGCCATAACTGGAGTAACCAGAAAGGGCCAGCTAGCAGGATGTTTTTGGAGGTGTGGGATTTCAAACTCGAAACAGCTGACCTTAGACTTTCGTAAAGGTCAACAAGTAGCAGTTCGCTTAAACACACCCTCCGATTTTCATGTAAATCTCTAGCTAGAGGAATAAACCTACTGGCTACCTGTAGGGACCTGCTGCAAAAGACATACCTTGATAGCCATAAGGTAAGGAAAGCAATGTGTTCCACATCTGACACACTGTCTCCTTCAGTGTGATAGTGGCTGATGAACTTTGAAAAGCTGGCTAGCTTGACTTCAAAGTCAATAATACTCGAATGCTCTTCCTTGTCAGGAATGTAGGTTTCTCCTATTGGTGATAACCCAGTAATGGCTGCTATGTCAAAAAAGGTGGGTGTAATCATTCCACCAGGGAGATGGAAGGTATTGTAAGTACTGTCCCAGAAATATAAGGACGCGAATAATAATGGGTGGCTATAGGTAAAGCCTGGTTTCGATAGTTTAATCAAGTTGTAAATGCCTAATTCTTCCCATTGCTGGGATTTCTTAGCTTCTACTTTAGTAAACCAGTTGTGATAAGCTATGTCAGAGGTGGGGTAGGATCGAAATGGTTTAAAGTTACTCTTTACATAATCTAGCACAAAAGGGTCCTTAGGGGGAATGATTGGAGTTTCCACGGTGGTCGAATCAGAAGACTCCCCTGTCTTAGGGGTATCCATTTTATTAAACAAAGGTTTAAAATTATAACAAACAGGGTAAAATTTTCTGGTGTCTTTTAAGATCTCAAAGACTGTAAGAGGGCCCATTAAAGCTAACCTCTTGCCAGCGGTGTTAGTAGGAATTAGTACTTGGGATGCGTAGAGCATTTCCTTCTCTTTTGAGATCATCTGAGGAATAAGAACAGATTGACCTTGGTAGGTTCCAACCTTGCTTTCCATTGTGGTTCCTGTGTTCTTTCCTTTCTTTTTGGAAGCTTTTTTCAGTTGAGATGAAGTTGAAGAAGACATTGTTTGAAGAGTGTTGGAAGTTTTAGGGTTTCGGTGAGAAGAGAGGAAGAAAAGATTCAGAATGTGGGAAAAAAAACAAAAGACTAAGTTGATGGGTTTTTATAGTGTGGAAGTTTAAACATCCACTGAGTAAGATTGTGATACGTGGTAGTCGTGGGTTGGATTGAGAAGGAGGTGGTGTAAAAGTTAATATTGGTAATAGGCGTGATTAAATAATAATCATTGTTTTGTAACTGCACCATGCTGTGAAATGGTTCAAGGCAGTTAAGGAATCTGAAAAGCGTCATGATTGACGTGACTGGAGTCATATGCAATAAATGTTACGATGATTCAAGGGTCACATCAAAATCTTGTGTATATGTTTAAAATAAGTATTTCTCAAAGGAATCGAAATACATATTTTAAAGGGCCATTTTGTTGGCTGAAGATTTTGATGATATTATTAGAAGCGAAGCAAATTGGAGGTTTCGATTGGAATAAAGAAGGATGTCATGTTTTGAAATGGTAGAAGCAGTGCTTCGAATGGGCATGTCAAAACTCTGAGCTTCGAGTGATAGTTATAGGGGATACATTCAAAGAAGTCTCGAAATGGTAACAAGGCTGTGTCCAAGAAATGAGTTCGAAACGAAGAGTGCCAAAACATTTGAAATTCAAACGTAAGCGGGATGTTCGAAATTTAAAATATATGCGCTGGAGCATCGAAGACGCGTGGAAGCTAGAGAGGGGCATTGCTTTGCATGTTCTGAACGTGGCAGAATCTTATAGAAAGAATGTTATGGTCGAAGTAGTATAAATAGAAGTCTTAGAATTAGGATTTCGTGTGTCATATCCATTGTACAAAAATTCAGTAAACATTCAAAATACCAAATGGCTAGGGAAACGAATGCACGAACAATGTACGTATGATAACACCAAGTATTTTTGATTCAATAAAACTCTTTATCATTTCCAGTCTTTTCCTTTATCTTCATGTCAATATCATTCAAAAGCCTTTACATTAAAATATTTTCATTCGAAGTCTTTTTACCGATGTCTTACATTTAAATGTTTTCTTTCCATTTCAAATCCTTTACATTTCAGAAATAACTTTTGTATATTTCATGCCTTTATCTTCATGCTTTTATCATTCGAATACCTTTTTTCATTTAAAGTCATTTTACTGATTTCTTGCATTTAAACGCTTTCTTTATATTTCGAGTCTTTTACATTCCAGAGAATCTTTTACATTACATGCTTTTATATTTCGAAGTCATTTACTTGTCTTTTCTGCAGTTTTTACATGTCTTTACAATTGAACTTTATTCATGCAATTTAGTTTCGCGCGCATTAACTTGATCACGCCTTTAGATCTTCAATAGATTAATCGAAGTAAGTTAAACACCTACACAACATTCTAAATACCAACCATGAATATCAGTTCTATAATGAGAATTATCCAAATGACCAATACATCCTAGGATCAATCTAGTCGATCCTGCAAGTTACCAGAGAGATTAAATAACAGTCATTAAGATTATTTGATAGTTTGGAGGACTAGCGGTTGTTTACCAGAAATCACTGTAAACAGCGTTGTATTACGAATATTGATGGTTCACCCCTGCGCCTCCGTTTTAGTGGTTCGCACCATTGATTGAGGATTCTGCATTCATCGATCATATCCAATTCTAGTTCCATAATGGAACAACTGTGTCTTATGTGGGATTTGACTTCTAATTCTCGTGTTTTCCCCAATTTGACATTTTCACTTTAATTCTCCAGATTGTAGCCTTTTCAGGTCATCGAATTGAGAGCATTCATACTCGAATATGAATATTTTTTGTGTTCCATACAATCGAGCATCGTTTAGCCTTCAATTACCATGAAACATCCACAAATGGATCATCATATATCCAAATTCTTTTATGTAATTGAATGAGAATGGAGGTGATCACTTTTACTATCTTATCAAAGGTCCCTAGTCACTTATAATAACAAACTACACCATGAAACCACATGTGTTGGTTTATAATATTTTAATATTCATTCAATCAAGTTATTTGTAATTGCGATTTGACGATTAGTTTTTACATCATTAGTCCACAAATATAACTGTGTATCTTTTAATTGTTTGAATTAAGAAATTTGATTATTATATCAATTTTGATGATAATTAACATTCTTTAAAAAAACTTGTCTTTAATGAGATAGAAAATTAATAAATCCATCAGAATCAACGTATGTGTCACTTTTGCAAATAATAAAATAGTCTCAAATTATTTTTACATTTAAAATACAAAAGAAACTTTTATTATTATACTTCTCACAAATTTACCGTTGTTTTATATACCTGTATTCACATTTTCATTCCTCTCACCACTATTATAGTAAGTACATTTTACTAAATATTATTAATTTTATAACGGAAATCAACAAAACTAACCATTATTACAAGATGTTTGTCAATCTTATTAATGCAGATACAAATTAGAAAGATGGAACGATTTCAGAAAACAAGTAAATGATGATGTTGGGAAGTTAAAAGTAGTCAAGTTAAATGAAATAGATAATAACGAAAATAATCCTATATTTAAAGTAGAATGTAGTGGGACATTATTATTGTATGAGAACAAAATACTATTTTTAAAATTTTGGATTTAAAGCTTATTTAATTGTGTCTATTAGACTAACTAAAACTTGGTTAAATATTGAATCGGTGTAATTAAGAGTTTAAGGTTTAAAGTTTTGACTAGAGTTAACCCGAGGTCTAACCAAAAATAAATTGATTTAAAATTTCAATATAATATAAAATATTTTAAATTTTTATTAACAAACAAATATATTTTTAGATTTTATGTTAATATTTACTACAAGAGTGAATATTGAAGTATACATTAATTTTTAAAATAAGGATAAGTATATTTTTCACCTTCAAATTGTAATACCCTTTGTTATACTCATTATCACCTTGGTCCTTGGGAGTTTCTTTTTAGAGTCGTCGTCGAAGGTCCTTTTTGGGATACAATTGTTCTGGGCTAGCCAAAGGCCCAAATAGATGAGACTCAATTCAACTTGAATCCACTCCTCATGGCTCAAGGTATAAGAATTATTTCACATGGAAAGCAAGGTACATTCTCTAGTCTTCACTTTTCACTACGCTCATTTTGAATTTTGAACTGACTTAGGCGTTGTATTACGAATATTGATGGTTCACCCTTGCACCTCCCTTTTAGTGGTTAGCACCATTCATTGAGGATTCTGCATTCATCGATCATATCCAATTCTAGTTCCATAATGGAACAACTGCGTCTTATGTGGGATTTGACTTCTAATTCTCGTGTTTTCCCCAATTTGACGTTTTCACTTTAATTCTCTAGATTGTAGCCTTTTCAGGTCATCGAATTGAGAGCATTCATACTCGAATATGAAGATTTTTTGTGTTCCATACAATCGAGCATCGTTTAACCTTCAATTACCATGAAACATCCACAAATGGATCATCATATATCCAAATTCTTTTATGTAATTGAATGAGAATGGAGGTGATCACTTTTACTATCTTATCAAAGGTCCCTAGTCACTTATAATAACAAACTACACCATGAAACCACATGTGTTGGTTTATAATATTTTAATATTCATTCAATCAAGTTATTTGTAATTGCGATTTGACGATTAGTTTTTACATCATTAGTCCACAAATATAACAGTGTATCTTTTAATTGTTTGAATTAAGAAATTTGATTATTATATCAATTTTGATGATAATTAATATTCTTTAAAAAAACATGTCTTCAATGAGATAGAAAATTAATAAATCCATCAGAATCAACGTATGTGTCACTTTTGCAAATAATAAAATAGTCTCAAATTGTTTTTACATTTAAAATACAAAAGAAACTTTTATTATTATACTTCTCACAAATTTACCGTTGTTTTATATACCTGTATTCACATTTTCATTCCTCTCACCACTATTATAGTAAGTACATTTTACTAAATATTATTAATTTTATAACGGAAATCAACAAAACTAACCATTATTACAAGATGTGTGTCAATCTTATTAATGCAGATACAAATTAGAAAGATGGAACGATTTCAGAAAACAAGTAAATGATGATGTTGGGAAGTTAAAAGTAGTCAAGTTAAATTAAATAGATAATAACGAAAATAATCCTATATTTAAAGTAGAATGTAGTGGGACATTATTATTGTATGAGAACAAAATACTATTTTTAAAATTTTGGATTTAAAGCTTATTTAATTGTGTCTATTAGACTAACTAAAACTTGGTTAAATATTGAATCGGTGTAATTAAGAGTTTAAGGTTTAAAGTTTTGACTAGAGTTAACCCGAGGTCTAACCAAAAATAAATTGATTTAAAATTTCAATATAATATAAAATATTTTAAATTTTTATTAACAAACAAATATATTTTTAGATTTTATGTTAATATTTACTACAAGAGTGAATATTGAAGTATACATTAATTTTTAAAATAAGGATAAGTATATTTTTCACCTTCAAATTGTAATACCCTTTGTTATACTCATTATCACCTTGGTCCTTGGGAGTTTCTTTATAGAGTCGTCGTCGAAGGTCCTTTTTGGGATACAATTGTTCTGGGCTAGCCAAAGGCCCAAATAGATGAGACTCAATTCAACTTGAATCCACTCCTCATGGCTCAAGGTATAAGAATTATTTCACATGGAAAGCAAGGTACATTCTCTAGTCTTCACTTTTCACTACACTCATTTTGAATTTTGAACTGACTTAGGCGTTGTATTACGAATATTGATGGTTCACCCCTGCGCCTCCCTTTTAGTGGTTAGCACCATTGATTGAGGATTCTGCATTCATCGATCATATCCAATTCTAGTTCCATAATGGAACAACTGCGTCTTATGTGGGATTTGACTTCTAATTCTCGTGTTTTCCCCAATTTGACATTTTCACTTTAATTCTCCAGATTGTAGCCTTTTCAGGTCATCGAATTGAGAGCATTCATACTCGAATATGAAGATTTTTTGTGTTTCATACAATCGAGCATCGTTTAGCCTTCAATTACCATGAAACATCCACAAATGGATCATCATATATCCAAATTCTTTTATGTAATTGAATGAGAATGAAGGTGATCACTTTTACTATCTTATCAAAGGTCCCTAGTCACTTATAATAACAAAATACACCATGAAACCACATGTGTTGGTTTATAATATTTTAATATTCATTCAATCAAGTTATTTGTAATTGCGATTTGATGATTAGTTTTTACATCATTAGTCCATAAATATAACTGTGTATCTTTTAATTGTTTGAATTAAGACACTTGATTATTATATCAATTTTGATGATAATTATTTTTCTTTTAAAAATATTGTCTTTAATGAGATAGCGAATTAATTAATCCATCATAATCATTGTATGTGTTACTTTTGTAAATAATAAAATAGTCTCAAATTATATGTACATTTAAAATACGAAAGAAACTTTTATTATTATACTTCTCACAAATTTACCATTGTTTTATATACCTGTATTCACATTTTCATTCCTCTAACTACTATTATAGTAAGAATATTTTACTAAATATTATTAATTTTATAATGGAAATCAATAAAACTAACCATTATTACAAGATGTGTGTCAATCTCATTAATGCAGATACAAATTAGAAAGATGGAACAATTTCAGAAAACAAGTAAATGATGATGTTGGGAATTTAAAAGGAGTCAAGTTAAATGAAATAGATAATAATGAAAATAATCCTATATTTAAATTATAATGTAGTAGGACATTATTATAGTATGAGAACAAAATACTATTTTTAAAATTTTGGATTTAAAGCTTATTTAATTGTGTCTATTAGACTAACTAAGACTGGGTTAAATATTGAATCAATGTAATTAAGAGTTTAAGGTTTAAAGTTTTGACTAGAGTTAACCCGAGGTCTAACCAAAAATAAAATGATTTAAAATTTCAATATAATATAAAATATTTTTAAATTTTTATTAACAAACAAATATATTTTTGGATTTTATGTTAATATTTACTACAAGAGTGAATATTGAAGTATACATTAATTTTTAAAATAAGGATAAGTATATTTTTCACCTTCAAATTGTAATACCATTTGTTATACTCATTATCACCTTGGTCCTTGGGAGTTTCTTTATAGAGTCGTCGTCGAAGGTCCTTTTAGGGATACAATTGTTCTGGGCTAGCCAAAGGCCCAAATAGATGAGACTCAATTCAACTTGAATCCACTCCTCATGGCTCAAGGTATAAGAATTATTTCACATGAAAAGCAAGGTACATTCTCTAGTCTTCACTTTTCACTACGCTCATTTTGAATCTTTAACTGACTTAGGCGTTGTATTACGAATATTGATGGTTCACCTTTGCGCCTCCCTTTTAGTGGTTAGCACCATTGATTGAGGATTCTGCATTCATCGATCATATCCAATTCTAGTTCCATAATAGAACAACTGAGTCTTATGTGGGATTTGACTTCTAATTCTCGTGTTTTCCCCAATTTGACGTTTTCACTTTAATTCTCTAGATTGTAGCCTTTTCAGGTCATCGAATTGAGAGCATTCATACTCAAATATGAAGATTTTTTGTGTTCCATACAATCGAGCATCGTTTAGCCTTCAATTCCCATGAAACATCCACAAATGGATCATCATATATCCAAATTCTTATATGTAATTGAATGAGAATGGAGGTGATCACTTCTACTATCTTATCAAAGGTCCCTAGTCACTTATAATAACAAACTACACCATGAAACCACATGTGTTGGTTTATAATATTTTAATATTCATTCAATCAAGTTATTTGTAATTGCGATTTGACGATTAGTTTTTACATCATTAGTCCACAAATATAACTGTGTATCTTTTAATTGTTTGAATTAAGAAATTTGATTATTATATCAATTTTGATGATAATTAATATTCTTTAAAAAAACATGTCTTTAATGAGATAGAAAATTAATAAATCCATCAGAATCAACGTATGTGCCACTTTTGAAAATAATAAAATAGTCTCAAATTATTTTTACATTTAAAATACAAAAGAAACTTTTATTATTATACTTCTCACAAATTTACCGTTGTTTTATATACCTGTATTCACATTTTCATTCCTCTCACCACTATTATAGTAAGTACATTTTACTAAATATTATTAATTTTATAACGGAAATCAACAAAACTAACCATTATTACAAGATGTGTGTCAATCTTATTAATGCAGATACAAATTAGAAAGATGGAACGATTTCAGAAAACAAGTAAATGATGATGTTGGGAAGTTAAAAGTAGTCAAGTTAAATTAAATAGATAATAACGAAAATAATCCTATATTTAAAGTAGAATGTAGTGGGACATTATTATTGTATGAGAACAAAATACTATTTTTAAAATTTTGGATTTAAAGCTTATTTAATTGTGTCTATTAGACTAACTAAAACTTGGTTAAATATTGAATCGGTGTAATTAAGAGTTTAAGGTTTAAAGTTTTGACTAGAGTTAACCCGAGGTCTAACCAAAAATAAATTGATTTAAAATTTCAATATAATATAAAATATTTTAAATTTTTATTAACAAACAAATATATTTTTAGATTTTATGTTAATATTTACTACAAGAGTGAATATTAAAGTATACATTAATTTTTAAAATAAGGATAAGTATATTTTTCACCTTCAAATTGTAATACCCTTTGTTATACTCATTATCACCTTGGTCCTTGGGAGTTTCTTTATAGAGTCGTCGTCGAAGGTCCTTTTTGGGATACAATTGTTCTGGGCTAGCCAAAGGCCCAAATAAATGAGACTCAATTCAACTTGAATCCACTCCTCATGGCTCAAGGTATAAGAATTATTTCACATGGAAAGCAAGGTACATTCTCTAGTCTTCACTTTTCACTACACTCATTTTGAATTTTGAACTGACTTAGGCGTTGTATTACGAATATTGATGGTTCACCCCTGCGCCTCCCTTTTAGTGGTTAGCACCATTGATTGAGGATTCTGCATTCACCGATCATATCCAATTCTAGTTCCATAATGGAACAACTGCGTCTTATGTGGGATTTGACTTCTAATTCTCGTGTTTTCCCCAATTTGACATTTTCACTTTAATTCTCCAGATTGTAGCCTTTTCAGGTCATCGAATTGAGAGCATTCATACTCGAATATGAAGATTTTTTGTGTTTCATACAATCGAGCATCGTTTAGCCTTCAATTACCATGAAACATCCACAAATGGATCATCATATATCCAAATTCTTTTATGTAATTGAATGAGAATGGAGGTGATCACTTTTACTATCTTATCAAAGGTCCCTAGTCACTTATAATAACAAACTACACCATGAAACCACATGTGTTGGTTTATAATATTTTAATATTCATTCAATCAAGTTATTTGTAATTGCGATTTGATGATTAGTTTTTACATCATTAGTCCATAAATATAACTGTGTATCTTTTAATTGTTTGAATTAAGAAACTTGATTATTATATCAATTTTGATGATAATTATTTTTCTTTTAAAAATCTTGCCTTTAATGAGATAGCGAATTAATTAATCCATCATAATCATTGTATGTGTTAATTTTGTAAATAATAAAATAGTCTCAAATTATATGTACATTTAAAATACGAAAGAAACTTTTATTATTATACTTCTCACAAATTTACCATTGTTTTATATACCTGTATTCATATTTTCATTCCTCTAACTACTATTATAGTAAGAATATTTTACTAAATATTATTAATTTTATAATGGAAATCAATAAAACTAACCATTATTACAAGATGTGTGTCAATCTCATTAATGCAGATACAAATTAGAAAGATGGAACAATTTCAGAAAACAAGTAAATGATGATGTTGGGAATTTAAAAGTAGTCAAGTTAAATGAAATAGATAATAATGAAAATAATCCTATATTTAAATTAGAATGTAGTAGGACATTATTATAGTATGAGAACAAAATACTATTTTTAAAATTTTGGATTTAAAGCTTATTTAATTGTGTCTATTAGACTAACTAAGACTGGGTTAAATATTGAATCAATGTAATTAAGAGTTTAAGGTTTAAAGTTTTGACTAGAGTTAACCCGAGGTCTAACCAAAAATAAAATGATTTAAAATTTCAATATAATATAAAATATTTTTAAATTTTTATTAACAAACAAATATATTTTTGGATTTTATGTTAATATTTACTACAAGAGTGAATATTGAAGTATACATTAATTTTTAAAATAAGGATAAGTATATTTTTCACCTTCAAATTGTAATACCATTTGTTATACTCATTATCACCTTGGTCCTTGGGAGTTTCTTTATAGAGTCGTCGTCGAAGGTCCTTTTAGGGATACAATTGTTCTGGGCTAGCCAAAGGCCCAAATAGATGAGACTCAATTCAACTTGAATCCACTCCTTATGGCTCAAGGTATAAGAAATATTTCACATGAAAAGCAAGGTACATTCTCTAGTCTTCACTTTTCACTACGCTCATTTTGAATCTTTAACTGACTTAGGCGTTGTATTACGAATATTGATGGTTCACCTTTGCGCCTCCCTTTTAGTGGTTAGCACCATTGATTGAGGATTCTGCATTCATCGATCATATCCAATTCTAGTTCCATAATAGAACAACTGCGTCTTATGTGGGATTTGACTTCTAATTCTCGTGTTTTCCCCAATTTGACGTTTTCACTTTAATTCTCTAGATTGTAGCCTTTTCAGGTCATCGAATTGAGAGCATTCATACTCAAATATGAAGATTTTTTGTGTTCCATACAATCGAGCATCGTTTAGCCTTCAATTCCCATGAAACATCCACAAATGGATCATCATATATCCAAATTCTTATATGTAATTGAATGAGAATGGAGGTGATCACTTCTACTATCTTATCAAAGGTCCCTAGTCACTTATAATAACAAACTACACCATGAAACCACATGTGTTGGTTTATAATATTTTAATATTCATTCAATCAAGTTATTTGTAATTGCGATTTGATGATTAGTTTTTACATCATTAATCCATAAATATAACTGTGTATCTTTTAATTGTTTGAATTAAGAAACTTGATTATTATATCAATTTTGATGATAATTATTTTTCTTTTAAAAAACTTGTCTTTAATGAGATAGAGAATTAATTAATCCATCATAATCATAGAATGTGTCACTTTTGTAAATAATAAAATAGTCTCAAATTATTTGTACATTTAAAATATGAAAGAAACCTTTATTATTATACTTCTCACAAATTTACCATTGTTTTATATACCTGTATTCACATTTTCATTCCTCTAACTACTATTATACTAAGAATATTTTACTAAATATTATTAATTTTATAACGGAAATCAATAAAACTAACCATTATTAAAACATGTGTGTCAATCTCATTAATGCAGATACAAATTAGAAAGATGGAACAATTTCAGAAAACAAGTAAATGATGATGTTCGGAATTTAAAAGGAGTCAAGTTAAATGAAATAGATAATAATGAAAATAATCCTATATTTAAATTAGAATGTAGTAGGACATTATTATAGTATTAGAACAAAATACTATTTTTAAAATTTTGGATTTAAAGCTTATTTAATTGTGTCTATTAGACTAACTAAAACTGGGTTAAATATTGAATCGGTGTAATTAAGAGTTTAAGGTTTAAAGTTTTGAATAGAGTTAACCCGAGGTCTAACCAAAAATAAATTGATTTAAAATTTCAATATAATATAAAATATTTTTAAATTTTTATTAACAAACAAATATATTTTTGGATTTTATGTTAATATTTACTACAAGAGTGAATATTGAAGTATACATTAATTTTTAAAATAAGGATAAGTATATTTTTCACCTTCAAATTGTAATACCCTTTATTATACTCATTATCACCTTGGTCCTTGGGAGTTTCTTTATAGAGTCATCGTCGAAGGTGCTTTTAGGGATACAATTGTTATGGGCTAGCCAAAGGCCCAAATAGATGAGACTCAATTCAACTTGAATCCACTCCTCAAGGCTCAAGGTATAAGAATTATTTCACATGGAAAGCAAGGTACATTCTCTAGTCTTCACTTTTCACTACGCTCATTTTGAATTTTGAACTGACTTAGGCGTTGTATTACGAATATTGATGGTTCACCCTTGCGCCTCCCTTTTAGTGGTTAGCACCATTGATTGAGGATTCTGCATTCATCGATCATATCCAATTCTAGTTCCATAATGGAACAACTGCGTCTTATGTGGGATTTGACTTCTAATTCTTGTGTTTTCCCCAATTTGACATTTTCACTTTAATTCTCCAGATTGTAGCCTTTTCAGGTCATCGAATTGAGAGCATTCATACTCGAATATGAATATTTTTTGTGTTCCATACAATCGAGCATCGTTTAGCCTTCAATTACCATGAAACATCCACAAATGGATCATCATATATCTAAATTCTTATATGTAATTGAATGAGAATGGAGGTGATCACTTTTACTATCTTATCAAAGGTCCCTAGTCACTTATAATAACAAACTACACCATGAAACCACATGTGTTGGTTTATAATATTTTAATATTCATTCAATCAAGTTATTTGTAATTGCGATTTGATGATTAGTTTTTACATCATTAGTCCACAAATATAACTGTGTATCTTTTAATAGTTTGAATTAAGAAACTTGATTATTATATCAATTTTGATGATAATTAATATTCTTTAAAAAAACTTGTCTTTAATGAGATAGAAAATTAATTAATCCATTAGAATCATTGTATGTGTCACTTTTGCAAATAATAAAATAGTCTCAAATTATTTTTACATTTAAAATACAAAAGAAACTTTTATTATTATACTTCTCACAAATTTAACGTTGTTTTATATACCTGTATTCACATTTTCATTCCTCTCACCACTATTATAGTAAGTACATTTTACTAAATATTATTAATTTTATAACCGAAATCAACAAAACTAACCACTATTACAAGATGTGTGTCAATATTATTAATGCAGATACAAATTAGAAAGATGGAACAATTTCAGAAAACAAGTAAATGATGATGTTGGGAATTTAAAAGTAGTCAAGTTAAATGAAATAGATAATACCGAAAATAATCCTATATTTAAAGTAGAATGTAGTGGAACATTATTATAGTATGAGAACAAAATACTATTTTTAAAATTTTGGATTTAAAGCTTATTTAATTGTGTCTATTAGACTAACTAAAACTGGGTTAAATATTGAATCGGTGTAATTAAGAGTTTAAGGTTGAAAGTTTTGACTAGAGTTAACCCGAGGTCTAACCAAAAATAAATTGATTTAAAATTTCAATATAATATAACATATTTTAAATTTTTATTAACAAACAAATATATTTTTAGATTTTATGTTAATAATTACTACAAGAGTGAATATTGAAGTATACATTAATTTTTTAAAATAAGGATAAGTATTTTTTTTACCTTCAAATTGTAATACCATTTGTTATACTCATTATCACCTTGGTCCTTGGGAGTTTCTTTATAGAGTCGTCATCGAAGGTCCTTTTAGGGATACAATTGTTTTGGGCTAGCTAAAGGCCCAAATAGATGAGACTCAATTCAACTTGAATCCACTCCTCATCGCTCAAGGTATAAGAATTATTTCACATGGAAAGCAAGGTACATTCTCTAGTCTTCGCTTTTCACTACGCTCATTTTGAATTTTGAACTGACTTAGGCGTTGTATTACGAATATTGATGGTTCACCCCTGCGCCTCCCTTTTAGTGGTTGGCACCATTAATTGAGGATTCTGCATTCATCGATCATATCCAATTCTAGTTCCATAATGGAACAACTGCGTCTTATGTGGGATTTGACTTCTAATTCTCGTGTTTTCCCCAATTTGACATTTTCACTTTAATTCTCCAGATTGTAGCCTTTTCAGGTCATCGAATTGAGAGCATTCATACTCGAATATGAAGATTTTTTGTGTTCCATACAATCGAGAATCATTTAGCCTTCAATTCCCATGAAACATCCACAAATGGATCATCATATATCCAAATTCTTATATGTAATTGAATGAGAATGGAGGTGATCACTTTTACTATCTTATCAAAGGTCCCTAGTCACTTATAATAACAAACTACACCATGAAACCACATGTGTTGGTTTATAATATTTTAATATTCATTCAATCAAGTTATTTGTAATTGCGATTTGATGATTATTTTTTACATCATTAGTCCACAAATATAATTGTGTATCTTTTAATAGTTTGAATTACGAAACTTGATTATTATATCAATTTTGATGATAATTAATATTCTTTAAAAAAACTTGTCTTTAATGAGATAGAAAATTAATTAATCCATTAGAATCATTGTATGTGTCACTTTTGCAAATAATAAAATAGTCTCAAATTATTTTTACATTTAAAATACAAAAGAAACTTTTATTATTATACTTCTCACAAATTTAACGTTGTTTTATATACCTGTATTCACATTTTCATTCCTCTCACCACTATTATAGTAAGTACATTTTACTAAATATTATTAATTTTATAACCGAAATCAACAAAACTAACCACTATTACAAGATGTGTGTCAATATTATTAATGCAGATACAAATTAGAAAGATGGAACAATTTCAGAAAACAAGTAAATGATGATGTTGGGAATTTAAAAGTAGTCAAGTTAAATGAAATAGATAATACCGAAAATAATCCTATATTTAAAGTAGAATGTAGTGGAACATTATTATAGTATGAGAACAAAATACTATTTTTAAAATTTTGGATTTAAAGCTTATTTAATTGTGTCTATTAGACTAACTAAAACTGGGTTAAATATTGAATCGGTGTAATTAAGAGTTTAAGGTTGAAAGTTTTGACTAGAGTTAACCCGAGGTCTAACCAAAAATAAATTGATTTAAAATTTCAATATAATATAACATATTTTAAATTTTTATTAACAAACAAATATATTTTTAGATTTTATGTTAATAATTACTACAAGAGTGAATATTGAAGTATACATTAATTTTTTAAAATAAGGATAAGTATTTTTTTTACCTTCAAATTGTAATACCATTTGTTATACTCATTATCACCTTGGTCCTTGGGAGTTTCTTTATAGAGTCGTCATCGAAGGTCCTTTTAGGGATACAATTGTTTTGGGCTAGCTAAAGGCCCAAATAGATGAGACTCAATTCAACTTGAATCCACTCCTCATCGCTCAAGGTATAAGAATTATTTCACATGGAAAGCAAGGTACATTCTCTAGTCTTCGCTTTTCACTACGCTCATTTTGAATTTTGAACTGACTTAGGCGTTGTATTACGAATATTGATGGTTCACCCCTGCGCCTCCCTTTTAGTGGTTGGCACCATTAATTGAGGATTCTGCATTCATCGATCATATCCAATTCTAGTTCCATAATGGAACAACTGCGTCTTATGTGGGATTTGACTTCTAATTCTCGTGTTTTCCCCAATTTGACATTTTCACTTTAATTCTCCAGATTGTAGCCTTTTCAGGTCATCGAATTGAGAGCATTCATACTCGAATATGAAGATTTTTTGTGTTCCATACAATCGAGAATCATTTAGCCTTCAATTCCCATGAAACATCCACAAATGGATCATCATATATCCAAATTCTTATATGTAATTGAATGAGAATGGAGGTGATCACTTTTACTATCTTATCAAAGGTCCCTAGTCACTTATAATAACAAACTACACCATGAAACCACATGTGTTGGTTTATAATATTTTAATATTCATTCAATCAAGTTATTTGTAATTGCGATTTGATGATTATTTTTTACATCATTAGTCCACAAATATAATTGTGTATCTTTTAATAGTTTGAATTACGAAACTTGATTATTATATCAATTTTGATGATAATTAATATTCTTTAAAAAAACTTGTCTTTAATGAGATAGAAAATTAATTAATCCATTAGAATCATTGTATGTGTCACTTTTGCAAATAATAAAATAGTCTCAAATTATTTTTACATTTAAAATACAAAAGAAACTTTTATTATTATACTTCTCACAAATTTAACGTTGTTTTATATACCTGTATTCACATTTTCATTCCTCTCACCACTATTATAGTAAGTACATTTTACTAAATATTATTAATTTTATAACGGAAATCAACAAAACTAACCACTATTACAAGATGTGTGTCAATCTTATTAATGTAGATACAAATTAGAAAGATGGAACAATTTCAGAAAACAAGTAAATGATGATGTTGGGAATTTAAAAGTAGTCAAGTTAAATGAAATAGATAATAACGAAAATAATCCTATATTTAAAGTAGAATGTAGTGGGACATTATTATAGTATGAGAACAAAATACTATTTTTAAAATTTTGGATTTAAAGCTTATTTAATTTTGTCTATTAGACTAACTAAAACTGGGTTAAATATTGAATCGGTGTAATTAAGAGTTTAAGGTTTAAAGTTTTGATTAGAGTTAACCCGAGGTCTAACCAAAAATAAATTGATTTAAAATTTCAATATAATATAAAATATTTTAAATTTTTATTAACAAACAAATATATTTTTAGATTTTATGTTAATAATTACTACAAGAGTGAATATTGAAGTATACATTAATTTTTAAAATAAGGATAAGTATTTTTTTTATCTTCAAATTGTAATACCCTTTGTTATACTCATTATCACCTTGGTCCTTGGGAGTTTCTTTATAGAGTCGTCATTGAAGGTCCTTTTAGGGATACAATTGTTCTGGGCTAGCTAAAGGCCCAAATAGATGAGACTCAATTCAACTTGAATCCACTCATCATGGCTCAAGGTATAAGAATTATTTCACATGGAAAGCAAGGTACATTCTCTAGTCTTCGCTTTTCACTACGCTCATTTTGAATTTTGAACTGACTTAGGCGTTGTATTACGAATATTGATGGTTCACCCCTGCGCCTCCCTTTTAGTGGTTGGCACCATTAATTGAGGATTCTGCATTCATCGATCATATTCAATTCTAGTTCCATAATGGAACAACTGCGTCTTATGTGGGATTTGACTTCTAATTCTCGTGTTTTCCCCAATTTGACATTTTCACTTTAATTCTCCAGATTGTAGCCTTTTCAGGTCATCGAATTGAGAGCATTCGTACTCAAATATGAAGATTTTTTGTGTTCCATACAATCGAGAATCATTTAGCCTTCAATTCCCATGAAACATCCACAAATGGATCATCATATATCCAAATTCTTATATGTAATTGAATGAGAATGGAGGTGATCACTTCTACTATCTTATCAAAGGTCCCTAGTCACTTATAATAACAAACTACACCACGAAACCACATGTGTTGGTTTATAATATTTTCGTATTCATTCAATCAAGTTATTTGTAATTGCAATTTGATGATTAGTTTTTACATCATTAGTACATAAATATAACTGTGTATCTTTTAATTTTTTGAATTACGAAACTTGATTATTATATCAATTTTGATGATAATTAATATTCTTTAAAAAAACATGTCTTTATTGAGATAGAAAATTAATTAATCCATCAGAATCATTGTATGTGTCACTTTTGCAAATAATAAAATAGTATCAAATTATTTTTACATTTAAAATACAAAAGAAGCTTTTATTATTATACTTCTCACAAATTTACCGTTGTTTTATATACCTGTATTCACATTTTCATTCCTCTCACCACTATTATAGTAAGTACATTTTACTAAATATTATTAATTTTATAACGGAAATCAACAAAACTAACCATTATTACAATATGTGTGTCAATCTTATTAATGCAGATACAAATTAGAAAGATGGAACAATTTCAGAAAACAAGTAAATGATGATGTTGGGAATTTAAAAGTAGTCAAGTTAAATGAAATAGATAATAACGAAAATAATCCTATATTTAAATTAGAATGTAGTGGGACATTATTATAGTATGAGAACAAAATACTATTTTTAAAATTTTGGATTTAAAGCTTATTTAATTTTGTCTATTAGACTAACTAAAACTGGGTTAAATATTGAATCGGTGTAATTAAGAGTTTAAGGTTTAAAGTTTTGACTAGAGTTAACCCGAGGTCTAACCAAAAATAAATTGATTTAAAATTTCAATATAATATAAAATATTTTTAAATTTTTATTAACAAACAAATATATTTTTGGATTTTATGTTAATATTTACTACAAGAGTGAATATTGAAGTATACATTAATTTTTAAAATAAGGATAAGTATTTTTTTTATCTTCAAATTGTAATACCCTTTGTTATACTCATTATCACCTTGGTCCTTGGGAGTTTCTTTATAGAGTCGTCATTGAAGGTCCTTTTAGGGATACAATTGTTCTGGGCTAGCTAAAGGCCCAAATAGATGAGACTCAATTCAACTTGAATCCACTCATCATGGCTCAAGGTATAAGAATTATTTCACATGGAAAGCAAGGTACATTCTCTAGTCTTCGCTTTTCACTACGCTCATTTTGAATTTTGAACTGACTTAGGCGTTGTATTACGAATATTGATGGTTCACCCCTGCGCCTCCCTTTTAGTGGTTGGCACCATTAATTGAGGATTCTGCATTCATCGATCATATTCAATTCTAGTTCCATAATGGAACAACTGCGTCTTATGTGGGATTTGACTTCTAATTCTCGTGTTTTCCCCAATTTGACATTTTCACTTTAATTCTCCAGATTGTAGCCTTTTCAGGTCATCGAATTGAGAGCATTCGTACTCGAATATGAAGATTTTTTGTGTTCCATACAATCGAGAATCATTTAGCCTTCAATTCCCATGAAACATCCACAAATGGATCATCATATATCCAAATTCTTATATGTAATTGAATTAGAATGGAGGTGATCACTTCTACTATCTTATCAAAGGTCCCTAGTCACTTATAATAACAAACTACACCACGAAACCACATGTGTTGGTTTATAATATTTTCGTATTCATTCAATCAAGTTATTTGTAATTGCGATTTGATGATTAGTTTTTACATCATTAGTACATAAATATAACTGTGTATCTTTTAATTTTTTGAATTACGAAACTTGATTATTATATCAATTTTGATGATAATTAATATTCTTTAAAAAAACATGTCTTTATTGAGATAGAAAATTAATTAATCCATCAGAATCATTGTATGTGTCACTTTTGCAAATAATAAAATAGTATCAAATTATTTTTACATTTAAAATACAAAAGAAGCTTTTATTATTATACTTCTCACAAATTTACCGTTGTTTTATATACCTGTATTCACATTTTCATTCCTCTCACCACTATTATAGTAAGTACATTTTACTAAATATTATTAATTTTATAACGGAAATCAACAAAACTAACCATTATTACAATATGTGTGTCAATCTTATTAATGCAGATACAAATTAGAAAGATGGAACAATTTCAGAAAACAAGTAAATGATGATGTTGGGAATTTAAAAGTAGTCAAGTTAAATGAAATAGATAATAACGAAAATAATCCTATATTTAAATTAGAATGTAGTGGGACATTATTATAGTATGAGAACAAAATACTATTTTTAAAATTTTGGATTTAAAGCTTATTTAATTTTGTCTATTAGACTAACTAAAACTGGGTTAAATATTGAATCGGTGTAATTAAGAGTTTAAGGTTTAAAGTTTTGACTAGAGTTAACCCGAGGTCTAACCAAAAATAAATTGATTTAAAATTTCAATATAATATAAAATATTTTTAAATTTTTATTAACAAACAAATATATTTTTGGATTTTATGTTAATATTTACTACAAGAGTGAATATTGAAGTATACATTAATTTTTAAAATAAGGATAAGTATATTTTTCACCTTCAAATTGTAATACCCTTTGTTATACTCATTATCACCTTGGTCCTTGGGAGTTTCTTTATAGAGTCGTCGTCGAAGGTCCTTTTAGGGATACAATTGTTCTGGGCTAGCCAAAGGCCCAAATAGATGAGACTGAATTCAACTTGAATCCACTCCTCATGGCTCAAGGTATAAAAATTATTTCACATGGAAAGCAAGGTACATTCTCTAGTATTTACTTTTCATTACGCTCATTTTGAATTTTGAACTGACTTAGGCGTTGTATTACGAATATTGATGGTTCACCCCTGCGCCTCCCTTTTAGTGGTTAGCACCATTGATTGAGGATTCTGCAATCATCGATCATATCCAATTCTAGTTCCATAATGGAACAACTGCGTCTTATGTGGGATTTGACTTCTAATTCTCGTGTTTTCCCCAATTTGACATTTTCACTTTAATTCTCCAGATTGTAGCCTTTTCAGGTCATCGAATTGAGAGCATTCATACTCGAATATGAAGATATTTTGTGTTCCATACAATCGAGCATCATTTAGCCTTCAATTACCATGAAACATCCACAAATGGATCATCATATATCCAAATTCTTATATGTAATTGAATGAGAATGGAGGTGATCACTTCTACTATCTTATCAAAGGTCCCTAGTCACTTATAATAACAAACTACACCACGAAACCACATGTGTTGGTTTATAATATTTTCGTATTCATTCAATCAAGTTATTTGTAATTGCCATTTGATGATTAGTTTTTACATCATTAGTACATAAATATAACTGTGTATCTTTTAATTTTTTGAATTACGAAACTTGATTATTATATCAATTTTGATGATAATTAATATTCTTTAAAAAAACTTGTCTTTATTGAGATAGAAAATTTATTAATCCATCAGAATCATTGTATGTGTCACTTTTGCAAATAATAAAATAGTATCAAATTATTTTTACATTTAAAATACAAAAGAAACTTTTATTATTATACTTCTCACAAATTTACCGTTGTTTTATATACCTGTATTCAAATTTTCATTCCTCTCACCACTATTATAGTAAGTACATTTTACTAAATATTATTAATTTTATAACGGAAATCAACAAAACTAACCATTATTACAAGATGTGTGTCAATCTTATTAATGCAGATACAAATTAGAAAGATGGAACGATTTCAGAAAACAAGTAAATGATGATGTTGGGAATTTAAAAGTAGTCAAGTTAAATGAAATAGATAATAACGAAAATAATCCTATATTTAAAGTAGAATGTAGTGGGACATTATTATTGTATGAGAACAAAATACTATTTTTAAAATTTTGGATTTAAAGCTTATTTAATTGTGTCTATTAGACTAACTAAAACTGGGTTAAATATTGAATCGGTGTAATTAAGAGTTTAAGGTTTTAAGTTTTGACTAGAGTTAACCCGAGGTCTAACCAAAAATAAATTGATTTAAAATTTCAATATAATATAAAATATTTTTAAATTTTTATTAACAAACAAATATATTTTTGGATTTTATGTTTATATTTACTACAAGAGTGAATATTGAAGTATACATTAATTTTTAAAATAAGGATAAGTATATTTTTCACCTTCAAATTGTAATACCCTTTGTTATACTCATTATCACCTTGGTCCTTGGGAGTTTCTTTATAGAGTCGTCGTCGAAGGTCCTTTTAGGGATACAATTGTTCTGGGCTAGCCAAAGGCCCAAATAGATGAGACTGAATTCAACTTGAATCCACTCCTCATGGCTCAAGGTATAAAAATTATTTCACATGGAAAGCAAGGTACATTCTCTAGTATTTACTTTTCATTACGCTCATTTTGAATTTTGAACTGACTTAGGCGTTGTATTACGAATATTGATGGTTCACCCCTGCGCCTCCCTTTTAGTGGTTAGCACCATTGATTGAGGATTCTGCAATCATCGATCATATCCAATTCTAGTTCCATAATGGAACAACTGCGTCTTATGTGGGATTTGACTTCTAATTCTCGTGTTTTCCCCAATTTGACATTTTCACTTTAATTCTCCAGATTGTAGCCTTTTCAGGTCATCGAATTGAGAGCATTCATACTCGAATATGAAGATATTTTGTGTTCCATACAATCGAGCATCATTTAGCCTTCAATTACCATGAAACATCCACAAATGGATCATCATATATCCAAATTCTTATATGTAATTGAATGAGAATGGAGGTGATCACTTCTACTATCTTATCAAAGGTCCCTAGTCACTTATAATAACAAACTACACCACGAAACCACATGTGTTGGTTTATAATATTTTCGTATTCATTCAATCAAGTTATTTGTAATTGCCATTTGATGATTAGTTTTTACATCATTAGTACATAAATATAACTGTGTATCTTTTAATTTTTTGAATTACGAAACTTGATTATTATATCAATTTTGATGATAATTAATATTCTTTAAAAAAACTTGTCTTTATTGAGATAGAAAATTTATTAATCCATCAGAATCATTGTATGTGTCACTTTTGCAAATAATAAAATAGTATCAAATTATTTTTACATTTAAAATACAAAAGAAACTTTTATTATTATACTTCTCACAAATTTACCGTTGTTTTATATACCTGTATTCAAATTTTCATTCCTCTCACCACTATTATAGTAAGTACATTTTACTAAATATTATTAATTTTATAACGGAAATCAACAAAACTAACCATTATTACAAGATGTGTGTCAATCTTATTAATGCAGATACAAATTAGAAAGATGGAACGATTTCAGAAAACAAGTAAATGATGATGTTGGGAATTTAAAAGTAGTCAAGTTAAATGAAATAGATAATAACGAAAATAATCCTATATTTAAAGTAGAATGTAGTGGGACATTATTATTGTATGAGAACAAAATACTATTTTTAAAATTTTGGATTTAAAGCTTATTTAATTGTGTCTATTAGACTAACTAAAACTGGGTTAAATATTGAATCGGTGTAATTAAGAGTTTAAGGTTTTAAGTTTTGACTAGAGTTAACCCGAGGTCTAACCAAAAATAAATTGATTTAAAATTTCAATATAATATAAAATATTTTTAAATTTTTATTAACAAACAAATATATTTTTGGATTTTATGTTTATATTTACTACAAGAGTGAATATTGAAGTATACATTAATTTTTAAAATAAGGATAAGTATATTTTTCACCTTCAAATTGTAATACCCTTTGTTATACTCATTATCACCTTGGTCCTTGGGAGTTTCTTTATAGAGTCGTCGTCGAAGGTCCTTTTAGGGATACAATTATTCTGGGCTAGCCAAAGGCCCAAATAGATGAGACTCAATTCAACTTGAATCCACTCCTCATGGCTCAAGGTATAAAAATTATTTCACATGGAATGCAAGGTACATTCTCTAGTATTCACTTTTCACTACGCTCATTTTGAATTTTGAACTGACTTAGGCGTTGTATTACGAATATTGATGGTTCACCCTTGCGCCTCCCTTTTAGTGGTTAACACCATTGATTGAGGATTCTGCAATCATCGATCATATCCAATTCTAGTTCCATAATGGAACAACTGCGTCTTATGTGGGATTTGACTTCTAATTCTCGTGTTTTCCCCAATTTGACATTTTCACTTTAATTCTCCAGATTGTAGCCTTTTCAGGTCATCGAATTGAGAGCATTCATACTCGAATATGAAGATTTTTTGTGTTCCATACAATCGAGCATCATTTAGCCTTCAATTCCCATGAAACATCCACAAATGGATCATCATATATCCAAATTCTTATATGTAATTGAATGAGAATGGAGGTGATCACTTATATTATCTTATCAAAGGTCCCTGGTCTCTTAAAAAAAAAATACACCATGAAACCACATGTGTTGGTTTATAATATTTTAATATTCATTTAATCAAGTTATTTGTAATTGCGATTTGATGATTAGTTTTTACATCATTAGTCCACAAATATAACTGTGTATCTTTTAATTGTTTGAATTAATAAACTTGATTATTATATCAATTTTGATGATAATTAATATTCTTTAAAAAAACTTGTCTTTAATGAGATAGAAAATTAATTAATCCATCCGAATCATTGTATGTGTCACTTTTGCAAATAATAAAATAGTCTCAAATTATTTTTACATTTAAAATACAAAAGAAACTTTTATTATTATACTTCTCACAAATTTACCGTTGTTTTATATACCTGTATTCACATTTTCATTCCACTCACCACTATTATAGTAAGAACATTTTACTAAATATTATTAATTTTATAACAGAAATCAACAAAACTAACCACTATTACAAGATGTGTGTCAATCTTAGTAATGCAGATACAAATTAGAAAGATGGAACAAGTTCAGAAAACAAGTAAATGATGATGTTGGGAATTTAAAAGTAGTCAAGTTAAATGAAATAGATAATAACGAAAATAATCCTATATTTAAAGTAGAATGTAGTGAGACATTATTATAGTATGAGAACAAAATACTATTTTTAAAATTTTGGATTTAAAGCTTATTTAATTGTGTCTATTAGACTAACTAAAACTGGGTTAAATATTGAATCGGTGTAATTAAGAGTTTAAGGTTTAAAGTTTTGACTAGAGTTAACCCGAGGTCTAACCAAAAATAAATTGATTTAAAATTTCAATATAATATAAAATATTTTTAAATTTTTATTAACAAACAAATATATTTTTGGATTTTATGTTAATATTTACTACAAGAGAGAATATTGAAGTATACATTAATTTTTAAAATAAGGATAAGTATATTTTTCACCTTCAAATTGTAATACCCTTTGTTATACTCATTATCACCTTGGTCATTGGGAGTTTCTTTATAGAGTCGTCGTCGAAGGTCCTTTTAGGGATACAATTGTTCTGGGCTAGCCAAAGGCCCAAATAGATGAGACTCAATTCAACTTGAATCCATTCCTCATGGCTCAAGGTATAAGAATTATTTCACATGCAAAGCAAGGTACATTCTCTAGTATTCACTTTTCACTACGCTCATTTTGAATTTTGAACTGACTTAGGCGTTGTATTACGAATATTGTTGGTTCACCCTTGCGCCTCCCTTTTAGTGGTTAGCACCATTGATTGAGGATTCTGCATTCATCGATCATATCCAATTCTAGTTCCATAATGGAACAACTGCGTCTTATGTGGGATTTGACTTCTAATTCTCGTGTTTTCCCCAATTTGACATTTTCACTTTAATTCTCCAGATTGTAGCCTTTTCAGGTCATCAAATTGAGAGCATTCATACTCGAATATGAAGATTTTTTGTGTTCCATACAATCGAGCATCATTTAGCCTTCAATTACCATGAAACATCCACAAAGGATCATCATATATCAAAATTCTTATATGTAATTGAATGAGAATGGAGGTGATCACTTTTACTATCTTATCAAAGGTCCCTAGTCACTTATAATAACAAACTACACCATGAAACCACATGTGTTGGTTTATAATATTTTAATATTCATTCAATCAAGTTGTTTGTAATTGCGATTTGATGAGTAGATTTTACATCATTAGTCCACAAATATAACTGTGTATCTTTTAATTGTTTGAATTAAGAAACTTGATTATTATATCAATTTTGATGATAATTATTTTTCTTTTAAAAATCTTGTCTTTAATGAGATAGCGAATTAATTAATCCATCATAATCATTGTATGTGTTACTTTTGTAAATAATAAAATAGTCTCAAATTATTTCTACATTTAAAATATGAAAGAAACTTTTATTATTATACTTCTCAGAAATTTACCATTGTTTTATATACCTGTATTCACATTTTCATTCCTCTAACTACTATTATAGTAAGAATATTTTACTAAATATTATTAATTTTATAATGGAAATCAATAAAACTAACCATTATTACAAGATGTGTGTCAATCTCATTAATGCAGATGCAAATTAGAAAGATGGAACAATTTCAGAAAACAAGTAAATGATGATGTTGGGAATTTAAAAGGAGTCAAGTTAAATGAAATAGATAATAACGAAAATAATCCTATATTTAAAGTAGAATGTAGTGGGACATTATTATAGTATGAGAAAAAAATACTATTTTTAAAATTTTGGATTTAAAGCTTATTTAATTGTGCCTATTAGACTAACTAAAACTGGGTTAAATATTGAATCGGTGTAATTAAGAGTTTAAGGTTTAATGTTTTGACTAGAGTTAACCCGAGGTCTAACCAAAAATAAATTGATTTAAAATTTCAATATAATATAAAATATTTTTAAATTTTTATTAACAAACAAATATATTTTTGGATTTTATGTTAATATTTACTACAAGAGTGAATATTGAAGTATACATTAATTTTTAAAATAAGGATAAGTATATTTTTCACCTTCAAATTGTAATACCCTTTGTTTTACTCATTATCACCTTGGTCCTTGGGAGTTTCTTTATAGATTCGTCGTCGAAGGTCCTTTTAGGGATACAATTGTTCTGGGCTAGCTAAAGGCCCAAATAGATGAGACTCAATTCAACTTGAATCCACTCCTCATGGCTCAAGGTATAAGAATTATTTCACATGGAATGCAAGGTACATTCTCTAGTCTTCACTTTTCACTACGCTCATTTTGAATCTTGAACTGACTTAGGCGTTGTATTACAAATGTTGATGGTTCACCCTTGAGCCTCCCTTTTAGTGGTTAGCACCATTGATTGAGGATTCTGCATTCATCGATCATATCCAATTCTAGTTCCATAATGGAACAACTGCGTCTTATGTGGGATTTGACTTCTAATTCTCGTGTTTTCCCCAATTTGACATTTTCACTTTAATTCTCCAGATTGTAGCCTTTTCAGGTCATCGAATTGAGAGCATTCATACTCGAATATGAAGATTTTTTGTGTTCCATAGAATCGAGCATCGTTTAGCCTTCAATTCCCATGAAACATCCACAAATTGATCATCATATATCCAATTTCTTATATGTAATTGAATGAGAGTGGAGGTGATCACTTATAATACCTTATCAAAGGTCCCTAGTCTCTTATAATAACAAACTACACCACGAAACCACATGTGTTGGTTTATAATATTTTAATATTCATTCAATCAAGTTGTTTGTAATTGCGATTTGATGAGTAGATTTTACATCATTAGTCCACAAATATAACTGTGTATCTTTTAATTGTTTGAATTAAGAAACTTGATTATTATATCAATTTTGATGATAATTATTTTTCTTTTAAAAATCTTGTCTTTAATGAGATAGCGAATTAATTAATCCATCATAATCATTGTATGTGTTACTTTTGTAAATAATAAAATAGTCTCAAATTATTTCTACATTTAAAATATGAAAGAAACTTTTATTATTATACTTCTCAGAAATTTACCATTGTTTTATATACCTGTATTCACATTTTCATTCCTCTAACTACTATTATAGTAAGAATATTTTACTAAATATTATTAATTTTATAATGGAAATCAATAAAACTAACCATTATTACAAGATGTGTGTCAATCTCATTAATGCAGATGCAAATTAGAAAGATGGAACAATTTCAGAAAACAAGTAAATGATGATGTTGGGAATTTAAAAGGAGTCAAGTTAAATGAAATAGATAATAACGAAAATAATCCTATATTTAAAGTAGAATGTAGTGGGACATTATTATAGTATGAGAAAAAAATACTATTTTTAAAATTTTGGATTTAAAGCTTATTTATTTGTGCCTATTAGACTAACTAAAACTGGGTTAAATATTGAATCGGTGTAATTAAGAGTTTAAGGTTTAATGTTTTGACTAGAGTTAACCCGAGGTCTAACCAGAAATAAATTGATTTAAAATTTCAATATAATATAAAATATTTTTAAATTTTTATTAACAAACAAATATATTTTTGGATTTTATGTTAATATTTACTACAAGAGTGAATATTGAAGTATACATTAATTTTTAAAATAAGGATAAGTATATTTTTCACCTTCAAATTGTAATACCCTTTGTTTTACTCATTATCACCTTGGTCCTTGGGAGTTTCTTTATAGATTCGTCGTCGAAGGTCCTTTTAGGGATACAATTGTTCTGGGCTAGCTAAAGGCCCAAATAGATGAGACTCAATTCAACTTGAATCCACTCCTCATGGCTCAAGGTATAAGAATTATTTCACATGGAATGCAAGGTACATTCTCTAGTCTTCACTTTTCACTACGCTCATTTTGAATCTTGAACTGACTTAGGCGTTGTATTACAAATGTTGATGGTTCACCCTTGAGCCTCCCTTTTAGTGGTTAGCACCATTGATTGAGGATTATGCATTCATCGATCATATCCAATTCTAGTTCCATAATGGAACAACTGCGTCTTATGTGGGATTTGACTTCTAATTCTCGTGTTTTCCCCAATTTGACATTTTCACTTTAATTCTCCAGATTGTAGCCTTTTCAGGTCATCGAATTGAGAGCATTCATACTCGAATATGAAGATTTTTTGTGTTCCATAGAATCGAGCATCGTTTAGCCTTCAATTCCCATGAAACATCCACAAATTGATCATCATATATCCAATTTCTTATATGTAATTAAATGAGAGTGGAGGTGATCACTTATACTACCTTATCAAAGGTCCCTAGTCTCTTATAATAACAAACTACACCACGAAACCACATGTGTTGGTTTATAATATTTTAATATTCATTCAATCAAGTTATTTGTAATTGCGATTTGATGATTAGTTTTTACATCATTAGTCCACAAATATAACTGTGTATCTTTTAATTGTTTGAATTAAGAAACTTGATTATTATATCAATTTTGATGATAATTATTTTTCTTTTAAAAATCTTGTCTTTAATGAGATAGCGAATTAATTAATCCATCATAATCATTGTATGTGTTACTTTTGTAAATAATAAAATAGTCTCAAATTATTTGTACATTTAAAATATGAAAGAAACTTTTATTATTATACTTCTCAGAAATTTACCATTGTTTTATATAACTGTATTCACATTTTCATTCCTCTAACTACTAATATAGTAAGAATATTTTACTAAATATTATTAATTTTATAATGGAAATCAATAAAACTAACCATTATTACAAGATGTGTGTCAATCTCATTAATGGAGATGCAAATTAGAAAGATGGAACAATTTCAGAAAACAAGTTAAATGAAATAGATAATAACGAAAATAATCCTATATTTAAAGTAGAATGTAGTGGGACATTATTATAGTATGAGAACAAAATACTATTTTTAAAATTTTGGATTTAAAGCTTATTTAATTGTGCCTATTAGACTAACTAAAACTGGGTTAAATATTGAATCGGTGTAATTAAGAGTTTAAGGTTTAAAGTTTTGACTAGAGTTAACCCGAGGTCTAACCAAAAATAAATTGATTTAAAATTTCAATATAATATAAAATATTTTTAAATTTTTATTAACAAACAAATATATTTTTAGATTTTATGTTAATATTTACTACAAGAGTGAATATAGAAGTATACATTAATTTTTAAAATAAGGATAAGTATATTTTTTACCTTCAAATGGTAATACCCTTTGTTATACTCATTATCACCTTGGTCCTTGGGAGTTTCTTTATAGAGTCGTCGTCGAAGGTCCTTTTAGGGATATAATTGTTCTGGGCTAGCCAAAGGCCCAAATAGATGAGTCTCAATTCAACTTGAATCCACTCCTCATGGCTCAAGGTATAAGAATTATTTCACATGGAAAGAAAGGTACATTCTTTAGTCTTCACTTTTCACTACGCTCATTTTGAATCTTGAACTGACTTAGGCGTTGTATTACGAATATTGATGGTTCACCCTTGCGCCTCCCTTTTAGTGGTTAGCACCATTGATTGAGGATTCTGCATTCATCGATCATATCCAATTCTAGTTCCATAATGGAACAACTGCGTCTTATGTGGGATTTGACTTATAATTCTCGTGTTTTCCCCAATTTGACATTTTCACTTTAATTCTCCAGATTGTAGCCTTTTCAGGTCATCGAATTGAGAGCATTCATACTCGAATATGAAGATTTTTTGTGTTCCATAGAATCGAGCATCGTTTAGCCTTCAATTCCCATGAAACATCCACAAATGGATCATCATATATCCAAATTCTTATATGTAATTGAATGAGAATGGAGGTGATCACTTCTACTGTCTTATCAAAGGTCCCTAGTCACTTATAATAACAAACTACACCACGAAACCACATGTGTTGGTGTATAATATTTTAATATTCATTCAATCAAGTTATTTGTAATTGCGATTTGATGATTAGTTTTTACATCATTAGTCCATAAATATAACTGTGTATCTTTTGATTATTTGAATTAAGAAGCTAGATTATTATATCAATTTTGATGATAATTAATATTCTTTAAAAAAATTATTTAATCTATCAGACTCATTGTATGTGTCACATTTGCAAATAATTAAATAGTCTCAAATTATTTTTACATTTAAAATACGAAAGACACTTTTATTATTATACTTCTCACAAATTTACCATTGTTTTATATACCTGTATTCACATTTTCATTCCTCTCACCACTATTATATTAAGAACATTTTACTAAATATTATTAATTTTATAACAGAAATCAACAAAACTAACCATTATTACAAGATGTGTGTCAATCTTAATAATGCAGATACAAATTAGAAAGATGGAACAATTTCAGAAAACAAGTAAATGATGATGTTGGGAATTTAAAAGTAGTCAAGTTAAATGAAATAGATAATAACGAAAATAATGCTATATTTAAAGTAGAATGTAGTGGGACATTATTATAGTATGAGAACAAAATATTATTCTTAAAATTTTGGATTTAAAGCTTATTTAATTGTGTCTATTAGACTAACTAAAACTGGGTTAAATATTGAATCGGTGTAATTACGAGTTTAAGGTTTAAAATTTTGACTAGAGTTAACCCGAGGTCTAAACAAAAATAAATTGATTTAAAATTTCAATATAATATAAAATATTTTTAAATTTTTACTACCAAACAAATATATTTTTTAGATTTTATTTTAATATTTACTATAAGAGTGAATATTGAAGTATACATTAATGTTTAAAATAGAGATAAATATATTTTTCACCTTCAAATTGTAATACACTTTGTTATACTCATTATCACCTCGGTCCTTGAGAGTTTCTTTATAGAGTCGTAGTTGAAGGTGATTTTAGGGATAAAATTGTTCTGGACTGGCACAAGGCCCAAATAGATGAGACTAAATTCAACTTGAATCCACTCCTCATGGCTCAAGGTATAAAAATTATTTCACATGGAAAGCAAGGTACATTCTCTTGTCTTCACTTTTCACCACGCTCATCTTGAATCTTGAACTGACTTGGATTACGAATATTTAAGGTTCACCATTGCGCCTCCCTATTAGAGATTAGTACCATTGATTCAGGATTCTGCATTCATCAATCATATCTAATTCTAGTTCCATAATGAAACAGAAGCGTCTTATGTGGGATTTGACTTCTAATTCTCGTGTTTTCCACAATTTGATGTTTTCACTTTAATTCTCCAGCTCGTAGCTTTTTCAGGTCATCGAATTAAGAGCATTCATACTCAAATATGAGATTTTTTGTGTTCGATACAATCAAGCATCGTTTAACCTTTTATTCCCGTGAAACTACCACAAATGGATCATCATATATGCAAATTCCTATATGTAATTTAAGTAGAACGGAGGTAATTGGTTCTAATGTCTTATCAATGGTCCCTCCCTAATCACTTCTAAAAACAAACTACACCATTAAACCACATGTCTTGGTTTATAACATTTTAATGTTCATTCAATCAGCTTATTTCTAATTGTGATTTGATGAATAGTTTTTACTTCATTAGTCCATAAATATATTTGTGTATATTTTAATTGTTTTAATCAAGAAACTTGATTATTATATCAATTTTGATGCTAATTATTATGCTTTTAAAAAACTTTTATTTAATGAGATAGAGAATTAATTAATCCATAATAATCATTGTATGTGTTACTTTTGAACATAAAGAAACGGTCTAAAAGTATTTGTACATTTAAAATACAAAAGAAACTTTTATTATTATACTTCTCACAAATGTACCGTTGTTTTATATACCTATATTCACATTTTCATTCCTCTCACTGCTATTATAGTAAGAATATTGTACTAAATATTATTAATTTTATAATGGAAATCAACAAAATTACCATTATTACAAGAAGTGTGTCAATCTCATTAATGGAGATACAAATTAGAAAGAGGGAACAATTTCAGAAAACAAGTAAATGATGATGTTGGGGATTTAAAAGGAGTCAAGTTAAATGAAATAGATAATAATTACTATAATCCTATATTTAAAGACGAATGTATATGAGAACAAAATACTATTTGTAAAGTTTTAGATTTATAGCTTATTTAATTGTATCTATCAGAGTAACTAAAATTGGGTCAAATAATGAATCAGTGTAATTAAGAGTTAAAGGTTTAAAGTTTTTATTAGAGTTAACCCGAAGTCTAACAAAAAATAACATGATTTAAAATTTCAATATAATATAATATGTTTAAATTTTTACTAGCAAGCAAATATATTTTTTAGATTTTATGTTAATATTTTCTACAAGAGTGAATATTTAAGTATACATTAATGTTTAAAATAGAGATAAATATATTTTTCACCTTCAAGATGTAATACGCTTTGTTATACTCATTATCACCTCGGTCCTTGGGATTTTCTTTATAGAGTTGTCGTCGAAGGTCTTTTTAGGGATAAAATTGTTCTGGGTAGGCCAAAGGCCCAAATAGATGAGACCCAATTCAATTAAAATCCACTCCTCATGGCTCAAGGTATAAAAATTATTTCACACGGAAAGCAAGCTACAATCTCTAGTCTTCACTTTTCACTACACTCATCTAGAATATTGAACTAACTTGGATTACGAATATTTAAGGTTCACCCTTGCGCCTCCTAATTAGAGATTAACACCATTGATTCAGGATTCTGCATTCATCGATAATATCTAATTCTAGTTCCATAATGGAACAAAGGTGTCTTATGTGGGATTTGACTTATAATTCTCGCGTTTTCCACAATTTGACGTTTTCCCTTTAATTCTCTAGATCCTAGCCTTTTTAGTTCATCGAATTGAGAGCATTCATACTCGAATATGAGGTTTTTTGTGTTCGATACAATCAAGCATCATTTAACCTTTTATTCCCGTGAAACTTTGAACAAATGGATCATCATATATGCAAATTCCTTTATGTAATTGAAGGAGAACGAAGGTGATCACTTCTAATATCTTATCAATGGACCCTCCCTAGTCACTTATAAAAACAAACTACACCATTAAACCACATGTCTTGATTTATAACATTTCAATATTCATTCAATCAAATTATTTGTAATTGAGATTTGATGAATAGTTTTTACTTCATTAGTCCATATATAAATATATTTGTGTATCTTTTAATTGTTGTAATTAAGAAACTTGATTATTATATCAATTTTGATGCTAATTATTACGCTTTTAAAAAACTTGTCTTTAATGAGATAGAGAATTAATTAATCCATAATAATCATTGTACGTGTCACTTTTGAACATAAAAAATGGTCTAAAATGTTTTGTACATTTAAAATACGAAAGCAACTTTTATTATTATACTTCTCACAAATTTATAGTAAGAATATTGTACTAAATATTACTAATTTTATAATGGAAATCAAAAAAACTAACCAGTATTACAAGAAGTGTGTCAATCTCATTAATGGGGATACAAATTAGAAAGATGGAGCAATTTCAGAAAACAAGTAAATGATGATGTAGGGAATTTAAAAGAAGTCAAGTTAAACGAAATAGATAATAATGAAAATAATCATATATTTAAAGACGAATGTAGTGGGACATTATTATAGTATGAGAACAAAATACTATTTGTAAAGTTTTGGATTTAAAGTTAATTTAATTGTATCTATCAGAGTAACTAAAACTGGGTCAAATATTGAATCGGTGTAATTAAGAGTTTAAGGTTTAAAGTTTTGACTAGAGTTAACACGAGGTCTGATAAAAAATAACTCGATTTAAAATTTCAATTTAATATAAAATATTTTTACATTTTTATTACCAAAAAAATATATTTTTTAGATTTCATGTTAATATTTACTTCAAGACTGATTATTGAAGTATACATTAATGTTTAAAATAGAGATAAGTATATTTTTCACCTAAAATTGTAATACAATTTGTTATACTCATTATCACCTCGGTCCTTGGGAGTTTCTTTATAGATTTGTCGTCGAAGGTCCGTTTAGGGATAATGGGCTAGCCAAAAGCCCAAATAGATGAGACTCAATTTAACTTGAATCCACTCCTCATGGCTTAAGGTATAAAAATGATTTCACACAGAAATCAAGGTACATTCTCTCGTCTTCACTTTTCACTACACTCATCTTGAATCTTGAACTGAGTTAGGCGTTGAATTAAGAATATTGAAGGTTCACCCTTGCGCCTCCCTATTATAGATTAGCACAATTGTTTCAGGATTCTACATTCATTGATCATATCCAATTCTATTTCCGTAATGGAACAAGGGCGTCTTATATGGGATTTAACTTCTAATTCTCGCGTTTTCCACAATTTGACGTTTTAACTTTAATTCTCCAGATCGTAGCCTTTTCAGGTCTTCGAATTGAGAGCATTCATACTCGAATATGAAGATTTTTTGTGTTCTATACGATCAAACATCATTTAACCTTCAATTCCCGTGAGACTTCCACAAATTGATCATCATATATCCAAATTCTTATGTGTAATTGAAGGAGAATGGAGGTGATCACTTCTAATATCTTATCAAAGGTCCCTAGTCACTTATAATAACAAACTACACCACGAAACCACATGTGTTGGTTTATAAAATTTTAATATTCATTCAATCAAATTATATTAATTACGATTTGATGATTAGTTTTTACTTCATCAGTCCATAAATATAACTCTGTATCTTTTAAGTGTTTGAATTAAGAAACTTGATTATTATATCAGTTTTGATGATAATTATTATGATTTTAAAAACCTTGTCTTTAATGAGATAGATAATTAATTAATCCATCATAATCATTGTATGTGTCACTTTTGCAAATAAAAAAACAGTATCAAATTATTTGTACATTTAAAATAGGAAAGAAACTTTTATTATTATACTTCTCACAAATTTACTGTTGTTTTATATACTTGTATTAACATTTTCATTCCTCTAACTACTATTATAGTAAGAATATTGTACTAAATAGTACTAATTTTATAATGGAAATCAACAAAACTAACCATTATTACAAGAAGTGCCTCAATCTCATTAATGGAGATAAAAATTAGCAAGATGGAACAATTTCAGAAAACAAGTAAATGATGATGTTGGGAATTTAAAAGGAGCCATGTTAAATGAAATAAATAATAATGAAAATAATCCTATATTTAAAGTAGAATGTAGTGGGACATTATTATAGTACGAGAACAAAATACTATTTGTAAAGTTTTGGATTTAAAGCATATTTAATTGTACCTATCAAAGTAACTAAAACTGGGTCGAATATTGAATCGGTGTAATTAAGAGTTTAAGTTTTAAAGTTTTGAATAGAGTTAACCCAAGGTCTAACCAAAAATAAATTGATTTAAAATTTCAATATAATATAAAATATTTTTTTGTTTTTATTACCAAACAAATATAGTTTTTAGATTTTATGTTAATATTTACTACAAGAGTGAATATTGAAGTATACATTAATGTTTAAAATAGAGATAAGTATATTTTTCACATTAAAAATGTAATACATTTTGTTATACTCATTATCACCTTGGTCCTTGGGAGTTTCTTTATAGAATAATCGTCGAAGGTCCTTTTAGGGATAAAATTGTTCTGGGCTGGCCAAAGGTCCAAATAGATGAGACTCAATTTAACTTGAATCCACTCCTCATGGCTTAAGGTATAAAAATGATTTCACACGGATAGCAAGGTACATTCTCTCGTCTTCACTTTTCACTACACTCATCTTAAATCTTGAACTGACTTAGGCGTTGAATTAAGAATATTGAAGGTTCACCCTTGCGCCTCCCTATTATAGATTAGCTCAATTGATTCAGGATTCTACATTCATCCATCGTATCCAATTATATTTCCATAATTGAACAAGGGCGTCTTATATGGGATTTAACTTCTAATTCTCGCATTTTCCACAATTTGACGTTTTCACTTTAATTCTCCAGATCGTAGCCTTTTCAGGTCTTCGAATTGAGAGCATTCATACTCGAATATGAGGATTTTTTGTGTTCTATATGATCAAACATCATTTAACCTTCAATTCCCTTGAGACTTCCACAAATTGATCATCATATATCCAAATTCTTATGTGTAATTGAAGGAGAATGGAGGTGATCACTTCTAATATCTTATCAAAGGTCCCTAGTCACTTATAATAACAAACAACACCACGAAACCAGATGTGTTGGTTTATAACATTTTAATATTCATTCAATCAAATTATAAGTAATATCGATTTGATGATTAGTTTTTACTTCATTAGTCCATAAATATAACTCTGTATCTTTTAATTTTTTGAATTAAGAAACTTGATTATTATTTCAGTTTTGATGATAATTATTATGATTTTAAAAACCTTGTCTTTAATGAGATATATAATTAATTAATCCATCATAATCATTGTATGTGTCACTTTTGCAAATAAAAAAATAGTCTCAAATTATTTGTACATTTAAAATACGAAAGAAACTTTTATTATTATACTTCTCACAAATTTACCGTTGTTTTATATACTTGTATTAACATTTTCATTCCTCTAACTACTATTATAGTAAGAATATTGTTCTAAATATTACTAATTTTATAATGGAAATCAACAAAACTAACCATTATTACAATAAGTGTGTAAATCTCATTAATGGAGATACAAATTAGCAAGATGGAACAATTTCAGAAAACAAGTAAATGATGATGTTGAGAATTTAAAAGGAGTCATGTTAAATGAAATAGATAATAATGAAAATAATCCTATATTTAAAGTAGAATGTAGTGGGACATTATTATAGTACGAGAACAAAATACTATTTGTAAAGTTTTGGATTTAAAGCTTATTTAATTGTACCTATCAAAGTAACTAAAACTGGGTCGAATATTGAATCGGTGTAATTAAGAGTTTAAGTTTTAAAGTTTTAAATAGAGTTAACCCGAGGTCTAACCAAAAATAAATTGATTTAAAATTTCAATATAATATAAAATATTTTTATGTTTTTATTACCAAACAAATATAGTTTTTAGATTTTATGTTTATATTTACTACAAGAGTGAATATTGAAGTATACATTAATTTTTAAAATAGAGATAAGTATATTTTTCAAATTAAAATTGTAATACATTTTGTTATACTCATTATCACCTTGGTCCGTGGGAGTTTCTTTATAGAATAATCGTCGAAGGTCCTTTTAGGGATAAAATTGTTCTGGGCTGGCCAAAAGCCCAAATAGATGAGACCCAATTCAACTTGAATCCACTCCTCATGGCTCATTGTATAAAATTCATTTCACACGGAAATCAAGGTACATTCTCTAGTCTTCGCCTTTCACTACACTCATCTTGAATCTTGAACTGACTTAGGCGTTGAATAACGAATATTGAAGGTTCACCCTTGCGCCTCCCTATTTTAGATTAGCACAATTGATTCAGGATTCTACATTCATCGATCATATCCAATTCTATTTCCATAATGGAACAAGGGCGTCTTATATGGGATTTAACTTCTAATTCTCGCGTTTTCCACAATTTGACGTTTTCACTTTAATTTTCCAGATCGTAGCCTTTTCAGGTCTTCGAATTAAGAGCATTCATACTCGAATATGAGGATTTTTTGTGTTCTATACGATCAAACATCATTTAACCTTCAATTCCCGTGAGACTTCCACAAATTGATCATCATATATCCAAATTCTTATGTGTAATTGAAGGAGAATGGAGGTGATCACTTCTAATATCTTATTAAAGGTCCCTAGTCACTTATAATCACCAACTACACTATGAAACCACATGTGTTGGTTTATAACATTTTAATATTCATTCAATCAAATTATATGTAATTGCGATTTGATGATTAGTTTTTACTTCATTAGTCCATAAATATAACTTTGTATCTTTTAATTGTTTGAATTAAGAAACTTGATTATTATATCAGTTTTGATGATAATTATTATGCTTTTAAAAACCTTGTCTTTAATGAGATAGATAATTAATTAAACCATCATAATCATTGTATGTGTCACTTTTGCAAATGAAAAAACAGTCTCAAATTATTTGTACATTTAAAATACGAAAGAAACTTTTATTATTATACTTCTCACAAATTTACCGTTGTATTATATACCTGTATTCACATTTTCATTCCACTTACTACTATTATAGTAAGAATATTTTACTAAAGATTATTAATTTTATAATGGAAATCAATAAAACTAACCATTATTAGAAGATGTGTGTCAATCTCATTAATGGAGATACAAATTAGCAAGATGGAACAATTTCAGAAAACAAGTAAATGATGATGTTGGGAATTTAAAAGGAGTCATGTTAAATGAAATAGATAATAATGAAAGTAATCCTATATTTAAAGTAGAATGTAGTGGGACATTATTATAGTACGAGAACAAAATACTATTTGTAAAGTTTTGGATTTAAAGCTTATTTAATTGTACCTTTCAAAGTAACTAAAATTGGGTCAAATAATTAATCTGTGTAATTAAGAGTTTAAGGTTTAATGTTTTGACTAGAGTTAACACGAGGTCTGATAAAAAATGACTCGATTTAAAATTTCAATATAATATAAAATATTTTTACATTTTCATAACCAAACAAATATTTTTTTAGATTTCATGTTAATATTTACTTCAAGACTGATTATTGAAGTATACATTAATATTTAAAATAGAGATAAGTATATTTTTCACCTAAAATTGTAATACGCTTTGTTATACTCATTATCACCTCGGTCCTTGGGAGTTTCTTTATAGAGTTGTCGTCGAAGGTCGTTTTAGGGATAAAATTGTTCTGGGATGGCCAAAGGTCCAAATAGATGAGACCTAATTCAACTTGAATCCACTCCTCATGGCTCATGGTATAAAATTCATTTCACACGGAAATCAAGGTACATTCTCTAGTCTTCGCTTTTCACTACACTCATCTTGAATCTTGAACTGACTTAGGCATTGAATAACGAATATTGAGGGTTCACCCTTGCGCCTCCCTATTATAGATTAGCACAATTGATTCAGGATTCTACATTCATCGATCATATCCAATTTTATTTCCATAATGGAACAAGGGCGTCTTATATGGGATTTAACTTCTAATTCTCGCATTTTCCACAATTTGACGATTTCACTTTAATTCTCTAGATCGTAGCCTTTTCAGGTCTTCGAATTGAGAGCATTCATACTCGAATATGAGGATTTTTTGTGTTCTATACGATTAAACATCATTTAACCTTCAATTCCCGTGAGACTTCCATAAATTGATCATCATATATCAAAATTCTTATGTGTAATTGAAGGAGAATGGAGGTGATCACTTCTAATATCTTATCAAAGGTCCCTATTCACTTATAATAACAAACTACACCATGAAACCACATGTGTTGGTTTATAACATTTTAATATTCATTCAATCAAATTATATGTAATTGTGATTTGATGATTAGTTTTTACTTCATTAGTCCATAGATATAACTCTGTATCTTTTAATTGTTTGAATTAAGAAACTTGATTATTATATCAGTTTTGATGATAATTACTATGCTTTTAAAAACCTTGTCTTTAATGAGATAGATAATTAATTAATCCATCATAATCATTGTATGTGTCACTTTTGCTAATAAAAAAACAGTATCAAATTATTTGTACATTTAAAATACGAAAGAAACTTTTATTATTATACTTCTCACAAATTTACCGTTGTTTTATATACTTGTATTAACATTTTCATTCCTCTAACTACTATTATAGTAAGAATATTGTAGTAAATATTACTAATTTTACAATGGAAATCAACAAAACTAACCATTATTACAAGAAGTGCGTCAATCTCATTAATGGAGATACAAATTAGCAAGATGGAACAATTTCAGAAAACAAGTAAGTGATGATGTTGGGAATTTAAAAGGAGCCATGTTAAATGAAATAGATAATAATGAAAATAATCCTATATTTAACGTAGAATGTAGTGGGACATTATTATAGTACGAGGACAAAATACTATTTGTAAAGTTTTGGATTTAAAGCTTATTTAATTGTACCTATCAAAGTAACTAAAACTTGGTCGAATATTAAATCTGTGTAATTAAGAGTTTATGTTTTAAAGTTTTGAATAGAGTTAACCCGAGGTCTAACCAAAAATAAATTGATTTAAAATTTCAATATAATATAAAATATTTTTAAGTTTTTATTATCAAACAAATATTGTTTTTAGATTTTATGTTAATATTTACTACAAGAGTGAATATTGAAGTATACATTAATTTTTAAAATAGAGATAAGTATATTTTTTAAATTCAAATTGTAATACATTTTGTTATACTCATTAGCACCTTGGTCCTTGGTATTTTCTTTATAGAATAATCGTCGAAGGTCCTTTTAGGGATAAAATTGTTCTGGGCTGGCCAAAGGCCCAAATAGATGAGACTCAATTTAACTTGAATCCACTCCTCATGGCTTAAGGTATAAAAATGATTTCACACGGATAGAAAGGTACATTCTCTCGTCTTCACTTTTCACTACACTCATCTTGAATCTTGAACTGACTCTAGTGTTGAATAACGAATATTGAAGGTTCACCCTTGCGCCTCCCTATTATAGATTAGCACAATTGATTCAGGATTCTACATTCATCGATCATATCCAATTCTATTTCCATAATGGAACAAGGGCGTCTTATATGGGATTTAACTTCCAATTCTCGTGTTTTCCACAATTTGACGTTTTCACTTTAATTCTCCATATCGTAGCCTTTTCAGGTCTTCGAATTGAGAGCATTCATACTCGAATATGAGGATTTTTTGTGTTCTATAAGATCAAACATCATTTAACCTTCAATTCCTTTGAGACTTCCACAAATTAATCATCATATATCCAAATGCTTATGTGTAATTGAAGGAGAATAGAGGTGATCACTTCTAATATCTTATCAAAGGTCCCTAGTCACTTATAATAACAAACAACACCACGAAACGAGATGTGTTGGTTTATAATATTTTAATATTCATTCAATCAAGTTATTTGTAATTGGGATTTGATGATTATTTTTTACTTCATTAGTCCATAAATACAACTGTGTATCTTTTAATTGTTTGAATTAAGAAACTTTATTATTATATCAATTTTGATGATAATTATTATTATTTTAAAAACCTTGTCTTTAATGAGATGAAGAATTAATTAATCCATCATAATCATTGTATGTGTCACTTTTTCAAATAAAAAAACAGTCTCAAATTATTTGTACTTTTAAAATACGAAAGAAACTTTTATTATTATACTTCTCACAAATTTATCGTTGTTTTATATACTTGTATTAACATTTTCATTCCTCTAACTACTATTATAGTAAGAATATTGTACTAAATGTTACTAATTTATTATGGAAATCAACAAAACTAACCATTATTACAAGAAGTGTGTCAATCTCATTAGTGGAGATAAAAATTAGCAAGATGGAACAATTTCAGAAAACAAGTAAATGATTATGTTGGGAATTTAAAAGGAGTCATGTTAAATGAACTAGATAATATTGAAAATAATCCTATATTTAAAGTAGAATGTAGTGGGACATCATTATAGTACGAGAACAAAATACTATTTGTAAAGTTTTGGATTTAAAGCTTATTTAATTGTACCTATCAAAGTAACTAAAACTGGGTCGAATATTGAATCAGTGTAATTAAGAGTTTATGTTTTAAATTTTTGAATAGAGTTAACCCGATTTCTAAACAAAAATAAATTGATTTAAAATTTCAATATAATATAAAATATTTTTAAGTTTTTATTACCAAACCAATATAGTTTTTAGATTTTATGTTAATATTTATTACAAGAGTGAATATTGAAGTATACATTAATGTTTAAAATAGAGATAAGTATATTATTCACATTCAAATTGTAATACATTTTGTTATACTCATTATCACCTTGGTCCTTGGGAGTTTCTTTATAGAATAATCGTCGAAGGTCCTTTTAGGGATAAAATTATTCTGGGCATGCCAAATGCCCAAATACATGAGACTCAATTTAACTTGAATCCACTCCTCATGGCTTAAGGTATACAAATTATTTCACACAGACAGCAAGGTACATTCTCTCGTCTTCACTTTTCACTACACTCATCTTGAATCTTGAACTGACTTAGGCGTTGAATTAAGAATATTGAAGGTTCACCCTTGCCCCTCCCTTTTAGTGGTTAGAACCATTGATTGAGGATTCTGCATTCATCGATCATATCCAATTCCAGTTCCATAATGGAACAACTGCGTCTTATGTGGGATTTGACTTCTAATTCTTGTGTTTTCCACAATTTGACGTTTTCACTTTAATTCTCCAGATTGTAGCCTTTTCAGGTCATCGAATTGAAAGCATTCATACTCGAATATAAAGATTTTTTGTGTTCAATACGATCGAGCAACGTTTACCCTTCAATTCCCTTGAAACATCCACAAATGGATCATCATATATCCAAATTCTTATATATAATTTAATGAGAATGGAGGTGATCACTTCTAATATCTTATCAAAGATCCCTAGTAACTTATAATCACCAACTACACCACGAAACCACATGTGTTGGTTTATAATATTTTAATATTCATTCAATCAAGTTATTTGTAATTGCGATTTGATGATTAGTTTTTACTTCATTAGTCCATAAATACCACTGTGTATCTTTTAATTGTTTGAATTAAGAAACTTTATTATTATATCAATTTTGATGATAATTATTATTCTTTTAAAAAGCTTGTATATAATGAGATAGAGAATTAATTAATCCATCATAATCATTGTATGTGTCACTTTTGCTAATAAAAAAACAATCTCAAATTATTTGTACATTTAAAATACGAAAGAAACTTTTATTATTATACTTCTCACAAATTTATCGTTGTTTTTTATACCTGTATAAGTATTAACATTTTCATTCCTCTCGCTACTATTATAGTAAGAATATTTTACTAAATATTATTAATTTTATAATGGAAATCAACAAAACTAACCATTATTACAAGAAGCGTGTCAATCTCATTAATGCAGATACAAATTAGAAAGATGGAACAATTTCAGAAAACAAGTAAATGATGATGTTGGGAATTTAAAAGGAGTCAAGTTAAATGAAATAGATAATAATGATAATAATCCTATATTTAAAGTAGAATGTAGTGGGACATTATTATAGTATGAAAACAAAATACTATTTTTAAAATTTTGGATTTTAAGCTTATTTAATTGTGTCTATCAGAATAACTAAAATTGGGTCAAATATTGAATCGGTGTGATTAAGAGTTTAAGGTTTAAAGTTTTGACTAGAGTTAACCCTAAGTCTCACCCAAATTAACATGATTTTAAATTTCAATATAATATAAAATATTTTTAAATTTTTATTACCAAACAAATATATTTTTAGATTTTATGTTAATATTTACTACAAGAGTGAATAGTGACCTATACATTAATGTTTAAAATAGAGATAAGTATATTTTTCAACTTCATATTTTAACACGCTTTGTTATACTAATTATCACCTTGGTCCTTGGGAGTTTCTTTATAGAATCATCGTCGAAGGTCTATTTAGGGATAAAATTGTTTTGGGCTGGCCAAAGGCCTAAATAGATGAGACCCAATTCAACTTAAATCCACTCCTAATGGCTCAAGGTATTAAAAATCATTTCACACGGAAAGCAAAGTACATTATCTAGTCTTCACTTTTCACTACACTCATCTTGAATTTTGAGCTGACTCACTGGATTACGAATATTTAAGGTTCACCCTTGCGCCTCCCTATTAGAGATTAGAACCATTAATTCAGGATTCTTCATTCATCGATCATATCCAATTCTAGTTCCATAATGGAACAAAGGCGTCTTATGTGGGATTTGACTTCTAATTCTCGTGATTTCCACAATTTGACATTTTCACTTTAATTCTCCAGATTGTAGCCTTTTCAGGTCATCGAATTAAGAGCATTCTTACTCGAATATGAGGATTTTTTGTGTTTGATATGTTCGAGCATCGTTTAACCTTTTAGTCCCGCTAATCTTCCACAAATTGATCATCATATATCCAAATTCTTATATGTAATTGAAGGAGAACGGAGGTGATCACTTCTAATGTCTTATCAAAGGTCCCTCCCTAATCACTTTTAATAACAAACTACACCACGAAACCACGTGTGCTGGTTTATAAGATTTTATAATTCATTCAATCAAATTATTTTTAATTGTGATTTGATGATTAGTTTTTATTTCATTAGTCCATAAATATATCTGTGTATCTTTTAATTGTTTGAATAAAGAAACTTGATTATTTTATCAATTTTGATGATAATTATTAGGCTTTTTAAAACCTTGTCTATGATGATATAGAGAATTAATTAATCCATAATAAACATTTAAAATACGAAAGAAACTTTTAATATTATTTTTTTCACAAATCTACCGTTTTATTTATATACCTGTATAAGTATTTACATTTTCATTCCTCTCAGTACTATTATAGTAAGGATATTGTACTAATTATTATTAATATTAAAATGGAAATAAACAAAACTAATCATTATTACAAGAAGTGTGTCAATCTCATTAATGCATATAAAAATTAGAATGATGGAACAATTTCAGAATGCAAGTAAATGATGATGTTGGGTATTTAAAAGGAGTCAAATCAAATGAAATAGATAATAATTTATATCATCCTATATTTAAAGAAGAATGTAGTGGGACATTATTATAGTATGAGAACAAAATACTATTTATAAAATATTTTATTTAAAACTTATTTAATTGTATCTATCAAAGTAACTAAAATTGGGTCAAATATTAAATCGGTGTAATTAAGAGTTTAAGGTTAAATTTTTTGACTAGAGTTAACCCGAGGTCTAACCAAAAATAACATGATTTAAAATTTCAATATAATATAAAAAAAATTTAAATTTTTATTACCAAACAAATTTTTTTTTTAGATTTTATGTTATTATTTACTACAAGAGTGAATATTGAAATATACATTAATGTTTAAAATAGAGATAAGTATATTTTTCAGCTTAAAATTGTAATACGCATTGTTGTACTCATTATCACCTCGGTCCTTGGGAGTTTCTTTATAGAGTCGTCATTGAAGGACCTTTTGGGGACAAAATTATTCTGCGTTGGCCAAACGCCCAAATAGATGCGATCCAATTCAACTTGAATCCACTCCTCATGGCTCAAGTTATAAAAATCATTTCACACGGAAAGCAATGTTCATTTTCTAGTCTTCACTGGCATTGGATTACGAATATTTAACATTCTCCCTTGCGCCTCCCTATAAGAAATTAGCACCATTGATTCAGGATTCTGCATTCATCGATCATATCTAATTCTAGTTCCATTATGGAACAGAGGCGTCCTATGTGGGATTTAACTTCTAATTCTTGTGTTGTCCACAATTTGATGTTTTCACTTTAATTCTCCAGATCGTAGCCTTTTCTGGTCATCCAATTGAGAGCATTCATACTCAAATATGAGGATTTTTATGCTCTATATGATCGAGCATCATTAAGCCTTTTATTCCCATGAAACTTCCACAAATGGATCATCATATATCCAAATTCTTATATGTAATTGAAGGAGAACGAAGGTGATCACTTCTAATATCTTATATAAAGTCCCTAATCACTTATAATAACATACTACACCATGAAACCACATGTGTTGGTTTATGACATTTTAATATTAATTTAATCAAATTATTTGTAACTATCATTTGATGATTAGTTTTTACTTCATTAGTCCATAAATATAATTGTGTATCTTTCAATTGTTTTAATTAAAAACTTGATTATTATATCAATTTTGATGATAATTATTATGCTTTTAAAAAACCTATCTTTAATGAAATAGAGAATTAATTAATCCATCATAATCATTGTATGTGTCACTTTTGCACATAAAAAACAGTCTCAAATAATTTGTACATTTAAAATACGAAAGAAACTTTTATTATTATTTTTCTCACTAATTTACCATTGTTTTATATACCTGTATTCACATTTTCATTCCTCTCACTACTATTATAGTAAGAATATTGTACTAAATATTATCAATTTTATAATGGAAATCAACAAAACTAACCATTATTAGAAGAAGTGTGTCAATCTCATTAATGCAGATACAAATTAGAAAAGTGGAACAATTTCAGAAAACAAGTAAGAGATGATGTTAGGAATTTAAAAGGAGTCTAGTTAAATGAAATAGATAATAATGAAAATAAACCTATATTTAAAGAGGAATGTAGTGGGACAAAATTAGAGTATGAGAAAAAACATTATTTGTAAAATTTTGGATTTAAAACTTATTTTATTGTATCGAAGAGAGTAACCAAAACTGGGTCGAACATTAAATCAGTGTAATTAAGAGTTAAAGGTTTAAAGCTTTACTAGAGTTAACCTTAGGTTTAACCAAAAATTACACGATTTAAAATTTTAATATAATATAAAATATTTTTAATTTTAATTACCAAATAGATAATTTTTTAGATTTTATGTTAATATTTACTACAAGAATGAATATTGAAGTATACATTAATCTTTAAAATAGAGATAAGTATTTTTTCGCCTTCAAATTGTAATACACTTTGTTAAACTCATTATCACCTCGGTCCTTGGGAGTTTGTTTATAGAGTCGTCGTCGAAGGTCCTTTTAAGAATAATATTATTTTGGGCTGGCCAAGGGCCCAAATAGATGGGTCCCACCTCAACTTGAATCCACTCCTCATGGCTCAAGGTACAAGAATAATTTCACACAGAAAGCAAGGTACATTCTCTAGTTCACTTTTCACTACACTCATCTTAAATCTTGTACTGACTTAGGCGTTGGATTATGAATATTTAAGGTTTACCCTTGCGCCTCCCTATTAGAGATTATCACCACCGTTTCAGGATTCTACATTCATCGATCATATCCAATTCTAGTTCAATAATGTAACAGAGGTGTCTAATGTTGGAACTGACTTTTAATTCTCGCGTTTTCCACGCTTTCACATTTTCCCTTTCATTCTCGAGACGGTAACCTTTTCAGGTCACCAAATCCAGAGCATTCGTACTAGAATATGAGGATTTTTTTGTGATCGATACGACCGAGCATCATTAAACCTTTAATTCCCGTGAAATGTCCACAAATGGATCATCATAGATCCAAATTATTATTTGTAATTAAAGGACAACGGAGGTGATTACTTCTAATATCATATCAAAGTTCCCTTATCAGCCTCCTAATCGCATTTGACTTTAATTAATCGAATTCAGCTTCCAATCCTTAAGTCATTCAATTGTTCATTCACAAATTTGTTCTTAATATGCAACATCTCATTTCGTTTGATAAAATATAGATATTGGATAATAAATGACATCGATGTATCCTTTCAATCTAGGTTTTAATGTTTCTCATTTATACACTTTGTTTGCTGTATAAAAGCATACTTAATTTAACATATTAATATTGTTACCGAAATTTAATTTAGTTCAAAAATAAACCTTTTAGCTTCGCCCAGGCTCGAATTGCTGACCTTCAGTGTGTTAGACTGCCGTGATAACCAAATACACCACGAAACCACAAGTGTTGGTTTATAAAATTTTAATGTTCACTCAATCAAAACATTTTTAATTGTGATTTGATGATTAGTTTTTACTTCATTAGTCCATAAATATAAATGTGTATCTTTCAGTTGTTTGAATTAGGAAACTTGATTATTATATCAATTTTGACGATAATTATTATGACTTTAAAAAACATGTCTTTAATGAATAAGAGAATTAGTTAATCCAACATAATCATTTTATGTGTCACTTTTGCACATAAAAAAATAGTCTCAAATTATTTATACATTTAAAATACGAAAGAAACTTTTATTATTATTTTCTCACAAATTTACCGTTGTTTTATATACCTCTATTCACATTTTCATTCCGCTCACTACTCATATAGTAAGAATTTTTTTACTAAATATTATTAATTTTATAATGGAAATCAACAAAATTAATCATTATTACAAGAAGTGTTTCAATCTCATTAATGCATATACAAATTAGAATGATGGAACAATTCCAGAATGCAAGTAAATGATGATGTTGGGAATTTAAAAGGAGTCAAATTAAATGAAATAGATAATAATTTAAATCATCGTATATTTAAAGAAAAATGTAGTGGGACATTATTATAGTATGAGAACAAAATACTATTAATAAAATTTTGGATTTAAAGCTTATTTAATTGTATCTATCAAAATAACTAAAATTGGGTCAAATATTAAATTGGTGTAATTAAGAGTTTAAGGTTAAATTTTTTGACTAGAGTTAACCCGAGGTCTAACTAAAAATAACATGATTTAAAATTTCAATATAATTAAAAATAATTTTTAATTTTTATTACCAAAAAAATATATTTTTTACATTTTATGTTAATATCTACTATAAACAAATGTATACATTAAGGTTTAAAATAGAGATAAGTATATTTTTCACCTTTAACTTGTAATACGCTTTGTTATACTCATTATCACATTGGTCCTTGGGAGTTTCTTTATAGAGTCCTCGTCGAAGGTCCTTTTAGGGATACAATTTTTGTAGGCTGGCCAATGGCCCAAATAGATGAAACCCAATTCAAGTTGAATCCACTCCTCATGGCTCAAGGTATACAAATCATTTCACACAAAAATCAAGGTACATTCTCTAGACTTCACTTTGCACTACGCTCATCTTGAATCTTCAACTTACTTAGGCGTTGAATAAAGAATATTGAAGGTTCACCCTTGCGCCTCCCTATTAGAGATTAACTTAATTGATTTAGGATTCTACATTCATCGATCATATCCAATTCTATTTCCATAATGGAACAATGGCGTCTTTTATGGGATTTAACTTCTAAATCTCGCGTTTTCCACAATTTGACATTTTCACTTTAATTCTCCAGATCGTAGCCTTTTCTGGTCATCGAATTGAGAGAATTCATACTCTAATATGAGGATTTTTTATGTTCGATACGATCATACATCATTTAACCTTCAATTCCCGTGAGACTTCCACAAATTGATCATCATATATCCAAATTCTTATGTGTAATTGAAGGAGAATGGAGGTGATCACTTCTAATATCTTATCAAAGGTCCCTAGTCACTTATAATAACAAACTACACCACGAAACCACATGTGTTGGTTTATAACATTTTAATATTCATTCAATCAAATTATTTTTAATCGGGATTTGATGATTAGTTTTTACTTCATTAGTCCATAAATATAACTATGTATATTTTAATTGTTTGAATTAAGAAACTTGATTATTATATCAATTTTGATGATAATTATTATGATTTAAAAACCTTGTCTTTAATGAGATAGATAATTAATTAATCCATCATAATCGTTGTACGTGTCACTTTTGCAAATAAAAAAACAGTCTCAAATTTTTTGTACATTTAAAATACGAAACAAACTTTTATTATTATACTTCTCACAAATTTACCGTTGTTTTATATGCATGTATTCACATTTTCATTCCTCTCACTACAATTATAGTAAGAACATTTTTCTAAATATTATTCATTTTATAATGGAAATCAATAAAACTAACCTTTATAACAAGATGTGTGTCAATCTCATTAATGCATATACAAATTAGAAAGATGGAACAATTTCAGAAAACATGTAAATGATGATGTCGGGATTTTAAAAGGATTCAAGTTAAATTAAATAGACAATAATGAAAATAATCCTATATTTAAAGTAGAATGTAGTGGGACATTGTTATAGTATGAGAACAAAATACTATTTGTAAAGTTTTGGATTTAAAGCTTATTTAATTGTACCTATCAGAGTAACTAAAATTGGGTCGAATATTAAATCGGTGTAATTAAGAGTTTAAGTTTTAAAGTTTTGAATAGAGTTAACCCGAGGTCTAACCAAAAATAAATTGATTTAAAATTTCAATATAATATAAAATATTTTTAAGTTTTTATTACCAAACAAATATAATTTTTAGATTTTATGTTAATATTTACTACAAGAGTGAATATTTAAGTATACATTAATGTTTAAAATAGAGATAAGTATATTTTTCACATTCAAATTGTAATACACTTTGTTATACTCATTATCACGTTGGTCCTTGGGAGTTTCTTTATAAAATCATCGTCGAAAGTCCTTTTAAGGATAAAATTGTTCTGGGTTGGCCAAAGGCCCAAATAGATGAGACTGAATTTAACTTGAATCCACTCCTCATGTCTTAAGGTATAAAAATGATTTCACACGGATAGCAAGGTACATTCTCTCGTCTTCACTTTTCACTACACTCATCTTGAATCTTGAATTGACGTAGGCGTTGAATTAAGAATATTGAAGGTTCACCCTTGCGCCTCCCTTTTAGTGGTTAGCACCATTGATTGAGGATTCTGCATTCATCGATCATATCCAATTCTAGTTCCATAATGGAACAACTGCGTCTTATATGGGATTTGACTTCTAATTCTCGTGTTTTCCATAATTTGACATTTTCACTTTAATTCTTCAGATTGTAGCCTTTTCAGGTCATCGAATTGAGAGCATTATTACTCGAATATAAAGATTTTTTGTGTTCGATACAATCGAGCATCGTTTACCCTTCAATTCCCGTGAAACATCCACAAATGGATCATCATATATCCAAATTCTTATATGTAATTTAATGAGAATGGAGGTGATCACTTCTAATATCTTATCAAAGGTCCCTAGTAACTTATAATCACCAACTACACCATGAAACCACATGTGTTGGTTTATAATATTTTAATATTCATTAAACCAAGTTATTTGTAATTGCAATTTGATGATTAGTTTTTACTTCATTAGTCCATAAATACAATTGTGTATCTTTTAATTGTATGAGTTAAGAAACTTTATTATTATATCAATTTTGATGATAATTATTATTCTTTTAAAAACCTTGTCTTTAATGAGATAGATAATTAATTAATCCATCATAATCATTGTATGTGTCACTTTTGCAAATAATAAAATAATCTCAAATTATTTGTACATTTAAAATACGAAAGAAACTTTTATTATTATACTTTTCACAAATTTACCGTTGTTTTATATACCCGTATTCACATTTTCATTGCTCTTACTAGTATTATAGTAAAAATATTTTACTAAATATTATTAATTTTATAATGGAAATCAATAAAACTAACCATTATTAGAAGATTTGTGTCAATCTCATTAATGCAGATACAAATTAGAAAGATTGAACAATTTTAGAAAACAAGTAAATGATGATGTTAGGAATTTAAAAGGAGTCAAGTTAAATGAAATAGATAATAATGAAAATAATCCTATATTTAAAGTAGAATGTAGTTGGACATTATTATAGTATGAGAACAAAATACTATTTTTAAAATTTTGGATTTAAAGCTTATTTAATTGTGTCTTTTAGAGTAACTAAAATTGGGTCAAATATTGAATCAATCTAATTAAGAGTTTAAGGTTTAAAGTTTTGACTAGAGTTAACCCGAGGTTTAACCAAAAATAAATTGATTTAAAATTTCAATATAATATAAAATATTTTTAAGTTTTTATTACCAAAAAAATATAGTTTTTAAATTTTGTGTTAATATTTACTACAAGAGTGAATATTGAAGTATACATTAATGTTTAAAATAAAGATAAGTATATTTTACACATTCAAATTGTAATACACTTTGTTATACTCATTATCACCTTGGTCATTGGGAGTTTCTTTATAGAATCATCGTCAAAGGTCCTTTTAGGGATAAAATTGTTTTGGGCTGGCCAAAGGCCCAAATAGATGAGATTCAATTTAACTTGAATCCACTCCTCATGGCTTAAGGTATAAAAATGATTTCACACGGATAACAAGGTACATTGTCTCGTCTTCACTTTTCACTAAACTCATCTTGAATTTTGAATTGACTTAGGCGTTGAATTAAGAATATTGACGGTTCACCCTTGCGCCTCCGTTTTAGTGGTTAGCACCATTGATTGAGGATTCTGCATTCATCGATCATATCCAATTCTAGTTCCATAATAGAACAACTGCTTCTTATATGGGATTTGACTTCTAATTCTCGTGTTTTCCATAATTTGACGTTTTCACTTTAATTCTCCAGATTGTAGCCTTTTTAGGTCATCGAATTGAGAGCATTCATACTCAAATATGAAGATTTTTTGTGTTCAATACGATCGAGCATCGTTTACCCTTCAATTCCCGTGAAACATCCATAAATGGATCATCATATATCCAAATTCTTATATGTAATTTGATGATTAGTTTTTACTTCATTAGTCAATAAATATAACTGTGTATCTTTTAATTGTTTGATTTAAGAAATTTGATTATTATGTCAATTTAGATGATAATTATTATTCTTTTAAAAAGCTTGTATTTAATGAGATAGAGAATTAATTAATCCATCATAATCATTGTAGGTGTCACTTTTGCAAATAAAAAAACAATCTCAAATTATTTGTACATTTAAAACACGAAAGAAACTTTTATTATTATACTTCTCACAAATTTATCGTTGATATATATACTTGTATTCACATTTTCATTCCTCTCACTACTATTATAGTAAGAATATTTTACTAAATATTATTAATTTTATAATGGAAATCAACAAAACTAACCATTATTACAAGAAGTGTGTCAATCTCATTAATGCAGATACAAATTAGAAAGATGGAACAATTTCAGAAAACAAGTAAATGATAATGTTGGGAATTTAAAAGGAGTCGAGTTAAATGAAATAGATAATAATGATAATAATCCTATATTTAAAGTAGAATGTAGTGGGACATTATTATAGTATGAGAACAAAATACTATTTTTATAATTATGGATGTTAAGCTTATTTAATTGTGTCTATCAGAATATCTAAAATTGGCTCAAATATTAAATCAGTGTGATTAAGAGTTTAAGGTTTAAAGTTTTGACTAGAGTTAACCCTAAGTCACCAAAATTAACACGATTTTAAATTTCAATATAATATAAAATATTTTTAAATTTTTATTACCAAACAAATATATTTTTTAGATTTTATGTTAATATTTACTACAAGAGTGAATAGTGAACTATACATTAATGTTTAAAATAGAGATAAGTATATTTTTCAACTTCAAATTGTAAGACGCTTTGTTATACTCATTATCACCTTGGTCCTTGGGAGTTTCTCTATAGACTCGTCGCCGAAGGTCTTTTTAGGGATAACATTATCTGGGCTGGCCAAAGGCCCAAATAGATGAGACCTAATTCAACTTAAATCCACTCCTAATGGCTCAAGGTATAAAAATCATTTCACACGGAAAGCAAAGTACATTATCTAGTCTTCACTTTTCACTATACTCATCTTGAATTTTGAACTGACTTAGGCATTGGATTACGAATATTTAAGGTTCATCCTTGCGCCTCCCTATTAGAGATTAGCACCATTAATTCGGGATTATGCATTCATCGGTCATATCCAATTCTAGTTCCATAATGGAATAAAGGCGTCTTATGTTGGAACTGACTTCTAATTCTCGCGTTTTCCACAATTTGACATTTTCACTTTAATTCTCCAGATTGTAGCCTTTTTCATGTCACTGAATCGAGGGCGTTCATACTCGAATATGAGGATTTTTTATGTTTAATATGATCGATTATCGTTTAACCTTAAATTCCCGTGAAACTTCCATAAATGGATCATTATAGATCCAAATTCTAATATGTAATTGGAGGACAACGAAGTTGATTACTTCTAATATCTTATCAAAGGTCCCTAATCAACCTCCTAATCACATTTCACTTTAATTAGTCGAATTTCGCTCCCAATCCTTAAGTCATTCACTTGTTCATTCACAAATTTGTTCTTATCATGCCATATCTCATTTTGCTTCTTAAAATATTGATATTGGATCATATACGACATCGGTGTATCCTATCAATCATGGTATTAATGTTTCTCATGTATTCTCTTTGGTTGCTCATTTATAAGTTTTAATTAATTTTTGAATACACATGTCATAAATTGTCACATTGGCATCATTTATTTTATACATAAATAGAATATATGTTGTTTTTTAATGAGGTTTAAGGATATAGATACCAGTATAAAAGCATACTTTCTTTCACATATTTATATTGTTACCGAAAGTTAATTTAGTTTAAAAATAAAACTTTTGGCTTCGCCTAGGCTCGAATTAGGGAACTTCAGTGTGTTAGACTGGCATGATAACCAACTACAACATAAAAGCACATATATTTGTTTATAACATTTTAATAATCATTCAATTAAAATATTTGTAATTGTGATTTGATGATTAGTTTTTACTTCATTAGTCCATAATCATAAATGTGTATCTTTTAATTATTTGAATTAAGAAACTAGATTATTATATAAATTTTGATGATTATTATTATGGTTTTAAAAAACTTGTATTTAATGAGATAGAGAATTAATTAATCTATCATAATCATTGTATGTTTCACATTTGCACACAAAAAAAACAGTCTCAAATTATTTGTACATTTAAAATACGAAAGAAACTATTATTACTATTTTCCTCACAAATTTACTATTGTTTTATATACCTCTATTCACATTTTCATTCATGACACTACTATAATAGTGAGAATTTTGTAATAAATATTATTAATTTTATAATGGAAATCAATAAAACTAACCATTAATATAAGAGTGTGTCAATCTCATTAATGTACATACAAGTTAGAAAGATGGAGAAATTTCATAAAACAAGTAAGTGATGATGTTGAGAATTTAAAAGGAGTAAAGTTAAATAAAATAGATAATAATTAAAATAATCTTATATTTAAACACAAATGTAGTGGGACATAATTACATTATGAGAACAAAATATTATTCGTAAAACTTTGGATTTAAAGTTTATTTAATTGTATCTATCACAATAACTAAACCTGGGTCGAATATTAAATCAGTGTAATTAAGAGTTTAAGGTTAAAGTTTTCACTAGAGTTAACCTGAGGTCTAACCTAAAATAACACGATTTAAAATTTAAATATAATATAAAATATTTTTAAATTTTTATTACCAAACAAATATGTTTTTTAGATTTTATGTTAATATTTACTCTAAGAGTGAATATTGAAGTATACATTAATCTTTAAAATAGAGATAAGTATATTTTTCCCCTTCAAATTGTAATACACTTTGTTAAACTCTTTAAAACCATGTCCTTGGGAGATTATTTATAGATTCATCGTCCAAGGTCCTTTTAGGGATAAAATTATTCTGGGCTGACCAAAGGCCCAAATAGATGAGACACAATTCAACTTGAATCCACTCCTCATGGTTCAAGGTATAAAAATCATTTCACACGAAAAACAAGGTACATTCTCTAGTCTTTACTTTTCACTACACTCATATTGAATCTTGAACTGACTTAGGCGTTGAATTAAGAATATTGAAGGTTCACCCTTGCGCCTCCTTATTAGAGATTAGCACCATTGATTCAGTATTCTACATTCATCGATCATATCAAATTCTAGTTCCATAATGGAATAGAGGCGTCTTATGTGTGAACAAACTTCCAATTCTCGCGTTTTCCATGCATTGACGTTTTTACTTTAATTCTCCAAGGCGTAGACTTTTTAGGTCATCGACTTAAGAGCATTCATACTTGAATATGAGGATTTTTTGTGTTTGATACGACTGTGCACCGTTTAACCTTCAATTCCCATGAAAATTTTACAAATAGATCATCATAGATCCTAATTGTTATAAGTAATTGAAGGAGAACAGAGGTTGTAACACCTTACACATACATTGCCTAGGATATATGCATATGACAGTAAAATGCTACATAAACATCCATACATAAGTAGTACTCTATACATGAGCGATTTACATCCTAGCATTCAGGCCTACTCAGATTCAAGCTTACACATATAGAGCACACATGATTGGCCTAAACTGGATGGTATTTCCAGGTTTTCCCTGTTAGTACTCTATTTCAAGCTCATACCAGCACAATCAAATCACACAAGCAAATACATCTGAATCGTCCACCCCGGAACGAACAGGAAAAACTCAATGTTAACGTAACATTGCATATCAAATAATAATAATACGTTTTAACATATAACGTAAATTCAACATATTCATACATATATACTTATGTCATAAGGGATAATCGATCGCTAGGTAAGAGGCATCTGAATACTTACCATAATACATAACTACACTCAAGGGGGTTAAAAATAATTCTGTTCTGTCCAGCAAGGCGCGCTAAGAGGAGCCTCCCGCGCTAAGCGCGCTCTACGTAATATTCAGTTTTTCAAGCTTCAGTAAGGCACGCTAAGTTGGACTATTGTGCTAAGTGTGGTATGTAATTTCTTAAAATCCAACTCCCAGTAGGGCGCGTTAAGCGCGGTCTTGGAGAAACAGAAAAATCAGAACTTCATCACTTTTATCATGGGGCCTCCAAACCCCATTTCTACCCTTCTTTGCAAGTGCCCACAATATAAAAACACTAATTTCACATTATGAACATGTCATTCATCCATAAATCAACATGCATTATCGAATTTCACTTTCAAACCCTTAATCCCAAATTCATGTTAACCCTAAAAACCCCAAGCTTCTATCTATTAGGACTCACCTTTGATTGATGAAGAAGAAGAAGCTGCGAAAATCAGAACAAGAATGGTGATGGTGGCTTATTTGGAGTGCATGCAAGAAAATACCTCTTCCATCTCTTCCTCCCTTTCACTCTTCTTTCTTTGTTCTACTTCTAAATTATGTTTTGTTCAACCAAATTAAGGTTCACCAAAGAAGCCCCTTATGTTTTCCTTCAATTGGCAAAAGACCCATATATCCCCCAACTTGATTAGTTTATAGTCTTTATTCCACTTATATTACTAATACCAAGTGATTAGTGTTATTACTCCCAATAATTTTCACAAAAAAAATCTTTAGTAGTATAAATACACTAGAAAATAATTACATTGGGTATTACATCCTCCCCCCCTTAAATTATAATTCATCCATGAATTCAAAAACTTACTAGAATAGATGAGGATACAGTTCTCGTATATCTGATTCGAGCTCCCAAGTAGCTTCCTCCGAGAGAGACTCTTCCCATAACACCTTCACAAGAGATATCTCCTTGTTCCTCAAGGACTTACTAGCATGTTCTGGAATACGTATGGGTTGGGGCTGATATGAAAGATTTGGTTTTATTTCAATGACATCAGGAAGAATAGGATGAAATGAATCTGGCACGAACTTCTGAAGATGGAATACGTGAAATACATCATGCATCCCGGATAGTGAAGGAGGCAACTCTAACTAGTATGAAACCTCACCTACTCATCCTATGATCTGATACGGTCCCACAAATCTTGGACTAAGCTTCTGAGTCTTAAACGGTCCTTTCAACTTAAATCTTGGGGTAACTTTCAAATACACATGATCACCTTCTCCAAATTCTAACGATCTTCTTCTTTTATCTTTATAACTCTTTTAGAGATCTTGTTCCTTCTTCATCTTATCTTGGATCGTTCTAATTTTCTCCGTTGTCTCTTGAATTATATTTGGTCCAAGAATTCCTTTTTCACCAACTTCCGACCAACACAAAGGCGATCAAAACTTCCTTCCATACAAGGCTTCATATGGTGCCATTTTGATACTCGAGTGATAACTATTGTTGTATGCAAATTCAATCAAAGGTAAGTGATCCTTCCAATTCCCACCACTTTCTAGAATACATGCTCTTAACATGTCTTTAATTATCTGAATAGTTCTTTCCATTTTTCCATCAGTCTGCGGGTGATTTGAGGTACTCAAACTCAAACTCTTTCCCATATCACGGTGGAACGCCTTCCAAATTTGTGAAGTAAACTTTGGATCCCTATCTGAAACAATACTGGACGGTACACCATGCAATCTTACAATTTCATCTATAAAGAGTCTTGCCAAGTGAGGAACCTTGTGAGTCATCTTAACCGGCACGCGGACTTCGTCAATTGATCCATAATCACCCATTTGGAATCATGTCCACCTAAGGTACGTGGTAAACCTACAATGAAATCCATGGATATGCTATCCCATTTCCATGTTGGAATATCCAATGGTTGTAACATACCACCGGGCCTTTGGTGTTCTATCTTCACTTGTTGACAATTAACACACCGTGCCACATAATTTGCAACGTCTACTTTCATGCCGGGCAACCAAAAATGTTTCTTCAGGTCTTGGTACATTTTGGTCGATCCAGGATGAATGGTGAACTTACTCTTGTGAGCTTCATCCAAAATCATTCTCTTTAACACCACATCATTGGGTACACACACCCTTTGTTTAAACATAATGACTCCATCAGATAAAGAAATTTGGAAGACTTTCCTTACATTGTAATTCCTTAGCATTTCACTGCACATGGCAGATTCTTTCTTGCAATTCATTCTCAACATTCAAATTACTGATCAAAACACCTGTTGGTACCCATTCGAATTGTAAATCAAGGTTCCTAAATTTCTCCAAAAGATCAAATTCTAACACCATCAATTATGTGACTCAAATATCTTTTCTACTCAGTGCATCTGCTACTTTGTTAGTCTTTCTGGGATGATACTTCAAATCAAAGTCATAATCCTTAAGATATTCCATCCATCTTCTCTGGCGTATATTAAGCTCTTTTTGATCAAAGAGGTACTTCAAGCTTATATGATCACTAAACATCTCAAAGTGGACTCCATACAAGTATTGTCGCCACACCTTAAGTGCAAAGACAATTGCAGCAAGTTCAAGATCATGAGTAGGGTAGTTCTATTCATGCGGTCTCAACTGTCTAGATGCATAAGCTACAAATTGACCATCTTGCATCAATACACCACCTAACCCCTTCTTAGATGCGTCATAGAAAACTTCATAAGGCCTTTTTGGATCTGGAATCAATAATACTGGAGCCATAGTCAATTTCTCGTCAACTGTAACGCCAATTTGTAAAACCCCATAATGAACCTCCGATAGTAACCCGCCAACCCGAGGAAACGTCGGACCTCGGTTTCATTCTTGGGACATTCCCAATTTATCATAGCTTCCACTTTGGATGGATCTACCACTACGCTACCACCAGAAATAACATGACCGAGGAACTTGACTTCTGACATCCAGAACTGACACTTGATAAACTTCACATGTAACTTCTTATCCCTCAGTACGGACAAAACAATTCTTAGATGCTGCATAAGCTCCTCCACAGTTCGAGAATAAATCAGAATGTCATCTATAAAGATTACCACGAACTGGTCCAAGTATGATTGAAACTCACGGTTCATGTAATCCATAAAGACGTCAGGAGAATTGGTCACTCCAAACGGAATAACTAAGAATTCATAATGACCATATCGCGTCCTAAACACGGTATTAGATACATCTGAACTCCTGACTCGAATCTGATGATATCCCAACCTGAGATCAATCTTCGAGAAAACACAAGCTCCTTTTTTTCAACTAATCCAGGAGGTCATCAATATGTGGTAGAGGATACTTGTTCTTTATGGTTACCTTATTCAACTGGCGATAATCAATTCACAAATCCATACCACCATCCTTCTTCTTATCCAACAAAGTAGGAGAACCCCATGGAGAAACACTAGGTCGAACAAAGTTTTTCACCAATAACTCTTCTAACAAGATTTTCAATTCCCTTAACTCGGCCAGAGAAATTCTTTATGGAGCAATAAAAACCTGAGCGGTTCCAGGAATAAGGTCAATAGAGAACTCAACTTATCTTCCCGGTGGAAGAGACGCGACATACTCCGAGAATACTTTAGGAAATTCACACACAACAAGAATCTCCGACAAACCCTTCTTATTTTGGGATATGTAGTGAGGACCAAAAGAAACGACTTCTCTTGAGCATAAAGACAATTGACCAAGTTGATTGTACCTTCGATCATATTTCCAATAGCTTTGACATGAGCGGTCCATTCGACAGATATGAAAATAGCCTTCTCTTTACAACTAATGTACACTAAGTTAGCTGACAACCAGTCCATGCCCAATATCACATTGATCTTATTAAGTGTTAAGCAGATGAGATCAATTAAGAAATTACGATCATTGAAAGTAACAGAATAATCTTTACAAACTTTTTGAACTTCCACTACGTCATTTGTAGAAGACGAGATGAACATAGGGTTAGGAAGAGTAGTGGCTTCGAATCCGAGCCGTCGTACACATGAATTAGAAATAAAGGAATGTGTTGCTCCATAATCCACTAAAGCAAACAAGGGTTGATTATTTACATAACACATACCGTCAACCAGATTGGTATTCCATTAGCCTTTCTCGCATCCAAGGTGTACACACGACCTGTAGTCTTCTCTTGAGCATTTTAATTTAGAGATTCTCTACTCCAATGACCCATCATCCCACATCGGTGACACCTCCCTGAATCCTTCCAGCAATTCCCGTTATGCCTCTTGTTGCACCTGTCACACTGAGGAGGATGAGTTAAACGATTACCATAGTCTTGCTTCCTAACTGGAGGAGAATTGTGAGGTTTTAAGTATTGCCCCGACTTCCCCTGATCCTTATTCATAGGCCTACTTTGTTCTCTTTCTTCCTTGACTATTCTCAAACTATTTTCAGCAACATAGAATTGTCACAAACGTTTAACATAAGTGGAAAATTCCCGCTGAGACACACTATGGGCCACATCAGCATTCAGTCCAAACAAAAATTGGTCAATCTTCCACAATTCATCAGGTGCATAGACGACTTGTATGGAGTAAGCAGCCATATCTTTAAATTTCTCAGAATAATCAGACACCGACATATTTCCCTGCTTGAAAAGTTGAAACTCGCAGTCCTAGTCCTGGGCCTTCCGGGACCTCTGCGTCCATCAGCCATCTTCCTATTTGTCCTACATATAGAATTAAGTTAATCAGGCTCAATGCCATAAGTAGAACATAAGGAATCATGCTGACTATTACACATATGAGCTAGAATTGAGTTTACTTATGATGTTTCATGGCAAAGCCGAGAATCTACCTTCTCTGATACCAACTGTAACACCCACACATACATTGCCTAGGATATATGCATATGGCATTAAAATGGTACATAAACATCCATACATAAGCAACAGAAATAGAGGAATGTAATAGTACAAATTACAACTTGCCAAAATTGTCATGGCCAAAATAATATAATTCAAAAAGTACTAAAACATATCTAGAAAACAGAGAATAAAGATTCCAAAGGAAATGAGACATCACCATGAAGCGCCACCAACGAGCTAAGTCATCTTACCCTTACCTCGATCCTGCCTCGAAGAACCTGAAAAATAGATAATTGGAATGGGGTGAGATTACTAAATCTCAGTGAGTCCCTCTATCTTAAGGGTTTACTCAGTTCTATAGGGTGCATGCATCAAACAGATTCACCATGAATTCGGGTTTTCCCTCTCGGGTGGTACAAGCAAACAACAATGGCACACCACCATTGGAAGTCCCATAACTTCCTAATGAGGAAATAAAAAACATATAATAAAATACAAACAAGTATGCAGTCTTGTTACAACGTACGAGGAATCAAGGAGTAAGTTACTTGCCCCTACTCAGGTTACGCTTTCACATCCTCGGTGAGTAACACCCGTGCATCGCATTGAAAGACTTTCCCCGGTCATAGCACGATGATCTAGATCATTCCTAAGTGGAATTCCATTCGTGATAAATCCAAGAGTGACATCGTTGATAAGACATCACAACTCATTCATCATCCAAACGCATATGATTAACTGGCCGTACAAAAAATCCATTTCGATAACACGAGCCTACCGAACAAACAACCTAATGACCTTGCCTATATGGCACCATTAGAGGTGAGTTTAGCCGCGTTATGATATTTCCTTTGTGGCTCCCACCATACCAAGCACGTGATGTTATTAACTGCTGGTGGAACGCTGCACAAGGACCCACACAAGCGCATCACAATGGCAGCTAAGGTGATATGACATACCAAGCACACAGGATTAGCCTAAACTAGACACCATGGCCAGGTTTGCCCTGTCAGTACTCTATACGACTAAGTCATGAGCGACTTACGTCCTAGCATCCGGGCCTACTCCGATTCAAGCATACACATACAGAGCACATAGGATTGGCCTAAACTGGATGCTATGTCCATGTTTGTCCTGTCAATACTCTGTTTCAAGCTCATACGAGCATAACCAAATCACACAGGCAAATACATCTGAATCATCCACCCCAGAAAAAACTCAATGTTCACATAACATCACATATCAAATAATATTACGTTTTAACATATAATGTAAATTCAACATATTCATACATATATACTCATGTCATAAGGGATAATCGATCTCTATGTAAGAGGAGTCTGAATACCTCCCAAAACACAAAACTGCACTCAAGAGGGTTAAAAATAATTCCGTTATGTCCAGGAGGGCGCGCTAAGTGCAGCCTCCCGCGTTAAGCGCGCTCAACGTAATATTCACTTTTTCAAGCTTTAGTAAGGCACGCTAAGCGGTACCGTCGCGCTAAGTGCGATCTTTAATTTCTAAAAATCCAACCCCCAGTGGGCGCACTAAGCGCGGCCCCGTGCGCTAAGCACGGTCTGCGTGAAACAGAAAAATCAGAACTTCATCAGTTCTGTCATAGGGCCTCCAAACCCAATTTATAACCTACTTTGCAAGTTCCCACAGTATACAAACACTAATTTCACATTAGGAACATGTCATTTATCCATAAGTCAACATGCATTATCAAATTTCACTTTCAAATCCTTAATTAGTGTAAATATATTAGGAAATAATTACATTGGGTATTACAAAGGTGATCACTTCTAATATCTTATCAAAGGTCCCTAATGACTTTTAGTAACAAACTACACCACAAAACCACATGTGTTGGTTTATAACAATTTAATATTCATTCAATCAAAATATTTGTAATTTCAATTTGATGATTAGTTTTTACTTCATTAGTCCATAAATATCATTGTGTCTCTTTTAATTGTTTGAATTAAGAAGCTTGATTATTATATCAATTTTGATGATAATTATCATGGTTTTAAAAAAAATTGTCTTTAATGAAATACAGAATTAATGGATCCTTCATAATCTTTGTATGTGTCCCTTTTGAACATAAAAAAACAGTCTAAAATTATTTGTACATTTAAAATACAAATGAAATTTTTATTATTATTTTTGTCACAAATTTACGGTTGTTTTATACACCTCTATTTACATTTTCATTCCTCCCACTACTATTATAGTAAGATTTTTTTACTAAATATTATTAATTTTATAATGGAAATAAAAAAAAACTAACCATTATTATAAGAAATGTGTCAATCTCATTAATGCAGATATAAATTAGAAAGATGGAACAATTGCAGAAAAAAAAGTAAATGATTATGTTAGGAAATTAAAAGGAGTCAAGTTAAATGAAATAGATAATAACGAAAATAATCATATATTTAAAGACGAATGTAGTGGGACAAAATTATATCATGAGAAACAAATATTATTTATAAAAATTTGGATTTAAAGTTTATTTAATTGTATCTATCATTGTAATTAAACGCGGGTCAAATATTGAATTAGTGTAATTAAAAGTTTAAGGTTTAAAGTTTTTACTATAGTTAACCTGAGGTCTAACCAAAAATAAAACAATTTAAAATTTTAATATAATTAAAAATATTTTTAAAATTTTATTACTAAACAAATATGTTTTTTAGATTTTATGTTAATATTTAATACAAGAGTGAATATTGAAGTATACATTAATGTTTAAAATAGAGATAAGTATATTTTTCACCTTCAAATTGTAATACGCTTTGTTATACTCATTATCACCCTGTCCTTGGCAGTTTCTTTATAGAGTCGTCGTCGAAGGTCCTTTTAGGGATTAATCTATTATGGGCTGGCCAAAGGCCCAAATAGATGAGACCTAATTCAACTTGAATCCACTTCTCATGGCTCAAGGTATAAAAATAATTTCACATACAAAGCAAGGCACATTCTCTAGTCTTTATTTTCACTACACTCATCTTGAATCTTGAACAAACTTAGGCGATGGATTACGAATATAGAAGGTTCACCCTTGCACCTCCTTATTAGACATTAGTAACAAAAAGGCGTCTTATGTGTGAACTGACTTCTAATTCTCGTGTTTTCCACGATTTGATGTTTTCACTTTAATTCTCCAAGTCTTAGCCTTTTCAGGTCATCCAATTGAGAGCCTTCATACTCGAATATGAGGATTTTTAGTGTTCGATACGGTGGAGCATCGTTTAACCTTCAATTCCCGTGAAACTTCCACAATGGGATCATCATAGATCCAAATTATTATATATAATTGAAGGAGAAAGGAGGTGATCCCCTGTAATATCTTACCATAAGGTCCCTAATCACTTCTAATAACAAACTAAACCACAAAACAACATATGTGTTGGTTTATAACATTTTAATATTCTTTCAATTAAAAATATTTGTAATTGCAATTTCATGATTAGTTTTTACTTCATTAGACCATAAAAATAATTGTGTCCCTTTTAATTGTTTGAATTAAGAAGCTTGATTATTATATCAATTTTGATGATAATTATTATGGTTTTAAAAAACATGTCTTTAATGATATATAGAATTAATTAATCCGTCATAATCTTTGTATGTGTCCCTTTTGCACATAAAAAAACAGTCTAAAAATATTTTTACATTTAAAATACGAAAGAAACTTTTATTTTTATTTTTCTCACAAATTTACCGTAGTTTTACACACCTCTATTCACATTTTCATTCCTCTCACTACTATTATAGAATGAATATATTACTAAATATTATTAATTTTATAATGAAAATCAACACAACTAACCATTATCTTAAGAAGTGTGTCAATCTCATTAATATAGATACAAATTAGAAAGATGGAACAATTTCAAAAAAATAAAAGTAAATGATTATGTTGGGAAATTAAAAGGAGTCAAGTTAAATGAAATAGATAATAATGAAAACAATCCTACATTTAAAGACGAATGTAGTGGAACATAATTACATTATGAGAACCAAATATTATTTGTAAAAAAATGGATTTAAAGTTTCTTTAATTGTATTTATCATAGTAACTAAACATGGGTCGAATATTGAATCGGTATAATTAAGAGTTTAAGGTTTAAATTTTTGACTACATTTAACCCGAGGTCTAACAAAAAATAACACAATTTAAAAATTAAATATAATATAAAATATTTTTAAATTTTTATTACTAAACAAATATGTTTTTTATATTTTATGTTAATATTTACTAGAAGGGTGAATATTTAAGTATACATTAATGTTTAAAATAAAGATATGTATATTTTTCACCTTCAAATTGTAATACGCTTTGTTATACTCATTATCACCTCGTACTCTGGAGTTTTTATATAGAGTCGTCGTCGAAGGTCCTTTTAGGGATTAAACTATTCTGGGTTGACCAAAGGCCCAAATAGATGAGATCCAATCCAACTTGAATCCACTCCTCATGGCTCAAGGTATTAAAATCATTTCACACAGAAAGCAAGGTACATTCTCTAGTCTTCATTTTAACTACACTCATCTTGAATCTTGAACTAACTTAGGAGTTGGATTACGAATATAAAAGGTTCACCCTTGCGCCTCCATATTAGACATTAGCTTCACCATTTCAGCATTCTGCATTCATCGATCATATCAAATTCTAGTGCCAGAGTGGGACAAAGGCGTCTTATGTGTGAACTGACTTCTAATTCTCGCGTTTTCCACGCTTTGAAGTTTTCACTTTAATTCTCCAAGTCTTATCCTTTTCAGGTCATCGAATTGAGAGCATTCATACTCGAATATGAGGATTTTTAGTGTTCGATGCGATCGAGCATCGTTTAACCTTCAATTCTCGTGAAACTTCCACAAATGGATCATCATAGATCCAAATTCTTATATATAATTGATGGAGAACAGAGATGATAACTTCTAATATCTTATCAAAGGTCCCTAATCACGTATAATAACAAACTACACCATGAAACCACATGTTTTGGTTTATAACATTTTAATATCCATTCAATTAAAATATTTGTAATTTCGATTTGATGATTATCTTTTATTTCATTAGTCCATAAATATAATTATGTATATTTTAATTGGTTGAATTAAGAAACTTGATTATTATATCCATTTTGATTATTATTATATCAATTTTGATGATTATTATTATGATTTTAAAAAATTTGTCTTTAATGAAATATAGAATTAATTAATCCATCATAATCATTGTATGTGTCACTTTTTCACATGAAAAAATAGTCTCAAATTATTTGTACATTTAAAATACGCAAGGAACTTGTATTATTATTTTTATGACAAATTTACCGTTTTTTTGTATAATTTTATTCTCACTTTTATTCCTATCGCTACTATTATAGTAAGAATTTTTTTAGTAACTATTATTAATTTTATAATGGAAATCAACAAAACTAACCATTATTATAAGAAATGTATCAATCTCATTAATGTATATACAAATTACAAAGATGGAACAATTTCAGAAAACGAGTAAATGATGATGTTTGGAATTTAAAAGGATTCAAGTAAAATTGATCTTGACGGTTGATCAAAACCTGGAGAGTGGTCGGAGGATGATCTTCAGTCAGGTTGTATGCTGGGGAGAGAAGGGGGGTTGTACCTGCAAGGCACTCCACCGATCAAGTAAGAGCAGGAACAGGGAGGTACAAGCAGAAATATCAGGCAGTGAGTAGTGAATATTGGATACCTGGCCCTCACAGGTGTGAGGGTTTATATAATGCCACTGGTGCATGGCCATTGGTTCCTGATTTCTCGCCTAGATATGTGGATCCAAAAAATGAGATAATTACAAGGACTTGGTCAGACCGGGCGGATGTGCCCGTAACTAGTCGTTGGTTCCATGGAGGGGGCTAGTTACGTGCATCACTCTGGTTGGTTCCTGGTGGCCTGCACAATGTTGGTGTCAGGAAGGAAGAGAGGATACTCGTCGATCATCATGGGCCAGTGGCGGTTCAGAAGGGAAAATGGTTGTTATTGCTCGACAGGGGATACTCATGCAGGAGATCTGGGTTATGGTCGGTTGGCCCGACCCATGGAGATCTCTAAGACTGGGCGCCATCAAGCCTTCGTACCAGTCCATAATAGTAGACCCCCAAGTTGTTGCTTATGGGCACATGAGTGATGACTTTGACATTTTCTCGAATAATGGGGCGAGTATTACGGGCGAGTCTATCGGGGAGATAAGGCGTTTGGCCGTTAGGACTTTTGAATTTGGAGAGGTAGCGTGTTTTGGGAAACATGCCAGCGATGCGGTGCAATGATGACCTAGGGCTAAGGTGTCATTATGACGACCCTAGGGTTCCCCAGGCGCGTGTTTTGTACGCGCGGGCTATCTCAACTATAAATACGAGAGGAACAGTACGTTTAGTATTTTTGTCCTTCTCTTTCATCAGCTTGCATTAGCTCGACAGTCGACCACCGGTGTTTTCTTAGTTCCTTTGCTCGTTGTCATTCAATTTCACCTCTTCTTCTTCTACTGCTAAGTTTCTGATCTGCCACTGTTGTTCTATTTCGTATTTCCGCTTCTTACTTTCTATAGATGCATGCAGTTAGGATTTAGGGTTATGTTAGGGAGGAGATCATTAGAAACTCACAGTGGGCTCTCCATGGGGATTTGGCGTTGCCCCGTACGTGGCTCATTTAGGGCTTAGGATTTTTTTCTGCAATCTGCACCTGTTAAAGTGCCCCAGTGAGGGTTTAGGGCTTTTCCTATAATTTATTCCCGTTAGTGTACCTCAGTGAGGGTTCTGGTCGGGGATACGATCCTCGTTTCCCAATGCCCTTTTGCTTGTTTAGCGATAGAAGGGTGGTTCTAGCATTGATGTCGAGATCATCATTTTCCTCTGCTTTTCAGGTGCCATGGCTGACGATGCTCAGGTCGTTATTTCGAGCGAGTCTATAGAATCCTCTTGGAGTTCTTCTAGCAAGACCAGTAGCTCGTCGAGCATCTTGGACGTTTGTGGGGACATGCCGGACCAGACGGATCAGCAGATGGGGAAGCCCAATGCGGGGGCGTCCCATATGGTTCACGACAACTTATTTCCTCTGCAAGGTGACGAGAACCCTCGGGAATGGGTCACAAAAGACCCTTGGGAGTGGCAGTCGTATTTCTATGAGCACGGGGAGGAAGTTTTGACTGATGTGTATACTCGTGAGGAGGGGGCCCCGGGGGAGTGGTCGTTGTATATCCCGGGGAAGGACAGCAGAATATGCTCGAGGTATGATATGAGACAGATCCCGATGTATGATATCATCTTTCGAGAGATGGGTCTCCTCCTTCCCTTCTCCGACTTCGAGGTAGCCGTTTCCTAGCATCTGCAGGTGGCTCCTTCTCAGTTGCATCCGAACAGTATTGTGTTCGAGAGGGCGTTCCAGATAGTGTGCGACTATCTGAAGATAGGGGCCAAGATCCCATTGTTTTTCTATTGTTTTCACATCTAGAGGAGTAGGACCGATGGAAAGTGTGGATGTGTCTCCCTCAAACAAGGCAACAGGAAGTTGTTCAAGGCCTATCTGGAATTTTCCCGTTATTTTAAGGACAAATATATCTTGGTGCAGCCCTCCTTGACAAAGGCAATGTTGTGCGTTTTTAGGACCGTGTCGTTGCTTAACGGGGATGGGACTCCTCCTATGAACGAGATAAGGGAGCCTACCGTGAAGTTGATTTGGAAGTTCCCGTTTCAATGGACAAGCAGGCACTTCAAGCGAGAATTGAGCTCCTACATTTGGAGAGAGGGAGATATCGAGGATGAGGACTTGGAGAGCTTCGCCACTCTGAATCTGTTTGTAGCTCAAATCCCTTCGGTCCATAGAGTCGGTCTGGGAGGTAGGCCAATGCCGGATATGAACGAGGAGCCCGTGTTCGAGCCGGGTCTCATAAACGCCAGGGAGCTCCTTGGAAGCGAGGATCCCGTTAGATATCTGGGTATATATATATTATCTTTTCTAGTGTTTGGTCGTCGTTTGCTTGACTCCCCGTTTTACTGACTCTTCTCTTTTTTTCTTTTTTTGCAGAAAACATGAATCCTGCCCAGGAACGTTTGGCCAAGACACTTGCTGCTCGGGTGAAAAAGGCTAAGAAGGATGCACAAACTGGCGCGGGGCCAGTTCTTGCTTCTGGGTCGGGCGGATCTTCCTCGGCTCATGCCACAATTGCTTTGTCTCCCAGTGATATTTCCTCGAAGGAGAAGAGACCTCGACCTGAGGGGAGCGTTGACCTTACCAGGGTGACGAGAAAAGGGATTTATGATCTGCCTTATTTTTGGCTTGAGAGGACTTTTTTTGAGGACGCAGTTCTCTGTCTCCCTCGGGCTGAATCTCTCCTCCTCGAGGGAAGAAGTCTTTCGGAGAAGAGGGTGACGCTGGCTCAAGACACGGGTTGTTTGATGGGATCTTGGAGATGGATGTCGCATACATCGAGGGGAGTTCATCTCAGGAGGTAGAAATGAATAATCTACAGGTCAAGCTGGCAGCAACCGAGAATGTCTTGGATGAGAAAGATAAAGCCCTAAAGTGGTTGAGGCGGAATCGGGGAAGTTATCTGAGGAGCGCAACACTCTTATGCTTGAGAGGGAAGGTAGAGGCCTTGTCTGCCAAGATTGCGCCTGCTGAGGACGAGTCGGAGGACACCAAGGACTTGATGACTCGAGCCGAATTAGTTTCCTGTTTTCAGCTGGCCGTGGATGATGCTTTGGCTTCTTCTGAGGGGAGCTTAGACAACACAATGAATCAGATGCGTGTGTTGAATCTCGGTGTTAAGCTCAACACTTTGGGCATGGTGGTAAACTATTATGTGGCTGATGGTCAGATTCTGGTTCCCGATTACCTGAGGAATATTGTCAATCAACCGGCTTGGGGTCCCGCTTAATTTTCTTCCATCGTCGAAAGGAGAAGTGGAGGGATGATTGTGTATTTATTTCGACATGCGTGCAATTTTTTTTAATATTTGTTATTCTACCAGGGTGTTGCTTGTTTATTAACATTCACACAATTCCGGCCCAAGTGGTCACTTTATTTATTTTCCGGCCATTGGTCGTTTTGCTTTAAATATTTAACTTGTGTTATTTGCATGCTTGTTGACAAGTTAGCCCGATTAGGACTTTCATATTTTGCTAAGAGTTTGTATCAGGGATGTGCTCGTTTTGTATGTTCGTCGGTGCAGGGAAACCGATAAAATAGCCAGGGTGAATACCAGCCAAGGGCCAGAACTCAGGTCTCGTTTTGAGGGACCCGGCTTCGGTAGGGTGAACATTCTGTCGTGAGTCAGGCGTTCTACTGTCATGGCACAAAGACTGTGGAGCTCGGTCGAGTTATCCATGTCGGGCTGATGGTGCGCTTGTCAACTCAGTGGAGCCTCACCCCTTATGAATATTTTAGGTGTTACGCGTGTGCCTAGGCGTGCACACGTGGTTGGGCTTAGGTGAGTCTGTATTTGTCGACCAAATTCTCGACTGCTCAGTGTTTTCAACTTTAGTATTTATGATACGGTGGAAGAACCGACTGTTAATACTCGTTTGCGTTTTTTGTTCGCAAATGTTGCGGTAAGCAAGAGTCGCCACCGTCTTTTCTTTTATCCAACAAAGGAAAGGGTGAAAAGAACAGAAAAATACCATTATCGAGATTTTCTAAGTAAGGGGGGGGGGTAAATTATGGAAAGGGAAGGTGTTAGCACCCTTTCCATCTGTGGTTTTACATGGGCTCTTAGAAGTTTTCTCATTTTGAAATACCTTTTTTCTTTGTGCGTTTGAAAATGTTTGGAAAATGACTTAGTGCGGCGATTTGCTTTGGGCTTAACTCTTGTATCAGTCCTCAAGAGTGTTAACAAAGAAAATATTTTTGAAACTTGTTTTTTGAAAAATTAGTATTTGTGTAGGTGCAAAAAGTGTTTTTGATCAAACTTCTAACAGCTATCTACTTTTATACTCGAAAAAGGGTCATTATTTTCCTCTTTTCCTTTAGACAATGCTATCCTACTATTAGTGAGTAGGTACCCTTATCGTTGGATGTTGAGGTACATTCGAAGGGACGTTTTACAGTCATAAAGGCAACATACGGAGACGCTTTAGAAACTTTTATTTAAGGGCCGAGATCATTTACCGAAAGGCAACACTATAAGGGTCATCGAGGGAGTATGATCTGTTGATTTTACGGGTCTTTGCTAAAGTATCCCCATTCTCGAGGGACATGACTACTTTATTTTCAGAAAGGCAACCGAAGCGGGTGTACCCTAGAGGTGTACATGTGATAGTATGTTGTATTTAGTTATTTTATCTTTAAACATTTAGGTGTTCTATCGTTTGTTTTCAGATCTTGTCATGCAATCCTAGTTATCATACATATAAGCAGCTACTATATCTACAGGAATTTAAAGTGCGGGAATTGTAAATCCTACGCTATTACAAGGCTTTGGGGACGGGGATTATTTACATGTCCAAAATTGGGTGAATAAAGCATTAAAGTGTAAAAGTCCTAATTAAGCTGTTACAAACCAGTAGGCAGTTGTAATAAAATAAACGCGCGCGAATTTGAAAATAACGTCTAAAAATCCTAAGAATAAATTATTTTTGTTGTTTTATTTTATGGAAAAATGATCTAAATCTTTTTAATTTTAGTTTTGAGAAAATGTTAAGATGATTAAATGATTAATTAACTAAATTAATTTAATAGAAAAACTAGCATAATGTTTTGTGGCTTTTTTGATTGATTTTATATTGATTAAAAAAAGAAGTAAAATAGTCAAAACAAAGATGAAATCGAAGGAACATGCAGTAAATCGAGAAAGGTGTAATTATGGAGGTCTGGATCGAAAGAGGCTTGGGCTGTCTTTCGATCCAATGAAGAGGCTTGATCGAAGGTGCATGAGGGGCTGCACTTTGGGGGTGTCCAATCTTGATATGTCATCCTTCGAACTAGGAACCCTGGATCCAGTTCGAAGCTGAGCTGCTTTGAAGCTCTGAACAAGATTGACAAGATGTTTCTTGCAAAACGAAACAAATGTTACAGATCTATGGGGACTTTACCCCATGATTTGAATCTCCTCCCAATTTGAATCCTTCCTTAATTCGAATATGCTGAGTCTGGGTTTGGGTTTGGGTTTGTTTTGTCCTGAGATTCAAAGGAAAAATGTAGATCGTGCCCCAACAATGGTACGATCTCATCTTTGTGCTTTAGCTTACATACAACATAATCAGTAATAACAAGAATATATGTGCAATGTGTATTTAAATGTCATGAAGGTGCAATTTTGGTTTTGCAAACCCTTACCAATTGAGGATGTATGATCCGTGGCTCTGGGTGTGGAGATGTTTGCTTAGGAGTTGGGGTGGACTCCTGGATGACTCAGGAACACGAATCTGGTATTCTTTTGGAATGGGAATGCCTGCAAAAAATGTATTTCAATTGGGATCACTCTGTGAGTTTTGAGTTTTTTGATGTGCTTTCTGAGGCAGTGTGTGTGTGTAGTATCCCCTTATGTCCCTTTTTGATTTGTGTTGGCGTCTTGTATTTATAGGAGGTGGATGAGACAAGGAAATCATGGCATTAAAGACCATCCATTAAACATGGCTTTTCAAAACAGAATCAGACAAATTGAAGGATTTCTATTTTAAGATTATTCATGCCGTTTCGAAATTTCGAATGAACCTGGACATGTCATGTTTGGCGCCTTGCACGAATTCGAATTGCTCAGAATTTCCTCACCAAAGCTTCTTCGATTAACTCTTGTTCTTGTGATTATTTTGATTCGAATTGCACACACTCTCAGCATCATGGATTCTTCAACCAGCCCCTAAGCATGTTCTCTTCGATGACTTAGAGTCCTGATTCGAAATGCTCAGAACTTCCCTTATCAAAGCTTCTTTGATCAACCCTTAAGCATTTTCCTCTTCGATGATTAGCATTGTTCAGAGCTTTCCTTATTAGAGTGTTGTTCTCCTTGATGATTCTGAATTCCAATTCGAAATGCTCAGAACCTTCCCATCTGAACATCTTAGATTAAGTCAAACTCTACATTGATTACTTTATCTGGGAAACTCTAATATCCAATTAAACCTAATCGAACTCAGTTCTTGTACTCATCGATTTCCTTCAATTTGAAATAATCTAAATATCAGCTTGTTGATATGCCCATCAAAGGACACTTTGTTGTCATGTCATCAAAGTATATTCTGATGTACCAATCGAAGGACACTTGTTAAGATTCCAACCAAAACACCTTGTTCAGATGCCAATCGAATGATACTTTGTTCTGATACCAAACGAAGTGCCTTGCTCAGACGCCAATCGAAGTACCTTGTTTACCGATTGAAAACTTTGTTTTGCTCTCTTTGATTTCCTTCAGTTTAGACCAATCAAAGTGACGTTAAAATGCCAATCGAAGACGCATTTGTTCAGATGCCAATCGAAATACATTGTTAATATGCCAATCAAAAGACACCTTGTTCAGTTTCCAAATGAAAGACATTTTGTTGACATGCCTTCGAAGTACACCCCATCGAAGGATACTTTGACCAACTTCAAAATTTGTTAGTTTTCTTCAAGCAAGTGTTTGTAACCACCCAAGTAAGATAAGATCTTGTAAAAAATGAGAGTTGAAAATTTGGGGTACAACAGCTGCCCCTATTCAATATTCTTTAACCTGAAGATGTAGATTGGCTTGTCGGCCTTTCGTGAACTGAGAGTGGAAGATGATTGAACACTAGAGTGCCCAGAAATTTACACTCGTCTGAAGTGACACTATTGGTGAATAATATTGGGAATGGGCTTACAGATGCCATTTGTAAAAGATGACAAAAGATCGTCGGGGAGATGGGCTTAAAGATGCCATCCTCAAAACAGGAAAGAGAGTCATCAGAGATGGGCTTAAAGATGCCATCCTAAAGACTATTGATTTCATGAGATATTCCTTTGTGGGAATCACTATTCCTGTTGTTGAGGAGGACTCTACTGAGGAATGTTTATCTTTGTCTTGGAAAATAGAGTTTAGGAGCTTCAGTTGTCCATTACTCTACTGGGGAGTCATCTATTGACTGAAGAGACAGAAGTGGACTGCTATCTGGTCAGGATCCAGACTTCACAATGACTTATTGGGGGAAATAAGATTAAACTGTTTAAGAAATCAGCAACGAATCCATGGTCGATTCAAACTGAACCGGCGGAGGTCTTGAATTAACTTTGACTGGATAAGAATCAGAAAAATATTAGGATCAATTTAACTGAACCAGTAAAGGTCTACCGAAAAAGATTCAGTAACAAATCAATGGTCAACTCGAACTGAACCGACAGAGGTCTTGGCTTATCTTGGACTGGATAAGAATCAGACAAATCTTAGGATCGATTTAACTGAACCGGCCAAAAGTCTTGGAGTATCTTCAACTGGAATAAGAATTTAAGAGATCTCCGTGTTGATCTGACTGAACCAGAGAACGTCTTTTGTTAACTTCTTTATGAGGAAAATGCTAAAACAGCCCTTCATCAGACGTAGCGTTTGAGAAGACTTCCAGGTCATGTAAGTAGTCAACGGTGATTGTTGATTTGATTTTTTTTTGAAAAAAGGTAAAGAGTTAGTCATATGCAATGCCATGATGTATGAAGTGCATTGTGTAATGGTGTTCTCAAAATATATGAGATTTGGATATATGCATTTGTACTGCAGATGCTATGACATTTGTAGAATGATGTATGAATGCGATGTATGAATGTATCAGCCGTCCTATTGCAGTATTGTTGAACCAGGGAAAATAAATCTCTGATTGTTGTTGGGGGTGAAGAATGTAGGTATTCAAATAAGTTGAAGTTAAAACGCTGGGGGATGATCTTCCGTTTTTAGAGAATAAACTTTGTTGCGGAAGGAAAGCTCTGTGAACTAAACTTTTGCTAGAAGATAGTCTGGAATAAGTATCAGGATGATATTCGTCTCTGGATCGTACCTGAACCGTACTTGAAACATGTGTTGATTGAGTGTCAGAATGACATCCGTCTTTGGATCGTATTTGAATTGTACTTGAAACATGTGTTAAATGAGTGTCAGAATGACATCCGTCTCTGGATCGTATCTGAACTGTACTTGAAACATGTGTTGAATGAGTGTCAAAATGACATTCGTCTTTAGATCGTATCTGCACTGTTCTTGAAATATGTGTTGAATGAGCGTCTTCATGACATCCATCTCTGGATCGTATATGCACTGTACTTGAAACATGTGTTGAAGGAGTGTCAGAATGACATCCGTCTCTGGATCGTATCTGAATTGTACTTGAAACATGTGTTGAATGAGCATCAGAATGACATCCGTCTCTAGATCATATTTGCACTGTACTTAGTAGATGGTCTGAATAAGTATCAAGATGACATCCGTATCTGGATCGTACCTGAACTGTTTCTAGAAAATAATCTGGAATAAGTATCAGGATGACATCCGTCTTTGGATCATACCTGAACTATTTCTAGATGAGAATCTGGAGTAAGTGTCAGGATGACATCCGTCCTTGGATCGTACCTTAACCATTTCTAGATGAGAATCTGGAGTAAGTGTCAGGATGACATCCGTCTTTGGATCATACCTGAACCGTTTCTAGATGAGAATCTGGAGTAAGTGTCAGGATGACATCTTTCTTTGAATCGCACCTGAACCGTTTCTAGATGAGAATATGGAGTAAGTGTCAGGATGACATATGTTATTGGATCGTACCTGGACCGTTTCTAGATGATAATCTGGAGTAAATGTCAAGATGACATTCGTCTTTGGATCATACCTGAACCATTTCTAGATGAGAGTCTGGAGTAAGTGTCAGGATGACATCCGTCCTTGGATCGTACCTGAACCGTTTCTAGATGAGAATCTGGAGTAAGTGTCAGGATGACATCTGTCTCTGGATCGTACCTGAATCGTTTCTAGATATCTGGAGTAAGTGTCGGGATGAAATCCTCCTTTGGATCGTACCTCAACCGTTTCTAGATGAGAATCTAGAGTAAGTGTCAGGATGGAATCCGTTCTTGGATCATACCTGAACCGTTTCTAGAAGAGAATCTGGAGTAAGTGTCAGGATGAGATCCATCTTTGGATCGTACTTGAACCGCTTATAGAAGAGAATCTGGAGTAAGTGTCAGGATGACATCCGTCTTTGGATCGTACCTGAACCGTTTCTTGATGACAATCTGGAGTAATTGTCAGGATGACATATGTATTTGGATCATACCTGAACCGTTTCTAGATGAGAATATGGAGTAAGTGTTAGGATGAAATCCTTCCTTGGATCGTACATGAATTGTTTCTAGATGAGAATCTGGAGTAAGTGTCAGGATGACATCCGTCTTTGGATCGTACCTGAACCATTTCTAGAGGAGAATCTGGAGTAAGTGTCAGGATGACATCCGTCCTTGGATCGTACCTGAACCGTTTCTAAATGAGAATATGGTGGCCTTGGCTGCCAAGATTGCGCCTGCTGAGGACGAGCCGGAGGACACCAAGGACTTGAAGACTCGAACCGAATTAGTTTCCTGTTTCCAGCTGGCCGTGGATGATGCTTTGGCTGCTTCTGAGGGGAGCTTAGACAACACAGTGAATCAGATGCGTGTGTTGAATCCCGGTGTTAAGCTCAACACTTTGGGCATGGGGGTAAACTATTATGTGGCTGATGGTCAAATTCTGGTTCCCGATTACCTGAGGAATATTGTCAATCAACCGGCTTGGGGTCCCGCTTAATTTTCTTCCATCGTCGAAAGGAGAAGTGGAGGGATGATTGTGTATTTATTTCGACATGCGTGCAATTTTTTTTAATATTTGTTATTCTACCAGGGTGTTGCTTGTTTATTAACATTCACACAATTCCGGCCCAAGTGGTCACTTTATTTATTTTCCGGCCATTGGTCGTTTTGCTTTAAATATTTAACTTGTGTTATTTGCATGCTTGTTGACAAGTTAGCCCGATTAGGACTTTCATATTTTGCTAAGAGTTTGTATCAGGGATGTGCTCGTTTTGTATGTTCGTCGGTGCGGGGAAACCGATAAAATAGCCAGGGTGAATACCCGCCAAGGGCCAGAACTCATGTCTCGTTTTGAGGGACCCGGCTTCGGTAGGGTGAACATTCTGTCGTGAGTCAAGCATTCTACTGTCATGGCACAAAGACTGTGGAGCTCGGTCGAGTTATCCATGTCGGGCTGATGGTGCGCTTGTCAACTCAGTGGAGCCTCACCCCTTATGAATATTTTAGGTGTTACGCGTGTGCCTAGGCGTGCACACGTGGTTGGGCTTAGGTGAGTCTGTATTTGTCGACCAAATTCTCGACTTCTCAGTGTTTTCAACTTTAGTATTTATGATACGGTGGAAGAACCGACTGTTAATACTCGTTTGCGTTTTTTGTTCGCAAATGTTGCGGTAAGCAAGAGTCGCCACCGTCTTTTCTTTTATCCAACAAAGGAAAGGGTGAAAAGAACAGAAAAATACCTTTATCGAGATTTTCTAAGTAAGGGGGGGGGGGGGGGGGGGGGGGGTAAATTATGGAAAGGGAAGGTGTTAGCACCCTTTCCATCTGTGGTTTTACATGGGCTCTTAGAAGTTTTCTCATTTTGAAATACCTTTTTGCTTTGTGCGTTTGAAAATGTTTGGAAAATGACTTAGTGCGGTGATTTGCTTTGGGCTTAACTCTTGTATCAGTCCTCAAGAGTGTTAACAAAGAAAATATTTTTGAAACTTGTTTTTTGAAAAATTAGTATTTGTGTAGGTGCAAAAAGTGTTTTTGATCAAAATTCTAACAACTATCTACTTTTATACTCGAAAAAGGGTCATTATTTTCCTCTTTTCCTTTAGACAATGCTATCCTACTATTAGTGAGTAGGTACCCTTATCGTTGGATGTTGAGGTACATTCAAAGGGACGTTTTACAGTCATAAAGGCAACATACGGAGACGCTTTAGAAACTTTTATTTAAGGGATGAGATCATTTACCGAAAGGCAACACTGTAAGGGTCATCGAGGGAGTATGATCTGTTGATTTTACGAGTCTTTGCTAAAGTATCCCCATTCTCGAGGGACATGACTACTTTATTTTCAGAAAGGCAACCGAAGCGGGTGTACCCTAGAGGTGTACATGTGATAGTATGTTGTATTTAGTTATTTTATCTTTAAACATTTAGGTGTTCTATCGTTTGTTTTCAGATCTTGTCATGCAATCCTAGTTATCATACATCTAAGCAGCTAATATATCTACAGGAATTTAAAGTGCGGGAATTGTAAATCCTACGCTATTACAAGGCTTTGGGGACGGGGATTATTTACATGTCCAAAATTGGGTGAATAAAGCATTAAAGTGTAAAAGTCCTAATTAAGCTGTGACAAACCAGTAGGCAGTTGTAATAAAATAAACGCGCGCGAATTTGAAAATAACGTCTAAAAATCCTAAGAATAAATTATTTTTGTTGTTTTATTTTATGGAAAAATGATCTAAATCTTTTTAATTTTAGTTTTGAGAAAATGTTAAGATTATTAAATGATTAATTAACTAAATTAATTTAATAGAAAAACTAGCATAATGTTTTGTGGCTTTTTTGATTGATTTTATATTGATTAAAAAAAGAAGTAAAATAGTCAAAACAAAGATGAAATCGAAGGAACATGCAGTAAATCAAGAAAGGTGTAATTATGGAGGTCTGGATCGAAAGAGGCTTGGGCTGTCTTTCGATCCAATGAAGAGGCTTGATTGAAGGTGCATGAGGGGCTGCACTTTGGGGGTGTTCAATCTTGATATGTCATCCTTCGATCTAGGAACCCTGGATCCAGTTCGAAGCTGAGCTGCTTTGAAGCTCTGAACAAGATTGAGAAGATGTTTCCTGCAAAACGAAACAAATGTTAGAGATCTATGGGGACTTTACCCCATGATTTGAATCTCCTCCCAATTTGAATCCTTCCTTAATTCGAATATGCTGAGTCTGGGTTTGGGTTTGGGTTTGTTTTGTCCTGAGATTCAAAGGAAAAATGTAGATCGTGCCCCAACAATGGTACAATCTCATCTTTGTGCTTTAGCTTACATGCAACATAATCAGTAATAACAAGAATATATGTGCAATGTGTATTTAAATGTCATGAAGGTGCAATTTTGGTTTTGCAAACCCTTACCAATCGAGGATGTATGATCTGTGGCTCTGGGTGTGGAGATGTTTGCTTAGGAGTTGGGGTGGACTCCTGGATGACTCAAGAACACGAATCTGGTATTCTTTTGGAATGGGGATGCCTGCAAAAAATGTATTTCAATTGGGATCACTCTGTGAGTTTTGAGTTTTTTGATGTGCTTTGAGGCAGTGTGTGTGTGTAGTATCCCCTTATGTCCCTTTTTGACTTGTGTTGGCGTCTTGTATTTATAGGAGGTGGATGAGACAAGGAAATCATGGCATTAAAGACCATCCATTAAACATGGCTTTTAAAAACAGAATCAGACAAATTGAAGGATTTCTATTTTGAGATTATTCATGCCGTTTCGAAATTTCGAATGAACCTGGACATGTCATGTTTGGCGCCTTGCACGAATTCGAATTGCTCAGAATTTCCTCACCAGAGCTTCTTCGATTAACTCTTGTTCTTGTGATTATTTTGATTCAAATTGCACACACTCTCAGCATCATGGATTCTTCAACCATCCCCTAAGCATGTTCTCTTCGATGACTTAGAGTCCTGATTCGAAATGCTCAGAACTTCCCTTATCAAAGCTTCTTTGATCAACCCTTAAGCATTGTCCTCTTTGATGATTAGCATTGTTCAGAGCTTTCCTTATTAGAGTGTTGTTCTCCTTGATGATTCTGAATTCCAATTCGAAATTCTCAGAACCTTCCCATCTGAACTTCTTAGATTAAGTCCAACTCTACATTGATTACTTTATCTGGGAAACTCTCATATCCAATTAAACCTAATCGAACTCAGTTCTTGTACTCATCGATTTCCTTCAATTTGAAATAATCTAAATATCAGCTTGTTGATATGCCCATCAAAGGACACTTTGTTGTCATGTCATCAAAGTATATTCTGATGTACCAATCGAAGGACACTTGTGAAGATTCCAACCAAAACACCTTGTTCAGATGCCAATCGAATGATACTTTGTTCTGATACCAAACGAAGTGCCTTGCTCAGACGCCAATCGAAGTACCTTGTTTACCGATTGAAAACTTTGTTTTGCTCTCTTTGATTTCCTTCAGTTTGGACCAATCGAAGTGACGTTAAAATGCCAATCGAAGACGCATTTGTTCAGATGCCAATCGAAATACATTGTTAATATGCCAATCAAAAGACACCTTGTTCAGATTCCAAATGAAAGACATTTTGTTGACATGCCTTCGAAGTACACCCCATCGAAGGATACTTTGACCAACTTCAAAATTTGTTAGTTTTCTTCAAGCAAGTGTTTGTAACCACCCAAGTAAGATAAGATCTTGTAAAAAATGAGAGTTGAAAATTTGGGGGTACAACAGCTGCCCCTATTCAATATTCTTTAACCTGAAGATGTAGATTGGCTTGTCGGCCTTTCGTGAACTGAGGGTGGAAGATGATTGAACACTAGAGTGCCTAGAAATTTACACTCTTCTTAAGTGACACTATTGGTGAATAATATCGGGAATGGGCTTACAGATGCCATTTGTAAAAGATGACAAAAGATCGTCGGAGATGGGCTTAAAGATGCCATCCTCAAAACAGGAAAGAGAGTCATCAGAGATGGGCTTAAAGATGCCATCCAAAAGACTGTTGATTTCATGAGATATTCCTTTGTGGGAATCACTATTCCTGTTGTTGAGGAGGACTCTACTGAGGAATGTTTATCTTTGTCTTGGAAAATAGAGTTTAGGAGCTTCAGTTGTCCATTACTCTACTGGGGAGTCATCTCTTGACTGAAGAGACGGAAGTGGACTGCTATCTGGTTAGGATCCAGACTTCACAATGACTTATTGGGGGAAATAAGATTAAACTGTTTAAGAAATCAGCAACGAATCGATGGTCGATTCAAACTGAACCGGCGGAGGTCTTGAATTAACTTTGACTGGATAAGAATCAGAAAAATATTAGGATCAATTTAACTGAACCAGTAAAGGTCTACCGAAAAAGATCCAGTAAAAAATCAATGGTTAACTCGAACTGAACCAACAGAGGTCTTGGCTTATCTTTGACTGGATAAGAATCAGACAAATCTTAGGATCGATTTAACTGAACCGTCCAAAAGTCTTGGAGTATCTTCAACTGGAATAAGAATTTAAGAGATCTCCTTGTTGATCTGACTGAACCAGAGAACGTCTTTTGTTAACTTCTTTATGAGGAAAATGCTAAAACAGCCTTTCATCAGACGTAGCGTTTGAGAAGACTGCCAGGTCATGTAAGTAGTCAACGGTGATTGTTGATTTGATCTTTCTTGAAAAAAGGTAAAGAGTTAGTCATATGCAATGCCATGATGTATGAAGTGCATTGTGTAATGGTGTTCTCAAAATATATGAGATTGGGATATATGCATTTGTACTGCAGATGCTATGACATTTGTAGAATGATGTATGAATACGACGTATGAATGTATCAGCCGTCCTATTGCATTATTGTTGAACCAGGGAAAATAAATCTCTGATTGTTGTTGGGGTGAAGAATGTAGGTATTCAAATAAGTTGAAGTTAAAACGCTGGGGGATGATCTTCCGTTTTTAGAGAATAAACTTTGTTGCGGAAGGAAAGCTCTGTGAACTGAACTTTTGCTAGAAGATAGTCTGGAATAAGTATCAGGATGATATTCGTCTCTGGATCGTACCTGAACCGTACTTGAAACATGTGTTGATTGAGTGTCAGAATGACATCCGTCTTTGGATCGTATTTGAATTGTACTTGAAACATGTGTTAAATGAGTGTCAGAATGACATCCGTCTCTGGATCGTATCTGAACTGTACTTGAAACATGTGTTGAATGAGTGTCAAAATGACATTCGTCTCTGGATCGTATCTGCATTGTTCTTGAAACATGTGTTGAATGAGCGTCTTCATGACATCCGTCTCTGGATCGTATATGCATTGTACTTGAAACATGTGTTGAAGGAGTGTCATAATGACATCCGTCTCTGGATCGTATCTGAATTGAACTTGAAACATGTGTTGAATGAGCATCAGAATGACATCCGTCTCTGGATCGTATTTGTACTGTACTTAGTAGATGGTATGAATAAGTATCAAGATGACATCCGTATCTGGATCGTACCTGAACTGTTTCTAGAAAATAATCTGGAATAAGTATCAGGATGACATCCGTCTTTGGATCATACCTGAACTATTTCTAGATGAGAATCTGGAGTAAGTGTCAGGATGACATCCGTCCTTGGATCGTACCTTAACCATTTCTAGATGAGAATCTGGAGTAAGTGTCAGGATGACATCCGTCTTTGGATCGTACCTGAACCGTTTCTAGATGAGAATCTGGAGTAAGTGTCAAGATGACATCTTTCTTTGAATCACACCTGAACCGTTTCTAGATGAGAATATGGAGTAAGTGTCAGGATGACATATGTTATTGGATCGTACCTGGACCGTTTCTAGATGATAATCTGGAGTAAATGTCAAGATGACATCCGTCTTTGGATCATACCTGAACCATTTCTAGATGAGAGTCTGGAGTAAGTGTCAGGATGACATCCGTCCTTGGATCGTACCTGAACCGTTTCTAGATGAGAATCTGGAGTAAGTGTCAGGATGACATCTGTCTCTGGATCGTACCTGAATCGTTTCTAGATATCTGGAGTAAGTGTCGGGATTAAATCCTCCTTTGGATCGTACCTCAACCGTTTCTAGATGAGAATCTAGAGTAAGTGTCAGGATGGAATCCGTTCTTGGATCATGCCTGAACCGTTTCTAGAAGAGAATCTGGAGTAAGTGTCAGGATGAGATCCATCTTTGTATCGTACTTGAACCGCTTATAGATGAGAATCTGGAGTAAGTGTCAGGATGACATCCGTCTTTGGATCGTACCTGAACCGTTTCTTGATGACAATCTGGAGTAATTGTCAGGATGACATATGTCTTTGGATCATACCTGAACCGTTTCTAGATGAGAATATGGAGTAAGTGTTAGGATGACATCCTTCCTTGGATCGTACATGAATCGTTTCTAGATGAGAATCTGGAGTAAGTGTCAGGATGACATCCGTCTTTGGATCGTACCTGAACCATTTCTAGAGGAGAATCTGGAGTAAGTGTCAGGATGACATCCGTCCTTGGATCGTACCTGAACCGTTTCTAAATGAGAATATGGAGTAAGTGTTAGGATGACATCCGTCTTTGGATCGTACCTAAACAGTTTCTAGATGAGAATCTGGAGTAAGTGTGAGGATGACAACTATCTTTGGATCATACCTGAACCGTTTCTAGATGAGAATCTGGAGTAAGTTTCAGGATGGCATCTGTTCTTGATCGTACCTGAACCGTTTCTAGATGAGAATCTGGAGTAAGTGACAGGATGACATCCGTATTTGGATCGTACCTGAACCATTTCTAGATGAGAATCTGGAGTAAGTGTCAGGATGACATCCGTCTTTGGATCGCACCTGAACCGTTTCTAGATGAGAATCTGGTTTATTCAGAATGTGTCTGTTGGGTAAGGGAAACTCCATAATCTGCTTGGGGAATCCTGAGAAGCTTGGCGACTTCATTGGGGAGTTTTTGTTGGAGCAGTAATTTATAGATTTAGCTCTGCCAAGGGTATGATAACACCTGACATCAATAGGATGCATGCTAAGAACATGGCAGTTACCTTGTAGCAAAATGCACATGTCTCCATACCTGTTGTAGAAAATATCAACCGGAGATTTTGTAGATGGTTTGACTGTTATCCAAACTCTTGGAGTCCTTGGTGAATGCAAATCAGGGTAATATACCTTCTACTGATTAGACAAGTGACAAGATGACGGGACGTAGTCGTACGCTTTAATCCCTAACTTTTTCCTGGACTGTCTTTTCAGATTTTCTGTCCACTGGATACCCTTTTTTTCTCAAGCTTCCTTTTCAGGTTTTCGACTTGCCGGGTGTACATATTTTTTGTTTTTATCCCTAATTTTTCCCCGAACCCTTTTCGTTTGCCGAGATGCCCTTATTTTTGCCTAGGCCAATTAACCTAGCGGGGATTTGTTCATGCATAGTGTTTTCCGACTATGTCCATGTTCACCAGGTACGGAGAATTGTCACTGTCCATAGTAGTAAGTGTTGCCACACATCCGGAAGATGTTTGTTTGATCGTACAAGATTCGTTGCTGGAGTTCATGCCCAATGCCTCAAGTGTTTCAGATGGAGATCTTCCCCTGACTATTTGGCATTTTTGAGAGATTCCTTGAATCTTGACTTGACTGTCCCAGATGATGGACAATGATCATGTCGTGCCCCTTGGTTGGAAGTATTTTTCCACTTGAGGTGAACCTTTTCATTGAGAAATTTTTATTCACTAGATATTTGTCATGTGAATTTTTCTGCTGTGGAACAAATAGTTATATGCAAACAATGGTATTTTAAGAATGCAAAGCTTATGTCTGTCTTGAAGTTTGAAAATTCATTTTTTTAGTAAAAAAAGCAAATTTTGTAAAAGTGTGATGTCAACTCATGATTTATAGCAAGTCCTACAGGAGTCAGGATACCTTTTGTAACAGTATGCTTTCGAACTAACCCATGCTTCAACTAGGACTTTTAAGGGTTATATCATGGCTTGGTTCAAGGTTTAAGAAACAAAGGATAAAGGCTCAAATTTTATTTGTACCCACCTATTCTTCGTGATGTTCTTCGATCCTATGCTCAGTTAATTGTGCTTTTTGAATCCCAGTTGAGTTTTGGCATCTTGTCCTTGATGTTTCGGTGATGGTTCGGATACTGAAAGTTTATTTGAAAGAGGTAGTCATTTTGTAATCTTTTTTTTTTGTCGAGGATTTGTAGTAACCTCTTTTTTGTTTTGTTTTCGTTATCCCTTCTTTTGCTTGAACTGTTTCTTTTATGATTATAGTCAGCGGGATGCCCCAGTTTTTTTAAGTCTACTTCATCGGTTTTGACTTAGCAGGCTTTTATTTTAAGAGATAATGACTGCATGTCTTGACGATTATGCGGAACCATCACCATCTTTTGATTTGGAAGGACGTCTTCGATGCCACGCATTGTGTACGAAGAGGAAGATTGCGACTGAATGCGCGTCTACATTGACTGAGAAACTACCCTGCCCCAGATTATGATTAAGGGTTTTATTTTTTGTGAAAAGAAAAACTCCTACTTCTTTGGCTCAAAGGGGTTAACTAGGGATTATCTTCCTTATAACTCCACTGTTTGGGATTTGAAACAACGCATGTACATCGTCAGCAAGGTCTGTTCAAAAGCACACTATATGGATTGTGGTATCATTTTCGTCATCCTCCCTCTAAAGGCTCAGAGCTTTTGAGCGAGAGTTGAATATCACAAAAGGAAAGCAATTTAAATATAGTGAATATGAATGAATTGATTCAAAACAGATATATGTAATGCATTGATAAAGTAACAAAGTTTGACATGAATAAATGTTCGAACAATCAAAAGAAAGTTACAAATTGAAAATTCTAATGAACAAAAACTTCTTCGTCTGATCTTGTCACTTTAGATGGCATGTCTTTGGGGGACGGCATAGGAATTCAGTCTGGCCATCCTGTGTGAACTCCAATTCTCCTTCATCAATCAGGTCTTGAATCTTGTTCTTCAACGCCCAACAGTGGTCAATGTCGTGCCCGCGACTGTTGGAGTGATACATGCATATTTCATTATGCTTGTAGTGAGGAGAAAAAGTATTAGGTTTTTGAGGAGGCTCCCTTAATAATACCAGCTTGGCTTCCAATACCTGATGCAATACTTGAGTCAAGGACATGTTGATTTTGGTAAATTACCTCTCGGGCTTGTCTTGCTTTTGCTGATTACCCTGTTGTGGTTGGTGAGGTCGTTGTTGAACCCTTGGCGTAACAACCGTCTGGAAAGGCCTACTCTCCATGCTAACTTTTTGTCCCATCAGGGGTTGATGAATGACTTGATCCCCCGCCTCGACTATTTGCCTCATACGGTTGCATCCGTCTTGATGAAGCTTGTTGATAATGCCTCTTAGATCTTCTTGTCCCTGGGCTAGGTCTTGGATAAGATCCATTTCCCCAGCATCTGGGTTCTCATTTCTTCTACCTCAGCTTGCAGTTGTTCCAATTGTTCATCCTTGTCATTGTCAGGATGTTTCTTGGTCAGACTCCCGACGAGCAATGTTTTTAATTCTTCTTGCCCCTTGGCTAGACTCGGGAACATTTCTTTGAATTGAGCCTCTTGAGTTTGAAGATCTCTGTTGTCTTGTTGGAGATCCATTTTCCTTGCAACAGTAAACAGCGAGAAAATGAAAGACCTGTACTGGAAGACCTGTTATGAAATGGCATGCATGTAACGTTTTCAAGGATCTCGCGGGGTAAACAAGAAAATGTCAAAAGTTAAAATTTGCAGCTTTGATTGATGAACTCCGTATCATAGAGTGTCCTTCTACGAGAGTCAAGCTCACCATATCAAGTGGGTCATAGCCCCTGACTCAAGTTGTCACTTTGATCTTTTGACAACGCTGGCTAGAGGAAAATAAATCCCCTTGCCCCTTGCTAGAAGTCTGGTTCATCATTACCTGCACCACAGACCCTTGAGATCCTTGAAATGGTTAAGGAAATGTTGTGGCATGATGTTATGATTTGTATGTTATGAGTTAAGCAAAAGTGTAAGGTGATGAAGACAAGTGAGTCGAAGAAGTCCAGGTTACTGGATAATGACTGTAAACAAATCCTGCAAGGAGATCATGTTGTTAGATAAAAACCCAGTAAGTAGCTCAAGTTGAAAGAAAACAAATCACACAAATAGCCTTAGGTTTAGGCTTGAATGGGGTTTATAGGTAAGTACCCTCTTGAAATTTAGTTGGTTCAACCTGTCTTAGAAATAGTAATCGGGTTCTAAGGAATGTCAATATCACTGATCTTTCTTTATCGAGTTATTTCAGCTTAGCAATATTTTCTTGCAGCCGAAACATCCTGAAACTCTGATCTCAATGAGTGTAGTATCGAGTATCAACCGATCCCAAACTTTATACCTAGACCGGCTATCTCACTACTTTCTAATGGCCAAGTTTGTTAAACTAAGGTTTTAAGGATCGTTAGTGCTTCACGACACCACGCGGCGGCCCCGTATTCTCCTCGATTCGACACAAGGGATACCGGTACCAACCAAAGTGCCACACCAATACAGCTATCGCTTCAAACATATCGGTTTATGCCGTATAGTCTCCAAGATCTATTGTTGTTTACCTAAAAAGATACTCTAGATCTGGGTGTGGGATCTATAGAAACAACCAAAACATCCCTCCAAGGGTAAAGCAAACAAAGCACAACAAAGTAGTTAAATAATGAACTAACTCTAAGGTAACCCCACTTTTTATTTTATATCCAGCAGAATCGCCATTTCTATGATATGGTGGCAGAACCGACTGTTAATATTGGTTTGCGTTTTTTGTTTGCAAATGTGGCGGTAAGCAAGAGTCGCCACCGTCTTTTCTTTTATCCAACAAAGGAAAAGGTGAAAAGAACAGAAAAAGACCTTTTTCGAGATTTTCTGAGTAAGGGGGTAGATTATGGAAAGGGAAGGTGTTAGCACCATTTCCATCCGTGGTTTTCTATGGGCTCTTAGAGGTTTTCTCATTTTGAAATACCTTTGTGCTTTGTGCGTTTGAAAATGTTTGGAAAATGCCTTAGTGCGGTGATTTTCTTTGCGTTTAACGCTTGTATCAGTCCTCAAGGTGTTAACAAAGCAAATGTTTTTGAAACTTATTTTTTGAAAAAGTAGTATTTGTGTAGGTGCAAAAAGTGTTTTTGAGCAAAATGCTAACAACTATCTACTTTTATACTTGACAAAGGGTCGTTCTTTTCCTCTTTTCCTTTAGACAACTCTATCCTACTATTAATGAGTATGTAGCCTTATCGTTGGATGTTGAGGGACATTCGAAGGGATGTTTTACAGTCATAAAGGCAACATACATAGACGCTTTAACAACTTTTGTTTAAGGGACGAGATCATTTACCGAAAGGAAACACTGTAAGGGTCATCTAGGGACTATGATCTGTAGATTTTACGGGTCTTTGCTAAAGCGTCGCCATTCTCGAGGGACATGACTGCTTTATTTTCCGAAAGGAAACCGAAGCGAGAGTACCCTAGAGGTGTAAAAGTGATAGTGTGTTGTATTCAGTTATTTTATCTTTAAACATTTAGGTGTTCTACCGTTTGTTTTCAGATCTTGTCATGCAATCCTAGTTAGCATACATCTAAGCAGTTAATATATGTACATGAATTTAAAGTGCGGGAATTGTAAATCCTACACTATTACAAGGCTTCGAGGAGGGGGATTATTTGCATGTCCAAAATTGGGGGGATAAAGCAGTAAAGTGTAAAAGTCCTAATTAAGCTATTACAAACCAGTAGGCAGTTACTATAAAATAAACGCGTGCGAATTTGAAAATAACGTCTAAAAATCCTAAGAATAAAATCTTTTTGTTGTTAATTTTAATAGAAAATGTTAAGATAAATAATGATTAATTAACCAAATTAATTTAATAGAAAAACTAGCCTAATGTTTTTGTGGCTTTTTTTGATTGATTTTATGTTGATTAAAAAAAAGAAATAAAATAGTCAAAACAAAGATGAAATCAAAGGAAAAGATAGTAAATCAAGAAAGGTGTAATTATGGAGGCTTGGATCGAAAGAGGTTTGGATTGTCTTTCGATCCAGTGAAGAGGCTTGATCGAAGGTGCATGAGGGGCTGCACTTTGGGGGTGTTCGATCTGGATATGTCATCCTTCAATCTGGGAATCCTGGATCCAGTTCGAAGCTAAGCTGCTTCGAAGCTCTGAACAAGATTCTGAGAAGATGTTTCTTGCCAAACGAAACAAATGTTAGAGTCTAGGAACAAGGAGGTACAAGAAGAAATATCAGGCAGTGAGTAGTGAATATTGGATACCCGTCCCTTACAGGTGTGAGGGTTTATATAATGCCCCTGGCGCGTGACCATTGGTTCCTGATTTCCTACCTAGATATGTGGGTCCAGAAAATAAGATAACTGTCATGACTTGGTCAGACCGGATGGATGTGCTCGTAACTAGCCATGGGTTCTGTGGAGTGGGCTAGTTATGGGCATCACTCCGAACGGTTCCTGGTGGCCTGCACGACGTTGGTGTCGGGCGGGAAGAGAGGATGCTCGTCGAAAATTATGGGCTAGTGGAGGTTCAAAAGGGAAAATGGTTGTCATTTCCCAAAAGGGGATAGTCGTGCGGGCGATCTGGGTTATGGTCGGGTGGGCCCGACCCGTAGGATCTCTAGGACTGGGCCCAATCAAGCCATCGGGCTAGTCCAGAACAAAAATAGATAATAATGATAATAATCCTATATTAAAAAATAATGTAATGGGACATTATTACAGTATGAGAACAAAATAACATTTATAAATATTTGGATTTAAAGCTTATTTAATTTTATCTATCAGAGTAACTAAAATTGGGTCGATTATTGAACCGATGTAATTAAGAGTTTAAGGTTTAAAGATTTGACTAGAGTTATCCTGAGGTCTAACTAAAAATAACACGATTTAAAATATAAATATAATATAAATTTTTTTTAAATATTTTATTACCAACAAAATATATTTTTTAGATTTTATGTTAATATTTCCTACAAGAGTGAATATTGAAGCATACATTAATGTTTAAAATAGAAATAAGTATATTTTTGACCTTCAAATTGTAATACGCTTTGTTATACTCATTATAACCCTGGTCTTTGAGAGTTTCTTCAGAGAGTCATCGTCAAAGGTACTTTTAGGGATAAAATTGTTCTTGGTTGGCCAATGTCCCAAATACATGAGACCCAATTATACTTGAATCCACTCCTCATGGCTTAAGCTATAAAAATCATTTCACATGGAAAGCAAGGTACATTCTCTAGTCTTCAATTTTCACTACACTCATCTTGAATCTTGAACTGACTTAGGTGTTGGATTACAAATATGGAAGGTTCACCCTTGCGCCTCCCTATTAGAGATTAACACCATTGATCCAGGATTCTGCATTCATCGATCATATCCAATTAAAGTTCCATAATGGAACAGAGGCATCTTTCGTGGGAACTGACTTCTAATTTTCGTATTTTCCACATTTTGACGTTTTCACTTTAATTCTCCATATCACATCTTTTTCAAGTCATTAAATTGAGAGCATTCATACTCCAATATGAGGTTTTTTGTGTTCGATACGATCGAGCATCATTTAACCTTCAACTCTCGTGAAACTTCCACAAATGGATCATCATATATCCAAATTCTTATATGTAGTTGAAGGAGAACGAAGATGATCACTTCTAATATCTTATCAAAGGTCCCTAATCACTTATAATAACAAACTACACCATGAAACCACATGTGTTGGTTTATAACATTTTAATATTCATTCAATCAAAATATTTATAATTGCGATTTGATTATTAGTTTTTACTTCATTAGTCCATAAATATATATGTGTATATTTTAATTGATTGAATTAAGAACCTTGATTATTATATCAGTTTTGATGATAATTATTATGGTTTTAAAAAACTTGTCTTTAATGAGATAGAGAATTAATTAATCCATCATAATCATTGTATGTGTCACTTTTCCACATAAAAAAACAGTCTCAAATTATTCGTACATTTAAAATACAAAAGAAATTTTTATTATTAATTTTCTCACAAATTTACCGTTGTTTTATATACCTCTATTCACATTTTCATTCCTCTCACTACTATTATAGTAAGAATTTTTTACTAAATATTATTAATTTTATAATGGAAATCAACAAAACTAACCATTATTATTAGAAGTGTGTCAATATCATTAATGCATATACAAATTAGAAAGATGTAAAATTTTTAGAAAACAAGTAAATGATGATGTTGTGAATTTAAAAGGAGTCAAGTTGAATGAAATTGATAATAATTAAAATAATCCTATATTTGAATATGAATGTATTGGGACATTATTACAATATTGTCATAACCCCAATTTGTCCTACCTTTTCTTTTTTATCTGGCTTAGGTTATGCATTTCATTTGCATCATTTTCATTAGGTCAATCACACATCATTCCTTCATTCAATAAGGCAGTGGTTCAAGGCATCAGTGGTTGTGCTAACTAGGGTTCAATTTTGGTGCGATGCTTCTATATTCTACAGTTGATTTCCTTGGCTCCTCCTTGGGCAGTGGACAGTGGAATCAAGTTTTAAAGTATGGTTATTATGAGTTTCTTATTCATTCATGTACAAGGTAGTTTCTCATTAAAATTCATCAAGATCTTAGATTAGGGTTTATATCCCTATTTATGATTAAAAATCAGGGTTTGTTAGCATCATGCCTCAGCAAGGGTTTAAACGCCTCAAGTGTTCAGTATTGCTAATTATTGATTCTCAAAGGCTACTTCATGAAATCTTGGCCTATAATCTCAAGAGGACAGTCAAGACTTCATCATCACTAATTCACATGGGCATCAATATGTCGTGGAATGCGAGGAAAGATCAAATTTGCAAGTCAATTCAAAGCACTTCGATCAAAAGTCAAATTTTTGCAAGATCAAGTTCAAACAATCATAACTTCTTAATTATTCAATATTTTTGAATGGTTCTTTTTGCGTATAACTCTCCTTGACGTCTTCTCCAACTCTTCTTTACCAGTCAAAATCTGATTATGTGCGGAAGATCATCAAAAGTACGAATACTTTAGAGGTCATTTTGTGGAATTTGACCTAATCTCAAAATAGTTGTGCTCAATTTCAACAGATCATAACTTCCTCAATTTTTAATATTTTGAGGTGATTCTTTTTGCACATTGTCATGAGCGATGTCATCTACAAGTCTTTTTTAGGAATCAAGGTCAAATTGTGCTTGGGGGGCCATGAGATGTAAAGAACGTTACAGTGATCGTTCAAAGGCTTTTAAGTTTGGTTCGAGTTCTTATGCTCACATGATGCAAGGAGAATTTCATTCGAGTGGCATGATTTGAACTCAAGGTTGTTGGAAAAATAATCCATTTAGAATACTAGGAATTTTCATCATGTGAACTCAAAATGTTAACTAGATGGAAGTTATCAAAAGGGCTCATTCAAGATAAAAATCATTCATCACATTCCATTATTCAAGACTTTTTAAGGAATGATATTTCAAGGTCATCAAACATTATTCAAGAAATGAGATTAATTCCAAAAGAAATGATTATTTGAAAACTTGCCATTAAGTAGTGATTCAAGGAAAGTAAATTCAAGCTATATTCAAACAAATTGCTACATCCAAGATTTATTCAAGCCTTATATGAGATCTTTCCAACAATCAAGTTCATGCTTAAATTCTCTCAAAGATACATTCACAAAATACAAGAGCAATTAAAAGTTACATGATAACATTGCAAATACTAAAGAATCTATGCTTTTAATCCTATGCAAGTTCCAAACAAACGTCAAATTCCATCATTCGTGTTACAAATGAACAATTACAAGATACATTTCAAATTTGATTACAAACACTTGGAACCAAATCCTAAGGAAAACCTATGCTACTAATTCTAATATTCAAAGACTTCCATGCCTTCAACACCCTTCTTCAATCTTTGTGCTCAAGTTTCATTCACTTTTATCATGAGTTTATGCTCCAAACCAAATCTGTCTAAATAATTCAAAGGAGGGGAAATTAGAAAGTACAAGAGGAAAATGACATGCCAATAACATGCTACAACCCTCCAACTTGATACTAAAATGCTGTTGCCCTGCTATGGTGCAAAAACCTATCAAAAGCTAATCCATAAAGCTCCAAATCATGTTGTCAACCTGCTTCAAGTATGAGATCAAAATAATATTTGTAAAAATACTAATTCTATCTATCAGAGTAACTAAAAGTGGGTCAAATATTTAATCAGTGTAATTAAGAGTTTACGGTTTAAAGTTTTGACTAGAGTTAACCCGAGGTCTAATAAAAAATAACACGATTTAAAATTTCAATATAATATGAAATATTTTTAAATTTTTATTTCCAAGCAAATATATTTTTTAAATTTTATATTAATATTTACTACAATAATGAATATTAAAGTATACACCAATGTTTAAAATAAGGACAACTATATTTTTCACCTTCAAATTGTAATTCGCTTTGTTATACTCATTATCACCTCGGTCATTGGGAGTTTCTTTATCGAGTCATCGTCGAAGGTCCTTTTAGGGATAAAATTATTCTGGGTTGGCCAAAGGCCCAAATAGATGAGACCTTATTCAACTTGAATCCTCTGCTCATGGCTCAAGTTATAAAAATCATTTCATATAGAAAGCAAGGTACATTCTCTAGTCTTCACTTTTCACTACACTCATCTTGAATCTTGAACTGACTTAGGATTTGATTACAAATATTAATTGTTCACCCATGAACCTCCCTATTAGATATTAGAACCATTGATTCAGGATTCTGCATAATGTAACAAAGGCGTCTTATGTGGGGACTGACTTCTAACCCTTGTGTTTTCCATAATTTGACGTTTTCACTTCTAATTCTCCAGATCATAGCCTTTTCAGGTCATCGAATTGAGATCATTCATACCCGATTATGAGGTATTTTTGTTTTCAATACGACCGGGCTTCATTTAACCTTCAATTCTCGTGAAACTTCCACAAATGGATCATCATAGATCCAAATTCTTATAAGTAGTTGAAGGGGAAAGAGGTGATCACTTCTAATATTTTATCAAAGGTCCCCAATCACTTCTAATAACAAACTACATCATGAAACCACATGTGTTAGTTTATAACATTTTAATATTCATTCAATCAAAATATTTGTAATTGTGATTTGATGATTTGTTTTTACTTAATTAGTCCATAAATATATTTGGGTATCTTTTAATTGTTCCAATTAAGAAAATTGATTATTATATCAATTTGGATTGTAATTATTATGGTTTTAAAAAACTTGTCTTCAACGAGATAGAGAAATATTTAATCCATTATAATCATTATATGTGTCATTTTTGCACATAAAAAGCAATCTCAAATTATTGGTACATTTAAAACACGAAAGAAACTTTTATGATTATTTTTCTAACAAATTTACCGTTGTTTTATATACCTCTATTCACATTTTCATTCCTCTCACTACTATGATAGTAAGAATTTGTTACTAAATATTATTATAAAATTATGTCAATCTCATTAATGCAAATACAAATTAGAAAGATGGAACAATTTTAGAAAACAAGTAAATGATGATGTAGGGAATTTAAAAGGAGTCAAGTTAAATGAAATAGTTAATAATGAAAAAATTTCTATATTTAAAGACTAATGTAGTGGGACATTAATACAGTATAAGAACAAAATACTATTTGTAAATTTTTTTATTTAATGCTTATTTAATTGTATCTTTCAGAGTAACTAAAACTGGGTCGAATATTGAATCAGTGTAATTAAGAGTTTAAGGTTTAAAGTTTTGACTAGACTTAACCAGAAGTCTAACAAAAAATAACACGATTTAATATTTCAATATAATATAAAGTAATTTTAAATTTTTATTACCAAACAAATATATTTTTTAGATTTTATGTTAATATTCACTACAAGAGTGAATATTGAAGTATACATTAATGTTTTAAATACAGACACGTATTTTTTTCACCTTCAAATTGTAATATGCGTTGTTATACTCATTATCACCTCTGTCCTTGGGAGATTCTTTATAGAGTCGTCGTCGGATGTCCTTTTAGGGATAAAATTGTTCTCGGCTGGCAAAAGGCCCAAATAGATGAGACCTAATTGGACTTAAAACCACTTCTCTTGGCTCAAGGTATAAAAATCAGTTCACCCAAAAAATAAGGTACATTCTCTAGTCTTCACTTTTAACTACACTCATCTTTAATCTCGAACCTACTTAGGCGTTGAATTACGAATATTGAAGGTTCACCCTTGCGCCTCCCTATTAGATATTAGCACCATTGATTCAAGATTCCGCATCATATCCAATTCTAGTTCCATATTGTAACAAAGGCGTCTTATGTGGGAACTGACTTATAATTCTTACGTTTTCTACAATTTGCATTTTCACTTTAATTCTCTAGATCGTAGCCTTTTTAAGTCATCGAGTTGAGAACATTCATACTCGAATATGAGGGTTTTTGTGTTTGATACGATCGAGCATCGTTTATCCTTATATTCCTGTGAAACTTCCACAAATGGATCATCATATATCAAAATTCTTATATGTAATTGAAGGAGAATATAGGTGATCTTTTCTAATATCTTATCAAAGGTCCCTAATCACTTCTAATAACAAACTACACCACGAAACTACATGTGTTCGTTTATAACATTTTAAAACTCATTCAATTAAAATATTTGTAATTTTGATTTAATGATTAGTTCTTACTTCATTAGTCCAGAAATATATTTGTGTATCTTTTAATTGTTTGAATTAAGAAACTTGATTATTATATCAATTTTGGTTGTAATTATCATGCTTTTAAAAACATTGTCTTTAATGAGATAGAGAATTATGAATCCAAAATAATCATTCTATGTGTCACTTTTGCACACTTAAAAAAAGAAAGAAACTTTTATTATTATTTTTCTCACAAATTTACCATTTTTTTAAACCTCTATTCACATTTTCATTCCTTTAACTACTATTATAGTAAGAACTTTTTACTAGATGTTATTAATTTTATAATGGAAATCAACAAAACTAACCATTATTATAAGATGTATGTGAATCTCATTAATGAAGATACAAATTAGATAGATGGAACAATTTCAGAAAACAAGTAAATGATGATGTGGCGAATTTAAAAGGAGTCAAGTTAAATGAAAAAGATAATAATGAAAATAATCTTATATTTAATGAAGAATGTAGTGGGGCATTATTACAGTATGGGAACAAAATACTATTTGTTAAATTTTGGATTTAAACCTTATTTAATTGTATCAATCAGAGTATTTAATCAGTGTAATTAAGAGTTTAAGGTTTAAAGTTTTGACTAGAGTCAACCCGAGGTCTAACCAAAAATAGAACGAGTTAAACTTTCAATATAATATAAAATACTTTTAAATTTTTATTACCAAACAAATACACTTTTTAGAATTTATGTTAATATTTACTACAAACATGAATATTGAAGTATATATTAATGTTTAAAATAGAGATAAGTATATTTTCACCTTCAAATTGTAATACGCGTTGTTATACTCATTATCACCTCGGTCCTTGGGAGTTTCTTTATAGAGTTGTCATCGAAGGTCCTTTAGGGGATAAAATTATTATGGGCTTTCCATAGGGAGAAATAGATGAGACCCAATTCAACTTGAACCCACTCCTCATAGCTCAAGGTATAAAAATCATTTCACACAGAAAATAAGGTACATTCTCTAGTCTTCACTTTTCACTACACTCATCTTGAATCTTGAACAAACTTAGGCGTTGAATTACGAATATTGAAGGTTCACCCCTGCGTATCCTTATTAGAGATTAGCACCATTGATTCAGTATTCTGCATTCATAAATCATATCCAATTCTAGTTCCATAATAGAATAGTGGCGTCTTATGTGGAAACAGACTTCTAATTCGTGTGTTTTCCACAGTTTGAAGTTTTCACTTTAATACTCCTTATCGTAGCCTTTTCAGGTCATCAAATTGAGAGCATTCATACTAGAATATGAGGATTTTTTGTGTTCGATACAATCGAGCATCGTTTAACTCTTAATTCTTGCGAAACTTCCACAAATGGATCATCATTTATCCAAAGTCTTATATTTAATTGGAGGAGAATAGAGGTGATCATTTCTAATATCTTATCAAAGGTCCCTAATCATTACTAATAACAAACAACACCATGAAACCACATGTCTCGGTTTATAACATTTTAATATTCATTCAATCAAAATATTTGAAATTGGGATTTGATGATTAGTTTTTACTTCATTAGTCCATAAATATATTTGTGTATATTTTAATTGTTTGAATTAAGAAACTTGATTATTATATCAATTTTGATGATAATTATTATGGTTTTAAAAAACCTGTCTTTAATAAGATAGAGAATTAATTAAACCATCCTAATCACTGTAGGTGTCACATTTACACATAAAAAAATAGTCTCAAATTATTTATACATTTAAAACACGAAAGAAACTTCTATTTATATTTTTCTCACAAATTTACCGTTGTTTTATATACCTCTATTCACATTTTCATTCGTCTCACTACTATTATTGTAAGAATTATTTGCTAAATATTATTAATTTTATAATGGAAATCAACAAACTAACTATTATTATAAGAAGTGTGTCGATCTCATAAATGCAGATACAGATTAGAAAGATGGAACAATTTCAGAAAACAAGTAAATGATGATATAGGGAATTTAAAAGGAGTCAAGTTAAATGAAGTAGACAATGATGAAAATAATCTTATATTTAAAGACTAGTGTAGTGGGACATTATTACAGTATAAGAACAAAATACTATTTGTAAAATTATGGATTTAAAGCTTATTTAATTGTACCTATGAGAATAACTAAAACTGTGTCGAATGTTGAATTGGTGTAATTAACAGTTTCTGGTTTAAAGTTTTGCTTGGAGTTAACACGAGGTCTAACAAAAAATAACACGATTTAAAATTTCAATTTAATATATAATATTTTTCAAATTTTATTACCAAACAAATATATTTTTTAGATTTTATGTTAACATTACTACAAGAGTCAATATTGAAATATACTTTAATGTTTAAAATAAAGATAAGTATATTTTTCACCTTTAAATTGTAATACACTATGTTATACACATTAACACCTCGGTCTTTAGGAGTTTCTTTATAGAGTCGTCGTTGAAGGTCCTTTTAGGGATAATACTGTTTTGGGCTGGCCAAAGGCCAAAATAGATGAGACCCAATTCAACTTGAATCCACTCCTCATGGCTCAAGGTATAAAAATCATTTCACACAGAAAGCAAGGTACATTCTCTAGTCATCACTTTTCACTACACTCATCTTGAATATTGAACTGACTTAGGCGTTGGATTACGAATATTGAATGTTCACCCTTGCGCCTCTCTATTAGAGATTAACACCTTTTGTAACACCCCAAATGTACCCCACAATTATATTAAAATCAGAGTGCCAAAATTTCCGCAAACATGGGGCATTACATTCTCACTCCAAAAACCAACAACATACAAACCTATCATAATAGATACATAGCACATATTGATCCAAATAACTTATAACAATTTATTAGTCTTCAAAAGTATTTCAACTTGATTCCATAAGTATGCAGCGGATTCATAACTTTAAAACTTCAAAGGAAACATAGCATCTTTTAAACAACTTAATTCAAAGAAAACAACTTCTTAAAACAACAACTTGAATTAAACTTAAAACATCATAAAATCAAATAAGCGTTCAACCCCCCCTGAGTGCTACGTATCAGAGCGACGACACCAACAAGCTACTAAGTCTCTACTCCTTGTTACCTGCACGTTACCAGTATAAAGGCAACGGAGAAACAAATAAAGGGGTGAGACATTGAAAAATATAAATAAGATTATGATAATTAATATATTAGACAAGAGCATTATAAACTTCACCACTTCTCAACAACACACATCAATCAATAATCATTCACAATTATCATTAGCGATTCAAAATGCAATTCGAATGCGACACAACTGTGCAAATACATATGGTACCAATAGGGATTCATCCCTCTTCACTAATTGCCAATTAATAGAGGCACAAGTCATAAGCCTACTTCACAAATCCTCCAATACAGGCCTTCACAAAATGCAAATGTATGAGACTCATGTAACATACAACATCACATATATATCATTCACCACAAACTTCATTACGAGGCATTCGCCTACATCCCTGCATCACTGGCAATAAGTCTAACACTTCACATATAAATTAACATCTCAATTTTCTCAAAACAACAATATCTCATAAACATCTCAGAACAACAACATCTCATAACATCAAAATAATTTATTAAACATCATTTATTATCACAAAAATCATCGAACACAACTTCATCAATAAAATCTCACTAATAGTCAACTATATAATAATCTTACAGTAACTCATCCTATTATTCTACTAATTTATAACGTTACTGTCACTAATCCTACTGTCATAATTCTAACAGCAGCCTCTAAACATCTACTATTCATCATTCTGTCCAAAAATCAACACAACGACCAACAACGAAATTAATTTCTAAATCCTAAATTGGTTAATAGGATTACACTTCTTAATCATCATCTAAATCATCTATATTAGAGTTCATCACGTTAGCTAATCAACACTTCGAAAGACATCTCAAACAGCATCCTAAAACTCAAGTTACAACAATTATAAGTTAATTCTGTCAAAAATCCAGCATTATGTATCGACACAAAACACCTAGGATCGAAACATCCTGCTTCTCCTGCATACTATGAGTCGACACATCCTCTTTATGGATCGACTCATTCTACTTTTCAATACAACATGTATCGACACATGCACTCTTCGTGTCGACTCATCCGGAGTCTTATACTTAACATGCATCGACGCAAGCCCAGCATGCATCGACTCATTCTGCTTTTCAATACAGCATGTATCGACACATGCACTATTTGTGTCGACTCATCCTGAGTCTTGTACTCATCATGCATTGACACATCCTCTCTTTGCGTCGACTCATCTTGAGTCTTATACTTAACATGCATCGATGCAAGCCCTGGATGCATCGACTCATTCTGCTTTTCAATATAGCATGTATCGACACATGCACTCTTCGTGTCGACTCATCCCGAGTCTTGTACTCATCGTGAATCGACACATCCTCTCTTCGCGTCGACTCATCCTGAGTCTAACAACCTCCTTTCATCGACTCATCCAGTTTGAGGTCGACGCATCCTGCGATTTTCTGCATAATTTTCTACATTTTCTACAGTATTTTGCTACGGGAATCATACTACAGCCCTAAAAACCTTATTATGATCATGATAATTCATCACCTAATATTACACTTTATTACTCCATTGATTAAACAACATAATAGCATCATTATTCATCAAGATTTCATCAAATCTTCATCATACATCATTCATAATGCAATTTATGCAAGAACAAACATCAATTACATCTAACCCCATATATCAAACATCATGAACCCTTACATACTAAATATCATATTCACGGTTATAAAATCTGAACCCCACCCTTACCTTTTGGGTTTTTCGGTCGGTCGAATTCTCCGGTTGAAACTGCAACTGGTTTGACGGTGAGTTCTCCAAATTTTCTTGACTCCCACTTGGTGCCTCCAAACCCTTGCTTCTTCTACTGCTACGTGATAACTGTTTTGCTTTGGTTGCTAACCTCTATATATTATAACCTAATATAATAATAGATCTACTAGTAACTTTAATGGGCCTATTAATTCTATTCCTAATCTTGCTATTTCACACACCCCACTTGACCCAACTAATAAAATAACATTCTACTAATATCAAAATTAAATCCAATATTAATTTCTCTTGAGTAAATTGACTAATTATTCGATTATCAATTCTAATAATCCAATAATGCTCCTAATAATTATTCCGATAATTCCTTCTTCGACTAAATTCCAACAATTTAAATCCTCAATAATTCATTTAAATAATTTAATGAATTTCCGGGCGTTACAACTCTCCCCCACTTAGAATATTTTCGTCCTCGAAAATTCAACCGACACCACTTCCCTTAACTTCGCCTCCACCTCTAGCCTTTCTGATATAATTACAACCTACTAAAATTAATATATAACGCACACATGCAATTCTATTTCAACTCGTCCAACATCAATAATAATAAATAACAAAGTTCTATCGATGAAACACGTACCTTTGGTACCTCTGTCCTCGTTGCCCGTTGGAGTTTCCACCAACGCCAACACAAACAATGGTAAAAAATAATAATAATAATAATAATAATAATTATCAATACTCGATTGTTAAAGACTCAACAACTTTCTCCGGACGGACCGACTTGCTCTGATACCACTAACGTAACACCCCAAATCTACCCCACAATTATATTAAAATCAGAGTGCCAAAATTTCCGCAAACATGGGGCATTACATTCTCATTCCAAAAACCAACAACATAAAAACCTATCATAATAGATACATAGCACATATTGATCCAAAAAACTTATAACAATTTATTAGTCTTCAAAAGTATTTCAACTTAATTCCATAAATATGCAGCAGATTCATAACTTTAAAACTTCAAAGGAAACATAGCATCTTTTAAACAACTTAATTCAAAGAAAACAACTTCTTAAAACAACAACTTGAATTAAAATTAAAACATCATAAAATCAAATAAGCGTTCATCCCCCCCCCCCCCCCCCTCCCGAGTGCTATGTATCAGAGTGACGACACCAACAAGCTACTAAGTCTCTACTCCTTGTTACCTGCACGTTAGCAGTATAAAGGAAACGGAGAAACAAATAAAGGGGTGAGACATTGATAAATATAAATAATATTATGATAATTAATATATTAGACAAGAGCATTATAAACTTCACCGCTTCTCAACAACACACATCAATCAATAAACATTCACAATTATCATTAGCGATTCAAAATGCAATTCGAATGCGACAAAACTGTGCATATGCATGTGGTACCACCAGGGCTTCAGCCCTCTTCACTAATTTCCAATTAATAGAGGCACAAGTCATAAGCCTACGTCACAAATCCTCCAATATAAGCCTTCACAAAATGCAAATGTATGAGACTCATGTAACATACAACATCACATATATATATCATTCACCACAAACTTCATTACGAGGCATTCGCCTACATCCCTGCATCACTGGAAATAACCCTAACACTTCACATATTCAATCACATCTCAATTTTCTCAAAACAACAATATCTCATAAACATCTCAGAACAACAACATCTCATAACATCAAAATAATTTATTAAACATCAATTATTATCACAAAAATCATCGAACACAACTTCATCAATAAAATCTCACTAATACTCAACTGTATAATAATCGTACAGTAACTCATCCTGTTATTCTTCTAATTTATATTGTTACTGTCACTAATCCTACTGTCATAATTCTAACAGCAGCCTCTAAACATCTACTTTTCATCATTTTGTCCAAAAATCAGCACAACGACCAACAACGGAATTAATTTCTAAATCCTAAATTGGTTACTAGGATTACACTTCTTAATCATCATCTAAATTATCTAGATTAGATTTCATCGCGTTAGCTAATCAACGCTTAGAACGACATCTCAAACAGCATCCTAAAACTCAAGTTACAGCAATTAGAAGTTAATTCTGTCAAAAACCCAGCATTATGTATCAACACAAAACACCTTGGATCGACACATCCTGCTTCTCCTGCATACTATGAGTCGACACATCCTCCTTATGGATCGACTCATTATGCTTTTCAATACAGCATGTATCGACACATGCACTCTTCGTGTCGACTCATCCGGAGTCTTATACTTAACATGCATCGATGCAAGCCCTGCATGCATCGACTCATTATGCTTTTCAATACAACATGTATCGACACATGCACTTTTTGTGTCGACTCATCCTGAGTCTTGTACTCATCATGCATCGACATATCCTCTCTTCGCGTCGACTCATCCTGAGTCTAACAACCTCTTTGCATCGACTCATCCAGTTTGAGGTCGACGCATCATGCGATTTTCTGCATAATTTTCTGCCTTTTCTACTGTATTTTGCTACGAGAATCATACTACAGCCCTAAAAACCTTATTATGATCATGATAATTCATCACCTAATATTACACTCTATTACTCCATCGATTAAACAACATATTAGCATCATTATTCATCAAGATTTCATCAAATCTTCATCATACATCACTCATAATGCAATTTATGCAAGAACAAACAACAACTACATCTAACCCCATATATCAAACATCATGAACCCTTACATACTAACCATCATATTCCCGGTTATAAAATCTGAAACCCACCCTTATCTTTTGGGTATTTCGGTCGGTCGAATTCTCCGGTTGAAACTGCAACTGGTTTGACGGCGAGTTCTCCAAATTTGCTTGCCTCACACTTGGTGCCTCCAAAACCTTGCTTCTTCTACTGCTACGTGATAATTGTTTTGCTTTGGTTGCTAACCTCTATATATTATAACCTAATATAATAATAGATCTACTAGTAACTTTAATGGGCCTATTAATTCTATTCCTAATGTTGCTATTTCACACACCCCACTTGATCCAACTAATAAAATAACATTATACTAAAATCAACATTAAATCCAATATTAATTTCTCTTGACTAAATTGACTTTATTTCGATTATCAATTCTAACAATCCTATAATGCTCCAAATAATTATTCTGATAATTCCTTCTTCGACTAAATTCCAACAATTTAAATCCTCAATAATTCATTTAAATAATTTAATGAATTTCCGGGCGTTACACCTTTGATTAACGATTATGCATTCATCAATCATATCCAATTCTAGTTCCATATTGGAACAAAGCCGTCTTTTATGGGATTTAACTTCTAATTCTCGCGTCTTCCATAATTTGATGTTTTCACTTTAATTCTCCGGATCGTAGCCTTTTCAGGTCATCAAATTAAGAGAATTCATACTTGAATATGAGGATTTTTTATGTTTGATACAATCGAGCATTGTTTAACCTTCAATTCTCGTGAAACTCCCATAAATGGATCATCATAGATCCAAATTCTTATATGTAGTTAAAGGAGAACAGAGGTGATCCTTTATGATATCTTATAAAATGTGCCTAATCACTTCTAATAACAAACTACACCACGAAACCACGTGTGTTATTGTGATTTGATGATTAGTTTTTACATCTTCAGTCCAGAAATATATTTGTGTATCTTTTACTTGTTTGAATTAAGAAACTTGATTGTTATATCAATTTTAATGGTAATTAATATGCTTTTAAAAACCTTGTCTTTAATGAGATAGAGAATTAATGAATCCAAAATAATCAGTGTATGTGTCACTTTTGCACATAAAAAAACTGTCTCAAATTATTTGTACATTTAAAAAAAGAAAGAAACTTTTGTTATTATATTTCTCACAAATTTACCATTTTTAATATACCTCTATTCACATTTTCATTCCTCTCACTACTATTATAGTAAGAATTTTTTACTAAATATTATTAATTTTATAATGGAAATCCACAAAACTAACCATTATTATAAGATGTATGTCAATCTCATTAATGCAGATACAAATTAAAAAGATGGAACAATTTCATAATACAAGTAAATGATGATGTAGGGAATTTAAAAGAAGTCAATTTAAACGAAATAAATAATAATGAAGAATGTAGTGGGACATTATTACAGCATGAGAACAAAATACTATTTGTAAAATTTTGGATTTAAAGCTTATTTAATTGTATCAATCAGTGTAATTAAGAGTTTAAGGTTTAAAGTTTTGACTAGAGTTAACCTGAGGTCTAACTAAAAATAGCACGATTTAAAATTGCAATATAATATAAAATATTTTTAAATTTTTATTACCACACAAATATATTTTTTAGAATTTATGTTAATATTTACTACAATAGGGAATATTGAAGTATACATTAATGTTTAAAAGAGAGATAAGTATATATTTCACCTTCAAATTGTAATACGCGTTGTTATACTCATTATCACCTCGGTCCTTGGGAGTTTCTTTATAGAGTCGTCGTCGAAGGTCCTTTAATGGATAAAATTGTTCTGGGCTTTCCATAGGGTGAAATATATGAGACCCAATTCAAATTGAACCCACTCCTCATGGCTCAAGGTATAAAAATCATTTCACATAGAAAATATGGTACATTCTCTAGTCTTCACTTTTCACTACACTCATCTTGAATCTTGAACATACTTAGGTGTTGAATTACGAATATTGAAGGTTCACCCTTGCGCCTCCCTATTAAAGATTAGCGCCATTGATTCAGGATTCTGCATTCACTGATCATAACTAATTATAGTTCCATAATGTAACAGTGGCGTCTTATATGGGAACAGACTTCTAATTCTCGTGTTTTCCACAATTTGACGTTTTCACTTGAATTCTTCAGATCAAAGCCTTTTCGGGTCATCGAATTGAGAGCATTCATACTCGAATATGAGTATTTTTGGTGTTCGATACAATCGATCATCGTTTAACCTTCAATTCCTGTGAAACTTCTACAAATGGATAATCATTGATCCAAATTCTTATATGTAATTGAGGGAAAATGGTATTTATCACTTCTAATATCTTATAAAAGGTCCGAAATCACTTCTAATTACAAACTACACCAAAAAACCACATGTTTTGGTTTATAACATTTTAATATTTATTCAACCAAAATATTTGTAATTGCAATTTGATGATTGGTTTTTACTCATTAGTCGAAAAATATATTTGTGTATCTTTTAATTGTTTGAATTAAGAAACTTGATTATTATTATATCAATTTTGACGATAATTATTATTCTTAAACTTGTCTTTAATGAGATAGAGAATTAATTAATCCATCATAATCATTGTATGTGTCACTTTTGCACATTGAAAAACAATCTCAAATTTTGTGTACGTTTAAAATACGAAAGAAACTGTTATTATTATTTTTCTCACAAATTTACCGTTGTTTTATATACCTCTTTTCACATTTTCATTCCTCTCACTACTATTTTAGTAAGAATTTTTTACTAAATATTATTAATGTTATAATGGAAATCAACAAAACTAGCCATTATTATAAGAAGTGTGTCAATCTCATTAATGCAGATACAAATTAGAGAGATGGAACAAATTCAGAAATCAAGTAAATGATGATGTTGGGAATTTAAAAAGAGTCAAGTTAAACGAAATAGATAATAATGAAAATAATCCTATATTTAAAGAAAAATGTAGTGGGACATTATTACATCATGAGAACAAAATAGTATTTGTAAAATTTTGGATTTAAAGCTTATTTAATTGTACCTACGAGAATAACTAAAATTATGTCGAATATTGAATTGGTGTAATTAAGAGTTTATGGTTTAAAGTTTTTCTTGGATTTAACACGAGGTCTAAGAAAAAATAACACGATTTAAAATTTAAATATAATATAAAATATTTTTAAATTTTTATTACCAAACAAATATATTTCTTAGATTTTCTGTTAATATTTGTACTACAAGAGTGAATATTGAAGTATACATTAATGTTTAAAATACATATAAGTATATTTTCACCTTCAAATTGTAATACGCGTTGTTATACTTATTATCACCTCGGTCCTTTGGAGCTTCTTTATAGAGTCGTCGTTGAAGGTCCTTTTAGGGAAAAAATCATTCTGGGCTGGCCAAAGGCCCAAATAGATGAGACCCAATTCCACTTGAATCCAATCCGCATGGCTCAAGGTATAAAAATAATTTCACACGGGAAGAAAGGTACACTCTCTAGTATTTACTTTTCACTACACTCATCTTGAATCTTGAACTGACTTAGGTGTTGGAATACGAATATTGTAGGTTCACCCTTGTGCCTACCTATTAGAGATTAGCACCATTCATTCAGTATTCCGCATTCATAAATCATATTCAATTCTAGTTCCATATAGGAACAAAGGCGACTTATGTGGGAACTGACTTCTAATTCTCGCGTTTTCCACAATTTGACGTTATCACTTTAATTCTCTAGATTGTAGCCTTTTCAGGTCATCAAACTGAGAGCATTCATACTCGAATATGAGGAATGTTTGTGTTCGATATGATCGACCATCGTTTAACCTTCAATTCCTGTGAAGCTTCCACAAATGGATCATCATATATCCAAATTCTTATATGTATTTAGTGGAGAACAAGGGTGATCACTTCTAATATCTTATCAAATTTCCCTAATCACTTCTAATAACAAACTACACCATGAAACCACATGTGTTGGTTTAAAACATTTTAATATTAATTTAACCAAATCATTTGAAATTGCAATTTGATGATTAGTTTTTACCTTATTAGTCCATAAATTAAACTGTGTATCTCTTAATTGTTTGAATTAAGAAACTTGATTATTATATTAATTTTGACGATTACTATTATGCTTTTAAAAAACTTGTCTTTAATGAGATAGAGAATTAATTAATCCATCATAATCATTGTATGTGTCACTTTTGCACTTAAAGAAATAGTCTCAAATTATTTGTACATTTAAAATACGAAAGTAACTCTTATCATTATTTTCCTCATAAACTCACCGTTGTTTTATATACCTCTATTCACATTTTCATTCCTCTCACTACTATTATAGTAAGACTTTTTTCACTAAATATTATTAATGTTATAATGAAAATCAACAAAACTAACCATTATTATAAGAAGTGTGTCAATCTCATTAATGCAGATACAAATTAGAAAGATGGACCAATTTCAGAAAACAAGTAAATGATGATGTCGGGAACTTAAAAGGAGTCAAGTTAAGTGAAATAGATAATAATGAAAATAATCCTTAATTTAAAGACAAATGTAGTGGGACATTATTATAGTATGAGAACAAAATACTACTTTTAAAATTTTGGATTTAAAGCGTTTTTAATTGTATCTATTAGATAAACTAAAACTAGGTCGAATATTGAATCGGTGTAATTAAGAGTTTAAGATTTATGGTTTTGACTAGAGTTAACCAGAGGTCTAACCAAAAATAACATGATTTAAAATTTTAATATAATATAAAATATTTTTAAATTTTTATTACAAAAAAAATATGTTTTTTAGATTTTATGTTAATATTACTACAAGAGTGAATATTGAAGTATGCATTAATGTTTAAAATACATATAAGTATATTTTTCACCTTCAAATTGTAATACGCGTTGTTATACTCATTATCACCTCGGTCCTTGGAAGCTTCTTTATAGAGTCGTCGTTGAAGGTCCTTTTAGGGATAAAATTGTTCTGGGCTGGCCAAATGCCCAAATAGATGAGACCCAATTCCACTTGAATCCAATCCGCATGGCTCAAGGTATAAAAATAACTTCACACGGGAAGAAAGGTACACTCTCTAGTCTTTACTTTTCACTACACTCATCTTGAATCTTGAACTGACTTAGTTGTTGGAATACGAATATTGTAGGTTCACCCTTGTGCCTACCTATTAGAGATTAGCACCATTGATTCAGTATTCCGCATTCATAAATCATATTCAATTCTAGTTCCATATAGGAAAAGAGGCGACTTATGTGGGAACTGACTTCTAATTCTCGCGTTTTCCACAATTTGACGTTATCACTTTAATTCTCCAGATTGTAGCCTTTTCAGGTCATCAAACTGAGAGCATTCATACTCGAATATGAGGATTGTTTGTGTTCGATATGATAGACCATCGTTTAACCTTCAATTCCTGTGAAACTTCCCCAAATGGATCATCATATATCCAAATTCTTATATGTATTTAGTGGAGAACAAGGGTGATCACCTCTAATATCTTATCAAATTTCCCTAATCACTTCTAATAACAAACTACACCAAGAAACCACATGTGTTGGTTTACAACATTTTAATATTAATTCAACCAAATCATTTGAAATTGCAATTTGATGATTAGTTTTTACCTTATTAGTCCATAAATTAAACTGTGTATCTTTTAATTGTTTGGATTAAGAAACTTGATTATTATTATATCAACTTTGATGATAATTATTATTATTTTAAAAACATGTCTTTAATGAGATAGAGAATTAATTAATCTATCATAATCATTGTATGTGTCACTTTTGCACATTAAAAAACAGTCTCAAATTTTTTGTACATTTAAAATACGAAAGAAACTTTTATTATTATTTTTCTCACAAATTTACTGTTGTTTTATAGACCACTTTTCACATTTTCATTCTTCTCACTACTATTTTAGTAAGAATGTTTTACTAAATATTTTTAATGTTATAATGGAAATCAACAAAACTAGCCATTATTATAAGAAGTGTGTCAATCTCATTAATTCAGATACAAATTAGAGAGATGGAACAACTTCAGAAATCAAGTAAATGATGATGTTGGGAATTTAAAAAGAGTCAAGTTAAATGAAATAGATAATAATGAAAATAATCCTATATCTAAAGAATAATGTAGTGGGACATTATTACAATATGAGAACAAAATAGTATTTTAAAATTTTTGGATTTAAAGCTTATTTAATTGTACCTATGAGAATAACTAAAATTGTGTTGAATATTGAATTGGTGTAATTAAGAGTTTATAGTTTAATGTTTTGCTTGGAGTTAACACGAGGTCTTACAAAAAATAACACGATTTAAAATTTCAATATAATATAAAATATTTTTAAATTTTCATTACCAAACAAATATATTTCTTAGATTTTTTGTTAATATTTTTACTACAAGAGATAATATTGGAGTTTACATTAATGTTTAAAACAGAGAGAAATATATTTTTCACCTTCAAATTGTAATATGCGTTGTTATATTCATTATCACCTCGGTCCTTGGGAGTTTTTTTATAGAGTCAAAATCGAAGGTCCTTTTAGGGATAAAGTTGTTCTGGGCAGGCTAAAGGCCCAAATAGATGAGACCCAATTCCACTTGAATCCAGTCCTCATGGCTCAAGGTATAAAAATCATTTCACACAGGAAGCAAGGTACACTCTCTAGTCTTTAGTTTTCACTACACTCATCTTGAATCTTAAACCGACTTAGGTGTTGGATTACGAATATTGTAGGTTGACACTTGCGCCTACCTATTAGAGATTAGCACCATTGATTCAGTATTCTGCATTCATGAATCATATTCAATTCTAGATTCATATAGGATCATAGGCGATTTATATGGGAACTGCCTTCTAATTCTCGCATTTTCCACAATTTGACGTTATCACTTTAATTCTCCAGATTGTAGCCTTTTCAGGTCTTCAAACTGAGAGCATTCATACTCGAATATGAGGACTTTTTGTGTTCGATACGATCGAGCATCGTTTAACCTTCAATTCCTTTGAAACTTCAACAAATGGATCATCATATATCCAAATTCTTATATGTATTTAGTGGAGAACAAGGGTGATCATTTCTAATATCTTTTCAAATTTCCCTAAACACTTCTAATAACAAACTACACCATGAAACCACATGTGTTGGTATATAACATTTTAATATTCATTCAACCAAATTATTTGAAATTGCGATTTGATGACTAGTTTTTACCTAATTATTCCATAAATATAATTGTGTATCTCTTAATTGTTTGAATTAAGAAACTTAATTATTATATCAATTTTGACGGTAATTATTATGCTTTTAAAAAACTTGTCTTTAATGAGATAGAGAATTAATTAATCCATCATAATCATTGTATGTGTCAGTTTTGCACATAAAAAAACAGTCTCAAATTATTTGTAGATTTAAAACACGAAAGAAACTCTTATCATTATTTTCCTCATAAATTCACCGTTGTTTTATATACCTCTATTCACATTTTCATTCCTCTCACTACAATTATAGTAAGACTTTTTTTACTAAAATTTATTAATGTTATAATGGCAATCAACAAAACTAACCATTATCATAAGAAGTGTGTCAATCTCATTTATGCAGATACAAATTAGAAAGATGGACCAATTTCTGAAAAACAACTAAATGATAATGTCGGGAACTTAAAAGGAGTCAAGTTAAGTGAAATAGATTATAATGAAAATGATCCTTAATTTAAAGACAAATGTAGTGGGACATTATTATAGTATGAGAACAAAATACTACTTCTAAAATTTTGGATTTAAAGCTTTTTTAATTGTATCTATCAGATAAACTAAAACTAGGTCAAATATTGAATCAGTGTAATTAAGAGTTTAAAGTTTATGGCTTTGACTAGAGTTAACCCGAGGTCTAACCAAAATTAACATGATTTGAAATTTTATTATAATATAAAATATTTTTAAATTTTTATTACAAAACAAACATATTTTTTAGATTTTATGTTAATATTACTACAAGAGTGAATATTGAAGTATACATTAATGTTTAAAATACATATAAGTATATTTTTCACCTTCAAATTGTAATACGCATTGTTATACTCATTATCACCTCGGTCCTTGAGAGCTTCTTTATAGAGTCGTCGTCGAAGGTCTTTTTAGGGATAAAATTGTTCTGGGCTGGCCAAAGGCCCAAATAAATGAGACCCAATTGAACTTGAATCTACTCCTCATGGGTCAAGGTATAAAAATAATTTCACACAGAAAGCAAGGTACATTCTCTAGTCTTTACTTTTCACTACACTCGTCTTGAATCTTGAGCTGACTTAGGCGTTGAATTACGAATATTGAAGGTTCACCCTTGCCCCTCCATATTTGAGATTAACACCATTGATTCAGGATTTTGCATTCATCAATAATACCCAATTATAGTTCCATAATGGAATATAGGAGTCTTATGTGGGATTTGACTTCTAATTCTCGCGTTTTCCACAATTTGACATTTTCACTTTAATTCTCCATATCGTAGCTTTTTCAGGTAATCAAATTGAGAGCATTCATACTCGAATATGAGGATTTTTTGTGTTTAATACGATTGAGCATTGTTTAACCTTCAATTCTTGTAAAACCTCCACAAATGGATCATCGATATCCAAATTCTTATATCTAATTGAGGGAGAACGAAGTTGATAACTTCTAATATCTTATCAAAGTTCCCTAATCACTTCTAATAACAAACTACACAAAAAACCAACAGGGGTTGGTTTGTAACATTTTAGAATTCATTCAATCAAAATATTTGTAACTGCAATTTGATGATTAGTTTTTACTTCATTAGTCGAAAAATATATTTGTGTATCTTTTAATAGTTTTGATTAAGAAACTTGATTATTATTATATCAACTTTAATGATAATTATTATTATTTTAAAAACATGTCTTTAATGAGATAGAGAATTAATTAATCCATCATAATCAATGTATGTGTCACTTTTGCACATTAAAAAACAGTCTCAAATTTTTTGTACATTTAAAATACGAAAGAAACTTTTATTATTATTTTTCTCACAAATTTACTGTTGTTTTATAGACCTCTTTTCACATTTTCATTCTTCTCACTACTATTTTAGTAAGAATGTTTTACTAAATATTATTAATGTTATAATGGAAATCAACAAAACTAGCCATTATTATAAGAAGTGTGTCAATCTCATTAATTCAGATACAAATTAGAGAGATGGAACAATTTCAGAAATCAAGTAAATGATGATGTTGGGAATTTAAAAAGAGTCAAGTTAAATGAAATAGATAATAATGAAAATAATCCTATATCTAAAGAAGAATGTAGTGGGACATTATTATAGTATGAGAACAAAATAGTATTTTAAAATTTTTGGATTTAAAGCTTATTTAATTGTACCTATGAGAATAACTAAAATTGTGTTGAATATTGCATTGGTGTAATTAAGAGTTTATAGTTTAATGTTTTGCTTGGAGTTAACACGAGGTCTAACAAAAAATAACACGATTTAAAATTTCAATATTATATAAAATATTTTTAAATTTTCATTACCAAACAAATATATTTCTTAGATTTTTTGTTAATATTTTTACTACAAGAGATAATATTGGAGTTTACATTAATGTTTAAAACAGAGAGAAGTATATTTTTCACCTTCAAATTGTAATATGCGTTGTTATATTCATTATCACCTCGGTCCTTGGGAGTTTATTTATAGAGTCGAAATCGAAGGTCCTTTTAGGGATAAAGTTGTTCTGGGCTGGCTAAAGGCCCAAATAGATGAGACCCAATTCCACTTGAATCCAGTCCTCATGGCTCAAGGTATAAAAATCATTTCACACAGGAAGCAAGGTACACTCTCTAGCCTTTAGTTTTCACTACACTCATCTTGAATCTTAAACTGACTTAGGTGTTGGATTACGAATATTGTAGGTTCACACTTGCGCCTACCTATTAGAGATTAGCACCATTGATTCAGTATTCTGCATTCATGAATCATATTCAATTCTAGATCCATATAGGAACATAGGCGACTTATGTGGGAACTGCCTTCTAATTCTCGCATTTTCCACAATTTGACGTTATCACTTTAATTCTCCAGATTGTAGCCTTTTCAGGTCATCAAACTGAGAGCATTCATACTCGAATATGAGGACTTTTTGTGTTCGATACGATCGAGCATCGTTTAACCTTCAATTCCTTTGAAACTTCAACAAATGGATCATCATATATCCAAATTCTTATATGTATTTAGTGGAGAACAAGGGTGATCACTTCTAATATCTTATCAAATTTCCCTAAACACTTCTAATAACAAACTACACCATGAAACCACATGTGTTGGTTTATAACATTTTAATATTCATTCAACCAAATTATTTGAAATTGCGATTTGATGACTAGTTTTTACCTTATTATTCCATAAATATAATTGTGTATCTCTTAATTGTTTGAATTAAGAAACTTGATTATTATATCAATTTTGACGGTAATTATTATGCTTTTAAAAAACTTGTCTTTAATGAGATAGAGAATTAATTAATCCATCATACTCATTGTATGTGTCAGTTTTGCACATAAAAAAACAATCTCAAATTATTCGTAGATTTAAAACACGAAAGTAACTCTTATCATTATTTTCCTCATAAATTCACCGTCGTTTTATATACCTCTATGCAAATTTTAATTCCTCTCACTACAATTATAGTAAGACTTTTTTTACTAAAATTTATTAATGTTATAATGGCAATCAACAAAACTAACCATTATTATAAGATGTGTGTCAATCTCATTAATGCAGATACAAATTAGAAAGATGGACCAATTTCTGAAAAACAAGTAAATGATGATGTCGGGAACTTAAAAGGAGTCAAGTTAAGTGAAATAGATTATAATGAAAATGATCCTTAATTTAAAGACAAATGTAGTGGGACATTATTATAGTATGAGAACAAAATACTACTTGTAAAATTTTGGATTTAAAGCTTTTTTAATTGTATCTATCAGATAAACTAAAACTAGGTCAAATATTGAATCAGTGTAATTAAGAGTTTAAAGTTTATGGTTTTGACTAGAGTTAACCCCAGGTCTAACCAAAATTAACATGATTTAAAATTTTATTATAATATAAAATATTTTTAAATTTTTATTACAAAACAAACATATTTTTTAGATTTTATGTTAATATTACTACAAGAGTGAATATTGAAGTATACATTAATGTTTAAAATACATATAAGTATATTTTTCACCTTCAAATTGTAATACGCATTGTTATACTCATTATCACCTCGGTCCTTGAGAGCTTCTTTATAGAGTCGTCGTCGAAGGTCCTTTTAGGGATAAAATTGTTCTGGGCTGGCCAAAGGCCCAAATAAATGAGACCCAGTTGAACTTGAATCTACTCCTCATTGGTCAAGGTATAAAAATAATTTCACACGGAAAGCAAGGTACATTCTCTAGTCTTTACTTTTCACTACACTCGTCTTGAATCTTGAGCTGACTTAGGCGTTGAATTACGAATATTGAAGGTTCACCCTTGCCCCTCCATATTTGAGATTAACACCATTGATTCAGGATTTTGCATTCATCAATAATACCCAATTCTAGTTCCATAATGGAATATAGGAGTCTTATGTGGGATTTGACTTCTAATTCTCGCGTTTTCCACAATTTGACATTTTCACTTTAATTCTCCATATCGTAGCTTTTTCAGGTAATCAAATTGAGAGCATTCATACTCGAATATGAGGATTTTTTGTGTTTAATACGATTGAGCATTGTTTAACCTTCAATTCTTGTAAAACCTCCACAAATGGATCATCGATATCCAAATTATTATATCTAATTGAGGGAGAACGAAGTTGATCACTTCTAATATCTTATCAAAGTTCCCTAATCACTTCTAATAACAAACTACACAAAAAACCAACAGGGGTTGGTTTGTAACATTTTAGAATTCATTCAATCAAAATATTTGTAACTGCAATTTGATGATTAGTTTTTACTTCATTAGTCGAAAAATATATTTGTGTATCTTTTAATTGTTTGGATTAAGAAACTTGATTATTATTATATCAACTTTGATGATAATTATTATTATTTTAAAAACATGTCTTTAATGAGATAGAGAATTAATTAATCCATCATAATCAATGTATGTGTCACTTTTGCACATTAAAAAACAGTCTCAAATTTTTTGTACATTTAAAATACGAAAGAAACTTTTATTATTATTTTTCTCACAAATTTACTGTTGTTTTATAGACCTCTTTTCACATTTTCATTCTTCTCACTACTATTTTAGTAAGAATGTTTTACTAAATATTATTAATGTTATAATGGAAATCAACAAAACTAGCCATTATTATAAGAAGTGTGTCAATCTCATTAATTCAGATACAAATTAGAGAGATGGAACAATTTCAGAAATCAAGTAAATGATGATGTTGGGAATTTAAAAAGAGTCAAGTTAAATGAAATAGATAATAATGAAAATAATCCTATATCTAAAGAAGAATGTAGTGGGACATTATTACAGTATGAGAACAAAATAGTATTTTAAAATTTTTGGATTTAAAGCTTATTTAATTGTACCTATGAGAATAACTAAAATTGTGTTGAATATTGCATTGGTGTAATTAAGAGTTTATAGTTTAATGTTTTGCTTGGAGTTAACACGAGGTCTAACAAAAAATAACACGATTTAAAATTTCAATATTATATAAAATATTTTTAAATTTTCATTACCAAACAAATATATTTCTTAGATTTTTTGTTAATATTTTTACTACAAGAGATAATATTGGAGTTTACATTAATGTTTAAAACAGAGAGAAGTATATTTTTCACCTTCAAATTGTAATATGCGTTGTTATATTCATTATCACCTCGGTCCTTGGGAGTTTCTTTATAGAGTCGAAATCGAAGGTCCTTTTAGGGATAAAGTTGTTCTGGGCTGGCTAAAGGCCCAAATAGATGAGACCCAATTCCACTTGAATCCAGTCCTCATGGCTCAAGGTATAAAAATCATTTCACACAGGAAGCAAGGTACACTCTCTAGCCTTTAGTTTTCACTACACTCATCTTGAATCTTAAACTGACTTAGGTGTTGGATTACGAATATTGTAGGTTCACACTTGCGCCTACCTATTAGAGATTAGCACCATTGATTTAGTATTCTGCATTCATGAATCATATTCAATTCTAGATCCATATAGGAACATAGGCGACTTATGTGGGAACTGCCTTCTAATTCTCGCATTTTCCAGAATTTGACGTTATCACTTTAATTCTCCAGATTGTAGCCTTTTCAGGTCATCAAACTGAGAGCATTCATACTCGAATATGAGGACTTTTTGTGTTCGATACGATCGAGCATCGTTTAACCTTCAATTCCTTTGAAACTTCAACAAATGGATCATCATATATCCAAATTCTTATATGTATTTAGTGGAGAACAAGGGTGATCACTTCTAATATCTTATCAAATTTCCCTAAACACTTCTAATAACAAACTACACCATGAAACCACATGTGTTGGTTTATAACATTTTAATATTCATTCAACCAAATTATTTGAAATTGCGATTTGATGACTAGTTTTTACCTTATTATTCCATAAATATAATTGTGTATCTCTTAATTGTTTGAATTAAGAAACTTGATTATTATATCAATTTTGACGGTAATTATTATGCTTTTAAAAAACTTGTCTTTAATGAGATAGAGAATTAATTAATCCATCATAATCATTGTATGTGTCAGTTTTGCACATAAAAAAACAATCTCAAATTATTCGTAGATTTAAAACACGAAAGTAACTCTTATCATTATTTTCCTCATAAATTCACCGTCGTTTTATATACCTCTATGCAAATTTTAATTCCTCTCACTACAATTATAGTAAGACTTTTTTTACTAAAATTTATTAATGTTATAATGGCAATCAACAAAACTAACCATTATTATAAGATGTGTGTCAATCTCATTAATGCAGATACAAATTAGAAAGATGGACCAATTTCTGAAAAACAAGTAAATGATGATGTCGGGAACTTAAAAGGAGTCAAGTTAAGTGAAATAGATTATAATGAAAATGATCCTTAATTTAAAGACAAATGTAGTGGGACATTATTATAGTATGAGAACAAAATACTACTTGTAAAATTTTGGATTTAAAGCTTTTTTAATTGTATCTATCAGATAAACTAATACTAGGTCAAATATTGAATCAGTGTAATTAAGAGTTTAAAGTTTATGGTTTTGACTAGAGTTAACCCCAGGTCTAACCAAAATTAACATGATTTAAAATTTTATTATAATATAAAATATTTTTAAATTTTTATTACAAAACAAACATATTTTTTAGATTTTATGTTAATATTACTACAAGAGTGAATATTGAAGTATACATTAATGTTTAAAATACATATAAGTATATTTTTCACCTTCAAATTGTAATACGCATTGTTATACTCATTATCACCTCGGTCCTTGAGAGCTTCTTTATAGAGTCGTCGTCGAAGGTCCTTTTAGGGATAAAATTGTTCTGGGCTGGCCAAAGGCCCAAATAAATGAGACCCAGTTGAACTTGAATCTACTCCTCATTGGTCAAGGTATAAAAATAATTTCACACGGAAAGCAAGGTACATTCTCTAGTCTTTACTTTTCACTACACTCGTCTTGAATCTTGAGCTGACTTAGGCGTTGAATTACGAATATTGTAGGTTCACCCTTGCCCCTCCATATTTGAGATTAACACCATTGATTCAGGATTTTGCATTCATCAATAATACCCAATTCTAGTTCCATAATGGAATATAGGAGTCTTATGTGGGATTTGACTTCTAATTCTCGCGTTTTCCACAATTTGACATTTTCACTTTAATTCTCCATATCGTAGCTTTTTCAGGTAATCAAATTGAGAGCATTCATACTCGAATATGAGGATTTTTTGTGTTTAATACGATTGAGCATTGTTTAACCTTCAATTCTTGTAAAACCTCCACAAATGGATCATCGATATCCAAATTATTATATCTAATTGAGGGAGAACGAAGTTGATCACTTCTAATATCTTATCAAAGTTCCCTAATCACTTCTAATAACAAACTACACAAAAAACCAACAGGGGTTGGTTTGTAACATTTTAGAATTCATTCAATCAAAATATTTGTAACTGCAATTTGATGATTAGTTTTTACTTCATTAGTCGAAAAATATATTTGTGTATCTTTTAATTGTTTGGATTAAGAAACTTGATTAATATTATATCAACTTTGATGATAATTATTATTATTTTAAAAACATGTCTTTAATGAGATAGAGAATTAATTAATCCATCATAATCAATGTATGTGTCACTTTTGCACATTAAAAAACAGTCTCAAATTTTTTGTACATTTAAAATACGAAAGAAACTTTTATTATTATTTTTCTCACAAATTTACTGTTGTTTTATAGACCTCTTTTCACATTTTCATTCTTCTCACTAATATTTTAGTAAGAATGTTTTACTAAATATTATTAATGTTATAATGGAAATCAACAAAACTAGCCATTATTATAAGAAGTGTGTCAATCTCATTAATTCAGATACAAATTAGAGAGATGGAACAATTTCAGAAATCAAGTAAATGATGATGTTGGGAATTTAAAAAGAGTCAAGTTAAATGAAATAGATAATAATGAAAATAATCCTATATCTAAAGAAGAATGTAGTGGGACATTATTACAGTATGAGAACAAAATAGTATTTTAAAATTTTTGGATTTAAAGCTTATTTAATTGTACCTATGAGAATAACTAAAATTGTGTTGAATATTGCATTGGTGTAATTAAGAGTTTATAGTTTAATGTTTTGCTTGGAGTTAACACGAGGTCTAACAAAAAATAACACGATTTAAAATTTCAATATTATATAAAATATTTTTAAATTTTCATTACCAAACAAATATATTTCTTAGATTTTTTGTTAATATTTTTACTACAAGAGATAATATTGGAGTTTACATTAATGTTTAAAACAGAGAGAAGTATATTTTTCACCTTCAAATTGTAATATGCGTTGTTATATTCATTATCACCTCGGTCCTTGGGAGTTTCTTTATAGAGTCGAAATCGAAGGTCCTTTTAGGGATAAAGTTGTTCTGGGCTGGCTAAAGGCCCAAATAGATGAGACCCAATTCCACTTGAATCCAGTCCTCATGGCTCAAGGTATAAAAATCATTTCACACAGGAAGCAAGGTACACTCTCTAGCCTTTAGTTTTCACTACACTCATCTTGAATCTTAAACTGACTTAGGTGTTGGATTACGAATATTGTAGGTTCACACTTGCGCCTACCTATTAGAGATTAGCACCATTGATTCAGTATTCTGCATTCATGAATCATATTCAATTCTAGATCCATATAGGAACATAGGCGACTTATGTGGGAACTGCCTTCTAATTCTCGCATTTTCCACAATTTGACGTTATCACTTTAATTCTCCAGATTGTAGCCTTTTCAGGTCATCAAACTGAGAGCATTCATACTCGAATATGAGGACTTTTTGTGTTCGATACGATCGAGCATCGTTTAACCTTCAATTCCTTTGAAACTTCAACAAATGGATCATCATATATCCAAATTCTTATATGTATTTAGTGGAGAACAAGGGTGATCACTTCTAATATCTTATCAAATTTCCCTAAACACTTCTAATAACAAACTACACCATGAAACCACATGTGTTGGTTTATAACATTTTAATATTCATTCAACCAAATTATTTGAAATTGCGATTTGATGACTAGTTTTTACCTTATTATTCCATAAATATAATTGTGTATCTCTTAATTGTTTGAATTAAGAAACTTGATTATTATATCAATTTTGACGGTAATTATTATGCTTTTAAAAAACTTGTCTTTAATGAGATAGAGAATTAATTAATCCATCATAATCATTGTATGTGTCAGTTTTGCACATAAAAAAACAATCTCAAATTATTCGTAGATTTAAAACATGAAAGTAACTCTTATCATTATTTTCCTCATAAATTCACCGTCGTTTTATATACCTCTATGCAAATTTTAATTCCTCTCACTACAATTATAGTAAGACTTTTTTTACTAAAATTTATTAATGTTATAATGGCAATCAACAAAACTAACCATTATTATAAGATGTGTGTCAATCTCATTAATGCAGATACAAATTAGAAAGATGGACCAATTTCTGAAAAACAAGTAAATGATGATGTCGGGAACTTAAAAGGAGTCAAGTTAAGTGAAATAGATTATAATGAAAATGATCCTTAATTTAAAGACAAATGTAGTGGGACATTATTATAGTATGAGAACAAAATACTACTTGTAAAATTTTGGATTTAAAGCTTTTTTAATTGTATCTATCAGATAAACTAAAACTAGGTCAAATATTGAATCAGTGTAATTAAGAGTTTAAAGTTTATGGTTTTGACTAGAGTTAACCCCAGGTCTAACCAAAATTAACATGATTTAAAATTTTATTATAATATAAAATATTTTTAAATTTTTATTACAAAACAAACATATTTTTTAGATTTTATGTTAATATTACTACAAGAGTGAATATTGAAGTATACATTAATGTTTAAAATACATATAAGTATATTTTTCACCTTCAAATTGTAATACGCATTGTTATACTCATTATCACCTCGGTCCTTGAGAGCTTCTTTATAGAGTCGTCGTCGAAGGTCCTTTTAGGGATAAAATTGTTCTGGGCTGGCCAAAGGCCCAAATAAATGAGACCCAGTTGAACTTGAATCTACTCCTCATTGGTCAAGGTATAAAAATAATTTCACACGGAAAGCAAGGTACATTCTCTAGTCTTTACTTTTCACTACACTCGTCTTGAATCTTGAGCTGACTTAGGCGTTGAATTACGAATATTGAAGGTTCACCCTTGCCCCTCCATATTTGAGATTAACACCATTGATTCAGGATTTTGCATTCATCAATAATACCCAATTCTAGTTCCATAATGGAATATAGGAGTCTTATGTGGGATTTGACTTCTAATTCTCGCGTTTTCCACAATTTGACATTTTCACTTTAATTCTCCATATCGTAGCTTTTTCAGGTAATCAAATTGAGAGCATTCATACTCGAATATGAGGATTTTTTGTGTTTAATACGATTGAGCATTGTTTAACCTTCAATTCTTGTAAAACCTCCACAAATGGATCATCGATATCCAAATTATTATATCTAATTGAGGGAGAACGAAGTTGATCACTTCTAATATCTTATCAAAGTTCCGTAATCACTTCTAATAACAAACTACACAAAAAACCAACAGGGGTTGGTTTGTAACATTTTAGAATTCATTCAATCAAAATATTTGTAACTGCAATTTGATGATTAGTTTTTACTTCATTAGTCGAAAAATATATTTGTGTATCTTTTAATTGTTTGGATTAAGAAACTTGATTATTATTATATCAACTTTGATGATAATTATTATTATTTTAAAAACATGTCTTTAATGAGATAGAGAATTAATTAATCCATCATAATCAATGTATGTGTCACTTTTGCACATTAAAAAACAGTCTCAAATTTTTTGTACATTTAAAATACGAAAGAAACTTTTATTATTATTTTTCTCACAAATTTACTGTTGTTTTATAGACCTCTTTTCACATTTTCATTCTTCTCACTACTATTTTAGTAAGAATGTTTTACTAAATATTATTAATGTTATAATGGAAATCAACAAAACTAGCCATTATTATAAGAAGTGTGTCAATCTCATTAATTCAGATACAAATTAGAGAGATAGAACAATTTCAGAAATCAAGTAAATGATGATGTTGGGAATTTAAAAAGAGTCAAGTTAAATGAAATAGATAATAATGAAAATAATCCTATATCTAAAGAAGAATGTAGTGGGACATTATTACAGTATGAGAACAAAATAGTATTTTAAAATTTTTGGATTTAAAGCTTATTTAATTGTACCTATGAGAATAACTAAAATTGTGTTGAATATTGCATTGGTGTAATTAAGAGTTTATAGTTTAATGTTTTGCTTGGAGTTAACACGAGGTCTAACAAAAAATAACACGATTTAAAATTTCAATATTATATAAAATATTTTTAAATTTTCATTACCAAACAAATATATTTCTTAGATTTTTTGTTAATATTTTTACTACAAGAGATAATATTGGAGTTTACATTAATGTTTAAAACAGAGAGAAGTATATTTTTCACCTTCAAATTGTAATATGCGTTGTTATATTCATTATCACCTCGGTCCTTGGGAGTTTCTTTATAGAGTCGAAATCGAAGGTCCTTTTAGGGATAAAGTTGTTCTGGGCTGGCTAAAGGCCCAAATAGATGAGACCCAATTCCACTTGAATCCAGTCCTCATGGCTCAAGGTATAAAAATCATTTCACACAGGAAGCAAGGTACACTCTCTAGCCTTTAGTTTTCACTATAATCATCTTGAATCTTAAACTGACTTAGGTGTTGGATTACGAATATTGTAGGTTCACACTTGCGCCTACCTATTAGAGATTAGCACCATTGATTCAGTATTCTGCATTCATGAATCATATTCAATTCTAGATCCATATAGGAACATAGGCGACTTATGTGGGAACTGCCTTCTAATTCTCGCATTTTCCACAATTTGACGTTATCACTTTAATTCTCCAGATTGTAGCCTTTTCAGGTCATCAAACTGAGAGCATTCATACTCGAATATGAGGACTTTTTGTGTTCGATACGATCGAGCATCGTTTAACCTTCAATTCCTTTGAAACTTCAACAAATGGATCATCATATATCCAAATTCTTATATGTATTTAGTGGAGAACAAGGGTGATCACTTCTAATATCTTATCAAATTTCCCTAAACACTTCTAATAACAAACTACACCATGAAACCACATGTGTTGGTTTATAACATTTTAATATTCATTCAACCAAATTATTTGAAATTGCGATTTGATGACTAGTTTTTACCTTATTATTCCATAAATATAATTGTGTATCTCTTAATTGTTTGAATTAAGAAACTTGATTATTATATCAATTTTGACGGTAATTATTATGCTTTTAAAAAACTTGTCTTTAATGAGATAGAGAATTAATTAATCCATCATAATCATTGTATGTGTCAGTTTTGCACATAAAAAAACAATCTCAAATTATTCGTAGATTTAAAACACGAAAGTAACTCTTATCATTATTTTCCTCATAAATTCACCGTCGTTTTATATACCTCTATGAAAATTTTAATTCCTCTCACTACAATTATAGTAAGACTTTTTTTACTAAAATTTATTAATGTTATAATGGCAATCAACAAAACTAACCATTATTATAAGATGTGTGTCAATCTCATTAATGCAGATACAAATTAGAAAGATGGACCAATTTCTGAAAAACAAGTAAATGATGATGTCGGGAACTTAAAAGGAGTCAAGTTAAGTGAAAAAGATTATAATGAAAATGATCCTTAATTTAAAGACAAATGTAGTGGGACATTATTATAGTATGAGAACAAAATACTACTTGTAAAATTTTGGATTTAAAGCTTTTTTAATTGTATCTATCAGATAAACTAAAACTAGGTCAAATATTGAATCAGTGTAATTAAGAGTTTAAAGTTTATGGTTTTGACTAGAGTTAACCCCAGGTCTAACCAAAATTAACATGATTTAAAATTTTATTATAATATAAAATATTTTTAAATTTTTATTACAAAACAAACATATTTTTTAGATTTTATGTTAATATTACTACAAGAGTGAATATTGAAGTATACATTAATGTTTAAAATACATATAAGTATATTTTTCACCTTCAAATTGTAATACGCATTGTTATACTTATTATCACCTCGGTCCTTGAGAGCTTCTTTATAGAGTCGTGTCGAAGGTCCTTTTAGGAATAAAATTGTTCTGGGCTGGCCAAAGGCCCAAATAAATGAGACCCAGTTGAACTTGAATCTACTCCTCATGGGTCAAGGTATAAAAATAATTTCACACGGAAAGCAAGGTACATTCTCTAGTCTTTACTTTTCACTACACTCGTCTTGAATTTTAAGCTGACTTAGGCGTTGAATTACGAATATTGAAGGTTCACCCTTGCCCCTCCATATTTGAGATTAACACCATTGATTAAGGATTCTGCATTCATCAATAATACCCAATTCTAGTTCCATAATGGAATATAGGAGTCTTATGTGGGATTTGACTTCTAATTCTCGCGTTTTCCACAATTTGACATTTTCACTTTAACTCTCCATATCGTAGCTTTTTCAGGTAATCAAATTGAGAGCATTCATACTCGAATATGAGGATTTTTTGTGTTTAATACGATTGAGCATTGTTTAACCTTCAATTCTTGTAAAACCTCCACAAATGGATCATCGATATCCAAAATCTTATATCTAATTGAGGGAGAACGAAGTTGATCACTTCTAATATCTTATCAAAGTTCCCTAATCACTTCTAATAACAAACTACACAAAAAACCAACAGGGGTTGGTTTGTAACATTTTAGAATTCATTCAATCAAAATATTTGTAACTGCAATTTGATGATTAGTTTTTACTTCATTAGTCGAAAAATATATTTGTGTATCTTTTAATTGTTTGGATTAAGAAACTTGATTATTATTATATCAACTTTGATGATAATTATTATTATTTTAAAAATATGTCTTTAATGAGATAGAGAATTAATTAATCCATCATAATCAATGTATGTGTCACTTTTGCACATTAAAAAACAGTCTCAAATTTTTTGTACATTTAAAATACGAAAGAAACTTTTATTATTATTTTTCTCACTACTATTTTAGTAAGAATGTTTTACTAAATATTATTAATGTTATAATGGAAATCAACAAAACTAGCCATTATTATAAGAAGTGTGTCAATCTCATTAATTCAGATACAAATTAGAGAGATGGAACAATTTCAGAAATCAAGTAAATGATGATGTTGGGAATTTAAAAAGAGTCAAGTTAAATGAAATAGATAATAATGAAAATAATCCTATATCTAAAGAAGAATGTAGTGGGACATTATTACAGTATGAGAACAAAATAGTATTTTAAAATTTTTGGATTTAAAGCTTATTTAATTGTACCTATGAGAATAACTAAAATTGTGTTGAATATTGCATTGGTGTAATTAAGAGTTTATAGTTTAATGTTTTGCTTGGAGTTAACACGAGGTCTAACAAAAAATAACACGATTTAAAATTTCAATATAATATAAAATATTTTTAAATTTTCATTACCAAACAAATATATTTCTTAGATTTTTTGTTAATATTTTTACTACAAGAGATAATATTGGAGTTTACATTAATGTTTAAAACAGAGAGAAGTATATTTTTCACCTTCAAATTGTAATATGCGTTGTTATATTCATTATCACCTCGGTCCTTGGGAGTTTCTTTATAGAGTCGAAATCGAAGGTCCTTTTAGGGATAAAGTTGTTCTGGGCTGGCTAAAGGCCCAAATAGATGAGACCCAATTCCACTTGAATCCAGTCCTCATGGCTCAAGGTATAAAAATCATTTCACATAGGAAGCAAGGTGCACTCTCTAGTCTTTAGTTTTCACTACACTCATCTTGAATCTTAAACTGACTTAGGTGTTGGATTACAAATATTGTAGGTTCACACTTGCGCCTACCTATTAGAGATTAGCACCATTGATTCAGTATTCTGCATTCATGAATCATATTCAATTCTAGATCCATATAGGAACATAGGCGACTTATGTGGGAACTGCCTTCTAATTCTCGCATTTTCCACAATTTGACGTTATCACTTTAATTCTCCAGATTGTAGCCTTTTCAGGTCATCAAACTGAGAGCATTCATACTCGAATATGAGGACTTTTTGTGTTCGATACGATCGAGCATCGTTTAACCTTCAATTCCTTTGAAACTTCAACAAATGGATCATCATATATCCAAATTCTTATATGTATTTAGTGGAGAACAAGGGTGATCACTTCTAATATCTTATCAAATTTCCCTAAACACTTCTAATAACAAACTACACCATGAAACCACATGTGTTGGTTTATAACATTTTAATATTCATTCAACCAAATTATTTGAAATTGCGATTTGATGACTAGTTTTTACCTTATTATTCCATAAATATAATTGTGTATCTCTTAATTGTTTGAATTAAGAAACTTGATTATTATATCAATTTTGACGGTAATTATTATGCTTTTAAAAAACTTGTCTTTAATGAGATAGAGAATTAATTAATCCATCATAATCATTGTATGTGTCAGTTTTGCACATAAAAAACAATCTCAAATTATTCCTAGATTTAAAACACGAAAGTAACTCTTATCATTATTTTCCTCATAAATTCACCGTTGTTTTATATACCTCTATTCACATTTTCATTCCTCTCACTACAATTATAGTAGGACTTTTTTTACTAATATTTATTAATGTTATAATGGCAATCAACAAAACTAACCATTATTATAAGAAGTGTGTCAATCTCATTAATGCAGATACAAATTAGAAAGATGGACCAATTTCTGAAAAACAAGTAAATGATGATGTCGGGAACTTAAAAGGAGTCAAGTTAAGTGAAATAGATTATAATGAAAATGATCCTTAATTTAAAGACAAATGTAGTGGGACATTATTATAGTATGAGAACAAAATACTACTTGTAAAATTTTGGATTTAAAGCTTTTTTAATTGTATCTATCAGATAAACTAAAACTAGGTCAAATATTGAATCAGTGTAATTAAGAGTTTAAAGTTTATGGTTTTGACTAGAGTTAACCCCAGGTCTAACCAAAATTAACATGATTTAAAATTTTATTATAATATAAAATATTTTTAAATTTTTATTACAAAACAAACATATTTTTTAGATTTTATGTTAATATTACTACAAGAGTGAATATTGAAGTATACATTAATGTTTAAAATACATATAAGTATATTTTTCACCTTCAAATTGTAATACGCATTGTTATACTCATTATCACCTCGGTCCTTGAGAGCTTCTTTATAGAGTCGTGTCGAAGGTCTTTTAGGAATAAAATTGTTCTGGGCTGGCCAAAGGCCCAAATAAATGAGACCCAGTTGAACTTGAATCTACTCCTCATGGGTCAAGGTATAAAAATAATTTCACACGGAAAGCAAGGTACATTCTCTAGTCTTTAATTTTCACTACACTCGTCTTGAATTTTAAGCTGACTTAGGCGTTGAATTACGAATATTGAAGGTTCACCCTTGCCCCTCCATATTTGAGATTAACACCATTGATTAAGGATTCTGCATTCATCAATAATACCCAATTCTAGTTCCATAATGGAATATAGGAGTCTTATGTGGGATTTGACTTCTAATTCTCGCGTTTTCCATAATTTGACATTTTCACTTTAATTCTCCATATCGTAGCTTTTTCAGGTAATCAAATTGAGAGCATTCATACTCGAATATGAGGATTTTTTGTGTTTAATACGATTGAGCATTGTTTAACCTTCAATTCTTGTAAAACCTCCACAAATGGATCATCGATATCCAAATTCTTATATCTAATTGAGGGAGAAAGAAGTTGATCACTTCTAATATCTTATCAAAGTTCCCTAATCACTTCTAATAACAAACTACACAAAAAACCAACAGGGGTTGGTTTGTAACATTTTAGAATTCATTCAATCAAAATATTTGTAACTGCAATTTGATGATTAGTTTTTACTTCATTAGTCGAAAAATATATTTGTGTATCTTTTAATTGTTTGGATTAAGAAACTTGATTATTATTATATCAACTTTGATGATAATTATTATTATTTTAAAAACATGTCTTTAATGAGATAGAGAATTAATTAATCCATCATAATCAATGTATGTGTCACTTTTGCACATTAAAAAACAGTCTCAAATTTTTTGTACATTTAAAATACGAAAGAAACTTTTATTATTATTTTTCTCACTACTATTTTAGTAAGAATGTTTTACTAAATATTATTAATGTTATAATGGAAATCAACAAAACTAGCCATTATTATAAGAAGTGTGTCAATCTCATTAATTCAGATACAAATTAGAGAGATGGAACAATTTCAGAAATCAAGTAAATGATGATGTTGGGAATTTAAAAAGAGTCAAGTTAAATGAAATAGATAATAATGAAAATAATCCTATATCTAAAGAAGAATGTAGTGGGACATTATTACAGTATGAGAACAAAATAGTATTTTAAAATTTTTGGATTTAAAGCTTATTTAATTGTACCTATGAGAATAACTAAAATTGTGTTGAATATTGCATTGGTGTAATTAAGAGTTTATAGTTTAATGTTTTGCTTGGAGTTAACACGAGGTCTAACAAAAAATAACACGATTTAAAATTTCAATATAATATAAAATATTTTTAAATTTTCATTACCAAACAAATATATTTCTTAGATTTTTTGTTAATATTTTTACTACAAGAGATAATATTGGAGTTTACATTAATGATTAAAACAGAGAGAAGTATATTTTTCACCTTCAAATTGTAATATGCGTTGTTATATTCATTATCACCTCGGTCCTTGGGAGTTTCTTTATAGAGTCGAAATCGAAGGTCCTTTTAGGGATAAAGTTGTTCTGGGCTGGCTAAAGGCCCAAATAGATGAGACCCAATTCCACTTGAATCCAGTCCTCATGGCTCAAGGTATAAAAATCATTTCACATAGGAAGCAAGGTGCACTCTCTAGTCTTTAGTTTTCACTACACTCATCTTGAATCTTAAACTGACTTAGGTGTTGGATTACGAATATTGTAGGTTCACACTTGCGCCTACCTATTAGAGATTAGCACCATTGATTCAGTATTCTGCATTCATGAATCATATTCAATTCTAGATCCATATAGGAACATAGGCGACTTATGTGGGAACTGCCTTCTAATTCTCGCATTTTCCACAATTTGACGTTATCACTTTATTTCTCCAGATTGTAGCCTTTTCAGGTCATCAAACTGAGAGCATTCATACTCGAATATGAGGACTTTTTGTGTTCGATACGATCGAGCATCGTTTAACCTTCAATTCCTTTGAAACTTCAACAAATGGATCATCATATATCCAAATTCTTATATGTATTTAGTGGAGAACAAGGGTGATCACTTCTAATATCTTATCAAATTTCCCTAAACACTTCTAATAACAAACTACACCATGAAACCACATGTGTTGGTTTATAACATTTTAATATTCATTCAACCAAATTATTTGAAATTGCGATTTGATGACTAGTTTTTACCTTATTATTCCATAAATATAATTGTGTATCTCTTAATTGTTTGAATTAAGAAACTTGATTATTATATCAATTTTGACGGTAATTATTATGCTTTTAAAAAACTTGTCTTTAATGAGATAGAGAATTAATTAATCCATCATAATCATTGTATGTGTCAGTTTTGCACCTAAAAAACAATCTCAAATTATTCCTAGATTTAAAACACGAAAGTAACTCTTATCATTATTTTCCTCATAAATTCACCGTTGTTTTATATACCTCTATTCACATTTTCATTCTTCTCACTACAATTATAGTAAGACTTTTTTTACTAATATTTATTAATGTTATAATGGCAATCAACAAAACTAACCATTATTATAGGAAGTGTGTCAATCTCATTAATGCAGATACAAATTAGAAAGATGGACCAATTTCTGAAAAACAAGTAAATGATGATGTCGGGAACTTAAAAGGAGTCAAGTTAAGTGAAATAGATTATAATGAAAATGATCCTTAATTTAAAGACAAATGTAGTGGGACATTATTATAGTATGAGAACAAAATACTACTTGTAAAATTTTGGATTTAAAGCTTTTTTAATTGTATCTATCAGATAAACTAAAACTAGGTCAAATATTGAATCAGTGTAATTAAGAGTTTAAAGTTTATGGTTTTGACTAGAGTTAACCCCAGGTCTAACCAAAATTAACATGATTTAAAATTTTATTATAATATAAAATATTTTTAAATTTTTATTACAAAACAAACATATTTTTTAGATTTTATGTTAATATTACTACAAGAGTGAATATTGAAGTATACATTAATGTTTAAAATACATATAAGTATATTTTTCACCTTCAAATTGTAATACGCATTGTTATACTCATTATCACCTCGGTCCTTGAGAGCTTCTTTATAGAGTCGTGTCGAAGGTCCTTTTAGGAATAAAATTGTTCTGGGCTGGCCAAAGGCCCAAATAAATGAGACCCAGTTGAACTTGAATCTACTCCTCATGGGTCAAGGTATAAAAATAATTTCACACGGAAAGCAAGGTACATTCTCTAGTCTTTACTTTTCACTACACTCGTCTTGAATTTTAAGCTGACTTAGGCGTTGAATTACGAATATTGAAGGTTCACCCTTGCCCCTCCATATTTGAGATTAACACCATTGATTTAGGATTCTGCATTCATCAATAATACCCAATTCTAGTTCCATAATGGAATATAGGAGTCTTATGTGGGATTTGACTTCTAATTCTCGCGTTTTCCACAATTTGACATTTTCACTTTAATTCTCCATATCGTAGCTTTTTCAGGTAATCAAATTGAGAGCATTCATACTCGAATATGAGGATTTTTTGTGTTTAATACGATTGAGCATTGTTTAACCTTCAATTCTTGTAAAACCTCCACAAATGGATCATCGATATCCAAATTCTTATATCTAATTGAGGGAGAACGAAGTTGATCACTTCTAATATCTTATCAAAGTTCCCTAATCACTTCTAATAACAAACTACACAAAAAACCAACAGGGGTTGGTTTGTAACATTTTAGAATTCATTCAATCAAAATATTTGTAACTGCAATTTGATGATTAGTTTTTACTTCATTAGTCGAAAATATATTTGTGTATCTTTTAATTGTTTGGATTAAGAAACTTGATTATTATTATATCAACTTTGATGATAATTATTATTATTTTAAAAACATGTCTTTAATGAGATAGAGAATTAATTAATCCATCATAATCAATGTATGTGTCACTTTTGCACATTAAAAAACAGTCTCAAATTTTTTGTACATTTAAAATACGAAAGAAACTTTTATTATTATTTTTCTCACTACTATTTTAGTAAGAATGTTTTACTAAATATTATTAATGTTATAATGGAAATCAACAAAACTAGCCATTATTATAAGAAGTGTGTCAATCTCATTAATTCAGATACAAATTAGAGAGATGGAACAATTTCAGAAATCAAGTAAATGATGATGTTGGGAATTTAAAAAGAGTCAAGTTAAATGAAATAGATAATAATGAAAATAATCCTATATCTAAAGAAGAATGTAGTGGGACATTATTACAGTATGAGAACAAAATAGTATTTTAAAATTTTTGGATTTAAAGCTTATTTAATTGTACCTATGAGAATAACTAAAATTGTGTTGAATATTGCATTGGTGTAATTAAGAGTTTATAGTTTAATGTTTTGCTTGGACTTAACACGAGGTCTAACAAAAAATAACACGATTTAAAATTTCAATATAATATAAAATATTTTTAAATTTTCATTACCAAACAAATATATTTCTTATATTTTTTGTTAATATTTTTACTACAAGAGATAATATTGGAGTTTACATTAATGTTTAAAACAGAGAGAAGTATATTTTTCACCTTCAAATTGTAATATGCGTTGTTATATTCATTATCACCTCGGTCCTTGGGAGTTTCTTTATAGAGTCGAAATCGAAGGTCCTTTTAGGGATAAAGTTGTTCTGGGCTGGCTAAAGGCCCAAATAGATGAGACCCAATTCCACTTGAATCCAGTTCTCATGGCTCAAGGTATAAAAATCATTTCACATAGGAAGCAAGGTGCACTCTCTAGTCTTTAGTTTTCACTACACTCATCTTGAATCTTAAACTGACTTAGGTGTTGGATTACGAATATTGTAGGTTCACACTTGCGCCTACCTATTAGAGATTAGCACCATTGATTCAGTATTCTGCATTCATGAATCATATTCAATTCTAGATCCATATAGGAACATAGGCGACTTATGTGGGAACTGCCTTCTAATTCTCGCATTTTCCACAATTTGACGTTATCACTTTAATTCTCCAGATTGTAGCCTTTTCAGGTCATCAAACTGAGAGCATTCATACTCGAATATGAGGACTTTTTGTGTTCGATACGATCGAGCATCGTTTAACCTTCAATTCCTTTGAAACTTCAACAAATGGATCATCATATATCCAAATTCTTATATGTATTTAGTGGAGAACAAGGGTGATCACTTCTAATATCTTATCAAATTTCCCTAAACACTTCTAATAACAAACTACACCATGAAACCACATGTGTTGGTTTATAACATTTTAATATTCATTCAACCAAATTATTTGAAATTGCGATTTGATGACTAGTTTTTACCTTATTATTCCATAAATATAATTGTGTATCTCTTAATTGTTTGAATTAAGAAACTTGATTATTATATCAATTTTGACGGTAATTATTATGCTTTTAAAAAACTTGTCTTTAATGAGATAGAGAATTAATTAATCCATCATAATCATTGTATGTGTCAGTTTTGCACATAAAAAACAATCTCAAATTATTCCTAGATTTAAAACACGAAAGTAACTCTTATCATTATTTTCCTCATAAATTCACCGTTGTTTTATATACCTCTATTCACATTTTCATTCCTCTCACTACAATTATAGTAAGACTTTTTTTACTAATATTTATTAATGTTATAATGGCAATCAACAAAACTAACCATTATTATAAGAAGTGTGTCAATCTCATTAATGCAGATACAAATTAGAAAGATGGACCAATTTCTGAAAAACAAGTAAATGATGATGTCGGGAACTTAAAAGGAGTCAAGTTAAGTGAAATAGATTATAATGAAAATGATCCTTAATTTAAAGACAAATGTAGTGGGACATTATTATAGTATGAGAACAAAATACTACTTGTAAAATTTTGGATTTAAAGCTTTTTTAATTGTATCTATCAGATAAACTAAAACTAGGTCAAATATTGAATCAGTGTAATTAAGAGTTTAAAGTTTATGGTTTTGACTAGAGTTAACCCCAGGTCTAACCAAAATTAACATGATTTAAAATTTTATTATAATATAAAATATTTTTAAATTTTTATTACAAAACAAACATATTTTTTAGATTTTATGTTAATATTACTACAAGAGTGAATATTGAAGTATACATTAATGTTTAAAATACATATAAGTATAATTTTCACCTTCAAATTGTAATACGCATTGTTATACTCATTATCACCTCGGTCCTTGAGAGCTTCTTTATAGAGTCGTGTCGAAGGTCCTTTTAGGAATAAAATTGTTCTGGGCTGGCCAAAGGCCCAAATAAATGAGACCTAGTTGAACTTGAATCTACTCCTCATGGGTCAAGGTATAAAAATAATTTCACACGGAAAGCAAGGTACATTCTCTAGTCTTTACTTTTCACTACACTCGTCTTGAATTTTAAGCTGACTTAGGCGTTGAATTACGAATATTGAAGGTTCACCCTTGCCCCTCCATATTTGAGATTAACACCATTGATTAAGGATTCTGCATTCATCAATAATACCCAATTCTAGTTCCATAATGGAATATAGGAGTCTTATGTGGGATTTGACTTCTAATTCTCGCGTTTTCCACAATTTGACATTTTCACTTTAATTCTCCATATCGTAGCTTTTTCATGTAATCAAATTGAGAGCATTCATACTCGAATATGAGGATTTTTTGTGTTTAATACGATTGAGCATTGTTTAACCTTCAATTCTTGTAAAACCTCCACAAATGGATCATCGATATCCAAAATCTTATATCTAATTGAGGGAGAACGAAGTTGATCACTTCTAATATCTTATCAAAGTTCCCTAATCACTTCTAATAACAAACTACACAAAAAACCAACAGGGGTTGGTTTGTAACATTTTAGAATTCATTCAATCAAAATATTTGTAACTGCAATTTGATGATTAGTTTTTACTTCATTAGTCGAAAAATATATTTGTGTATCTTTTAATTGTTTGGATTAAGAAACTTGATTATTATTATATCAACTTTGATGATAATTATTATTATTTTAAAAACATGTCTTTAATGAGATAGAGAATTAATTAATCCATCATAATCAATGTATGTGTCACTTTTGCACATTAAAAAACAGTCTCAAATTTTTTGTACATTTAAAATACGAAAGAAACTTTTATTATTATTTTTCTCACTACTATTTTAGTAAGAATGTTTTACTAAATATTATTAATGTTATAATGGAAATCAACAAAACTAGCCATTATTATAAGAAGTGTGTCAATCTCATTAATTCAGATACAAATTAGAGAGATGGAACAATTTCAGAAATCAAGTAAATGATGATGTTGGGAATTTAAAAAGAGTCAAGTTAAATGAAATAGATAATAATGAAAATAATCCTATATCTAAAGAAGAATGTAGTGGGACATTATTACAGTATGAGAACAAAATAGTATTTTAAAATTTTTGGATTTAAAGCTTATTTAATTGTACCTATGAGAATAACTAAAATTGTGTTGAATATTGCATTGGTGTAATTAAGAGTTTATAGTTTAATGTTTTGCTTGGAGTTAACACGAGGTCTAACAAAAAATAACACGATTTAAAATTTCAATATAATATAAAATATTTTTAAATTTTCATTACCAAACAAATATATTTCTTATATTTTTTGTTAATATTTTTACTACAAGAGATAATATTGGAGTTTACATTAATGTTTAAAACAGAGAGAAGTATATTTTTCACCTTCAAATTGTAATATGCGTTGTTATATTCATTATCACCTCGGTCCTTGGGAGTTTCTTTATAGAGTCGAAATCGAAGGTCCTTTTAGGGATAAAGTTGTTCTGGGCTGGCTAAAGGCCCAAATAGATGAGACCCAATTCCACTTGAATCCAGTCCTCATGGCTCAAGGTATAAAAATCATTTCACACAGGAAGCAAGGTACACTCTCTAGTCTTTAGTTTTCACTACACTCATCTTGAATCTTAAACTGACTTAGGTGTTGGATTACGAATATTGTAGGTTCACACTTGCGCCTACCTATTAGAGATTAGCACCATTGATTCAGTATTCTGCATTCATGAATCATATTCAATTCTAGATCCATATAGGAACATAGGCGACTTATGTGGGAACTGCCTTCTAATTCTCGCATTTTCCACAATTTGACATTATCACTTTAATTCTCCAGATTGTAGCCTTTTCAGGTCATCAAACTTAGAGCATTCATACTCGAATATGAGGACTTTTTGTGTTCGATATGATCGAGCATCGTTTAAACTTCAATTCCTTTGAAACTTCAACAAATGGATCATCATATATCCAAATTCTTATATGTATTTAGTGGAGAACAAGGGTGATCACTTCTGATATCTTATCAAATTTCCCTAAACACTTCTAATAACAAACTACACCATGAAACCACTTGTGTTGGTTTATAACATTTTAATATTCATTCAACCAAATTATTTGAAATTGCGATTTGATGACTAGTTTTTACCTTATTATTCCATAAATATAATTGTGTATCTCTTAATTGTTTGAATTAAGAAACTTGATTATTATATCAATTTTGACGGTAATTATTATGCTTTTAAAAAACTTGTCTTTAATGAGATAGAGAATTAATTAATCCATCATAAACATTGTATGTGTCAGTTTTGCACATAAAAAAACAGTCTCAAATTATTTGTAGATTTAAAACACGAAAGTAACTCTTATCATTCTTTTCCTCATAAATTCACCGTTGTTTTATATACCTCTATTCACATTTTCATTCCTCTCACTACAATTATAGTAAGAATTTTTTTACTAAAATTTATTAATGTTATAATGGCAATCAACAAAACTAACCATTATTATAAGAAGTGTGTCAATCTCATTAATGCAGATACAAATTAAAAAGATGGACCAATTTCTGAAAAACAAGTAAATTATGATGTCGGGAACTTAAAAGGAGTCAAGTTAAGTGAAATAGATAATAATGAAAATGATCCTTAATTTAAAGACAAATGTTGTGGGACATTATTATAGTATGATAAAAAAAATACTACTTGTAAAATTTTGGATTTAAAGCTTTTTTAATTGTATCTATCAGATAAACTAAAACTAGGTCAAATATTGAATCAGTGTAATTAAGAGTTTAAAGTTTATGGTTTTGACTAGAGTTAACCCGAGGTCTAACCAAAATTAACATGATTTAAAATTTTATTATAATATAAAATATTTTTAAATTTGTATTACAAAACAAACATATTTTTTAGATTTTATGTTAATATTACTACAAGAGTGAATATTGAAGTATACATTAATGTTTAAAATACATATAAGTATTTTTTCACCTTCAAATTGTAATACGCATTGTTATACTCATTATCACCTCGGTCCTTGAGAGCTTCTTTATAGAGTCGTCGTCGAAGGTCCTTTTAGGGATAAAATTGTTCTGGGCTGGCAAAAGGCCCAAATAAATGAGACCCAATTGAACTTGAATCTACTCCTCATGGGTCAAGGTATAAAAATAATTTCACACGGAAAGCAAGGTACATTCTCCAGTCTTTACTTTTCACTATACTCGTCTTGAATCTTGAGCTGACTTAGGCGTTGAATTACGAATATTAAAGGTTCACCCTTGCCCATCCATATTTGAGATTAACACCATTGATTCAGGATTCTGCATTCATCAATAATACCCAATTCTAGTTCCATAATGGAATATAGGAGTCTTATGTGGGATTTGACTTCTAATTCTCGCGTTTTCCACAATTTGACATTTTAACTTTAATTCTCCATATCGTAGCTTTTTCAGGTAATCAAATTGAGAGCATTCATACTCGAATATGAGGATTTTTTGTGTTTAATACGATTGAGCATTGTTTAACCTTCAATTCTTGTAAAACCTCCACAAATGGATCATCGATATCCAAATTCTTATATCTAATTGAGGGAGAACAAAGTTGATCACTTCTAATATCTTATCAAAGTTCCCTAATCACTTCTAATAACAAACTACACAAAAAACCAACACGGGTTGGTTTGTAACATTTTAGAATTCATTCAATCAAAATATTTGTAACTGCAATTTGATGATTAGTTTTTACTTCATTAGTCAAAAAATATATTTGTGTATCTTTTAATTGTTTGGATTAAGAAACTTGATTATTATTATATCAACTTTGATGATAATTATTATTCTTTTATAAACTTGTTATTAATGAGATAGAGAATTAATTAATCCATCATAATCATTGTATGTGTCACTTTTGCACATTAAAAAACAGTCTCAAATTTTTTGTACATTTAAAATACGAAAGAAACTTTTATTATTATTTTTCTCACAAATTTACCGTTGTTTTATAGACCTCTTTTCACATTTTCATTCTTCTCACTACTATTTTAGTAAGAATGTTTTACTAAATATTATTAATGTTATAATGGAAATCAACAAAACTAGCCATTATTATAAGAAGTGTGTCAATCTCATTAATTCAGATACAAATTAGAGAGATGGAACAATTTCAGAAATCAAGTAAATGATGATGTTGGGAATTTAAAAAGAGTCAAGTTAAATGAAATAGATAATAATGAAAATAATCCTATATCTAAAGAAGAATGTAGTGGGACATTATTACAGTATGAGAACAAAATAGTATTTTAAAATTTTTGGATTTAAAGCTTATTTAATTGTACCTATGAGAATAACTAAAATTGTGTTGAATATTGCATTGGTGTAATTAAGAGTTTATAGTTTAATGTTTTGCTTGGAGTTAACACGAGGTCTAACAAAAAATAACACGATTTAAAATTTCAATATAATATAAAATATTTTTAAATTTTCATTAACAAACAAATATATTTCTTATATTTTTTGTTAATATTTTTACTACAAGAGATAATATTGGAGTTTACATTAATGTTTAAAACAGAGAGAAGTATATTTTTCACCTTCAAATTGTAATATGCGTTGTTATATTCATTATCACCTCGGTCCTTGGGAGTTTCTTTATAGAGTCGAAATCGAAGGTCCTTTTAGGGATAAAGTTGTTCTGGGCTGGCTAAAGGCCCAAATAGATGAGACCCAATTCCACTTGAATCCAGTCCTCATGGCTCAAGGTATAAAAATCATTTCACACAGGAAGCAAGGTACACTCTCTAGTCTTTAGTTTTCACTACACTCATCTTGAATCTTAAACTGACTTAGGTGTTGGATTACGAATATTGTAGGTTCACACTTGCGCCTACCTATTAGAGATTAGCACCATTGATTCAGTATTCTGCATTCATGAATCATATTCAATTCTAGATCCATATAGGAACATAGGCGACTTATGTGGGAACTGCCTTCTAATTCTCGCATTTTCCACAATTTGACATTATCACTTTAATTCTCCAGATTGTAGCCTTTTCAGGTCATCAAACTTAGAGCATTCATACTCGAATATGAGGACTTTTTGTGTTCGATATGATCGAGCATCGTTTAAACTTCAATTCCTTTGAAACTTCAACAAATGGATCATCATATATCCAAATTCTTATATGTATTTAGTGGAGAACAAGGGTGATCACTTCTGATATCTTATCAAATTTCCCTAAACACTTCTAATAACAAACTACACCATGAAACCACTTGTGTTGGTTTATAACATTTTAATATTCATTCAACCAAATTATTTGAAATTGCGATTTGATGACTAGTTTTTACCTTATTATTCCATAAATATAATTGTGTATCTCTTAATTGTTTGAATTAAGAAACTTGATTATTATATCAATTTTGACGGTAATTATTATGCTTTTAAAAAACTTGTCTTTAATGAGATAGAGAATTAATTAATCCATCATAAACATTGTATGTGTCAGTTTTGCACATAAAAAAACAGTCTCAAATTATTTGTAGATTTAAAACACGAAAGTAACTCTTATCATTCTTTTCCTCATAAATTCACCGTTGTTTTATATACCTCTATTCACATTTTCATTCCTCTCACTACAATTATAGTAAGACTTTTTTTACTAAAATTTATTAATGTTATAATGGCAATCAACAAAACTAACCATTATTATAAGAAGTGTGTCAATCTCATTAATGCAGATACAAATTAAAAAGATGGACCAATTTCTGAAAAACAAGTAAATTATGATGTCGGGAACTTAAAAGGAGTCAAGTTAAGTGAAATAGATAATAATGAAAATGATCCTTAATTTAAAGACAAATGTTGTGGGACATTATTATAGTATGATAAAAAAAATACTACTTGTAAAATTTTGGATTTAAAGCTTTTTTAATTGTATCTATCAGATAAACTAAAACTAGGTCAAATATTGAATCAGTGTAATTAAGAGTTTAAAGTTTATGGTTTTGACTAGAGTTAACCCGAGGTCTAACCAAAATTAACATGATTTAAAATTTTATTATAATATAAAATATTTTTAAATTTGTATTACAAAACAAACATATTTTTTAGATTTTATGTTAATATTACTACAAGAGTGAATATTGAAGTATACATTAATGTTTAAAATACATATAAGTATTTTTTCACCTTCAAATTGTAATACGCATTGTTATACTCATTATCACCTCGGTCCTTGAGAGCTTCTTTATAGAGTCGTCGTCGAAGGTCCTTTTAGGGATAAAATTGTTCTGGGCTGGCAAAAGGCCCAAATAAATGAGACCCAATTGAACTTGAATCTACTCCTCATGGGTCAAGGTATAAAAATAATTTCACACGGAAAGCAAGGTACATTCTCCAGTCTTTACTTTTCACTATACTCGTCTTGAATCTTGAGCTGACTTAGGCGTTGAATTACGAATATTAAAGGTTCACCCTTGCCCATCCATATTTGAGATTAACACCATTGATTCAGGATTCTGCATTCATCAATAATACCCAATTCTAGTTCCATAATGGAATATAGGAGTCTTATGTGGGATTTGACTTCTAATTCTCGCGTTTTCCACAATTTGACATTTTAACTTTAATTCTCCATATCGTAGCTTTTTCAGGTAATCAAATTGAGAGCATTCATACTCGAATATGAGGATTTTTTGTGTTTAATACGATTGAGCATTGTTTAACCTTCAATTCTTGTAAAACCTCCACAAATGGATCATCGATATCCAAATTCTTATATCTAATTGAGGGAGAACAAAGTTGATCACTTCTAATATCTTATCAAAGTTCCCTAATCACTTCTAATAACAAACTACACAAAAAACCAACACGGGTTGGTTTGTAACATTTTAGAATTCATTCAATCAAAATATTTGTAACTGCAATTTGATGATTAGTTTTTACTTCATTAGTCGAAAAATATATTTGTGTATCTTTTAATTGTTTGGATTAAGAAACTTGATTATTATTATATCAACTTTGATGATAATTATTATTCTTTTATAAACTTGTTATTAATGAGATAGAGAATTAATTAATCCATCATAATCATTGTATGTGTCACTTTTGCACATTAAAAAACAGTCTCAAATTTTTTGTACATTTAAAATACGAAAGAAACTTTTATTATTATTTTTCTCACAAATTTACCGTTGTTTTATAGACCTCTTTTCACATTTTCATTCTTCTCACTACTATTTTAGTAAGAATGTTTTACTAAATATTATTAATGTTATAATGGAAATCAACAAAACTAGCCATTATTATAAGAAGTGTGTCAATCTCATTAATTCAGATACAAATTAGAGAGATGGAACAATTTCAGAAATCAAGTAAATGATGATGTTGGGAATTTAAAAAGAGTCAAGTTAAATGAAATAGATAATAATGAAAATAATCCTATATCTAAAGAAGAATGTAGTGGGACATTATTACACTATGAGAACAAAATATTATTTTAAAATTTTTGGATTTAAAGTTTATTTAATTGTACCTATGAGAATAACTAAAATTGTGTTGAATATTGAATTGGTGTAATTAAGAGTTTATAGTTTAATGTTTTGCTTGGAGTTAACACGAGGTCTAACAAAAAATAACACGATTTAAAATTTCAATATAATATAAAATATTTTTAAATTTTCATTACCAAACAAATATATTTCTTAGATTTTTTGTTAATATTTTTACTACAAGAGATAATATTGGAGTTTACATTAATGTTTAAAACAGAGAGAAGTATATTTTTCACCTTCAAATTGTAATATGCGTTGTTATATTCATTATCACCTCGGTCCTTTGGAGTTTCTCTATAGAGTCGAAATTGAAGGTCCTTTTAGGGATAAAGTTGTTCTGGGCTGGCTAAAGGCCCAAATAGATGAGACCCAATTCCACTTGAATCCACTCCTCATGGCTCAAGGTATAAAAATCATTTCACACAGGAAGCAAGGTACACTCTCTAGTCTTTAGTTTTCACTACATTCATCTTGAATCTTAAACTTACTTAGGTGTTGGATTACGAATATTGTAGGTTCACACTTGCGCCTACCTATTAGAGATTAGCACCATTGATTCAGTATTCTGCATTCATGAATCATATTCAATTCTAGATCCATATAGGAACATAGGCGACTTATGTGGGAACTTCCTTCTAATTCTCGCATTTTCCACAATTTGACGTTATCACTTTAATTCTCCAGATTGTAGCCTTTTCAGGTCATCAAACTGAGAGCATTCATACTCGAATATGAGGACTTTTTGTGTTCGATATGATCGAGCATCGTTTAAACTTCAATTCCTTTGAAACTTCAACAAATGGATCATCATATATCCAAATTCTTATATGTATTTAGTGGAGAACAAGGGTGATCACTTCTGATATCTTATCAAATTTCCCTAAACACTTCTAATAACAAACTACACCATGAAACCACTTGTGTTGGTTTATAACATTTTAATATTCATTCAACCAAATTATTTGAAATTGCGATTTGATGACTAGTTTTTACCTTATTATTCCATAAATATAATTGTGTATCTCTTAATTGTTTGAATTAAGAAACTTGATTATTATATCAATTTTGACGGTAATTATTATGCTTTTAAAAAACTTGTCTTTAATGAGATAGAGAATTAATTAATCCATCATAAACATTGTATGTGTCAGTTTTGCACATAAAAAAACAGTCTCAAATTATTTGTAGATTTAAAACACGAAAGTAACTCTTATCATTCTTTTCCTCATAAATTCACCGTTGTTTTATATACCTCTATTCACATTTTCATTCCTCTCACTACAATTATAGTAAGACTTTTTTTACTAAAATTTATTAATGTTATAATGGCAATCAACAAAACTAACCATTATTATAAGAAGTGTGTCAATCTCATTAATGCAGATACAAATTAAAAAGATGGACCAATTTCTGAAAAACAAGTAAATTATGATGTCGGGAACTTAAAAGGAGTCAAGTTAAGTGAAATAGATAATAATGAAAATGATCCTTAATTTAAAGACAAATGTAGTGGGACATTATTATAGTATGATAAAAAAAATACTACTTGTAAAATTTTGGATTTAAAGCTTTTTTAATTGTATCTATCAGATAAACTAAAACTAGGTCAAATATTGAATCAGTGTAATTAAGAGTTTAAAGTTTATGGTTTTGACTAGAGATAACCCGAGGTCTAACCAAAATTAACATGATTTAAAATTTTATTATAATATAAAATATTTTTAAATTTGTATTACAAAACAAACATATTTTTTAGATTTTATGTTAATATTACTACAAGAGTGAATATTGAAGTATACATTAATGTTTAAAATACATATAAGTATATTTTTCACCTTCAAATTGTAATACGCATTGTTATACTCATTATCACCTCGGTCCTTGAGAGCTTCTTTATAGAGTCGTCGTCGAAGGTCCTTTTAGGGATAAAATTGTTCTGGGCTGGCAAAAGGCCCAAATAAATGAGACCCAATTGAACTTGAATCTACTCCTCATGGGTCAAGGTATAAAAATAATTTCACACGGAAAGCAAGGTACATTCTCTAGTCTTTACTTTTCACTATACTCGTCTTGAATCTTGAGCTGACTTAGGCGTTGAATTACGAATATTAAAGGTTCACCCTTGCCCATCCATATTTGAGATTAACACCATTGATTCAGGATTCTGCATTCATCAATAATACCCAATTCTAGTTCCATAATGGAATATAGGAGTCTTATGTGGGATTTGACTTCTAATTCTCGCGTTTTCCACAATTTGACATTTTAACTTTAATTCTCCATATCGTAGCTTTTTCAGGTAATCAAATTGAGAGCATTCATACTCGAATATGAGGATTTTTTGTGTTTAATACGATTGAGCATTGTTTAACCTTCAATTCTTGTAAAACCTCCACAAATGGATCATCGATATCCAAATTCTTATATCTAATTGAGGGAGAACAAAGTTGATCACTTCTAATATCTTATCAAAGTTCCCTAATCACTTCTAATAACAAACTACACAAAAAACCAACACGGGTTGGTTTGTAACATTTTAGAATTCATTCAATCAAAATATTTGTAACTGCAATTTGATGATTAGTTTTTACTTCATTAGTCGAAAAATATATTTGTGTATCTTTTAATTGTTTGGATTAAGAAACTTGATTATTATTATATAAACTTTGATGATAATTATTATTCTTTTATAAACTTGTTATTAATGAGATAGAGAATTAATTAATCCATCATAATCATTGTATGTGTCACTTTTCACATTAAAAAACAGTCTCAAATTTTTTGTACATTTAAAATACGAAAGAAACTTTTATTATTATTTTTCTCACAAATTTACCGTTGTTTTATAGACCTCTTTTCACATTTTCATTCTTCTCACTACTATTTTAGTAAGAATGTTTTACTAAATATTATTAATGTTATAATGGAAATCAACAAAACTAGCCATTATTATAAGAAGTGTGTCAATCTCATTAATTCAGATACAAATTAGAGAGATGGAACAATTTCAGAAATCAAGTAAATGATGATGTTGGGAATTTAAAAAGAGTCAAGTTAAATGAAATAGATAATAATGAAAATAATCCTATATCTAAAGAAGAATGTAGTGGGACATTATTACACTATGAGAACAAAATATTATTTTAAAAATTTTGGATTTAAAGCTTATTTAATTGTACCTATGAGAATAACTAAAATTGTGTTGAATATTGAATTGGTGTAATTAAGAGTTTATAGTTTAATGTTTTGCTTGGAGTTAACACGAGGTCTAACAAAAAATAACACGATTTAAAATTTCAATATAATATAAAATATTTTTAAATTTTCATTACCAAACAAATATATTTCTTAGATTTTTTGTTAATATTTTTACTACAAGAGATAATATTGGAGTTTACATTAATGTTTAAAACAGAGAGAAGTATATTTTTCACCTTCAAATTGTAATATGCGTTGTTATATTCATTATCACCTCGGTCCTTGGGAGTTTCTTTATAGAGTGGAAATTGAAGGTCCTTTTAGGGATAAAGTTGTTCTGGGCTGGCTAAAGGCCCAAATAGATGAGACCCAATTCCACTTGAATCCACTCCTCATGGCTCAAGGTATAAAAATCATTTCAAACAGGAAGCAAGGTACACTCTGTAGTCTTTAGTTTTCACAACATTCATCTTGAATCTTAAACTGACTTAGGTGTTGGATTATGAATATTGTAGGTTCACACTTGCGCCTACCTATTAGAGATTAGCACCATTGATTCAGTATTCTGCATTCATGAATCATATTCAATTCTAGATCCATATAGGAACATAGGCGACTTATGTGGGAACTTCCTTCTAATTCTCGCATTTTCCACAATTTGACGTTATCACTTTAATTCTCCCGATTGTAGCCTTTTCAGATCATCAAACTGAGAGCATTCATACTCGAATATGAGGACTTTTTGTGTTCGATATGATCGAGCATCGTTTAAACTTCAATTCCTTTGAACCTTCAACAAATGGATCATCATATATCCAAATTCTTATATGTATTTAGTGGAGAACAAGGGTGATCACTTCTGTTATCTTATCAAATTTCCCTAAACACTTCTAATAACAAACTACACCATGAAACCACATGTGTTGGTTTATAACATTTTAATATTCATTCAACAAAATTATTTGAAATTGCGATTTGATGACTAGTTTTTACCTTATTATTCCATAAATATAATTGTGTATCTCTTAATTGTTTGAATTAAGAAACTTGATTATTATATCAATTTTGACGGTAATTATTATGCTTTTAAAAAACTTGTCTTTAATGAGATATAGAATTAATTAATCCATCAAAATCATTGTATGTGTCAGTTTTGCACATAAAAAAACAGTCTCAAATTATTTGTAGATTTAAAACACGAAAGTAACTCTTATCATTCTTTTCCTCATAAATTCACCGTTGTTTTATATACCTCTATTCACATTTTCATTCCTCTCACTACAATTATAGTAAGACTTTTTTTACTAAAATTTATTAATGTTATAATGGAAATCAACAAAACTAACCATTATTATAAGAAGTGTGTCAATCTCATTAATGCAGATACAAATTAGAAAGATGGACCAATTTCTGAAAAACAAGTAAATGATGATGTCGGGAACTTAAAAGGAGTCAAGTTAAGTGAAATAGATAATAATGAAAATGATCCTTAATTTAAAGACAAATGTAGTGGGACATTATTATAGTATGATAAAAAAATACTACTTGCAAAATTTTGGATTTAAAGCTTTTTTAATTGTATCTATCAGATAAACTAAAACTAGGTCAAATATTGAATCAGTGTAATTAAGAGTTTAAAGTTTATGGTTTTGACTAAAGTTAACCCGACGTCTAACCAAAGTTAACATGATTTAAAATTTTATTATAATATAAAATATTTTTAAATTTTTATTACAAAACAAACATATTTTATAGATTTTATGTTAATATTACTACAAGAGTGAATATTGAAGTATACAATAATGTTTAAAATACATATAAGTATATTTTTCACCTTCAAATTGTAATACGCATTGTTATACTCATTATCACCTCGGTCCTTGAGAGCTTCTTTATAGAGTCGTCGTCGAAGGTCCTTTTAGGGATAAAATTGTTTTGGGCTGGCCAAAGGCCCAAATAAATGAGACCCAATTGAACTTGAATCTACTCCTCATGGGTCAAGGTATAAAAATAATTTCACACGGAAAGCAAGGTACATTCTCTAGTCTTTACTTTTCACTACACTCGTCTTGAATCTTGAGCTGACTTAGGTGTTGAATTACGAATATTAAAGGTTCACCCTTGCCCCTCCATATTTGAGATTAACACCATTGATTCAGGATTCTGCATTCATCAATAATACCCAATTCTAGTTCCATAATGGAATATAGGAGTCTTATGTGGGATTTGACTTCTAATTCTCGCGTTTTCCACAATTTGACATTTTCACTTTAATTCTCCATATCGTAGCTTTTTCAGGTAATCAAATTGAGAGCATTCATACTCGAATATGAGGATTTTTTGTGTTTAATATGATTGAGCATTGTTTAACCTTCAATTCTTGTAAAACCTCCACAAATGGATCATCGATATCCAAATTCTTATATCTAATTGAGGGAGAACAAAGTTGATCACTTCTAATATCTTATCAAAGTTCCCTAATCACTTCTAATAACAAACTACACAAAAAACCAACAGGGGTTGGTTTGTAACATTTTAGAATTCATTCAATCAAAATATTTGTAACTGCAATTTGATGATTAGTTTTTACTTCATTAGTCGAAAAATATATTTGTGTATCTTTTAAATGTCTGGATTAAGAAACTTGATTATCATTATATCAACTTTGATGATAATTATTATTCTTTTAAAAACATGTCTTTAATGAGATAGAGAATTAATTAATCCATCATAATCATTGTATGTGTCACTTTTGCACATTAAAAAACAGTCTCAAATATTTTGTACATTTAAAATACGAAAGAAACTTTTATTATTATTTTCTCACAAATTTACTGTTGTTTTATAGACCTCTTTTCACATTTTCATTCTTCTCACTACTATTTTAGTAATAATGTTTTACTAAATATTATTAATGTTATAATGGAAATCAACAAAACTAGCCATTATTATAAGAAGTGTGTCAATCTCATTAATTCAGATACAAATTAGAGAGATGGAACAATTTTAGAAATCAAGTAAATGATGATGTTGGGAATTTAAAAAGAGTGAAGTTAAATGAAATAGATAATAATGAAAATAATCCTATATCTAAAGAAGAATGTAGTGGGACATTATTACAGTATGAGAACAAAATAGTATTTTAAAATTTTTGGATTTAAAGCTTATTTAATTGTACCTATGAGAATAACTAAAATTGTGTTGAATATTGAATTGGTGTAATTAAGAGTTTATAGTTTAATGTTTCGCTTGGAGTTAACACGAGGTCTAACAAAAAATAACACGATTTAAAATTTCAATATAATATAAAATATTTTTAAATTTTCATTACCAAACAAATATATTTCTTAGATTTTTTGTTAATATTTTTACTACAAGAGATAATATTGCAGTTTACATTAATGTTTAAAACAGAGAGAAGTATATTTTTCACCTTCAAATTGTAATATGCGTTGTTATATTCATTATCACCTCGGTCCTTGGGAGTTTCTTTATAGAGTCGAAATCGAAGGTCCTTTTAGGGATAAAGTTGTTCTGGGCTGGCTAAAGGCCCAAATAGATGAGACCCAATTCCACTTGAATCCAGTCCTCATGGCTCAAGGTATAAAAATCATTTCACACAGGAAGCAAGGTACACTCTCTAGTCTTTAGTTTTCACTACACTCATCTTGAATCTTAAACTGACTTAGGTGTTGGATTACGAATATTGTAGGTTCACACTTGCGCCTACCTATTAGAGATTAGCACCATTGATTCAGTATTCTGCATTCATGAATCATATTCAATTCTAGATCCATATAGGAACATAGGCGACTTATGTGGGAACTGCCTTCTAATTCTCACATTTTCCACAATTTGACGTTATCACTTTAATTCTCCAGATTGTAGCCTTTTCAGGTCATCAAACTGAGAGCATTCATACTCGAATATGAGGACTTTTTATGTTCGATATGATTGAGCATCGTTTAACCTTCAATTCCTTTGAAACTTCAACAAATGGATCATCATATATCCAAATTCTTATATGTATTTAGTGGAGAACAAGGGTGATCACTTCGGATATCTTATCAAATTTCCCTAAACACTTCTAATAACAAACTACACCATGAAGCCACATGTGTTGGTTTATAACATTTTAATATTCATTCTACCAAATTATTTGAAATTGCGATTTGATGACTAGTTTTTACCTTATTATTCCATAAATATAATTGTGTATCTCTTAATTATTTGAATTAAGAAACTTAATTATTATATCAATTTTGACGATAATTATTATGCTTTTAAAAAACTTGTCTTTAATGAGATAGAGAATTAATTAATCCATCATAATCATTGTATGTGTCAGTTTTGCACATAAAAAAACAGTCTCAAATTATTTGTAGATTTAAAACACGAAAGAAACTCTTATCATTCTTTTCCTCATAAATTCACCGTTGTTTTATATACCTCTATTCACATTTTCATTCCTCTCACTACAATTATAGTAAGACTTTTTTTACTAAAATTTATTAATGTTATAATGGCAATCAACAAAACTAACCATTATTATAAGAAGTGTGTCAATCTCATTAATGCAGATACAAATTAGAAAGATGGACCAATTTCTGAAAAACAAGTAAATGATGATGTCAGGAACTTAAAAGGAGTCAAGTTAAGTGAAACAGATAATAATGAAAATGATCCTTAATTTATAGACAAATGTAGTGGGACATTATTATAGTATGAGAACAAAATACTACTTGTAAAATTTTGGTTTAAAGATTTTTTAATTGTATCTATCAGATAAACTAAAACTAGGTCAAATATTGAATCAGTGTAATTAAGAGTTTAAAGTTTATGGTTTTGACTAGAGTTAACCCGAGGTCTAACCAAAATTAACATGATTTAAAATTTTATTATAATATAAAATATTTTTAAATCTTTTTTACAAAACAAACATATTTTTTAGATTTTATGTTAATATTACTACAAGAGTGAATATTGAAGTATACATTAATGTTTAAAATACATATAAGTATATTTTTCACCTTCAAATTGTAATACGCATTGTTATACTCATTATCACCTCGGTCCTTGAGAGCTTCTTTATAGAGTCGTCGTCGAAGGTCCTTTTAGGGATAAAATTGTTCTGGGCTGGCCAAAGGCCCAAATAAATGAGACCCAATTGAACTTGAATCTACTCTTCATGGGTCAAGGTATAAAAATAATTTCACACGGAAAGCAAGGTACATTCTCTAGTCTTTACTTTTCACTACACTCATCTTGAATCTTGAGCTGACTTAGGCGTTGAATTACAAATATTGAAGGTTCACCCTTGCCCCTCCATATTTGAGATTAACACCATTGATTCAGGATTCTACATTCATCAATAATACCCAATTCTTGTTCCATAACTGAATATAGGAGTCTTATGTGGGATTTGACTTCTAATTCTCGCGTTTTCCACAATTTGACATTTTCACTTTAATTCTCCATATCGTAGCTTTTTCAGGTAATCAAATTGAGAGCATTCATACTCGAATATGAGAATTTTTTGTGTTTAATACGATTGAGCATTGTTTAACCTTCAATTCTTGTAAAACCTCCACAAATGGATCATCAATATCCAAATTCTTATATATAATTGAGGGAGAACGAAGTTGATCACTTCTAATATCTTATCAAAGTTCCCTAATCAGTTCTAATAACAAACTACACAAAAAACCAATAAGGGTTGGTTTTTAACATTTTAGAATTCATTCAATCAAAATATCTGTAACTGCAATTTGATGATTAGTTTTTACTTCATTAGTCGAAAAATATATTTGTGTATCTTTTAATTGTTTGGATTAAGAAACTTGATTATTATTATATCAACTTTGATGATAATTATTATTCTTTTATAAACTTGTCTTTAATGAGATAGAGAATTAATTAATCCATGATAATCATTGTATGTGTCACTTTTGCACATTAAAAAACAGTCTCAAATTTTTTGTACATTAAAAAACAGTCTCAAATTTTTTCTCACAAATTTACTGTTGTTTTATAGACCTCTTTTCACATTTTCATTCTTCTCACTACTATTTTAGTAAGAATGTTTTACTAAATATTATTAATGTTATAATGGAAATCAATAAAACTAGCAATTATTATAAGAAGTGTGTCAATCTCATTAATTCAGATACAAATTAGAGAGATGGAACAATTTCAGAAATCAAGTAAATGTTGATGTTGGGAATTTAAAAAGAGTCAAGTTAAATGAAATAGATAATAATGAAAATAATCCTATATCTAAAGAAGAATGTAGTGGGACATTATTACACTATGAGAACAAAATATTATTTTAAAATTTTTGGATTTAAAGCTTATTTAATTGTACCTATGAGAATAACTAAAATTGTGTTGAATATTGAATTGGTGTAATTAAGAGTTTATAATTTAATGTTTTGCTTGGAGTTAACACGAGGTCTATCAAAAAATAACACGATTTAAAATTTCAATATAATATAAAATATTTTAAAATTTTCATTACCAAACAAATATATTTCTTAGATTTTTTGTTAATATTTTTACTACAAGAGATAATATTGGAGTTTACATTAATGTTTAAAATAGAGAGAAGTATATTTTTCACCTTCAAATTGTAATATGCGTTGTTATAGTCATTATCACCTCAGTCTTTGGGAGTTTCTTTATAGAGTCGAAATCGAAGGTCCTTTTAAGGATAAAGTTATTATGGGCTGGCTAAAGGCCCAAATAGATGAGACCCAATTCCACTTGAATCCACTCCTCATGGATCAAGGTATAAAAATCATTTCACACAGGAAGCAAGGTACACTCTCTAGTCTTTAGTTATCACTACACTCATCTTGAATCTTGAACTGACTTAGGTGTTGGATTACGAATATTGTAGGTTCACACTTACGCCTACCTATTAGATATTAGCACCATTGATTCAGTATTCTGCATTCATCAATCATATTAAATTTTAGATCCATATAGGAACATAGGCGACTTATGTGGGAACTGCCTTCTAATTCTCGTGTTTTCCACAATCTGACGTTATCACTTTAATTCTCCAGATTGTATCCTTTTCAGGTCATCAAACTTAGAGCATTCATACTCGAATATGAGGACTTTTTGTGTTTGATACGATCGAGCATCGTTTAACCTTCAATTCCTTTGAAACTTCAACAAATGGATCATCATATATCCAAATTCTTATATGTATTTAGTGGAGAACAAGGGTGATCACTTCTAATATCTTATCAAATTTCCCTAATCACTTCTAATAACAAAGTACACCATGAAACCACATGTGTTGGTTTATAACATTTTAATATTCATTCAACCAAATTATTTGAATTTGCGATTTGATTAATTATGTAACTTTTAATTGTTTGAATTAAGAAACTTGATTATTATATCAATTTTGACGGTATTTATTATGGTTTTAAAAAACATGTCTTTAATGAGATAGAGAATTAATTAATCCATCATAATCATTGTATGTGTCAGTTTTGCACATAAAAAAAGTCTCAAATTATTTGTACATTTAAAACACGAAAGTAACTCATATCATTATTTTCCTCATAAATTCACCGTTGTTTTATATACCTCTATTCACATTTTCATTCCTCTCACTACTATTATAGTAAGAATTTTTTTACTAAATATTATTAATGTTATAATGGAAATCAACAAAACTAACCATTATTATAAGAAGTGTGTCAATCTCATTAATGCAGATACAAATTAGAGAGATGGAACAATTTCAGAAATCAAGTAAATGATGATGTTGGGAATTTAAAAAGAGTCAAGTTAAATGAAATAGATAATAATGAAAATAATCCTATATCTAAACAAGAATGTAGTGGGACATTATTACAGTATGAGAACAAAAGAGTATTTTAAATTTTTTGGATTTAAAGCTTATTTAATTGTACCTATGAGAATAACTAAAACTGTGTTGAATATTGAATTGGTGTAATTAAGAGTTTATAGTTTAATGTTTTGCTTGGAGTTAACACGAGGTCCAACAAAAAATAACACGATTTAAAATTTCAATATAATATAATATATTTTTAAATTTTCATTACCAAACAAATATATTTCTTAGATTTTTTGTTAATATTTTTACTACAAGAGATAATATTGGAGTTTACATTAATGTTTAAAATAGAGAGAAGTATATTTTTCACCTTCAAATTGTAATATGCATTGTTATAGTCATTATCACCTCAATCTTTGGTAGTTTCTTTATAGAGTCGAAATCGAAGGTCCTTTTAGGGATAAAGTTATTCTGGGCTGGCTAAAGGCCCAAATAGATGAGACCCAATTCCACTTGAATCCAGTCCTCATGGATCAAGGTATAAAAATCATTTCACACGGGAAGCAAGGTACACTCTCTAGTATTTAGTTTTCACTACACTCATCTTGAATCTTGAACTGACTTAGGTGTTGGATTACGAATATTGTAGGTTCACCCTTACGCCTACCTATTAGAGATTAGCACCATTGATTCAATATTCTGCATTCAACAATCATATTCAATTCTAGATCCATATAGGAACATAGGCGACTTATGTGGGAACTGCCTTCTAATTATCGCGTTTTCCACAATTTGGCGTTATCACTTTAATTCTCCAGATTGTAGCCTTTTCAGGTCATCAAACTGAGAGCATTCATACTCGAATATGAGGAATTTTTGTGTTTGATACGATCGAGCATCATTTAACCTTCAATTCCTGTGAAACTTCAACAAATGGATCATCATATATCCAAATTCTTATATGTATTTAGTGGAGAACAAGGGTGACCACTTCTAATATCTTATCAAATTTCCCAAATCACTTCTAATAACAAAGTACACCATGAAACCACATGTGTTTGTTTATAACATTTTAATATTCATTCAACCAAATTATTTGAATTTGATATTTGATGATTAGTTTTTACCTTATTAGTCCATCAATATAATTGTGTATCTCTTAATTGTTTGAATTAAGAAACTTGATTATTATATCAATTTTGACGGTATTTATTATGGTTTTAAAAAAAATGTCTTTAATGAGATATAGAATTAATTAATCCATCATAATCATTGTATGTGTCAGTTTTGCACATAAAAAAAAGTCTCAAATTATTTGTACATTTAAAACACGAAAGTAACTCTTATCATTATTTTCCTCATAAATTCACCGTTGTTTTATATACCTCTATTCACATTTTCATTCATCTCACTACTATTATAGTAAGACCGTTTTTACTAAATATTATTAATGTTATAATGGAAATCAGCAAAACTAACCATTATTATAAGAAGTGTGTCAATCTCATTAATGCAGATACAAAGTAGAAAGATGGACCAATTTCTGAAAAACAAGTAAATGATGATGTCGGGAACTTAAAAGGTGTCAAGTTAGGTGAAATAGATAATAATGAAAATGATCCTTAATTTAAAGACAAATGTAGTGGGGCATTATTATAGTGTGAGAACAAAATACTACTTGTAAAATTTTGGATTTAATGCTTTTTTAATTATATCTATCAGATAAACTAAAACTCGGTCGAATATTGAATCAGTGTAACTAAGAGTTTAAAGTTCATGGTTTTGACTAGAGTTAACCCGAGGTCTAACCAAAATTAACATGATTTAAAATTTCAATATAATATAAAATATTTTTAAATTTTTATTAAAAAACAAATATATTTTTTAGATTTTATGTTAATATTACTACAAGAGTGAATATTGAAGTATACATTAATGTTTAAAATAGAGATAAGTATATTTTTCACCTTCAAATTGTAATACGCATTGTTATACTCATTATCACCTTGGTCCTTAGGAGTATCTTTATAGAGTCGTCGTCGAAGGTCCTTTTAGGGATAAAATTGTTTGGGGCTGGCCAAAGGCCCAAATAGATGAGACCCAATTCAACTTGAATCTACTCCTCATGGGTCAAGGTATAAAAATCATTTCACACCGAAAGCAAGGTACATTCTCTAGTCTTTACTTTTCACTACACTCATCTTGAATCTTGAGTTGACTTAGGCGTTGAATTACGAATATTGAAGGTTCACCCTTGCCCTCCATATTTGAGATTTACACCATTGATTCAGGATTCTGCATTCATCGATAATATCCAATTCTAGTTCTATAATGGAATATAGGAGTCTTATGTGGGATTTGACTTCTAATTCTCGCGTTTTCCACAATTTGACATTTTCACTTTAATTCTCCAGATCGTAGCTTTTTAAGGTTATCAAATTTAGAGCATTCATACTCGAATATGACGATTTTTTGTGTTTAATACGATTGAGCATTGTTTAACCTTCAATTCTTGTAAAACCTCCACAAATGGATCATCGATATCCAAATTCTTATATGTAATTGAGGGAGAACGTAGTTGATCACTTCTAATATTTTATTAAAGTTCCCTAATCACTTCTAATAACAACCTACACCAAAAACTAACAGGGGTTAGTTTGTAACATTTTAATATTCATTCAATCAAAATATTTGTAATTTCAATTTGATGATTAGTTTTTACTTCATTAGTCGAAAAATATATTTGTGTATCTTTTAATTGTTTGAATTAAGAAACTTGATTATCTTTATATCAATTTTGATGATAATTATTATTCTTTTAAAAAAATTGTCTTTAATGAGATAGAGAATTAATTAATCCATCATAATCATTGTATGTGTCACTTTTGCATATTAAAATTGTAATACGCGTTGTTATAGTCATTATCACCTCGGTCCTTGGGAGTTTCTTTACAGAGTCGTCATCGAAGGTCCTTTTAGGGATAAAGTTGTTCTGGGCTGGCTAAAGGCCCAAATAGATGAGACCCAATTCCACTTGAATCCACTCCTCACAACTCAAGGTATAAAAATCATTTCACACGGAGAGCAAGGTAAGTTCTCTATTATTTAATTTTCATTACACTCATCTTGAATCTTGAACTGACTTAGGTGTTGGATTACGAATATTGTAGGTTCACCGTTGCGCCTACCTATTAGAGATTAGCACCATTGATTCAGTATTCATCGATAGTATCCAATTCTAGTTTCATAATGGAATATAGGTGTCTTATCTGGGATTTGACTTCTAATTCTCGTGTTTTCCATAATTTGACGTTTTCCTTTAATTCTCCAGATAGTAGCTTTTTTAGGTCATCAAATTGAGAGCTTTCATACTTGAATATGAGGATTTTTTGTGTTTAATACGATTGGTCTTTGTTTAACCTTCAATTCTCATAAAACTTCCAAGAATGGATCATCGATATCGAAATTCTTATATGTAATTGAGGGAGAACGGGGTTGATCACTTATAATATCTTATCAAAGGTCCCTAATCACTTCTGATAACAAACTACACCATGAAACCACATGTGTTGGTATATAACATTTTAATATTCATTTAATCAAATTATTTGTAATTGTGATTTAATGATTAGTTTTTACTTCATTAGCTCATAAATATAATTGTGTATATTTTAATTGTTTGAATTAAGATACTTGATTATTATATCAATTTTGATGATAATTATTATGGTTTTAAAAAACTCGCCTTTAATTAGAAAGATAATTAATTAACCCATCATCATCATTGTATGTGTCACTTTTGCAATTAAAAAACAGTCTCCAATTGTTTGTACTTTTAAAATACGAAAGAAACTTTTATTATTATTTTTCTCAGAAATTTATCGTTGTTTTATATGCCTCTATTCACATTTTCATTCCTCTCACTACTATTATAGTAAGAATTTTTTTACTAAATATTATTAATTTTATAATGGAAATCAACAAAACTAACTATTATTATAAGAAGTGTGTCAATCTCATTAATGCAAATACAAATGAGAAAGATGGAACAATTTCAGAAAAACAAGTAATTGAGGGTGCTGGGAATTTATAAGGAGTCAAGCTAAATGAAATAGATAATAATGAAAATGATCTTATATTTAAAGACGAATATATTGGGACATTATTACAGTATGAAAACAAAATACTATTTTTAAAATTTTGGATTTAAAGTTTATTTAATATCTATCAACGTAACTAAAACTGGGTTGAATATTGAATCAGTGTAATTAAGAGTTTAAGGTTTAATGTTTTGACTAGATTTAACATGAGGTCTAACGAAAAATAATACGATTTAAAATTTCAATATAATATAAAATATTTTTAAATTTTTATTACAAAACAAATATATTTTTTAGATTTTATGTTAATATTTACTAGAAGAGTGAATATTGAAGTATACTTTAATGTTTAAAATAGAGATGAGTATATTTTTCACCTTCAAATTGTAATACACTTTGTTATACTCATTAACACCTTTGTCCTTGGGAATATCTTTATAGAGTCGTCATCGAAGGTCCTTTTAGGGATAAAATTGTTCTGGGCTTGCCAAAGGCTCAAATAGATGAGACCCAATTAAACTTGAATCCATTCTTCATGGCTCAAGGTATAAAAATCATTTCACACGGAAAGTAAGGTACATTCTCTAGTCTTCACTTTTCACTACACTCATCTTGAATCTTGAACTAACTTAAGAGATGGATTACGAATATTGAAGGTTCGCCCTTGCGCCTCCTTATTAGAGATTAGCACCATTGTTTCAGGACTCTGCATTCATCGATCATATCCAATTCTAGTTCCATAATGGAACACAGACTTCTTATGTGGGATTAGACTTCTAATTCTCGTATTTTCCATAATTTGATGTTTTCACTTTAATTCCCCAGATCATGGCCATTTCAGGTCATCAAATTGAGAGCATTCATACTCGAATATGAGGATTTTTTATGTTCGATACGATCGAGCATCGTTTAACCTTCAATTCTCGTGAAACTTCCACAGATGGATCATTATAGATTCAAATTCTTATATGTAATTGATGGAGAATGGAGTTGATCAATTATAATATCTTATCAAAGGTTCCTAATCAACCACCTAATCGCATATCACTTCAATTAATCGAATTTATCTCCCAATCCTTAAGTCACTCACTTGTTCATTCACAAAATTGTTCTTATCATGTCATATCTCATTTTTCTTGTTAGAATAATGATAATGGATCATATACGAGATTGGGGTATCCTATCAATCTTGGTATTAATGTTTCTTGTTTATATGCTTTTGTTTCTAATTTATAAGTTTTAATTAATTTTTTAATACACATGGCGTAAATTGTCACATTTGCAACATTTTTTTTATATATAAAATATATGTGTTATTTTAATGAGGTTTAAGGATATAGATAACAGTATAAAAGCATACTTTCTTTCACATATTTATATTGTTACCAAAATTTAAAGTTTAAAAATAAACCATTTGGCTTCATCCAGGCTCAAACTGGGGACCTTCAGTGTGTTAGACTGACGAGATAACCAAATAGACCACGAAACCACATGTGTTGGTTTATAACAGTTTTAATATTCATCCAACCAAATTATTTGTAATTTCGATTTGATGATTAGTTTTTACTTTATTAGTTTATAAGTGTAACTGTGTATCTTTTAATTGTTTGAATTAAGAAACTAGATTATTATATCAATATTGATGATAATTATTATGGTCTTAAAAAACTTGCCTTTAATGAGATAGATAATTAATTAACCCATCATAATCATTGTATGTGTCACTTTTGAACTTAAAAAAACAGTCTCAAATTATTTGTACATTTAAAATATGAAATAAAGTTTTATTATTATTTATCTCACAAATTTATCGTTGCTTTATATACATCTATTGATATTTTCATTCCTCTCACTACTAATATAATAAGAATATTTTACTAAATATTATTAATTTTATAATGGAAATAAACAAAACTAACCATTATTACAAGAAGTGTGTTAATCTCATTAATGCACATACAAATTAGAAAGATGGAACAATTTCAGAAAACAAATAAATGATTATGTTAGGAATTTAAAAGGAGCCAAGTTAAATGAAATAGATAATAATGAAAATGATTCTATATTTAAAGACGAATGTAGAGGGACATTATTACAGTGTGAGTACAAAATACTATTTGTAAAATTATTGATTTAAAGCTTTTTTTATTGTATCTACAGAGTAACTAAAATTGGGTCAAATATTGAATCGGTGTAATTAAGAGTTTAAGGTTTAAAGTTTTGACTAGATTTAAACCGAGGTCTAACCAAAAATAACATGATTTAAAATTTTAATATAATATAAATTTTTTTAAATTTTTATTAAGAAACAAATATATATTTTAGATTTTATGTTAATATTTACTACAAGAGTGAATATTGAAGTATACATTAATGTTTAAAATAGAGATAAGTATATTTTTCACCTTCAAATTGTAATACGCTTTATTATACTCATTATCACCTCGGTCCTTGGGATTTTCTTTATAGAGTCGTCGTCGATAGTCATTTTAGGGATAAAATTCTTCTAGGCTGGTCAAAGGCCCCAATAGATGAGACCCAATTCAACTTGAATCCACTCCTTATGGGTCGAGGTATAAAAATAATTTCACACGGATAGCAAGGTACATTCTCTAGCCTTTACTTTTCACTACACTCATGTTTAATCTTGAATTGACTTAGGCATTGGATTACGAATATTGAAGGTTCACCCTTGCGCCTCCCTATTAGAGATTAGCACGATTGTTTCAGGATTCTGCATTCATTGATCATATGTGGGAACTGACACTAATATTGACTATTCATCACTAAAACCCTAATACTTTGCTTGTATCTCTTTTTGCTCCAACACTTACTTGATCGTCGGAGTGCCTTACACGTACAACCCCTATTTTTCCTCCTCGACTTTCTAAAATGTCTAAAGCTCATCAATAGGCCATCTTGTAGGTTTTGATCAACTGGTAAGATTAGTGGCGCCGTCTTTGGAAAATTTCTTCCCCATTTTCTACTTCCAAAATTTGAAGACTAAAGATCCTCTTCATTCTTCAATCATGGTCGATCACGGTGATCACCACCTATCTGGAAAGACTTTGCTCTCCCTTGGATGCAAGATCGACGAAAGCTAAGAAGATCCTCACCTTGAGGATAACTCTGGAGCCCGTGACCGACATACTGCATCCCCGGATTCCATCAACTCTGATTGCACCAACAATCTATTCTTGGACGAACCATTTCTCAAGAACCATGTCAAAGACCAGCTGTAGATTCTATAACCGGTCCCTGTTCTGTAGAAGGTCGACCCTTCCATAGCACCACTGATCGTTTCCCTTAACTAAACCAACTCCCTTATCCTCCAGCAAAGCAAAAGGATGGGGCCCTGGAGCAGAAACAATCAAGGTCTCCCTCTCGGAGACACTGACGACATAACTCCTCCAGCATATTACCTCCCGTAGAGGGGTGTCATCCAAGAACGAAAATGATCTACGTTTCTTTCTGCAAGAAGCGTGATCGAGCATCTCCCAAGAAGGATAAAGACTTTCCGCTTTCAAAGAAGACGAAAAACACCTGCAAAGAAAACTGTAGTAGGTTCCTATCACCTAGACTGAGGCGATGAGGGCAGAGCCCCTCCCCTCAACAAGATGACGATACCCAGCGATGAAGAAAACATCATTCCCTATCATCATCTCCAGAAGAGATCAATGAAGACGAGCCCCATGAACTATTATTGATAGAAATTATGGAGGTAAGACTCTCGCTCGGGCTCGAGAAGCCGCCCCCATTGGGATCCTACGACGATATGACCGACCCAGATGACCATATAGAATACATTGACGCCCTAATTAATTACTCAGGCGTGAAGGGTGCAATAAAATGCAGGTTGTTCCCGACCACTCTGAGAAAAGGGGGCATGTCTTGGTACAAAATCATGCCCCGTGAATCTATCACTTCTTAGAAACTACTGGGAAAGATATTTTCCAAGCACTTCATCACCTCCTGTCGGCATCCAAAATCAGAGGCTTCACTTAAAGCGATTATCTGGGGCACAGTTGAATCCCTACATGCGTATATCGAGCGCTTTAACAAAGAAGTCGTACAGGTCTCAACGACTGATGCAATAAAGAAGTACCTTCTTGAACGAGGGCTCCGTCCCCGCAACTACTTTGCAAAGGCTGTGGGCATCGAAACTCCAGCCACACTCGACTCCCTCCTCCTCAAGGCTCAAGCATACATTTAGTACAAGGAGAAAGAAGCGTCAACAATGCTAGGGATTCAAGGCACCAACTGATTGCGAAACCCTCGAAAAGTGACGAGCCATTGACATCCCGTAGGGGGGAGAGAGAAAGCATGAAGACAAGTCCCGAGACTCTAAAGACTAGAAGGGGCGTACTGTTCAGTTCCATGAATACACCCCTCTAACCGCTTCAAGAGAACGTATTCTATCTTAATGCGCCAACTCTGAATTTAAATAGGCTTGGGGTACGCTTTCAACTCCAGACTCCCTCCAAGCTCGGAAATGACAAGAGCAAGTACTTTAGGTTCCACAAAATCCATGGTCACAACATCAATGATTGCATCCATCTCAAGGATCAAATCGATATACTAATCTGAGACGGGAACCTCAAGAAGTACAAGAAGAAAGAGGGTTCTCACGAGGAGGCTCCAGAAACCAAGAGCGTTGAAGAAGAGAAGGAGTCCCCCGACATCAGCATAATACCGGTCTCCATGAGTATCTCGCGACCAGAAGATTTCTACTTTCCAAACAAGGAGAACGTCCCATTGTACTTCTCCTATCACAGTCCTTGGGAGTCATTCCCCGCTGCAATGTTATCTTCGGCAGGGGATTCAACAAGCATACAGTGGGATCCGTAAAAAGAAGGTTCGAGCAACTCATCAAAGCCAACTCTGACAAGGATGCCACACTAGATAAGTTCTAAGGAGGATCTAATCCCCTCGCTTTCTATAGAGAGGAACTGTTGGGTGGAGCCCCCAACTGTCGGGTGGAGCCCCCAACTCGGGTGGAAAACTTTAATGTTCGACGTATATTGTTCGATCAAGGTAGCTCGGTGGACATCATGTACACCCAGTTGTTCGCTACCCTATAACTAAACAAATCCACCTGACCCCATACGTGGGCTCAGACCTCCAGGGCTTCAAGGGGGATAATACTAAACCCTTGGGGTATATCGAGTTGATCGTCACCTTCGGAAGAGGGGTGACCCCCAGAGCCATTAAGACTCAGTTTCTGGTAGTAGATTGCCCGTCTCTCTATCAATGTATCTTTGGGAGGCCGACTCTTTACGAACTGATTGTGGTGCCCTCCACCGTACACCTCAAAATGAAATACTACACTATAGAGGATTTGTTTTGCACCCTCCACGGGGACGTCCAGGCGGCAAGAAGATGTTTTGAAGCCTCGTCTAGGGGCCTGAGTTTTGTCAATGCTTAAATCTGAACGACCACTAGGGGCGCCCTACCCTCCAGCTCCAAGGAGGCCAAGCCACTACCAACGGTCGATGCCATCAACCTCGAAAACGACTTCTCTAAGGAAAATCTCACAGAGCAGGGGAGGAAAGGGAAATACCCGAAAGGCCAAAATAGATGAGACCCAATTCAACTTTAATCCACTCCTTATGGCTCAAGGTATAAAAATCATTTTGCACGGAAATCAAGGTACATTCTCTAGTCTTCACTTTTCCTTACATTCATCTTGAATCTTGAATTGAATTAGGCGTTAGATTACGAATATTAAAGGTTCACCCTTGCGCCTCCCTATTAGAGATTAGCACCACCGTTTCAGGATTCTGCATTCATCGATCATATGTGGGAGTTGACATATAATTCTCGTGTTTTCCACGCTTTCAAATTTTCTCTTCAATTCTCGAGACTATAACCTTTTCAGAATATCAAATAGAGAGCATTCATACTCGAATATGAGGATTTTTCATGTTCGATAAGATCAAGCATCATTTAACCTTCAATTCTCGTGAAACATCCACAAATGGATCATCATAGATCCAAATACTTATATGTAATAGGAGGGGAACAAATGTGATCATTTCTTATAACTTATCAAAGGTCCGTAATCAACCTCCTAATCGCATTTCAGTTCAATTAATCGAATTTCTCTCCCAATCATTAAGTCATTCACTTTTTCATTCACAAAATTGTTGTTATCATGCATTATCTCATTTTTCTAGTTAGAATATTGTTATGGGATCATATATGACATCGGGGTATCCTATCAATCTTTGTTTAAATGTTTCTCATTTTTACGCTTTGGTTTCTTATTTATAAGTTTTAAATAAGTTTTGAATACACATGGCATAAATTGTCACATTGGCAACATTTATTTTATATATAATAAAATATATGTTGTATTTTAATGAGGTTTGAGGATATGGATACAGGATAACAACATACTTTCTTTGACTTATTTATATTGTTACCAAAATTTAAAGTTTAAAATTAAACCTTTAGGCTTCGCCCAGGCTCGAACTAGGGATCTTCAGTGTGTTAGACTGGCGAGATAACCAATTACACCACGAAACCACATATTTTGGTTTATAACATTTTAATACTCATTCAATCAAAAAAAATTATTTGTGATTTGATGATTAGTTTTTACTTCTGCAGTCCATAAATATAAATGTGTATCTTTTAATTGTTTGAATTAAGAAACTTGATTATTATATCAATCTTGATGATAATTATTATGGTTTTAAAAAACTTCTCTTTAATGAGATAGAGAATTAATTAATACATCATAATCATTGTATGTGTCAGTTTTGCACATAAAAAAACAGTCTCAAATTATTTGTCCATTTAAAATACGAAAGAAACTTTTATTATTATTTTTCTCACAAATTTACCATTATTTTATATACTCTATTCACATTTTCATTCCTCTAACTACTATTAGTAAAAAAAATTTAGTAAATATTATTAATTTTATAATGGAAATCAACAAAACTAACCATTAATATAAGAAGTGTGTCAATCTCATTAATGCAGATACAAGTTAGAAAGATGGAACGATTTCATAAAACAAGTAAATGATGAGGTAGGGAATTTAAAAGGAGTCTAGTTAAATGAAATAGATAATAACGAAAAAAATCCTATATTTAGAGATTGGTGTAGTGGGAAATAATTACAGTATGAGAACAAAATATTATTTGTAAAAATTTTGATTTAATGCTTATTTAATTGTATTTGTCAGAGTAACTAAACATGGGTCGTATATTAAATAAGTGTAATTGAGAGTTTAAGGTTTAAACTTTTGACTAGATTTCACCCAAGGTCTAACAAAAAATAAGATGATTTAAAATTTTAATATAATATAAAATATTTTTAAATTTTAATTACCAAATAAATATATATTTCAGATTTTATGTTAATACTTACTACGAGAGTGAAGATTGAAGTATACATTAATGTTTAAAATAGAGATAAGTATATTTTTTGCGTTCAAATTGTAATACGCTTTGTTAAACTCATTATCACCTCGGTCCTTGGGAGTTTCTTTATAGAGTCGTCGTCGAAGGTCCTTTTAGGGATAAATTGTTCTGGGATGGCCAAAGGCCAAAATAGATGAGACTCAATTCAACTTTAATCCACTCCTCATGGCTCAAGGTATAAAAATCATTTCGCACGGAAAGCAAGGTACATTCTCTAGTCTTCAATTTTCACTACATTCATCTTGAATTTTAAACTGAATTAGGCGTTGGATTACGAATATTGAATGTTCACCACTGCGCCTCCCTATTAGAGATTTGCACCACCTTTTCAGGATTATGTATTCATTGATCGTAATTGGGAACTGACTTATAATTCTCGCCTTTTCCACACTTTCACATTTTCACTTTAATTCAAGAGATTATAACCTTTTCAGTTCTTCAAATCAAATATGAGGATTTTTCTTGTTCGATAGGATCAAGCATCGTTTAACCTTCAATTGCCGTGAAACTTCCACGAATGGATCATCATAGATCCAAATTATTATACGTAATTGAAGGAGAACGAAGGTGATCACTTCTAATATCTTATAAAAGGTCCCTAATCAACCTCCTAATCGCATTTCACTTCAATTAATCGAATTTCTCTGCCAATACTTAAGTCGTTCAGTTTTTCATTCACTAAATTGTTCTTTTCATGCCATATCTAATTTTTTTAGTTAGAATATTGATATTGGATCATATACGACATCGGGGTATCCTAGCAATCTCGGTTTTAATGTTTCTCATTTATATGCTTTGGTTGCTCATTTATAAGTTTTTATAAATTTTTTAATACACATGGCATAAATTGTCACATTGGCAACATTAATTTTATAAATAATAAAATATATGTTTTATTTTAATGAGGTTTAAGGATATAGATACAGTATAAAAAAACATTCTTTCTTTCACATATTTATATTGTTATCGAAATTTGAAGTTTAAAATTAAAACTTTTGGCTTCGCCCAAGCTCAAACTGGGGATCTTCAGTGTGTTAGACTGACGTGATAACTAACTACACCACAAAACCCCATGTGTTTGGTTTTAACATTTTAATATTTGTTCAATCAAAATATTTGTAATTGTGATGTGATGATTAGTTTTTACATCTTTAGTCCATAAATATAAATATGTGTCCTTTAATTGTTTGAATTAAGAAACTTGATTATTAAATCAATTTTGATGATAATGATTATGGTTTTAAAATAAAATTCTTTAATGAGATAGAGAATTAATTAATCCATCATAATCATTGTATGTGTCACTTTTGCACATAAAAAACAGTATCAAATTATTTGTCCATTTAAAATACAACGGAAACTTTTATTATTATTTTTTCTCACAAATTTACCGTTATTTTATATACTCTATTCACATTTTCAGTCCTCTAACTACTATTAGTAAGAATTTTTTAGTAAATATTATTAATTTTATAATGGAAATCAACAAAGATAACCATTAATATAAGAAGTGTGTCAATCTCATTAATGCAGATACAAGTTAGAAAGATGGAACAATGTCATAAAACAAGTAAATGATGAGGTAGGGAATTTAAAAGGAGTCTAGTTAAATGAAATAGATAATAACGAAAAAAATCCTATATTTAGAGATTGGTGTAGTGGGAAATAATTACAATATGAAAACATAATATTATTTGTAAAAATTTTGATTTAATGCTTATTTAATTGTATTTGTCAGAGTAACTAAACATGGGTCGTATTATAAATAAGTGTAATTGAGAGTTTAAGATTTAAACTTTTGACTAGATTTAACCCAAGGTCTAACAAAAAATAAGATGATTTAAAATTTTAATATAATATAAAATATTTTTAAATTTTAATTACCAAATAAATATATATTTCAGATTTTATGTTAATACTTACTACGAGAGTGAAGATTGAAGTATACATTAATGTTTAAAATAGAGATAAGTATATTTTTCTCGTTCAAATTGTAATACGCTTTGTTAAACTCATTATCACCTCGGTCCTTGGGAGTTTCTTTATAGAGTTGTCATCGAAGGTCCTTTTAGGGATAAATTGTTCTGGGATGGCCAAAGGCCAAAATAGATGAGACTCAATTCAACTTTAATCCACTCCTCATGGCTCAAGGTATAAAAATCATTTCGCACGGAAAGCAAGGTACATTCTCTAGTCTTCAATTTTCACTACATTCATCTTGAATTTTAAACTGAATTAGGCGTTGGATTACGAATATTGAATGTTCACCACTGCGCCTCCCAATTAGAGATTTGCACCACCTTTTCAGGATTATGTATTCATTGATCGTAATTGGGAACTGACTTATAATTCTCGCCTTTTCCACACTTTCACATTTTCACTTTAATTCAAGAGATTATAACCTTTTCAGTTCTTCAAATCAAATATGAGGATTTTTCTTGTTCGATAGGATCAAGCATCGTTTAACCTTCAATTGCCGTGAAACTTCCACGAATGGATCATCATAGATCCAAATTATTATACGTAATTGAAGGAGAACGAAGGTGATCACTTCTAATATCTTCTAAAAGGTCCCTAATCAACCTCCTAATCGCATTTCACTTCAATTAATCGAATTTCTCTGCCAATACATAAGTCGTTCAGTTTCTCATTCACTAAATTGTTCTTTTCATGCCATATCTAATTTTTTTAGTTAGAATATTGATATTGGATCATATACGACATCGGGGTATCCTAGCAATCTCGGTTTTAATGTTTCTCATTTATATGCTTTGGTTGCTCATTTATAAGTTTTTATAAATTTTTGAATACACATGGCATCAATTGTCACATTGGCAACATTAATTTTATAAATAATAAAATATATGTTTTATTTTAATGAGGTTTAAGGATATAGATACAGAATAAAAAACATTCTTTCTTTCACATATTTATATTGTTATCGAAATTTAAAGTTTAAAATTAAAACTTTTGGCTTCGCCCAAGCTCAAACTGGGGATCTTCAGTGTGTTAGACTGACGTGATAACTAACTACACCACAAAACCCCATGTGTTTGGTTTTAACATTTTAATATTTGTTCAATCAAAATATTTGTAATTGTGATGTGATGATTAGTTTTTACTTCATTAGTTTATAAGTGTAACTGTGTATCTTTTAATTGTTTGAATTAAGAAACTAGATTATTATATCAATATTGATGATAATTATTATGGTCTTAAAAAACTTGCCTTTAATGAGATAGATAATTAATTAACCCATCATAATCATTGTATGTGTCACTTTTGCACTTAAAAAAACAGTCTCAAATTATTTGTACATTTAAAATATGAAATAAAGTTTTATTATTATTTATCTCACAAATTTATCGTTGCTTTATATACATCTATTGATATTTTCATTCCTCTCACTACTAATATAATAAGAATATTTTACTAAATATTATTAATTTTATAATGGAAATAAACAAAACTAACCATTATTACAAGAAGTGTGTTAATCTCATTAATGCACATACAAATTAGAAAGATGGAACAATTTCAGAAAACAAATAAATGATTATGTTAGGAATTTAAAAGGAGCCAAGTTAAATGAAATAGATAATAATGAAAATGATTCTATATTTAAAGACGAATGTAGAGGGACATTATTACAGTGTGAGTACAAAATACTATTTGTAAAATTATTGATTTAAAGCTTTTTTTATTGTATCTACAGAGTAACTAAAATTGGGTCAAATATTGAATCGGTGTAATTAAGAGTTTAAGGTTTAAAGTTTTGACTAGATTTAAACCGAGGTCTAACCAAAAATAACATGATTTAAAATTTTAATATAATATAAAATTTTTTAAATTTTTATTAATAAACAAATATATATTTTAGATTTTATGTTAATATTTACTACAAGAGTGAATATTGAAGTATACATTAATGTTTAAAATAGAGATAAGTATATTTTTCACCTTCAAATTGTAATACGCTTTATTATACTCATTATCACCTCGGTCCTTGGGATTTTCTTTATAGAGTCGTCGTCGATAGTCATTTTAGGTATAAAATTCTTCTAGGCTGGTCAAAGGCCCCAATAGATGAGACCCAATTCAACTTGAATCCACTCCTTATGGGTCGAGGTATAAAAATAATTTCACACGGATAGCAAGGTACATTCTCTAGCCTTTACTTTTCACTACACTCATGTTTAATCTTGAATTGACTTAGGCATTGGATTACGAATATTGAAGGTTCACCCTTGCGCCTCCCTATTAGAGATTAGCACTATTGTTTCAGGATTCTGCATTCATTGATCATATGTGGGAACTGACCCTAATATTGACTATTCATCACTAAAACCCTAATACTTTGCTTGTATCTCTTTTTGCTCCAACACTTACTTGATCGTCGGAGTGCCTTACACGTACAACCCCTATTTTTCCTCCTCGACTTTCTAAAATGTCTAAAGCTCATCAATAGGCCATCTTGTAGGTTTTGATCAACTGGTAAGATTAGTGGCGCCGTCTTTGGAAAATTTCTTCCCCATTTTCTACTTCCAAAATTTGAAGACTAAAGATCCTCTTCATTCTTCAATCATGGTCGATCACGGTGATCACCACCTATCTGGAAAGACTTTGCTCTCCCTTGGATGCAAGATCGACGAAAGCTAAGAAGATCCTCACCTTGAGGATAACTCCGGAGCCCGTGACCGACATACTGCATCCCCGGATTCCATCAACTCTGATTGCACCAACAATCTATTCTTGGACGAACCATTTCTCAAGAACCATGTCAAAGACCAGCTGTAGATTCTATAACCGGTCCCTGTTCTGTAGAAGGTCGACCCTTCCATAGCACCACTGATCGTTTCCCTTAACTAAACCAACTCCCTTATCCTCCAGCAAAGCAAAAGGATGGGGCCCTGGAGCAGAAACAATCAAGGTCTCCCTCTCGGAGACACTGACGACATAACTCCTCCAGCATATTACCTCCCGTAGAGGGGTGTCATCCAAGAACGAAAATGATCTACGTTTCTTTCTGCAAGAAGCGTGATCGAGCATCTCCCAAGAAGGATAAAGACTTTCCGCTTTCAAAGAAGACGAAAAACACCTGCAAAGACAACTGTAGTAGGTTCCTATCACCTAGACTGAGGCGATGAGGGCAGAGCCCCTCCCCTCAACAAGATGACGATACCCAGCGATGAAGAAAACATCATTCCCTATCATCATCTCCAGAAGAGATCAATGAAGACGAGCCCCATGAACTATTATTGAGAGAAATTATGGAGGTAAGACTCTCGCTCGGGCTCGAGAAGCCACCCCCATTGGGATCCTACGACGATATGACCGACCCAGATGACCATATAGAATACATTGACGCCCTAATTAATTACTCAGGCGTGAAGGGTGCAATAAAATGCAGGTTGTTCCCGACCACTCTGAGAAAAGGGGGCATGTCTTGGTACAAAATCATGCCCCGTGAATCTATCACTTCTTAGAAACTACTGGGAAAGATATTTTCCAAGCACTTCATCACCTCCTGTCGGCATCCAAAATCAGAGGCTTCACTTAAAGCGATTATCTGGGGCACAGTTGAATCCCTACATGCGTATATCGAGCGCTTTAACAAAGAAGTCGTACAGGTCTCAACGACTGATGCAATAAAGAAGTACCTTCTTGAACGAGGGCTCCGTCCCCGCAACTACTTTGCAAAGGCTATGGGCATCGAAACTCCAGCCACACTCGACTCCCTCCTCCTCAAGGCTCAAGCATACATTTAGTACAAGGAGAAAGAAGCGTCAACAATGCTAGGGATTCAAGGCACCAACTGATTGCGAAACCCTCGAAAAGTGACGAGCCATTGACATCCCGTAGGGGGGAGAGAGAAAGCATGAAGACAAGTCCCGAGACTCTAAAGACTAGAAGGGGCGTACTATTCAGTTCCATGAATACACCCCTCTAACCGCTTCAAGAGAACGTATTCTATCTTAATGCGCCAACTCTGAATTTAAATAGGCTTGGGGTACGCTTTCAACTCCAGACTCCCTCCAAGCTCGGAAATGACAAGAGCAAGTACTTTAGGTTCCACAAAATCCATGGTCACAACATCAACGATTGCATCCATCTCAAGGATCAAATCGATATACTAATCTGAGACGGGAACCTCAAGAAGTACAACAAGAAAGAGGGTTCTCACGAGGAGGCTCCAGAAACCAAGAGCGTTGAAGAAGAGAAGGAGTCCCCCGACATCAGCATAATACCGGTCTCAATGAGTATCTCGCGACCAGAAGATTTCTACTTTCCAAACAAGGAGAACGTCCCATTGTACTTCTCCTATCACAGTCCTTGGGAGTCATTCCCCGCTGCAATGTTATCTTCGGCAGGGGATTCAACAAGCATACAGTGGGATCCGTAAAAAGAAGGTTCGAGCAACTCATCAAAGCCAACTCTGACAAGGATGCCACACTAGATAAGTTCTAAGGAGGATCTAATCCCCTCGCTTTCTATAGAGAGGAACTGTCGGGTGGAGCCCCCAACTGTCGGGTGGAGCCCCCAACTCGGGTGGAAAACTTTAATGTTCGACGTATATTGTTCGATCAAGGTAGCTCGGTGGACATCATGTACACCCAGTTGTTCGCTACCCTATAACTAAACAAATCCACCTGACCCCATACGTGGGCTCAGACCTCCAGGGCTTCAAGGGGGAAAATACTAAACCCTTGGGGTATATCGAGTTGATCGTCACCTTCGGAAGAGGGGTGACCCCCAGAGCCATTAAGACTCAGTTTCTGGTAGTAGATTGCCCGTCTCTCTATCAATGTATCTTTGGGAGGCCGACTCTTTACGAACTGATTGTGGTGCCCTCCACCGTACACCTCAAAATGAAATACTACACTATAGAGGATTTGTTTTGCACCCTCCACGGGGACGTCCAGGCGGCAAGAAGTTGTTTTGAAGCCTCGTCTAGGGGCCTGAGTTTTGTCAATGCTTAAATCTGAACGACCACTAGGGGCGCCCTACCCTCCAGCTCCAAGGAGGCCAAGCCACTGCCAACGGTCGATGCCATCAACCTCGAAAACGACTTCTCTAAGGAAAATCTCACAGAGCAGGGGAGGAAAGGGAAATACCCGAAAGGCCAAAATAGATGAGACCCAATTCAACTTTAATCCACTCCTTATGGCTCAAGGTATAAAAATCATTTTGCACGGAAATCAAGGTACATTCTCTAGTCTTCACTTTTCCTTACATTCATCTTGAATCTTGAATTGAATTAGGCGTTAGATTACGAATATTAAAGGTTCACCCTTGCGCCTCCCTATTAGAGATTAGCACCACCGTTTCAGGATTCTGCATTCATCGATCATATGTGGGAGTTGACATATAATTCTCGTGTTTTCCACGCTTTCAAATTTTCTCTTCAATTCTCGAGACTATAACCTTTTCAGAATATCAAATAGAGAGCATTCATACTCGAATATGAGGATTTTTCATGTTCGATAAGATCAAGCATCATTTAACCTTCAATTCTCGTGAAACATCCACAAATGGATCATCATAGATCCAAATACTTATATGTAATAGGAGGGGAACAAATGTGATCATTTCTTATATCTTATCAAAGGTCCGTAATCAACCTCCTAATCGCATTTCAGTTCAATTAATCGAATTTCTCTCCCAATCATTAAGTCATTCACTTTTTCATTCACAAAATTGTTGTTATCATGCATTATCTCATTTTTCTAGTTAGAATATTGTTATGGGATCATATATGACATCGGGGTATCCTATCAATATTTGTTTAAATGTTTCTCATTTTTACGCTTTGGTTTCTTATTTATAAGTTTTAAATAAGTTTTGAATACACATGGCATAAATTGTCACATTGGCAACATTTATTTTATATATAATAAAATATATGTTGTATTTTAATGAGGTTTGAGGATATGGATACAGGATAACAACATACTTTCTTTGACTTATTTATATTGTTACCAAAATTTAAAGTTTAAAATTAAACTTTTAGGCTTCGCCCAGGCTCGAACTAGGGATCTTCAGTGTGTTAGACTGGCGAGATAACCAATTACACCACGAAACCACATATTTTGGTTTATAACATTTTAATACTCATTCAATCAAAAAAAATTATTTGTGATTTGATGATTAGTTTTTACTTCTGCAGTCCATAAATATAAATGTGTATCTTTTAATTGTTTGAATTAAGAAACTTGATTATTATATCAATCTTGATGATAATTATTATGGTTTTAAAAAACTTCTCTTTAATGAGATAGAGAATTAATTAATACATCATAATCATTGTATGTGTCAGTTTTGCACATAAAAAAACAGTCTCAAATTATTTGTCCATTTAAAATACGAAAGAAACTTTTATTATTATTTTTCTCACAAATTTACCATTATTTTATATACTCTATTCACATTTTCATTCCTCTAACTACTATTAGTAAAAAAAAATTAGTAAATATTATTAATTTTATAATGGAAATCAACAAAACTAACCATTAATATAAGAAGTGTGTCAATCTCATTAATGCAGATACAAGTTAGAAAGATGGAACGATTTCATAAAACAAGTAAATGATGAGGTAGGGAATTTAAAAGGAGTCTAGTTAAATGAAATAGATAATAACGAAAAAAATCCTATATTTAGAGATTGGTGTAGTGGGAAATAATTACAGTATGAGAACAAAATATTATTTGTAAAAATTTTGATTTAATGCTTATTTAATTGTATTTGTCAGAGTAACTAAACATGGGTCGTATATTAAATAAGTGTAATTGAGAGTTTAAGGTTTAAACTTTTGACTAGATTTCACCCAAGGTCTAACAAAAAATAAGATGATTTAAAATTTTAATATAATATAAAATATTTTTAAATTTTAATTACCAAATAAATATATATTTCAGATTTTATGTTAATACTTACTACGAGAGTGAAGATTGAAGTATACATTAATGTTTAAAATAGAGATAAGTATATTTTTTGCGTTCAAATTGTAATACGCTTTGTTAAACTCATTATCACCTCGGTCCTTGGGAGTTTCTTTATAGAGTCGTCGTCGAAGGTCCTTTTAGGGATAAATTGTTCTGGGATGGCCAAAGGCCAAAATAGATGAGACTCAATTCAACTTTAATCCACTCCTCATGGCTCAAGGTATAAAAATCATTTCGCACGGAAAGCAAGGTACATTCTCTAGTCTTCAATTTTCACTACATTCATCTTGAATTTTAAACTGAATTAGGCGTTGGATTACGAATATTGAATGTTCACCACTGCGCCTCCCTATTAGAGATTTGCACCACCTTTTCAAGATTATGTATTCATTGATCGTAATTGGGAACTGACTTATAATTCTCGCCTTTTCCACACTTTCACATTTTCACTTTAATTCAAGAGATTATAACCTTTTCAGTTCTTCAAATCAAATATGAGGATTTTTCTTGTTCGATAGGATCAAGCATCGTTTAACCTTCAATTGCCGTGAAACTTCCACGAATGGATCATCATAGATCCAAATTATTATACATAATTGAAGGAGAACGATGGTGATCACTTCTAATATCTTCTAAAAGGTCCCTAATCAACCTCCTAATCGCATTTCACTTCAGTTAATCGAATTTCTCTGCCAATACTTAAGTCGTTCAGTTTTTCATTCACTAAATTGTTCTTTTCATGCCATATCTAATTTTTTTAGTTAGAATATTGATATTGGATCATATACGACATCGGGGTATCCTAGCAATCTCGGTTTTAATGTTTCTCATTTATATGCTTTGGTTGCTCATTTATAAGTTTTTATAAATTTTTGAATACACATGGCATCAATTGTCACATTGGAAACATTAATTTTATAAATAATAAAATATATGTTTTATTTTAATGAGGTTTAAGGATATAGATACAGTATAAAAAACATTCTTTCTTTCACATATTTATATTGTTATCGAAATTTAAAGTTTAAAATTAAAACTTTTGGCTTCGCCCAAGCTCAAACTGGGGATCTTCAGTGTGTTAGACTGACGTGATAACTAACTACACCACAAAACCCCATGTGTTTGGTTTTAACATTTTAATATTTGTTCAATCAAAATATTTGTAATTGTGATGTGATGATTAGTTTTTACATCTTTAGTCCATAAATATAAATATGTGTCCTTTAATTGTTTGACTTAAGAAACTTGATTATTAAATCAATTTTGATGATAATGATTATGGTTTTAAAATAAAATTCTTTAATGAGATAGAGAATTAAATAATCCATCATAATCATTGTATGTGTCACTTTTGCACATAAAAAACAGTATCAAATTATTTGTCCATTTAAAATACGACGGAAACTTTTATTATTATTTTTTCTCACAAATTTACCGTTATTTTATATACTCTATTCACATTTTCAGTCCTCTAACTACTATTAGTAAGAATTTTTTAGTAAATATTATTAATTTTATAATGGAAATCAACAAAGATAACCATTAATATAAGAAGTGTGTCAATCTCATTAATGCAGATACAAGTTAGAAAGATGGAACAATGTCATAAAACAAGTAAATGATGAGGTAGGGAATTTAAAAGGAGTCTAGTTAAATGAAATAGATAATAACGAAAAAAATCCTATATTTAGAGATTGGTGTAGTGGGAAATAATTACAATATGAAAACATAATATTATTTGTAAAAATTTTGATTTAATGCTTATTTAATTGTATTTGTCAGAGTAACTAAACATGGGTCGTATTATAAATAAGTGTAATTGAGAGTTTAAGATTTAAACTTTTGACTAGATTTAACCCAAGGTCTAACAAAAAATAAGATGATTTAAAATTTTAATATAATATAAAATATTTTTAAATTTTAATTACCAAATAAATATATATTTCAGATTTTATGTTAATACTTACTACGAGAGTGAAGATTGAAGTATACATTAATGTTTACAATAGAGATAAGTATATTTTTCTCGTTCAAATTGTAATACGCTTTGTTAAACTCATTATCACCTCGGTCCTTGGGAGTTTCTTTATAGAGTTGTCATCGAAGGTCCTTTTAGGGATAAATTGTTCTGGGATGGCCAAAGGCCAAAATAGATGAGACTCAATTCAACTTTAATCCACTCCTCATGGCTCAAGGTATAAAAATCAGTTCGCACGGAAAGCAAGGTACATTCTCTAGTCTTCAATTTTCACTACATTCATCTTGAATTTTAAACTGAATTAGGCGTTGGATTACGAATATTGAATGTTCACCACTGCGCCTCCCAATTAGAGATTTGCACCACCTATTCAGGATTATGTATTCATTGATCGTAATTAGGAACTGACTTATAATTCTCGCCTTTTCCAAACTTTCACATTTTCACTTTAATTCAAGAGATTATAACCTTTTCAGTTCTTCAAATCAAATATGAGGATTTTTCTTGTTCGATAGGATCAAGCATCGTTTAACCTTCAATTGCCGTGAAACTTCCACGAATGGATCATCATAGATCCAAATTATTATACGTAATTGAAGGAGAACGAAGGTGATCACTTCTAATATCTTATAAAAGGTCCCTAATCAACCTCCTAATCGCATTTCACTTCAATTAATCGAATTTCTCTGCCAATACATAAGTCGTTCAGTTTCTCATTCACTAAATTGTTCTTTTCATGCCATATCTAATTTTTTTAGTTAGAATATTGATATTGGATCATATACGACATCGGGGTATCCTAGCAATCTCGGTTTTAATGTTTCTCATTTATATGCTTTGGTTGCTCATTTATAAGTTTTTATAAATTTTTGAATACACATGGCATCAATTGTCACATTGGAAACATTAATTTTATAAATAATAAAATATATGTTTTATTTTAATGAGGTTTAAGGATATAGATACAAAATAAAAAACATTCTTTCTTTCACATATTTATATTGTTATCGAAATTTAAAGTTTAAAATTAAAACTTTTGGCTTCGCCCAAGCTCAAACTGGGGATCTTCAGTGTGTTAGACTGACGTGATAACTAACTACACCACAAAACCCCATGTGTTTGGTTTTAACATTTTAATATTTGTTCAATCAAAATATTTGTAATTGTGATGTGATGATTAGTTTTTACATCTTTAGTCCATAAATATAAATATGTGTCCTTTAATTGTTTGAATTAAGAAACTTGATTATTAAATCAATTTTGATGATAATGATTATGGTTTTAAAATAAAATTCTTTAATGAGATAGAGAATTAAATAATCCATCATAATCATTGTATGTGTCACTTTTGCACATAAAAAACAGTATCAAATTATTTGTCCATTTAAAATACGACGGAAACTTTTATTATTATTTTTTCTCACAAATTTACCGTTATTTTATATACTCTATTCACATTTTCAGTCCTCTAACTACTATTAGTAAGAATTTTTTAGTAAATATTATTAATTTTATAATGGAAATCAACAAAGATAACCATTAATATAAGAAGTGTGTCAATCTCATTAATGCAGATACAAGTTAGAAAGATGGAACAATGTCATAAAACAAGTAAATGATGAGGTAGGGAATTTAAAAGGAGTCTAGTTAAATGAAATAGATAATAACGAAAAAAATCCTATATTTAGAGATTGGTGTAGTGGGAAATAATTACAATATGAAAACAAAATATTATTTGTAAAAATTTTGATTTAATGCTTATTTAATTGTATTTGTCAGAGTAACTAAACATGGGTCGTATATTAAATAAGTGTAATTGAGAGTTTAAGGTTTAAACTTTTGACTAGATTTCACCCAAGGTCTAACAAAAAATAAGATGATTTAAAATTTTAATATAATATAAAATATTTTTAAATTTTAATTACCAAATAAATATATATTTCAGATTTTATGTTAATACTTACTACGAGAGTGAAGATTGAAGTATACATTAATGTTTAAAATAGAGATAAGTATATTTTTTGCGTTCAAATTGGAATACGCTTTGTTAAACTCATTATCACCTCGGTCCTTAGGAGTTTCTTTATAGAGTCGTCGTCGAAGGTCCTTTTAGGGATAAATTGTTCTGGGATGGCCAAAGGCCAAAATAGATGAGACTCAATTCAACTTTAATCCACTCCTCATGGCTCAAGGTATAAAAATCATTTCGCACGGAAAGCAAGGTACATTCTCTAGTCTTCAATTTTCACTACATTCATCTTGAATTTTAAACTGAATTAGGCGTTGGATTACGAATATTGAATGTTCACCACTGCGCCTCCCTATTAGAGATTTGCACCACCTTTTCAGGATTATGTATTCATTGATCGTAATTGGGAACTGACTTATAATTCTCGCCTTTTCCACACTTTCACATTTTCACTTTAATTCAAGAGATTATAACCTTTTCAGTTCTTCAAATCAAATATGAGGATTTTTCTTGTTCGATAGGATCAAGCATCGTTTAACCTTCAATTGTCGTGAAACTTCCACGAATGGATCATCATAGATCCAAATTATTATACGTAATTGAAGGAGAACGAAGGTGATCACTTCTAATATCTTATAAAAGGTCCCTAATCAACCTCCTAATCGCATTTCACTTCAATTAATCGAATTTCTCTGCCAATACTTAAGTCGTTCAGTTTTTCATTCACTAAATTGTTCTTTTCATGCCATATCTATTTTTTTTAGTTAGAATATTGATATTGGATCATATACGACATCGGGGTATCCTAGCAATCTCGGTTTTAATGTTTCTCATTTATATGCTTTGGTTGCTCATTTATAAGTTTTTATAAATTTTTGAATACACATGGCATAAATTGTCACATTGGCAACATTAATTTTATAAATAATAAAATATATGTTTTATTTTAATGAGGTTTAAGGATATAGATACAGTATAAAAAACATTCTTTCTTTCACATATTTATATTGTTATCGAAATTTAAAGTTTAAAATTAAAACTTTTGACTTCGCCCAAGCTCAAACTGGGGATCTTCAGTGTGTTAGACTGACGTGATAACTAACTACACCACAAAACCCCATGTGTTTGGTTTTAACATTTTAATATTTGTTCAATCAAAATATTTGTAATTGTGATGTGATGATTAGTTTTTACATCTTTAGTCCATAAATATAAATAAGTTTCCTTTAATTGTTTGAATTAAGAAACTTGATTATTAAATCAATTTTGATGATAATGATTATGGTTTTAAAATAAAATTCTTTAATGAGATAGAGAATTAATTAATCCATCATAATCATTGTATGTGTCACTTTTGCACATAAAAAACAGTATCAAATTATTTGTCCATTTAAAATACGACGGAAACTTTTATTATTATTTTTTCTCACAAATTTACCATTATTTTATATACTCTATTCACATTTTCAGTCCTCTAACTACTATTAGTAAGAATTTTTTAGTAAATATTATTAATTTTATAATGGAAATCAACAAATCTAACCATTAATATAAGAAGTGTGTCAATCTCATTAATGCAGATACAAGTTAGAAAGATGGAACAATTTCATAAAACAAGTAAATGATGAGGTAGGGAATTTAAAAGGAGTCTAGTTAAATGAAATAGATAATAACGAAAGAAATCCTATATTTAGAGATTGGTGTAGTGGGAAATAATTACAGTATGAGAACATAATATTATTTGTAAAAATTTTGATTTAATGCTTATTTAATTGTATTTGACAGAGTAACTAAACATGGGTCGTATATTAAATAAGTGTAATTGAGAGTTTAAGGTTTAAACTTTTGACTAGATTTCACCCAAGGTCTAACAAAAAATAAGATGATTTAAAATTTTAATATAATATAAAATATTTTTAAATTTTAATTACCAAATAAATATATATTTCAGATTTTATGTTAATACTTACTACGAGAGTGAAGATTGAAGTATACATTAATGTTTAAAATAGAGATAAGTATATTTTTTGCGTTCAAATTGTAATACGCTTTGTTAAACTCATTATCACCTCGGTCCTTGGGAGTTTCTTTATAGAGTCGTCGTCGAAGGTCCTTTTAGGGATAAATTGTTCTGGGATGGCCAAAGGCCAAAATAGATGAGACTCAATTCAACTTTAATCCACTCCTCATGGCTCAAGGTATAAAAATCAGTTTGCACGGAAAGCAAGGTACATTCTCTAGTCTTCAATTTTCACTACATTCATCTTGAATTTTAAACTGAATTAGGCGTTGGATTACGAATATTGAATGTTCACCACTGCGCCTCCCTATTAGAGATTTGCACCACCTTTTCAGGATTATATATTCATTGATCGTAATTGGGAACTGACTTATAATTCCCGCCTTTTCCACACTTTCACATTTTCACTTTAATTCAAGAGATTATAACCTTTTCATTTCTTCAAATCAAATATGAGGATTTTTCGTGTTCGATAGGATCAAGCATCGTTTAACCTTCAATTTCCGTGAAACTTCCACGAATGGATCATCATATATCCAAATTATTATACGTAATTGAAGCAGAACGAAGGAGATCACTTCTAATATCTTATAAAAGGTCCCTAATCAAACTCCTAATCGCATTTCACTTCAATTAATCGAATTTCTCTGCCAATACTTAAGTCGTTCAGTTTTTCATTCACAAAATTGTTCTTATCATGCCATATCTAATTGTTCTAGTTAGAATATTGATATTGGATCATATACGACATCGGGGTATCCTAGCAATCTCGGTTTTAATGTTTCTCATTTATATGCTTTGGTTGCTCATTTATAAGTTTTTATAAATTTTTGAATACACATGGCATAAATTGTCACATTGGCAACATTAATTTTATAAATAATAAAATATATGTTTTATTTTAATGAGGTTTAAGGATATAGATACAGTATAAAAAAACATTCTTTCTTTCACATATTTATATTGTTATCGAAATTTAAAGTTTAAAATTAAAACTTTTGGCTTCGCCCAAGCTCAAACTGGGGATCTTCAGTGTGTTAGACTGACGTGATAACTAACTACACCACAAAACCCCATGTGTTTGGTTTTAACATTTTAATATTTGTTCAATCAAAATATATGTAATTGTGATGTGATGATTAGTTTTTACATCTTTAGTCCATAAATATAAATATGTGTCCTTTAATTGTTTGAATTAAGAAACTTGATTATTAAATCAATTTTGATGATAATGATTATGGTTTTAAAATAAAATTCTTTAATGAGATAGAGAATTAATTAATCCATCATAATCATTGTATGTGTCACTTTTGCACATAAAAAAAAGTATCAAATTATTTGTCCATTTAAAATACGACGGAAACTTTTATTATTATTTTTTCTCACAAATTTACCGTTATTTTATATACTCTATTCACATTTTCAGTCCTCTAACTACTATTAGTAAGAATTTTTTAGTAAATATTATTATTTTTATAATGGAAATCAACAAAGCTAACCATTAATATAAGAAGTGTGTCAATCTCATTAATGCAGATACAAGTTAGAAAGATGGAACAATTTCATAAAACAAGTAAATGATGAGGTAGGGAATTTAAAAGGAGTCTAGTTAAATGAAATAGATAATAACGAAAAAAATCCTATATTTAGAGATTGGTGTAGTGGGAAATAATTACAGTATGAGAACATAATATTATTTGTAAAAATTTTGATTTAATGCTTATTTAATTGTATTTGTCAGAGTAACTAAACATGGGTCGTATATTAAATAAGTGTAATTGAGAGTTTAAGGTTTAAACTTTTGACTAGATTTCACCCAAGGTCTAACAAAAAATAAGATGATTTAAAATTTTAATATAATATAAAATATTTTTAAATTTTAATTACCAAATAAATATATATTTCAGATTTTATGTTAATACTTACTACGAGAGTGAAGATTGAAGTATACATTAATGTTTAAAATAGAGATAAGTATATTTTTCTCGTTCAAATTGTAATACGCTTTGTTAAACTCATTATCACCTCGGTCCTTGGGAGTTTCTTTATATAGTCGTCGTCGAAGGTCCTTTTAGGGATAAATTGTTCTGGGATGGCCAAAGGCCAAAAAGATGAGACCCAATTCAACTTTAATCCATTCCTCATGGCTCAAGGTAAAAAAATCATTTTGCACGGAAAGCAAGGTACATTCTCTAGTCTTCAATTTTAACTACATTCATCTTGAATTTTGAACTGAATTAGGCGTTGGATTACGAATATTGAATGTACACCCTTGCGCCTCCCTATTAGAGATTTGCACCACCTTTTTAGGATTATGTATTCATTGATCATAATTGGGAACTGACTTATAACTCTCGCCTTTTCCACACTTTCACATTTTCACTTTAATTCAAGAGATTATAACCTTTTCAGTTCTTCAAATCAAATATGAGGATTTTTCGTGTTCGATAGGATCAAGCATCGTTTAACCTTCAATTGTCGTGAAACATCCACGAATGGATCATCATAGATCCAAATTCTTATACGCAATTGAAGGAGAACGAAGGTGATCACTTCTAATATCTTATAAAAGGTCCCTAATCAACCTTCTAATCGCATTTCACTTCAATTAATCAAATTTCTCTCCCAATCCTTAAGTCGTTCAGTTTTTCATTCACAAAATTGTTCTTATCATGCCATATCTAATTGTTCTAGTTAGAATATTGATATTGAATCATATACGACATCGGGGTATCCTATCAATCTCGGTTTTAATGTTTCTCATTTATATGCTTTGGTTGCTCATTTATAAGTATTTATAAATTTTTGAATACACATGGCATAAATTGTCACATTGGCAACATTAATTTTATAAATAATAAAATATATGTTTTATTTTAATGAGGTTTAAGGATATAGATACAGTATAAAAAACATACTTTCTTTCACATATTTATATTGCTATCGAAATTTAAAGTTTAAAATTAAAACTTTTGGCTTCGCCCAAGCTCAAACTGGGGATCTTCAGTGTGTTAGACTGACGTGATAACTAACTACACCACAAAACCCCATGTGTTTGGTTTTAACATTTTAATATTTGTTCAATCAAAATATTTGTAATTTTGATGTGATGATTAGTTTTTACATCTTTAGTCCATAAATATAAATATGTGTCCTTTAATTGTTTGAATTAAGAAACTTGATTATTAAATCAATTTTGATGATAATGATTATGGTTTTAAAATAAAATTCTTTAATGAGATAGAGAATTAATTAATCCATCATAATCATTGTATTTGTCACTTTTGCACATAAAAAACAGTATTAAATTATTTGTCCATTTAAAATACGACGGAAACTTTTATTATTATTTTTTCTCACAAATTTACCGTTATTTTATATACTCTATTCACATTTTCAGTCCTCTAACTACTATTAGTAAGAATTTTTTAGTAAATATTATTAATTTTTTAATGGAAATCAACAAAGCTAACCATTAATATGAGAAGTGTGTCAATCTCATTAATGCAGATACAAGTTAGAAAGATGGAACAATTTCACAAAACAAGTAAATGATGAGGTAGGGAATTTAAAAGGAGTCTAGTTAAATGAAATAGATAATAACGAAAAAAATCCTATATTTAAAGATTGGTGTAGTGGGAAATAATTACAGTATGAGAACAAAATATTATTCGTAAAAATTTTGATTTAATGCTTATTTAATTGTATTTGTAAGAGTAACTAAACACGGGTCGTATATTAAATAAGTGTAATTAAGAGTTTAAGGTTTAAACTTTTGACTAGATTTAACCCAAGGTCTAACAAAAAATAACATGATTTAAAATAGTAATATAATATAAAATATTTTTAAATTTTATTACCAAATAAATATATATTTTAGATTTTATGTTAATACTTAGTACGAGAGTGAAGATTGAAGTATACATTAATGTTTAAAATAGAGATAAGTATATTTTTCTCGTTTAAATTGTAATACGCTTTGTTAAACTCATTATCACCTCAGTCCTTGGGAGTTTCTTTATATAGTCGTCGTCGAAGGTCCTTTTAGTGATAAATTGTTCTGGGATGGCCAAAGGCCAAAATAGATGAGACTCAATTCAACTTTAATCCACTCCTCATGGCTCAAGGTATAAAAATCATTTTGCACGGAAAGCAAGGTACATTCTCTAGTCTTCAATTTTCACTACATTCATCTTGAATTTTGAACCGAATTAGGCGTTGGATTACGAATATTAAATGTACACCCTTGCGCCTCCCTATTAGAGATTTGCACCACCTTTTCAGGATTATGTATTCATTGATCATAATTGGGAACTTACTTATAATTCTCGCCTTTTCCACACTTTCACATTTTCACTTTAATTCAAGAGATTATAACCTTTTCAGTTCTTCAAATCAAATATGAGGATTTTTCGTGTTCGATAGGATCAAGCATCGTTTAACCTTCAATTGCCGTGAAACATCCACGAATGGATCATCATAGATCCAAATTCTTGTACGCAATTGAAGGAGAACGAAGGTGATCACTTCTAATATCTTATAAAAGGTCCCTAATCAACCTCCTAATCGCATTTCACTTCAATTAATCAAATTTCTCTCCCAATCCTTAAATCGTTCAGTTTTTCATTCACAAAATTGTTTTTATCATGCCATATTTAATTGTTCTAGTTAGAATATTGATATTTAATCATATACGACATCGGGGTATCCTATCAATCTCGGTTTTAATGTTTCTCATTTATATGCTTTGGTTGCTCATTTATAAGTTTTTATAAATTTTTGAATACACATGGCATAAATTGTCACATTGGCAACATTAATTTTATAAATAATAAAATATATGTTTTATTTTAATGAGGTTTAAGGATATAGATACAGTATAAAAAACATACTTTCTTTCACATATTTATATTGTTATCAAAATTTAAAGTTTAAAATTAAAACTTTTGGCTTCGCCCAAGCTCAAACTGGGGATCTTCAGTGTGTTAGACTGACGTGATAACTAACTTCACCACAGAAGCCCATGTGTTTGTTTATAACATTTTAATATTTGTTCAATCAAAATATTTGTAATTGTGATGTGATGATTAGTTTTTACATCTTTAGTCCATAAATATAAATATGTGTCCTTTAACATGATTTAAAATTTTAATATAATATAAAATATTTTTAAATTTTAATTACCAAATAAATATATATTTTAGATGTTATGTTAATACTTACTACGAGAGTGAAGATTGAAGTTTACATTAATGTTAAAAATAGAGATAAGTATATTTTTCGCGTTCAAATTGTAATACGCTTTGTTAAACTCATTATCACCTCGATCCTTGGGAGTTTCTTTATAGAGTCGTCGTCGAAGGTCCTTTTAGGGATAAATTGTTTTGGGTTGGCCAAAGGCCAAAATAGATGAGACTCAATTCAACTTTAATCCACTCCTCATGCCTCAAGGTATAAAAATCATTTCGCACGGAAAGAAAGGTACATTCTCTAGTCTTCAATTTTCACTACATTCATCTTGAATTTTGTACTGAATTAGGCGTTGGATTACGAATATTGAATGTACACCCTTGCGCCTCCCTATTAGAGATTTGCACCACCTTTTCAGGATTATGTATTCATTGAGCATAATTGGGAACTGACTTATAATTCTAGCCTTTTCCACACTTTCACATTTTCACTTTAATTCAAGAGATTATAACCTTTTCAGTTCTTCAAATCAAATATGATGATTTTTCGTGTTCGATAGGATCAAGCATCGTTTAACCTTCAATTGCCGTGAAACTTCCATGAATGGATCATCATAGATCCAAATTATTATACGTAATTGAAGGAGAATGAAGGGATCACTTCTAATATCTTATAAAAGGTCCCTAATCAACCTCCTAATCGCATTTCACTTCAATTAATTGAATTTTTCTCCCATTTCTTAAGTCGTTCAGTTTTTCATTCACAAAATTGTTCTTATCAGGCCATATCTAATTGTTCTAGTTAGAATATTGATATTGAATCATATACGACATCGTGGTATCCTATCAATCTTGGTTTTAATGTTTCTCATTTATATGCTTTGGTTGCTCATTTATAAGTTTTTATATATTTTTGAATACACATGGCATAAATTGTCACATTGGCAACATTAATTTTATAAATAATAAAATATATGTTTTATTTTAATGAGGTTTAAGGATATACATACAGTATAAAAAACATACTTTCTTTCACATATTTATATTGTTATCGAAATTTAAAGTTTAAAATTAAAACTTTTGGCTTCGCCCAAGCTCAAACTGGGGATCTTCAGTGTGTTAGACTGACGTGATAACTAACTACACCACAAAACACCATGTGTTTGTTTATAACATTTTAATATTTGTTCAATCAAAATATTTGTAATTGTGATGTGATGATTAGTTTTTACATCTTTAGTCCGAAAAAATAAATATGTGTCCTTTAATTGTTGGAATTAAGAAACTTGATTATTAAATCAATTTTGATGATAATGATTATGGTTTTAAAATAAAATTCTTTAATGAGATAGAGAATTAATTAATCCATCATAATCATTGTATGTGTCACTTTTGCACATAAAAAACAGTATCAAATTATTTGTCCATTTAAAATACGAAAGAAACTTTTATTATTATTTTTTCTCACAAATTTACCGTTATTTTATATACTCTATTCACATTTTCAGTCCTCTAACTACTATTAGTAAGAATTTTTTAGTAAATGTTATTAATTTTATAATGGAAATCAACAAAGCTAACCATTAATATAAGAAGTGTGTCAATCTCATTAATGCAGATACAAGTTAGAAAGATGGAACAATTTCATAAAACAAGTAAATGATGAGGTAGGGAATTTAAAAGGAGTCTAGTTAAATGAAATAGATAATAACGAAAAAAATCCTATATTTAGAGATTGGTGTAGTGGGAAATAATTACAGTATGAGAACAAAATATTAGTTGTAAAATTTTTGATTTAATGCTTATTTAATTGTATTTGTCAGAGTAACTAAACATGGGTCGTATATTAAATAAGTGTAATTAAGAGTTTAAGGTTTAAACTTTTGACTAGATTTAACCCAAGGTCTAACAAAAAATAACATGATTTAAAATTTTAATATAATATAAAATATTTTTAAATTTTAATTACCAAATAAATATATATTTTAGATGTTATGTTAATACTTACTACGAGAGTGAAGATTGAAGTATACATTAATGTTTAAAATAGAGATAAGTATATTTTTCACGTTCAAATTGTAATACGCTTTGTTAAACTCATTATCACCTCGGTCCTTGGGAGTTTCTTTATAGAGTCGTCGTCGAAGGTCCTTTTAGGGATAAATTGTTCTGGGTTGGCCAAAGGCCAAAATAGATGAGACTCAATTCAACTTTAATCCACTCCTCATGCCTCAAGGTATAAAAATCATTTCGCACGGAAAGAAAGGTACATTCTCTAGTCTTCAATTTTCACTACATTCATCTTGAATTTTGTACTGAATTAGGCGTTGGATTACGAATATTGAATGTACACCCTTGCGCCTCCCTATTAGAGATTTGCACCACCTTTTCAGGATTATGTATTCATTGAGCATAATTGGGAACTGACTTATAATTCTCGCCTTTTCCACACTTTCACATTTTCACTTTAATTCAAGAGATTATAACCTTTTCAGTTCTTCAAATCAAATATGATGATTTTTCGTGTTCGATAGGATCAAGCATCGTTTAACCTTCAATTGCCGTGAAACTTCCATGAATGGATCATCATAGATCCAAATTATTATACGTAATTGAAGGAGAATGAAGGGATCACTTCTAATATATTATAAAAGGTCCCTAATCAACCTCCTAATCGCATTTCACTTCAATTAATTGAATTTCTCTCCCATTCCTTAAGTCGTTCAGTTTTTCATTCACAAAATTGTTCTTATCATGCCATATCTAATTGTTCTAGTTAGAATATTGATATTGAATCATATACAACATCGGGGTATCCTATCAATCATGGTTTTAATGTTTCTCATTTATATGCTTTGGTTGCTCATTTATAAGTTTTTATAAATTTTTTAATACACATGGCATAAATTGTCACATTGGCAACATTAATTTTATAAATAATAAAATATATGTTTTATTTTAATGAGGTTTAAGGATATAGATACGGTATAAAAAACATACTTTCTTTCACATATTTATATTGTTATCGAAATTTAAAGTTTAAAATTAAAACTTTTGGCTTCGTCCAAGCTCAAACTGGGGATCTTCAGTGTGTTAGACTGACGTGATAACTAACTACACCACAAAAGCCCATGTGTTAGTTTATAACATTTTAATATTTGTTCAATCAAAATATTTGTAATTGTGATGTGATGATTAGTTTTTACATCTTTAGTCCATAAATATAAATATGTGTCCTTTAATTGTTTGAATTAAGAAACTTGATTATTAAATCAATTTTGATGATAATGATTATGGTTTTTAAAAAAAAATTCTTTAAAGAGATAGAGAATTAATTAATCCATCATAATCATTGTATGTGTCACTTTTTCACATAAAAAACAGTATCAAATTATTTGTCCATTTAAAATACGAAAGAAACTTTTATTATTATTTTTTCTAACAAATTTATCGTTATTTTATATACTCTATTCACATTTTAAGTCATCTAACTACTATTAGTAAGAATTTATTAGTAAATATTATTAATTTTATAATGGAAATCAACGAAGCTAACCATTAATATAAGAAGTGTGTCAATCTCATTAATGCAGATACAAGTTAGAAAGATGGAACAATTTCATAAAACAAGTAAATGATGAGGTAGGGAATTTAAAAGGCGTCTAGTTAAATGAAATAGATAATAACGAAAAAAATCCTATATTTAGAGATTGGTGTAGTGGGAAATAATTACAGTATGAGAACAAAATATTATTTGTAAAATTTTGATTTAATGCTTATTTAATTGTATTTGTCAAAGTAACTAAACATGGGTCGTATATTAAATAAGTGTAATTAAGAGTTTAAGGTTTAAACTTTTGTCTAGATTTAACCCAAGGTCTAACAAAAAATAACATGATTTAAAATTTTAATATAATATAAAATATTTTTAAATTTTAATTACCAAATAAATATATATTTTAGATGTTATGTTAATACTTACTACGAGAGTGAAGATTGAAGTATACATTAATGTTTAAAATAGAGATAAGTATATTTTTCGCGTTCAAATTGTAATACGCTTTGTTAAACTCATTATCACCTCGGTCCTTGGGAGTTTCTTTATAGAGTCATCGTCGAAGGTCCTTTTAGGGATAAATTGTTCTGGGTTGGCCAAAGGCCAAAGTAGATGAGACTCAATTCAACTTTAATCCACTTCTCATGGCTCAAGGTATAAAAATCATTTCGCACGAAAAGAAAGGTACAATCTCTAGTCTTCAATTTTCACTACATTCATCTTGAATTTTGAACTGAATTAGGCGTTGGATTACGAATATCGAATGTACACCCTTGCGCGTCCCTATTAGAGATTTGCACCACCTTTTCAGGATTATGTATTCATTGATCATAATTGGGAACTGACTTATAATTCTCGCCTTTTCCACACTTTCACATTTTCACTTTAATTCAAGAGATTATAACCATTTAAGTTCTTCAAATCAAATAAGAGGATTTTTCTTGTTCGATAGGATCAAGCGTCGTTTAACCTCCAATTGCCGTGAAACTTCCACGAATGGATCATCATAGATCAAAATTCTTATACGTAATTGAAGGAGAATGAAGGTGATCACTTCTAATATCTTATAAAAGGTCCCTAATGAACCTCCTAATCGCATTTCACTTCAATTAATTGAATTTCTCTCCCATTCCTTAAGTCGTTCAGTTTTTCATTCACAAAATTGTTCTTATCAGGCCATATCTAATTGTTCTAGTTAGAATATTGATATTGAATCATATACGACATCGGGGTATCCTATCAATCTTGGTTTTAATGTTTCTCATTTATATGCTTTGGTTGCTCATTTATAAGTTTTTATAAATTTTTGAATACACATGGCATAAATTGTCACATTGGCAACATTAATTTTATAAATAATAAAATATATGTTTTATTTTAATGAGGTTTAAGGATATACATACAGTATAAAAAACATACTTTCTTTCACATATTTATATTGTTATCGAAATTTAAAGTTTAAAATTAAAACTTTTGGCTTCGCCCAAGCTCAAACTGGGGATCTTCAGTGTGTTAGACTGACGTGATAACTAACTACACCACAAAACACCATGTGTTTGTTTATAACATTTTAATATTTGTTCCATCAAAATATTTGTACTTGTGATGTGATGATTAGTTTTTACATCTTTAGTCCATAAATATAAATATGTGTCCTTTAATTGTTTGAATTAAGAAACTTGATTATTAAATCAATTTTGATGATAATGATTATGGTTTTAAAATAAAATTCTTTAATGAGATAGAGAATTAATTAATCCATTATATCATTGTATGTGTCACTTTTGCACATAAAAAACAGTATCAAATTATTTGTCCATTTAAAATACGAAAGAAACTTTTATTATTATTTTTTCTCACTAATTTACCGTTATTTTATATACTCTATTCACATTTTCAGTCCTCTAACTACTATTAGTAAGAATTTTTTAGTAAATATTATTAATTTTATAATGGAAATCAACAAAGCTAACCATTAATATAAGAAGTGTGTCAATCTCATTAATGCAGATACAAGTTAGTAAGATGGAACAATTTCATAAAACAAGTAAATGATGAGGTAGGGAATTTAAAAGGAGTCTAGTTAAATGAAATAGATAATAACGAAAAAAAATACTATATTTAGAGATTGGTGTAGTGGGAAATAATTACAATATGAGAACAAAATATTATTTGTAAAAATTTTGATTTAATGCTTATTTAATTGTATTTGTCCGAGTAACTAAACATGGGTCGTATATTAAATAAGTGTAATTAAGAGTTTAAGGTTTAAACTTTTGACTAGATTTAACCCAAGGTCTAACAAAAAATACCATGATTTAAAATTTTAATATAATATAAAATATTTTTAAATTTTAATTACCAAATAAATATATATTTTAGATGTTATGTTAATACTTACTACGAGAGTGAAGATTGAAGTATACATTAATGTTTAAAATAGAGATAAGTATATTTTTCGCGTTCAAATTGTAATATGCTTTGTTAAACTCATTATCACCTCGGTCCTTGGGAGTTTCTTTATAGAGTCGTCATCGAAGGTCCTTTTAGGGATAAATTGTTCTGGGATGGCCAAAGGCCAAAATAGACGAGACTCAGTTCAACTTTAATCCACTCCTCATGGCTCAAGGTATAAAAATCATTTTGCACGGAAAGCAAGGTACATTATCTAGTCTTCAATTTTCACTACATTCATCTTGAATTTAGACCTGAATTAGGCGTTGGATTACGAATATTGAATGTTCACCCTTGCGCCTCCCTATAAGAGATTTGCACCACCTTTTCAGGATTATGTATTCATTGATCGTAATTGGGAACTGACTTATAATTCTCGCCTTTTCCACACTTTCACATTTTCACTTTAATTCAAGAGATTATAACCTTTTCAATTCTTCAAATCAAATATGAGGATTTTTCTTGTTCGATAGGATCAAGCGTCGTTTAACTTTCAATTGCCGTGAAAATTCCACGAATGGATCATCATAGATCCAAATTCTTATACGTAATTGAAGGAGAATGAAGGTGATCACTTCTAATATCTTATAAAAGGTCCCTAATGAACCTCCTAATCGCATTTCACTTCAATTAATTGAATTTCTCTCCCATTCCTTAAGTCGTTTAGTTTTTCATTCACAAAATTGTTCTTATCAGGCCATATCTAATTGTTCTAGTTAGAATATTGATATTGAATCATATACGACATCGTGGTATCCTATCAATCTTGGTTTTAATGTTTCTCATTTATATGCTTTGGTTGCTCATTTATAAGTTTTTATATATTTTTGAATACACATGGCATAAATTGTCACATTGGCAACATTAATTTTATAAATAATAAAATATATGTTTTATTTTAATGAGGTTTAAGGATATACATACAGTATAAAAAACATACTTTCTTTCACATATTTATATTGTTATCGAAATTTAAAGTTTAAAATTAAAACTTTTGGCTTCGCCCAAGCTCAAACTGGGGATCTTCAGTGTGTTAGACTGACGTGATAACTAACTACACCACAAAACACCATGTGTTTGTTTATAACATTTTAATATTTGTTCAATCAAAATATTTGTAATTGTGATGTGATGATTAGTTTTTACATCTTTAGTCCATAAATATAAATATGTGTCCTTTAATTGTTTGAATTAAGAAACTTGATTATTAAATCAATTTTGTTGATAATGATTATGGTTTTAAAATAAAATTCTTTAATGAGATAGAGAATTAATTAATCCATCATAATCATTGTATGTGTCACTTTTGCACATAAAAAACAGTATCAAATTATTTGTCCATTTAAAATACGAAAGAAACTTTTATTATTATTTTTTCTCACTAATTTACCGTTATTTTATATACTCTATTCACATTTTCAGTCCTCTAACTACTATTATTAAGAATTTTTTAGTAAATATTATTAATTTTATAATGGAAATCAACAAAGCTAACCATTAATATAAGAAGTGTGTCAATCTCATTAATGCAGATACAAGTTAGTAAGATGGAACAATTTCATAAAACAAGTAAATGATGAGGTAGGGAATTTAAAAGGAGTCTAGTTAAATGAAATAGATAATAACGTAAAAAATACTATATTTAGAGATTGGTGTAGTGGGAAATAATTACAGTATGAGAACAAAATATTATTTGTAAAAATTTTGATTTAATGCTTATTTAATTGTATTTGTCAGAGTAACTAAACATGGGTCGTATATTAAATAAGTGTAATTAAGAGTTTAAGGTTTAAACTTTTGACTAGATTTAACACAAGGTCTAACAAAAAATAACATGATTTAAAATTTTAATATAATATAAAATATTTTTAAATTTTAATTACCAAATAAATATATATTTTAGATGTTATGTTAATACTTACTACGAGAGTGAAGATTGAAGTATACATTAATGTTTAAAAAAGAGATAAGTATATTTTTCGCGTTCGAATTGTAATATGCTTTGTTAAACTCATTATCACCTCGGTCCTTGGGAGTTTCTTTATAGAGTCGTCATCGAAGGTCCTTTTAGGGATAAATTGTTCTGGGATGGCCAAAGGCCAAAATAGACGAGACTCAATTCAACTTTAATCCACTCCTCATGGCTCAAGGTATAAAAATCATTTTGCACGGAAAGCAAGGTAAATTCTCTAGTCTTCAATTTTCACAACATTCATCTTGAATTTAGACCTTAATTAGGCGTTGGATTACAAATATTGAATGTTCACCCTTGCGCCTCCCTATTAGAGATTTGCACCACCTTTTCAAGATTATGTATTCATTGATCGTAATTGGGAACTGACTTATAATTCTCGCCTTTTCCACACTTTCACATTTTCACTTTAATTCAAGAGATTATAACCTTTTCAGTTCTTCAAATCAAATATGAGGATTTTTCTTGTTCGATAGGATCAAGCGTCGTTTAACTTTCAATTGCCGTGAAACTTCCACGAATGGATCATCATAGATCCAAATTCTTATACGTAATTGAAGGAGAATGAAGGTGATCACTTCTAATATCTTATAAAAGGTCCCTAATGAACCTCCTAATCGCATTTCACTTCAATTAATTGAATTTCTCTCCCATTCCTTAAGTCGTTCAGTTTTTCATTCACAAAATTGTTCTTATCAGGCCATATCTAATTGTTCTAGTTAGAATATTGATATTGAATCATATACGACATCGGGGTATCCTATCAATCTTGGTTTTAATGTTTCTCATTTATATGCTTTGGTTGCTCATTTATAAGTTTTTATAAATTTTTGAATACACATGGCATAAATTGTCACATTGGCAACATTAATTTTATAAATAATAAAATATATGTTTTATTTTAATGAGGTTTAAGGATATACATACAGTATAAAAAACATACTTTCTTTCACATATTTATATTGTTATCGAAATTTAAAGTTTAAAATTAAAACTTTTGGCTTCGCCCAAGCTCAAACTGGGGATCTTCAGTGTGTTAGACTGACGTGATAACTAACTACACCACAAAACACCATGTGTTTGTTTATAACATTTTAATATTTGTTCAATCAAAATATTTGTAATTATGATGTGATGATTAGTTTTTACATCTTTAGTCCATAAATATAAATATGTGTCCTTTAATTGTTTGAATTAAGAAACTTGATTATTAAATCAATTTTGATGATAATGATTATGGTTTTAAAATAAAATTCTTTAATGAGATAGAGAATTAATTAATCCATCATAATCATTGTATGTGTCACTTTTGCACATAAAAAACAGTATCAAATTATTTGTCCATTTAAAATACGAAAGAAACTTTTATTATTATTTTTCTCACTAATTTACCGTTATTTTATATACTCTATTCACATTTTCAGTCCTCTAATTACTATTAGTAAGAATTTTTTAGTAAATATTATTAATTTTATAATGGAAATCAACAAAGCTAACCATTAATATAAGAAGTGTGTCAATCTCATTAATGCAGATACAAGTTAGTAAGATGGAACAATTTCATAAAACAAGTAAATGATGAGGTAGGGAATTTAAAAGGAGTCTAGTTAAATGAAATAGATAATAACGAAAAAATCCTATATTTAGAGATTGGTGTAGTGGGAAATAATTACAGTATGAGAACAAAATATTATTTGTAAAATTTTTGATTTAATGCTTATTTAATTGTATTTGTCAGAGTAACTAAACATGGGTCGTATATTAAATAAGTGTAATTAAGAGTTTAAGGTTTAAAATTTTGACTAGATTTAACCCAAGGTCTAACAAAAAATAACATGATTTAAAATTTTAATATAATATAAAATATTTTTAAATTTTAATTACAAAATAAATATATATTTTAGATGTTTTGTTAATACTTACTACGAGAGTGAAGATTGAAGTATACATTAATGTTTAAAATAGAGAGAAGTATATTTTTCGCGTTCAAATTGTAATACGCTTTGTTAAACTCATTATCACCTCGATCCTTGGGAGTTTCTTTATAGAGTCGTCGTCGAAGGTCCTTTTAGGGATAAATTGTTCTGGGTTGGCCAAAGGCCAAAATAGATGAGACTCAATTCAACTTTAATCCACTCCTCATGGCTCAAGGTATAAAAATCATTTCGCACGGAAAGAAAGGTACATTCTCTAGTCTTCAATTTTCACTACATTCATCTTGAATTTTGAACTGAATTAGGTGTTGGATTACGAATATTGAATGTACACCCTTGCGCCTCCCTATTAGAGATTTGCACCACCTTTTCAGGATTATGTATTCATTGATCATAATTGGGAACTGACTTATAATTCTCGCCTTTTCCACACTTTCACATTTTCACTTTAATTCAAGAGATTATAACCTTTTCAGTTCTTCAAATCAAATATGAGGATTTTTCGTGTTCGATAGGATCAAGCATCGTTTAACCTTCAATTGCCGTGAAAATTCCACGAATGGATCGTCACAGATCCAAATTCTTATACATAATTGAAGGAGAATGAAGGTGATCACTTCTAATATCTTATAAAAGATCCCTAATCAACCTCCTAATCGCATTTCACTTCAATTAATTGAATTTCTCTCCCATTCCTTTAGTCGTTCAGTTTTTCATTCACAAAATTGTTCTTATCATGCCATATCTAATTGTTCTAGTTAGAATATTGATATTGAATCATATACGACATCGGGGTATCCTATCAATCTTGGTTTTAATGTTTCTCATTTATATGCTTTGGTTGCTCGTTTATAAGTTTTTATAAATTTTTGAATACACATGGCATAAATTGTCACACTGGCAACATTAATTTTATAAATAATAAAATATATGTTTTATTTTAATGAGGTTTACGGATATAGATACAGTATAAAAAACATATTTTCTTTCACATATTTATATTGTTATCGAAATTTAAAGTTTAAAATTAAAACTTTTGGCTTCGTCCAAGCTCTAACTGGGGATCTTCAGTGTGTTAGACTGACGTGAAAACTAACTACACCACAAAACACCATGTGTTTGTTTATAACATTTTAATATTTGTTCCATCAAAATATTTGTACTTGTGATGTGATGATTAGTTTTTACATCTTTAGTCCATAAATATAAATATGTGTCCTTTAATTGTTTGAATTAAGAAACTTGATTATTAAATCAATTTTGATGATAATGATTATGGTTTTAAAATAAAATTCTTTGATGAGATAGAGAATTAATTAATCCATCATAATCATTGTATGTGTCACTTTTGCACATAAAAAACAGTATCAAATTATTTGTCCATTTAAAATACGAAAGAAACTTTTATTATTATTTTTTCTCACAAATTTACCGTTATTTTATATACTCTATTCACATTTTCAGTCCTCTAACTACTATTAGTAAGAATTTTTTAGTAAATATTATTAATTTTATAATGGAAATCAACAAAGCTAACCATTAATACAAGAAGTGTGTCAATCTCATTAATGCAGATACAAGTTAGAAAGATGGAACAATTTCATAAAACAAGTAAATGATGAGGTATGGAATTTAAAAGGATTCTAGTTAAATGAAATAGATAATAACGAAAAAAATCCTATATTTAGAGATTGGTGTAGTGGGAAATAATTACAGTATGAGAACAAAATATTATTTGTAAAAATTTTGATTTAATGCTTATTTAATTTTATTTGTCAGAGTAACTAAACATGGTTCGTATATTAAATAAGTGTAATTAAGAGTTTAAGGTTTAAACTTTTGACTAGATTTAACCCAAGGTCTAACAAAAAATAACATGATTTAAAATTTTAATATAATATAAAATATTTTTAAATTTTAATTACCAAATAAATATATATTTTAGATTTTATGTTAATACTTACTATGAGAGTGAAGATTGAAGTATACATTACTGTTTAAAATAGAGATAAGTATATTTTTCGCGTTCAAATTGTATTACGCTTTCTTAAACTCATTATCACCTCGGTCCTTTGGAGTTTCTTTATAGAGTGTTCGTCGAAGGTCCTTTTAGGGATAAATTGTTTTGGGTTGGCCAAAGGCCAAAATAGATGAGATTCAATTCAACTTTAATCCACTCCTCATGGCTCAAGGTATAAAAATCATTTCGCACGGAAAGAAAGGTACATTCTCTAGTCTTCAATTTTCACTACATTCATCTTGAATTTTGAACTGAATTAGGCGTTGGATTACGAATATTGAATGTACACCCTTGCGCCTCCCTATTAGAGATTTGCACCACCTTTTCCGGATTATGTATTCATTGATCATAATTGGGAACTGACTTATAATTCTCGCCTTTTCCACACTTTCACATTTTCACTTTAATTCAAGAGATTATAACCTTTTCAGTTCTTCAAATCAAATATGAGGATTTTTCTTGTTCGATAGGATCAAGCAACATTTAACCTTCAATTGCCGTGAAACTTCCATGAATGGATCATCATAGATCCAAATTCTTATACGTAATTGAAGGAGAATGAAGGTGATCACTTCTAATATCTTATAAAAGGTCCCTAATCAACCTCCTAATCGCATTTCACTTCAATTAATCGAATTTCTATCCCAATCCTTAAGTCGTTCAGTTTTTCATTCACAAAATTGTTCTTATCATGCCATATCTAATTTTTCTAGTTAGAATATTGATATTGGATCATATACGACATCCGGGTATCCTATCAATCTTGGTTTTAATGTTTCTCATTTATATGCTTTAGTTGCTCATTTATAAGTTTTTATAAATTTTTGAATACACATGGCATAAATTGTCACATTGGCAACATTAATTTTATAAATAATAAAATATATGTTTTATTTTAATGAGGTTTAAGGATATAGATACAGTATAAAAAACATACTTTCTTTCACATATTTATATTGTTATCGAAATTTAAAGTTTAAAATTAAAACTTTTGGCTTCGCCCAAGCTCAAACTGGGGATCTTCAGTGTGTTAGACTGACGTGATAACTAACTACACCACAAAATCTCATGTGTTTGTTTATAACATTTTAATATTTGTTCAATCAAAATATTTGTAATTGTGATGTGCTGATTAGTTTTTACCTCTTTAGTCCATAAATATAAATATGTGTCCTTTAATTGTTTGAATTAAGAAACTTGATTATTAAATCAATTTTGATGATAATGGTTATGGTTTTAAAAAATAATTCTTTAATGAGATAGAGAATTAATTAATCCATCATAATCATTGTATGTGTCACTTTTGCACATAAAAAACAGTATCAAATTATTTGTCCGTTTAAAATACGAAAGATACTTTTATTATTATTTTTTCTCACAAATTTACCGTTATTTTATATACTCTATTCACATTTTCAGTCCTCTAACTACTATTAGTAAGAATTTTTTAGTAAATATTATTAATTTTATAATGGAAATCAACAAAGCTAACCATTAATACAAGAAGTGTGTCAATCTCATTAATGCAGATACAAGTTAGAAAGATGGAACAATTTTATAAAACAAGTAAATGATGAGGTAGGGAATTTAAAAGGAGTCTAGTTAAATGAAATAGATAATAACGAAAAAAATCCTATATTTAGAGATTGGTGTAGTGGGAAATAATTACAGTATGAGAACAAAATATTATTTGTAAAAATTTTGATTTAATGCTTATTTAATTGTATTTGTCAGAGTAACTAAACATGGGTCGTATATTAAATAAGTGTAATTAAGAGTTTAAGGTTTAAACTTTTGACTAGATTTAACCCAAGGTCTAACAAAAAATAACATGATTTAAAATTTTAATATAATATAAAATATTTTTAAATTTTAATTACCAAATAAATATATATTTTAGATTTTATGTTAATACTTACTACGAGAGTGAAGATTGAAGTATACATTACTGTTTAAAATAGAGATAAGTATATTTTTCGCGTTCAAATTGTATTACGCTTTGTTAAACTCATTATCACCTCGGTCCTTTGGAGTTTCTTTATAGAGTCTTTGTCGAAGGTCCTTTTAGGGATAAATTGTTTTGGGTTGGCCAAAGGCCAAAATAGATGAGATTCAATTCAAATTTAATCCACTCCTCATGGCTCAAGGTATAAAAATCATTTCGCACGGAAAGAAAGGTACATTCTCTAGTCTTCAATTTTCACTACATTCATCTTGAATTTTGAACTGAATTAGGCGTTGGATTACGAATATTGAATGTTCACCCTTGTGCCTCCCTATTAGAGATTTGCACCACCTTTTCAGGATTATGTATTCATTGATCATAATTGGGAACTGACTTATAGTTCTCGCCTTTTCCACACTTTCACATTTTCACTTTAATTCAAGAGATTATAACCTTTTCAGTTCTTCAAATCAAATATGAATATTTTTCGTGTTCGATAGGATCAAGCATGGTTTAACCTTCAATTGCCGTGAAACTTCCACGAATGGATCATCATAGATCCAAATTCTTATACGTAATTGAAGGAGAATGAAGGTGATCACTTCTAATATCTTATAATAGGTCCCTAATCAACCTCCTAATCGCATTTCACTTCAATTAATCGAATTTCTATCCCAATCCTTAAGTTGTTCAGTTTTTCATTCACAAAATTGTTCTTATCATGCCATATCTAATTTTTCTAGTTAGAATATTGATATTGGATCATATACGACATCGGGGTATTCTATCAATCTTGGTTTAAATGTTTCTCATTTATTTGCTTTGGTTGCTCATTTATAAGTTTTTATAAATTTTTGAATACACATGGCATAAATTGTCACATTGGCAACATTAATTTTATAAATAATAAAATATATGTTTTATTTTAATGAGGTTTAAGGATATAGATACAGTATAAAAAACATACTTTCTTTCACATATTTATATTGTTATCGAAATTTAAAGTTTAAAATTAAAACTTTTGGCTTCGCCCAAGCTCAAATTGGGGATCTTCAGTGTGTTAGACTGACGTGATAACTAACTACACCACAAAATCCCATGTGTTTGTTTATAACATTTTAATATTTGTTCAATCAAAATATTTGTAATTGTGATGTGATGATTAGTTTTTACATCTTTAGTCCATAAATATATATATGTGTCCTTTAATTGTTTGAATTAAGAAACTTGATTATTAAATCAATTTTGATTATAATGATTATGGTTTTAAAATAAAATTCTTTAATGAGATAGAGAATTAATTAATCCATCATAATCATTGTATGTGTCACTTTTGCACATAAAAACAGTATCAAATTATTTGTCCATTTAAAATACGAAAGAAACTTTTATTATTATTTTTTCTCACTAATTTACCGTTATTTTATATACTCTATTCACATTTTCAGTCCTCTAACTACTATTAGTAAGAATTTTTTAGTAAATATTATTAATTTTATAATGGAAATCAACAAAGCTAACCATTAATATAAGAAGTGTGTCAATCTCATTAATGCAGATACAAGTTAGTAAGATGGAACAATTTCATAAAACAAGTAAATGATGAGGTAGGGAATTTAAAAGGAGTCTTGTTAAATGAAATAGATAATAACGAAAAAAATCCTATATTTAGAGATTGGTGTAGTGGGAAATAATTACACTATGAGAACAAAATATTATTTGTAAAATTTTTGATTTAATGCTTATTTAATTGTATTTGTCAGAGTAACTAAACATGGGTCGTATATTAAATAAGTGTAATTAAGAGTTTAAGGTTTAAAATTTTGACTAGATTTAACCCAAGGTCTAACAAAAAATAACATGATTTAAAATTTTAATATAATATAAAATATTTTTAAATTTTAATTACCAAATAAATATATATTTTAGATGTTTTGTTAATACTTACTACGAGAGTGAAGATTGAAGTATACATTAATGTTTAAAATAGAGAGAAGTATATTTTTCGCGTTCAAATTGTAATACGCTTTGTTAAACTCATTATCACCTCGGTCCTTGGGAGTTTCTTTATAGAGTCGTCGTCGAAGGTCCTTTTAGGGATAAATTGTTCTGGGATGGCCAAAGGCCAAAATAGACGAGACTCAATTCAACTTTAATCCACTCCTCATGGCTCAAGGTATAAAAATCATTTTGCACGGAAAGCAAGGTACATTCTCTAGTCTTCAATTTTCACTACATTCATCTTGAATTTAGACCTGAATTAGGCGTTGGATTACGAATATTGAATGTTCACCCTTGCGCCTCCCTATTAGAGATTTGCACCACCTTTTCAGGATTATGTATTCATTGATCGTAATTGGGAATTGACTTATAATTCTCGCCTTTTCCACACTTTCACATTTTCACTTTAATTCAAGAGATTATAACCTTTTCAGTTCTTCAAATCAAATATGAGGATTTTTCTTGTTCGATAGGATCAAGCGTCGTTTAACTTTCAATTGCCGTGAAACTTCCACGAATGGATCGTCATAGATCCAAATTCTTATACGTAATTGAAGGAGAATGAAGGTGATCACTTCTAATATCTTATAAAAGGTCCCTAATGAACCTCCTAATCGCATTTCACTTCAATTAATTGAATTTCTCTCCCATTCCTTAAGTCGTTCAGTTTTTCATTAACAAAATTGTTCTTATCAGGCCATATCTAATTGTTCTAGTTAGAATATTGATATTGAATCATATACGACATCGGGGTATCCTATCAATCTTGGTTTTAATGTTTCTCATTTATATGCTTTGGTTGCTCATTTATAAGTTTTTATATATTTTTGAATACACATGGTATAAATTGTCACATTGGCAACATTAATTTTATAAATAATAAAATATATGTTTTATTTTAATGAGGTTTAAGGATATACATACAGTATAAAAAACATACTTTCTTTCACATATTTATATTGTTATCGAAATTTAAAGTTTAAAATTAAAACTTTTGGCTTCGCCCAAACTCAAACTGGGGATCTTCAGTGTGTTAGACTGACGTGATAACTAACTACACCACAAAACACCATGTGTTTGTTTATAACATTTTAATATTTGTTCAATCAAAATATTTGTAATTGTGATGTGATGATTAGTTTTTACATCTTTAGTCCATAAATATAAATATGTGTCCTTTAATTGTTTGAATTAAGAAACTTGATTATTAAATCAATTTTGATGATAATGATTATGGTTTTAAAATAAAATTCTTTAATGAGATAGAGAATTAATTAATCCATCATAATCATTGTATGTGTCACTTTTGCACATAAAAAACAGTATCAAATTATTTGTCCATTTAAAATACGAAAGAAACTTTTATTATTATTTTTTCTCACTAATTTACCGTTATTTTATATACTCTATTCACATTTTCAGTCCTCTAACTACTATTATTAAGAATTTTTTAGTAAATATTATTAATTTTATAATGGAAATCAACAAAGCTAACCATTAATATAAGAAGTGTGTCAATCTCATTAATGCAGATACAAGTCTGTAAGATGGAACAATTTCATAAAACAAGTAAATGATGAGGTAGGGAATTTAAAAGGAGTCTAGTTAAATGAAATAGATAATAACGTAAAAAATACTATATTTAGAGATTGGTGTAGTGGGAAATAATTACAGTATGAGAACAAAATATTATTTGTAAAAATTTTGATTTAATGCTTATTTAATTGTATTTGTCAGAGTAACTAAACATGGGTCGTATATTAAATAAGTGTAATTAAGAGTTTAAGGTTTAAACTTTTGACTAGATTTAACACAAGGTCTAACAAAAAATAACATGATTTAAAATTTTAATATAATATAAAATATTTTTAAATTTTAATTACCAAATAAATATATATTTTAGATGTTATGTTAATACTTACTACGAGAGTGAAGATTGAAGTATACATTAATGTTTAAAATAGAGATAAGTATATTTTTCGCGTTCAAATTGTAATATGCTTTGTTATACTCATTATCACCTCGGTCCTTGGGAGTTTCTTTATAGAGTCGTCATCGAAGGTCCTTTTAGGGATAAATTGTTCTGGGATGGCCAAAGGCCAAAATAGGCGAGACTCAATTCAACTTTAATCCACTCCTCATGGCTCAAGGTATAAAAATCATTTTGCACGGAAAGCAAGGTACATTCTTAGTCTTTAATTTTCACAACATTCATCTTGAATTTAGACCTGAATTAGGCGTTGGATTACGAATATTGAATGTTCACCCTTGCGCCTCCCTATTAGAGATTTGCACCACCTTTTCAGGATTATGTATTCATTGATCGTAATTGGGAACTGACTTATAATTCTCGCCTTTTCCACACTTTCACATTTTCACTTTAATTCAAGAGATTATAACCTTTTCAGTTCTTCAAATCAAATATGAGGATTTTTCTTGTTCGATAGGATCAAGCGTCATTTAACTTTCAATTGCCGTGAAACTTCCACGAATGGATCATCATAGATCCAAATTCTTATACGTAATTGAAGGAGAATGAAGGTGATCACTTCTAATATCTTATAAAAGGTCCCTAATGAACCTCCTAATCGCATTTCACTTCAATTAATTGAATTTCTCTCCCATTCCTTAAGTCGTTCAGTTTTTCATTCACAAAATTGTTCTTATCAGGCCATATCTAATTGTTCTAGTTAGAATATTGATATTGAATCATATACGACATCGGGGTATCCTATCAATCTTGGTTTTAATGTTTCTCATTTATATGCTTTGGTTGCTCATTTATAAGTTTTTATAAATTTTTGAATACACATGGCATAAATTGTCACATTGGCAACATTAATTTTATAAATAATAAAATATATGTTTTATTTTAATGAGGTTTAAGGATATACATATAGTATAAAAAACATACTTTCTTTCACATATTTATATTGTTATCGAAATTTAAAGTTTAAAATTAAAACTTTTGGCTTCGCCCAAGCTCAAATTGGGGATCTTCAGTGTGTTAGACTGACGTGATAACTAACTACACCACAAAACACCATGTGTTTGTTTATAACATTTTAATATTTGTTCAATCAAAATATTTGTAATTGTGATGTGATGATTAGTTTTTACATCTTTAGTCCATAAATATAAATATGGGTCCTTTAATTGTTTGAATTAAGAAACTTGATTATTAAATCAATTTTGATGATAATGATTATGGTTTTAAAATAAAATTCTTTAATGAGATAGAGAATTAATTAATCCATCATAATCATTGTATGTGTCACTTTTGCACATAAAAAACAGTATCAAATTATTTGTCCATTTAAAATACGAAAGAAACTTTTATTATTATTTTTTCTCACTAATTTACCGTTATTTTATATACTCTATTCACATTTTCAGTCCTCTAACTTCTATTAGTAAGAATTTTTTAGTAAATATTATTAATTTTATAATGGAAATCAACAAAGCTAACCATTAATATAAGAAGTGTGTCAATCTCATTAATGCAGATACAAGTTAGTAAGATGGAACAATTTCATAAAACAAGTAAATGATGAGGTAGGGAATTTAAAAGGAGTCTAGTTAAATGAAATAGATAATAACGAAAAAAATCCTATATTTAGAGATTGGTGTAGTGGGAAATAATTACAGTATGAGAACAAAATATTATTTGTAAAATTTTTGATTTAATGCTTATTTAATTGTATTTGTCAGAGTAACTAAACATGGGTCGTATGTTAAATAAGTGTAATTAAGAGTTTAAGGTTTAAAATTTTGACTAGATTTAACCCAAGGTCTAACAAAAAATAACATGATTTAAAATTTTAATATAATATAAAATATTTTTAAATTTTAATTACCAAATAAATATATATTTTAGATGTTTTGTTAATACTTACTACGAGAGTGAAGATTGAAGTATACATTAATGTTTAAAATAGAGAGAAGTATATTTTTCGCGTTCAAATTGTAATACGCTTTGTTAAACTCATTATCACCTCGGTCCTTGGGAGTTTCTTTATAGAGTCGTCGTCGAAGGTCCTTTTAGGGATAAATTGTTCTGGGATGGCCAAAGGCCAAAATAGACGAGACTCAATTCAACTTTAATCCACTCCTCATGGCTCAAGGTATAAAAATCATTTTGCACGGAAAGCAAGGTACATTCTCTAGTCTTCAATTTTCACTACATTCATCTTGAATTTAGACCTGAATTAGGCGTTGGATTACGAATATTGAATGTTCACCCTTGCGCCTCCCTATTAGAGATTTGCACCACCTTTTCAGGATTATGTATTCATTGATCGTAATTGGGAATTGACTTATAATTCTCGCCTTTTCCACACTTTCACATTTTCACTTTAATTCAAGAGATTATAACCTTTTCAGTTCTTCAAATCAAATATGAGGATTTTTCTTGTTCGATAGGATCAAGCGTCGTTTCACTTTCAATTGCCGTGAAACTTCCACGAATGGATCGTCATAGATCCAAATTCTTATACGTAATTGAAGGAGAATGAAGGTGATCACTTCTAATATCTTATAAAAGGTCCCTAATGAACCTCCTAATCGCATTTCACTTCAATTAATTGAATTTCTCTCCCATTCCTTAAGTCGTTCAGTTTTTCATTCACAAAATTGTTCTTATCAGGCCATATCTAATTGTTCTAGTTAGAATATTGATATTGAATCATATACGACATCGGGGTATCCTATCAATCTTGGTTTTAATGTTTCTCATTTATATGCTTTGGTTGCTCATTTATAAGTTTTTATATATTTTTGAATACACATGGCATAAATTGTCACATTGGCAACATTAATTTTATAAATAATAAAATATATGTTTTATTTTAATGAGGTTTAAGGATATACATACAGTATAAAAAACATACTTTCTTTCACATATTTATATTGTTATCGAAATTTAAAGTTTAAAATTAAAACTTTTGGCTTCGCCCAAACTCAAACTGGGGATCTTCAGTGTGTTAGACTGACGTGATAACTAACTACACCACAAAACACCATGTGTTTGTTTATAACATTTTAATATTTGTTCAATCAAAATATTTGTAATTGTGATGTGATGATTAGTTTTTACATCTTTAGTCCATAAATATAAATATGTGTCCTTTAATTGTTTGAATTAAGAAACTTGATTATTAAATCAATTTTGATGATAATGATTATGGTTTTAAAATAAAATTCTTTAATGAGATAGAGAATTAATTAATCCATCATAATCATTGTATGTGTCACTTTTGCACATAAAAAACAGTATCAAATTATTTGTCCATTTAAAATACGAAAGAAACTTTTATTATTATTTTTTCTCACTAATTTACCATTATTTTATATACTCTATTCACATTTTCAGTCCTCTAACTACTATTATTAAGAATTTTTTAGTAAATATTATTAATTTTATAATGGAAATCAACAAAGCTAACCATTAATATAAGAAGTGTGTCAATCTCATTAATGCAGATACAAGTTAGTAAGATGGAACAATTTCATAAAACAAGTAAATGATGAGGTAGGGAATTTAAAAGGAGTCTAGTTAAATGAAATAGATAATAACGTAAAAAATACTATATTTAGAGATTGGTGTAGTGGGAAATAATTACAGTATGAGAACAAAATATTATTTGTAAAAATTTTGATTTAATGCTTATTTAATTGTATTTGTCAGAGTAACTAAACATGGGTCGTATATTAAATAAGTGTAATTAAGAGTTTAAGGTTTAAACTTTTGACTAGATTTAACACAAGGTCTAACAAAAAATAACATGATTTAAAATTTTAATATAATATAAAATATTTTTAAATTTTAATTACCAAATAAATATATATTTTAGATGTTATGTTAATACTTACTACGAGAGTGAAGATTGAAGTATACATTAATGTTTAAAATAGAGATAAGTATATTTTTCGCGTTCAAATTGTAATATGCTTTGTTATACTCATTATCACCTCGGTCCTTGGGAGTTTCTTTATAGAGTCGTCATCGAAGGTCCTTTTAGGGATAAATTGTTCTGGGATGGCCAAAGGCCAAAATAGGCGAGACTCAATTCAACTTTAATCCACTCCTCATGGCTCAAGGTATAAAAATCATTTTGCACGGAAAGCAAGGTACATTCTTAGTCTTTAATTTTCACAACATTCATCTTGAATTTAGACCTGAATTAGGCGTTGGATTACGAATATTGAATGTTCACCCTTGCGCCTCCCTATTAGAGATTTGCACCACCTTTTCAGGATTATGTATTCATTGATCGTAATTGGGAACTGACTTATAATTCTCGCCTTTTCCACACTTTCACATTTTCAATTTAATTCAAGAGATTATAACCTTTTCAGTTCTTCAAATCAAATATGAGGATTTTTCTTGTTCGATAGGATCAAGCGTCATTTAACTTTCAATTGCCGTGAAACTTCCACGAATGGATCATCATAGATCCAAATTCTTATACGTAATTGAAGGAGAATGAAGGTGATCACTTCTAATATCTTATAAAAGGTCCCTAATGAACCTCCTAATCGCATTTCACTTCAATTAATTGAATTTCTCTCCCATTCCTTAAGTCGTTCAGTTTTTCATTCACAAAATTGTTCTTATCAGGCCATATCTAATTGTTCTAGTTAGAATATTGATATTGAATCATATACGACATCGGGGTATCCTATCAATCTTGGTTTTAATGTTTCTCATTTATATGCTTTGGTTGCTCATTTATAAGTTTTTATAAATTTTTGAATACACATGGCATAAATTGTCACATTGGCAACATTAATTTTATAAATAATAAAATATATGTTTTATTTTAATGAGGTTTAAGGATATACATATAGTATAAAAAACATACTTCCTTTCACATATTTATATTGTTATCGAAATTTAAAGTTTAAAATTAAAACTTTTGGCTTCGCCCAAGCTCAAATTGGGGATCTTCAGTGTGTTAGACTGACGTGATAACTAACTACACCACAAAACACCATGTGTTTGTTTATAACATTTTAATATTTGTTCAATCAAAATATTTGTAATTGTGATGTGATGATTAGTTTTTACATCTTTAGTCCATAAATATAAATATGGGTCCTTTAATTGTTTGAATTAAGAAACTTGATTATTAAATCAATTTTGATGATAATGATTATGGTTTTAAAATAAAATTCTTTAATGAGATAGAGAATTAATTAATCCATCATAATCATTGTATGTGTCACTTTTGCACATAAAAAACAGTATCAAATTATTTGTCCATTTAAAATACGAAAGAAACTTTTATTATTATTTTTTCTCACTAATTTACCGTTATTTTATATACTCTATTCACATTTTCAGTCCTCTAACTTCTATTAGTAAGAATTTTTTAGTAAATATTATTAATTTTATAATGGAAATCAACAAAGCTAACCATTAATATAAGAAGTGTGTCAATCTCATTAATGCAGATACAAGTTAGTAAGATGGAACAATTTCATAAAACAAGTAAATGATGAGGTAGGGAATTTAAAAGGAGTCTAGTTAAATGAAATAGATAATAACGAAAAAAATCCTATATTTAGAGATTGGTGTAGTGGGAAATAATTACAGTATGAGAACAAAATATTTTTTGTAAAATTTTTGATTTAATGCTTATTTAATTGTATTTGTTAGAGTAACTAAACATGGGTCGTATATTAAATAAGTGTAATTAAGAGTTTAAGGTTTAAAATTTTGACTAGATTTAACCCAAGGTCTAACAAAAAATAACATGATTTAAAATTTTAATATAATATAAATTATTTTTAAATTTTAATTACCAAATAAATATATATTTTAGATGTTTTGTTAATACTTACTACGAGAGTGAAGATTGAAGTATACATTAATGTTTAAAATAGAGAGAAGTATATTTTTCGCGTTCAAATTGTAATACGCTTTGTTAAACTCATTATCACCTCGGTCCTTGGGAGTTTCTTTATAGAGTCGTCGTCGAAGGTCCTTTTAGGGATAAATTGTTCTGGGTTGGCCAAAGGCCAAAATAGATGAGACTCAATTCAACTTTAATCCACTCCTCATGGCTCAAGGTATAAAAATCATTTCGCACGGAAAGAAAGGTACATTCTCTAGTCTTCAATTTTCACTACATTCATCTTGAATTTTGAACTGAATTAGGTGTTGGATTACGAATATTGAATGTACACCCTTGCGCCTCCCTATTAGAGATTTGCACCACCTTTTCAGGATTATGTATTCATTGATCATAATTGGGAACTGACTTATAATTCTCGCCTTTTCCACACTTTCACATTTTCACTTTAATTCAAGAGATTATAACCTTTTCAGTTCTTCAAATCAAATATGAGGATTTTTCGTGTTCGATAGGATCAAGCATCGTTTAACCTTCAATTGCTGTGAAACTTCCACGAATGGATCGTCACAGATCCAAATTCTTATACATCATTGAAGGAGAATGAAGGTGATCACTTCTAATATCTTATAAAAGATCCCTAATCAACCTCCTGTTGGCTGAAGATTTAGATAAAGTTATTTAAAAGCCAAAAGGGATAAACGTTCTGATCGAAATGGAATTAAACGCCATATTTCAAAGTTGCAGAAGCAGTGTTTCGAATAAGTGTGTCAAAGCTTGAAGCTTCGAACGGTAATTATGAGAACATATCCAAAGGAGTCTCGAAACAACAGCAAGGCTATGTTTGGAAAGAACGCTCGAAATAGAGAGACACCAAAAGCATTTAAAATTCAAATGGAAGCGGGACTTTCAAAGTTTTAAAGTTATGTGTTGGAGCATTTGGGGACACGTGGAAAGATGAAAGAAGCATTGTCTTGCATGTTCGAAACGTGGCATAATCCTGTAGCGAGACCGTTAGGGTCGAATTAGTATAAATAGAAGTCTTAGTATTAGGATTTCGGGGTGTCATATCTGTTATACAAAATACTCAATAACATTCAAACTACCACATGGCAAGGGAAACGAATGCAAGAGAAATGTATGTATGATAGCACCATGTATTTCTAACTTAATGAAAGCCTTTTTACCATTTCTAATATTTTCTTCTTTTCTTTTTGTCGAATAACATTTGCAAGTTTTCTTATTTACTATCTTTTCATTTCAAAGTCTTTTCCTCAAAGTTTTACGTTTTACTGTTTTCTTTATATTTCGAGCAGTTTATATTTCAGAGAACTGTCACATTTTCAATACCTTTACTTTCAAGTATTGTTCTTCAAGCGCATACTTTTATTTAAAATCATTTACAGATTTCTTGCATTAAACGCTTTCTTCACATTTTAAACTTCTACCTTCCAGAAACCTTTTATGTTAAACGTTTTGTAAGTCGAAACTATTTACTTCATTTTTCATTCAGTTTTATATGTCTCTACAATCAGCATTACAATTAGCATTTATTCGTATAACTTAGTTTTCATATACATTTTGACCACAATTTTAAACTCTTAGAGAGAGATCGAAGTAAGCCAAACACTTGTACAATTACAACCATGAATAATTGTTCGATTGTGAGAGTAACCTTAATATCCAAGGAGTCATAGGATCAATCTAGTCGATCCTGTGAGTTACCAGAGAGATTGAATAACGTTAAGAAAGACTATTCGATAGTTTGGAAGACTAGCGGTTGTTTACCAGAAATCACTGGAAACAAATTGGCACACCTAGTGGGACAAATAATTGGATATCAGAATTAAGGATTGTCGAGACGTAGCCATTACAAAAACGTAGGGAACAAAGAAGTTTGCTGTTTTATGAACCTGAGAAGTGGTAAGATAACCAACAGCAACCAACCTTTATCCAGAAGAAAACGTTTGGACAAAATGTCTAATTCAGACAATCAACAAGGAGACCAAGGTGGCCCACATGCAACAGGCACTAACGCATCCATTTCGAGTGGAACATCTAATGTAATCCCTTCGAATGCACAGTCTGTTGCATCTTCAACCAGTAACATAGCCACCAATGGAGTAAGTGGCATATCAACTAACAGTTCGATCTTAGGAAATACTGGAACTATGGGCTACCCTGGGGTATTCGTTCCACCATCAGGGACACAATCCCATTTCGCCACACCATTGACTAGACCACCCGGCTTCGATGGGAATAGAATTAGAAGTTCTTCGTACAGAATGCCAACATCTTTTATGGCAGGTTTACACAATTCCACATCGAATTCATCCCCACAACTAGGATCTGGGTCTGGGGCGAATCAGTTTATGACAAATAACCAAGGGTCAGTGGGTTATAGCACGTTGCCTATCCTAACCACAGATAACCAGTTGGCTTTTAGGCAATTGATGGATGACAGCAACCACAATATGATAGGGGTGTTAGCGCAAACCATGCAGGAAATATTTGCCCCAATAGTTCAGAATGTGACTGTGACGAACAGGGAAAACGCTGACAATATGAGTCGAATAGCAGATTTCTTTGCTCCCACAGAAAGGCGTAGGCAGAACCAGGCGGGATTTCGAACAAACATGCCTGTTATAGAACAAATTGCTAACGACCCAATTCATAGACCACCCAGAGAAGAAGTTAACTTAGGGGCCAGAGCACCAAGGTTAGAAGCCCCAATAATTCCAGGTCCACAAAGGGAAGTTATGGAACCAGGGGCAAGGATCGAAAGGCCAGAAGCCCTAAAATTTCGAGAAGAACAACCTAGGGGAGTTGTTTTGGTTGGTCGAAATCAAGATGCCGATGCCGTCGTTCATAGGATTCGAAACGATAACATCTTGGCAGAAAATAACCTAACCACCATGATAGAGAGGATCATGGCCCAGAATGGCCTCAATACGGGAATGAGGAGGCCAAATTACGCTTCTCCTATACTGGATTGTATAATGCATACTGATTTACCAAGGGGATACAAAGTCCCTAAATTTACAAAGTTCGCTGGGGATACCAATGAGTCAACAGTCGAACACATAGCGAGATATCTAACCGAAGCGGGATATATAGCCAATAATGAAGATCTCAGGATCAAATACTTCCCAAGTTCCCTGACAAAAAACGCCTTCACTTGGTTTACCATGTTGCCTCCTGGGTCTATTGACACTTGGGCTCTTTTAGAGAGACTATTCCATGAACAATTTTACATGGGACAATCGAAAATAAGTTTGAAGGAGTTGGCGAGTGTTAAGAGAAAATTCACCGAACCCATAGATGATTATTTGAATAGATTTAGGCTGTTGAAATCCAGATGTTACACAGTAGTGCCTGAACATGAGTTAGTCGAAATGGCCGCTGGGGGTTTGGATTATTCTATTCGAAAGAAGCTAGACACTCAGTATTTGAGGGATATGGCTCAGTTAGCCGATAGGGTTCGACAGGTCGAAAGACTAAAGGCCGAAAAAGCCAGAGTCTTTAAGAATAGTAAGAAAGAAAGGATTTCCTATGTTGGGACTGAGGAAGTAGAAGAATATCCTGAATTCGAATTCGAAGAGGTCGAAATCGACCTCGCTGAATTAAAACAGGCCCCGCCTTACTCCTGCAAAATGTTAGTTCCCACAAAAGGGAAAGATATTGTTGAAAATGAGAAAAGTGACAAGTTTCCAAAGAAGGTTTATACCTTCGACGTCACTAAGTGTGACGAAATTTTTGACTTGCTTGTCAAAGATGGCCAGCTAATTGTGCCATCAAATGTCAAAATACCTCCTTTGGATCAGAGGAAGAAGAGGGGATTTTGCAAATATCATAGTTTCCTAGGCCACAAGACCTCACAATGTTTTCTTTTCAGGGACTTGATTCAAAACGCGATCAAAGATGGCAGACTAAAGTTTGCTGATAAGGTGAAGATGAAAGTGGACGAAGATCCTTTGGACGTCGCAGACACCAACTACTCCGAGCCTGCAACGATTGGAGAGGTCAACATGGTGGAAACTGATCGAAGCGACGCCCTAATAGAAGAAAAGGACACTGGAGTCGAAAACTGGGTGATGGTCGAAGTCAGCGAGGAAGTCACTGAAGACATCCAGAATACGCTAGACACTTCGATTGCTGCACCTGTGGCTGTTGCAGGAGAAACCCAGGCTACTGAAGGCCAAGGAAATCAAAACGAAGGATTAACACAAGTCACTGAGGGCTTGAGGCTGGAATTGGAGAAGGTCCAAATTACGCAGCCAATTCCCCCTCAGAAGGAAATATGGGATACTCTAGGGGAACCCAGTGGAAAATTTGACTATCTGGTCAAATATTCTGCCCCAGAGAGTTCGAAGGTCCAGATTGAAGATATAAAGCCCACAGGGTGGGGCGATGACGAAACCAAAGAGGGGGATGTGGAAATAAATATGGTGGATATGGAGAGACCCCGCTCTGAGATGGAGGAAGTGGAAAAATACTTAGAAAAAGAAAAGTACAGAATGGGGGATAATCACACTAGAGATGCTAGTCTCAAAGATTATCTCATGACATGCCACAAAGGAGATTCAGGCATGATATTGTGCCCTAGGTGCAGCATCCTCTGCAACCAAAGGATTGCTGCGAATTTCGAAAGGGTACAGAGGGCTCGAACTGGCAACAATTGGCGCCAGGATAACCAGCTTTTTAGGTGTTATCCCAAGGCTGGAGAGAGTCTGTTGGAGTTCGTTTTTCTCTGCTACAAAGGGGCAACCAAGTGTTTGATTTGCCCAAGGTGTTCTGCTGTGTATGACCAAAGCATGGCCAGGGCCTTCGAAACGATTCCCTTCGCCCCTTGCTGGAACCATCAAGAAGCTGCCCAGATGGGCCCACATTTCGACAGCAGACACAAACAGCGAAGGCCTGATAGCCCTCACCCCAAAGCTGCTCGAAGAGTGACTTTCAAACTCCCTGCTGAAGTGCCAACCGATAGATGGCTACAAGTCAGAAATGACAAAGGCAAAGACAGATGGAGGAGTGCTGAACGAAATGCACGCCATGCTGTGACATACAGGAGGCAATTCAACACACAAAAAAGGGAGGAAGTGAGATTAGAGAATTACAAAGGAACGAACCCCATGTCAAGATCCCAGTGGCGCAGACAGCAAAGGATTCGAAAGGCTGAGAGAGAAGCTGTGGCAAACAAAGGGGATACTTCAACGAAGATACAAGTTGAATCGAGCACCAACAAACCAAAAAATCAAACTGAAGAGAAACCTCCAGTCAATAGGAGGCTTTTTTCTGAAGACCAACGAGACGAACCAAAGGAATACACTCCAGGCCCGGAAGAGGACGAAGATATGATAACAGATAACTTCGAATTAGAGGGGGAGTCGTCATTCAACTTAAACTGTAACGCGGTGTCTGTGCTTCCCTGCGAATTTGGGCAGGAAACCGAAATCAATGAATATGAGGAGGAAGATACCACAGATTTAATGAAACATAGGCCCGTGTGCTACTACGTGATGGACAATGGGGCTGTTGAGGAACAAAATGCGTTCTTCGAACGTCCAGAACCTGCAATGAAGAATCATCTCAAGCCACTTTTCATTCGGGCGAAAGTAGGTGTCCATGGGGTGAACAAAGTTCTAGTGGATGGGGGTGCTGCAGTCAATCTGATACCCCATTTCATGCTAAAAAGATTAGAGATCCGCGAAGGAGATATCAAGCCCCATAATATGGTTCTGTCCAATTATGAGGGAAAAGTGGGCAAAACACTGGGGGTGGTCCAGTTGGAATTGACAATAGGCTCAAGTTGCAGGCCCACCATGTTTATGGTGATCGAAGCCAAGGCCAACTATAACCTGCTGCTGGGAAGAGAGTGGATCCATGGCGTGGGGGCAGTTCCTTCGTCTATGCATCAACGACTAGTTCTGTGGAGAGATGATGGAATAGTGGAAAACATCGAAGCAGACCAGAGTTACTTTATGTCAACTGTCAATTTAGTTGACAAAAGGGATTATGATAAAAATATGGCAAAGATTGCCCCATGTGTTCCAAATGACGAGATAAATGAAACTAGAAACGCCCACTACTACATGACACTTCGTCATGATGGCCTTTACTGGGATAGAACAATAATCAGTGAAGAAGAGGAAGTTGAAGGTGCTATACAAAAACGGCCAGCAGGCTGGAACTTCGACAACCTTAACCATGACTGAATCTACCTTTTTCGAAAGGATTTCGGCCTACATGGCTGAGAATGAATCAAAAGCGGCCTTAGAGGCCGAAATAAATGAATCAACTATAAAGACGAATGAAGTTAGTGGCGGGGGTTCGAAAGGCTCACCCGTCAAAGAGTTGGAGATGGATCAAAGGTTGGATGCCATCTATGATAAAGAACCCTTAGGCTTCGAAAGGGACCCCATAAACTCAGGTGTCAAAATGTTGGCACAGGATCCGCTCGAAGAAGTCAACTTAGGGGATGAAAAAATGAAAAGAGTAACCTACATAAGTGCTAAACTTAACCCAGGCCTCAAGGAGAAAGTGATCGAAGTCCTTAAGGAAAACAAAGATTGCTTCGCTTGGGATTATGATGAGATGCCTGGTTTAAAGAGGGAGTTGGTCAAACACAGACTGCCAATCAAAGATGGCAAGAGGCCCGTCAAACAAACTCCCAGGAGATTCGCACCAGCAGTCCTCACAAAAATTAAAGCTGAGATCGAAAGGTTGATGCGCTGCAAATTCATCAGAACAACAAGGTACGTTGAATGGTTAGCAAACATAGTACCTGTTATTAAGAAAAATGGTTCTTTAAGAATTTGCATAGATTTTAGGGATTTAAACACTGCAACCCCTAAGGATGAATATTCCATGCCCGTGGCAGAAATGCTAGTAGATTCTGCTGCAGGATTCGAATACTTGAGCATGTTAGATGGATACTCTGGATATAACCAGATTTTCATTGCTGAAGAAGATGTTGCAAAAACAGCATTTCGTTGCCCAGGAGCCTTAGGCACCTACGAATGGGTGGTGATGCCTTTTGGTTTAAAAAATGCTGGGGCAACTTATGAAAGGGCGATGAATTCAATTTTTCATGACTTCATCGAAACCTTCATGCAGGTGTATATTGATGATATAGTCATCAAATCTATATCTGCAGAAGCACATTTGCATCATTTAAGCCAATCATTCGAACGAATGAGAAAACATGGCTTAAAAATGAATCCCCTTAAATGTGCATTTTTTGTGCAGGCTGGAGATTTTCTTGGTTTTGTGGTCCACAAGAAAGGAATTGAAATCAACCAGAACAAAACCAAAGCCATAATGGAGACGAAAGCACCTGCGTCAAAAAGGGAGTTGCAATCTCTACTAGGGAAAATTAACTTCCTCAGAAGATTCATTTCGAACCTGAGTGGAAGGACCCAAGCTTTCTCTCCGTTACTTCGTCTGAAGCAAGGTCAGGCCTTCGAATGGAACGAAGCTCACCAGGAGGCGTTTGACAAAATAAAAGAATACCTTTCGCAGCCTCCTATTTTGTCTCCACCATCATGGGGGAAGCCCATGAGATTGTACATATCTGCCTCTGAAGTTAGCATAGGTAGTATGTTAGCACAAGAGGATAACAATGGCGTCGAAAGAGCCATATATTATTTAAGTAGAGTGCTAAATGATGCAGAGACCAGATATAGCAATTTAGAAAAGCTATGTCTCTGTTTATATTTCTCTTGTATGAAACTCAAGTATTATATAAAACCTGTTGATGTTTATGTTTCATCTCATTTCGATGTCATTAAACATATGCTTTCAAAGCCAATAATGCATAGTAGAGTTGGAAAGTGGGCTTTAGCCTTAACAGAATATTCATTGACTTTCATGCCTTTAAAAGCTATGAAAGGTCAAGTGATTTCTGATTTCATTGTGGATCATTCGTTGGTTGAGCAGACAAGCATGAGTTACGTCGAAATGCAACCATGGAAATTGTACTTTGATGGTTCAACCCACAGGAATGGAAGTGGTGTTGGAGTCCTTCTAATTTCTCCTGAAGGAATTCCAACAAAATTCAAGTATAAATTGGATGGTCCTCGTTGTTCGAACAACGAAGCTGAGTATGAAGCGCTCATTGTTGGACTTGAAGCTTTGTTGGAATTGGGGGCAACCAGAGTCGAAATTAAAGGAGACTCTGAATTGGTGGTCAAACAAATCACAAAGGAATACAAGTGCATAAAGGAAAATTTAATGGTATACTTCGTCATAGTCAATAGGCTATTAAGGAAGTTTGAATACATGGATATTCAACACATACCAAGATTGGAGAACCAAGAAGCAAATGACTTAGCGCAGTTGGCTTCAGGTTATAAAGTATCCACCAAGAATTTTAAGGATTTGGTCGAAATAAGGGGAAGAGTTATGGCTACTAGATTCACACCATCGGATCTGGAAAGTATGAGATTGGGATATGATGAGAAACAGGGATTCGAAATTCTAGCCATAAATACTTTGTCAGATACAGATTGGCGAAGTCCATTAAAGAGTTATTTAGCAGACCCAACTCTAAAAGTGGACAGAAAAACAAAATATAGAGCATTGTCATATCTCCTCATGGGGAACGAATTGTTCAAAAAGACCCAAGAAGGTGTACTATTGAAATGCCTAGGAGAAAGTGAGGCATATTTAGCATTGTCTGAAGTCCATAATGGGGCATGTGGGGCACATCAAGCAGGCCACAAAATGAAATGGTTGCTATTTCGATATGGTTTGTATTGGCCTAGCATGCTCAAAGATTGCATAGACTTTGCTAAAGGATGTGAGGAATGTCAGAAACATGCAGGAATTCAACATGCCCCTGCAAGTGAGTTGCATTCGATCATCAAACCATGGCCATTCAGAGGATGGGCATTGGATTTGATAGGAGAGATAAATCCTGCTTCGTCCAAAGGACAGAAATATATCTTGGTGGGAGTAGATTATTTTACCAAATGGATCGAAGCTATACCTTTGGTAGTTGCTGATCAAGAGGCAATTATTGAATTTATACAAAAGCACATTATCTATAGGTTTGGATTGCCAGAAAGTATAACTACAGACCAAGGCTCTGTATTTACTGGTAGAAAGATGCAAGGATTTGCCCAAGAAATGGGGTTTAGATTGCTAACATCAACACCATATTATGCTCAAGCAAACGGACAAGTCGAAGCAGCAAATAAAGTAATAATAGGATTAATCAAGAAGCATATTGGCAAGAAGCCAAGAAATTGGCACAAAACTCTGGACCAAGTGTTATGGGCTTGTAGAACATCTCCTAAGGAAGCCACTAACATTACGCCTTTCCAACTTACATTTGGCCATGATGCAGTGTTACCAGTAGAAATTCATCTGCAATCAGTTCAAATTCAGAAACAAAACGAAATTCCAGCTGCATTATATTGGGAAATGATGATGAATGAATTAGTTGAGTTGGACGAAATTAGATTACATGCGTTGGAAATTTTGATGAGGCAAAAAGAAAGAGTGGCCAGAACATACAATAAAAGGGTGAAGAAAAAAGTATTCGTTATTAATGACTTGGTTTGGAGAGTCATATTGCCTATGGATAAGAAGAACAAAGCATTAGGTAAATGGTCACCTCATTGGGAAGGACCTTTTCGAATATTAAAAGTATTCTCAAACAATGCATACGAAGTCGAAGGACTCTTGGATGATAAACGTGTCCTAAAGGTTAATGGGAAATATTTAAAGAAATATAAGCCAAGCCTGCGGGAGATTCGAATAGTAACAACGTAAACAAAATATTATAAAAGCCAAGATGGCAAGATAGAATGCCAAAATGGCGTTGTTCGAATATTACATGTAAGAAACCAAAGTTATAGTCAGATAAACATCAAAATCTAGAAATAAACATTATTTTTCAATCGATTAAAGGTGCTTCGAAATGTCTCAAGTCTTTGTTGAGCGAACCGCCTGGCACCTTCTAAGGTTGCCACTTCTCCTTTGAGTTGTTCTGCAGTCTCGATTTCTGCAAGCCCCTGGTTGAGAAGCTCTTCGAATTGGTTACCTGCAGGATTAGTTTCGAAGGCTAGTTGTTGTTCCTTAGCCTCCTTAACTTTCTGCTGAAGTTCCAGAATCTGCCTTTCCCAAATAAGAATGGACTCAGCTCGAGCCTCATATTCAGTTTTCGCCTGCTTCATATGCATAGCTTGATCCTCAGCTTCTTGAGAAAGTTTCGAAGCTTGTTCATAAGCGGCATCCATGGCAATGCGTTTCTCGTGAACCTTCTTGGCAACAGATTCGTCTTGGAGAAGGTAGCCAGTTACGTTGTCCAGCAAATTCTGAAGATCAAACAAGAGAGTACTAACTGGCAAGGAGCAGTTGGAAAGATTAACCTTTGTGAGCAGCTCCTTCATAGTATAGCAAGCAGTACTATCTTGCTTAAGCACTTCGAATATATCCACATTGAGAATAGTTCTCCTAATTTTGTTGAGAAGAACAACTCTTTCATCTGTGGGAAGAGGATAGCTGGTTGAACTTGTGCCAGCCCTAGCGAGTGGAACGTCCCTCTGAGCCAACTTTGCCTTCATATACCCAATGGGGTCATTTCGCCTCAGAAGTGCCAGTTCCTCGTCAGTCATTCGAGACAGAGAGGATTGGGGGAATTCCACGCGTAGGGGAACCACGTTTGTTTCAACCTCTAGGGTCTCGTTGATTGCATCACCATCCCCTTCATTTGCTTCGTGCTCTTGGTCTTCTTCATCCTCGTCCAAATCTACCACTTCGATACCATCCCTTTCGCCGCTATTTGCGTTAGACTCCGTCCCGGCAGTCGAACCATCATTGACGTTTTCCTCGTCATTGGCGTTTTCCTCCTCAGATTCTTCGTCTGCAGATTCTTCGGCTCCTTGCCCAGAATCAGCTTTTTCTTCTTCAGTCTGAGTATCCTTTGGGTCCTCTTGAAGAGTTTCAAGAGGGGACTTTTGAAGAACCCTTTGTGAATCCTCTGCAGACGTTTGAATTATCGTTTCATTCACCTCTTTCAGAGGAATGGAGGTACCTTGGTCATCTGGCTGTTCAGAAGTTCCAGCCAAAACCGCCACATTCGGAGAACCTTTGTTTTGGACCAAGTTGTTGGAATCTCCTTGAGGAGAGGAGTTAAGTGGAGCAGCAGCTCTGGATGGTGAGGTCGAAATGGTAGAAGTGGGATTCAAAATGTCCTGCAAAGAGCAGCAGAATGTTAAAGAAAAACATTCACCAAGGTAATAAGAAGTTAAACATTTTTTAGAAGAAGTTCGATTTACCTGTGGACCCTCAGAGGAGAGGTTACTAGCTATGCGTTCCAACGTTGGGTTGGAGGTCGAAGGTGGATTTTTGGATTTAGGTAAGGGAGCAGCATCCCTGGAATCGAGTCCAGAGACACTAGTCGGAACAGTGCTTTTAGGAGTATCTTTCTTTAGCTTCTTCTTCGAAGCAGTATTTGAGTTTCCTCCAGCCTTGGGGTCTTCCCCAGTAGTGCTTAATTTCCGCTTCTTAGGAGTAGTAGGAGGAAGCTTGTTGGTCTGAAAGGATTTGAACGGAGTTAGATATAAACCACAAAGCTTGAGTAAATTCGAAACATAAAACACTAAGTGATTACCATTGGAATTGGGGCACTTGTTGTTGTTGGCATTATTGTTGTCGTTGTGGTTGCAGCAGTAGTAGTTGTTTCGGGTGGATTAGCTTTTTCGGTGGTTTCGATGGAGGCTTGAGAGGCACTCCCTTCCTTCGATTTCGAGGCAGCGGTCTTTATCCTGATAGCTGAGAATCAAAACAATTAAAGCAAAGGTTAAAGATATGGAAAATAAGAGACATTTGGGATTTTTCCCAAGCATTCGCACCTGTGCCTTGATCAGATTTAATTGACATGGCAGAAAGGTCGTATCGAAGGTGTCCTGGGAAATCATGAAGCCAGTATCGAGCCCATGTCACAGTCTCAGATGGCTTTGGTTTCCTTTGAAGATATTTGAACATCTCTTTGCAAGTAAACCACCATGGATATGGGGGAAACCAAGCCAGAGCCAGTTCTGAGGTAGGTAATCTGGGAAATTTAGGTGGATGCATTTCGAATGCCAACCTATACCTATCCTCAGGTGACAGCCCTGAAGGAAGTTTTAGCTTAGAAACTTTTTGTTTAAATTTTTCCTTCAAGGTCTCAGCTGCTTGATGCACAGTGGAGTCCAAGCGCGTGGGGTCGTAAGTAGTTTCAAAATAATTTTGAAAAGCTTTTATCTCTTTGCATTAGTAAACATACCTTTCTTTGCTGGTACCTGCACATCGAAGGCATCAATTAGTTTCTGTCGAATTGTAAGTGTATCGAACATACAAGTTTGATAAAACTTAATCCACCACTCCAGAAATCCTTTAGCCGCGAGATGGGTAGGTTCGAAGGCTATCAGCTCAAATTGGGCAAAGCCTTGATATTGTTCTTGCTGGATCTTGGCTTCCATTGCCTTGAAAGTTCGACCAGATGTGATGGCGCTCTCAGTTTGGAACAAAGGTTCAGGAATCAGTTGGCATAAGCCAAACTACCTCGAAACGAAGTTTGGTTGGTAGGCAAAGAGAAGAATTTGGTTCTTAGCTGGGGTTATCCTTGAAGAGATGAGTCTAGGAAGCAAGAAAGCTCTCCATACATCTTGAATCTCCTTGCTCTTGATGGCTTCTGAGAGAGCCATGGTGAACCAAGAAGGCCCATGAGCCCTCGAAGCAAAAGGCGCCATGCTCTCTTCGAACTTATGCCTTTTAGAGAGTATCATGATGTACTTCGAGAATTGAACCTTGAAGTCATCCTTGTCATCATTAGGAGTTAGTCTTCGAAGCCTAGTGCCTTCGACTATCCTATCACTTATTTCCGAATCTTGCTCATCTATGGTGTTGGCGGTTGATAAAGAAGGTTCGAACATGGCATTTAGCCATAGTTGGAGTAACCAAAATGGGCCAGCTAATAGAATGTTTTTAGAGGTGTGGGATTTGAGACTCGAAACGGCTGACCTCAGGCTCTCATAGAGGTCAACTAAGAGTAATTCACTTAGGCACACTTTGCGATTTTCATGTAAATCCCTAGCTAGAGGAATGAACCTACTAGCTACCTGCAGGGATCTACTGCAGAAAACGTACCTAGACAGCCACAGGGTTAAGAATGCAATGTGCTCTATGTCAGACACATTGTCCCCTTCAGCATGATAATGGCTGATAAATTTGGAAAAGCTGGCTAACTTGACTTCGAAGTCAATTATGCTGGAGTGCTCTTCATTGTCAGGAACATAAGTTTCTCCCACTGGCGACAGCCCAGTAATGGCCGTTATATCGAAGAAGGTTGGGGTAATCATTCCACCTGGGAGATGGAAAGTGTTGTAGGTACTATCCCAGAAATAAAGGGACGCAAACAGCAGAGGATGGCTATAGGTGAATCCAGGTTTCGATAGCTTAATGAGGTTATAAATGCCTAATTCTTCCCATTGCTGGGATTTCTTGGCTTCTACTTTTGTGAACCAATTTTGATAAGCAATATCAGAAGTAGGGCAAGATCGAAATGGCTTAAAATTGCTTTTTACATAATCCAAAATAAATGGGTCCTTGGGAGGAACAATTGGGGTTTCTACGGTATTCGAACTAAGAGATTCTACTGCCCTAGGGGCATCCATTTTGTTGAATAAGGGTTTGAAGTTATAACAGACGGGAAAAATTGTCCTGGTGTCCTTTAATATTTCAAAAACTGTAAGAGGGCCATTTAAGGCTAACCTCTTACCAGCAACATGGGTAGGGATGAGTACCTGTGATGCGTACAGCATTTCTTTTTCTTTGGAAATCATTTGAGGTGCAAGAGCAGATTGGCCTTGAATGGTGACGATTTTACTCTCCATAGTTGCTCCTGTAGTTTTTCCTTTCTTCTTGGAGACTTTCTTGAGTTGGGATGAGGTGGAAGAAGACATTTTTGTTGTTTGAAAGCTTAGATTGTTTGATGAGAGAAGAAGAGTAAAAATCCAGAGTATGAAAGGTTTAGAGTGTAAAAAAGAAAAAGGAAGATTAAATTGATGTTTTATAATGAGAAGATTAAGCATCCACCGAGTAAAGGTGTGATACGTGGAGATCATGGGTTGGTGTGATGAAGAGGTGGCGTGAAGTTGATATAGGTAATAGGCGTGATTTAAAGAATAATCATTACTTATAACTGCACCACGCTGTGAAGTGACTCTGGGCGGTTAAGGAACCCAAAAGGTGCTATGATTGATGTGACTGGAGTCAAATGCATTAAATGTTACGATGATTCGAAAATCCTATCAAAATCTTGTATAAATGTTTAAAATAGGTATTTCTCAAAGAGATCGAAATACATATTTTAAAGGGGCAATTTGTTGGCTGGAGATTTTGATAAAGTTATTTAGAAGCCAAAAGGGATAAACGTTCTGATCGAAATGGAATTAAACGCCATATTTCAAAGTTGCAGAAGCAGTGTTTCGAATAAGTGTGTCAAAGCTTGAAGCTTCGAACGGTAATTATGAGAACATATCCAAAGGAGTCTCGAAACAACAGCAAGGCTATGTTTGGAAAGAACGCTCGAAATAGAGAGACACCAAAAGCATTTAAAATTCAAATGGAAGCGGGACTTTCAAAGTTTGAAAGTTATGTGTTGGAGCATTTGGGGACACGTGGAAAGATGAAAGAAGCATTGTCTTGCATGTTCGAAACGTGGCATAATCCTGTAGCGAGACCGTTAGGGTCGAATTAGTATAAATAGAAGTCTTAGTATTAGGATTTCGGGGTGTCATATCTGTTATACAAAATACTCAATAACATTCAAACTACCACATGGCAAGGGAAACGAATGCAAGAGAAATGTATGTATGATAGCACCATGTATTTCTAACTTAATGAAAGCCTTTTTACCATTTCCAATATTTTCTTCTTTTCTTTTTGTCGAATAACATTTGCAAGTTTTCTTATTTACTATCTTTTCATTTCAAAGTCTTTTCCTCAAAGTTTTACGTTTTACTGTTTTCTTTATATTTCGAGCAGTTTATATTTCAGAGAACTGTCACATTTTCAATACCTTTACTTTCAAGTATTGTTCTTCAAGCGCATACTTTTATTTAAAATCATTTACAGATTTCTTGCATTAAACGCTTTCTTCACATTTTAAACTTCTACCTTCCAGAAACCTTTTATGTTAAACGTTTTGTAAGTCGAAACTATTTACTTCATTTTTCATTCAGTTTTATATGTCTCTACAATCAGCATTACAATTAGCATTTATTCGTATAACTTAGTTTTCATATACATTTTGACCACAATTTTAAACTCTTAGAGAGAGATCGAAGTAAGCCAAACACTTGTACAATTACAACCATGAATAATTGTTCGATTGTGAGAGTAACCTTAATATCCAAGGAGTCCTAGGATCAATCTAGTCGATCCTGTGAGTTACCAGAGAGATTGAATAACGTTAATAAAGATTATTCGATAGTTTGGAAGGCTAGCGGTTGTTTACCAGAAATCACTGGAAACACCTCCTAATCGCATTTCACTTCAATTAATTGAATTTCTCTCCCATTCCTTTAGTCGTTCAGTTTTTCATTCACAAAATTGTTCTTATCATGCCATATCTAATTGTTCTAGTTAGAATATTGATATTGAATCATATACGACATCGGGGTATCCTATCAATCTTGGTTTTAATGTTTCTCATTTATATGCTTTGGTTGCTCGTTTATAAGTTTTTATAAATTTTTGAATACACATGGCATAAATTGTCACACTGGCAACATTAATTTTATAAATAATAAAATATATGTTTTATTTTAATGAGGTTTAAGGATATAGATACAGTATAAAAAACATACTTTCTTTCACATATTTATATTGTTATCGAAATTTAAAGTTTAAAATTAAAACTTTTGGCTTCGTCCAAGCTCTAACTGGGGATCTTCAGTGTGTTAGACTGACGTGAAAACTAACTACACCACAAAACACCATGTGTTTGTTTATAACATTTTAATATTTGTTCAATCAAAATATTTGTAATTGTGATGTGATGATTAGTTTTTACATCTTTAGTCCATAAATTAAAATATGTGTCCTTTAATTGTTTGAATTAAGAAACTTGATTATTAAATCAATTTTGATGATAATGATTATGGTTTTAAAATAAAATTCTTTAATGAGATAGAGAATTAATTAATCCATCATAATCATTGTATGTGTCACTTTTGCACATAAAAAACAGTATCAAATTATTTGTACATTTAAAATACGAAAGAAACTTTTATTATTATTTTTTCTCACAAATTTACCGTTATTTTATATACTCTATTCACATTTTCAGTCCTCTAACTACTATTAGTAAGAATTTTTTAGTAAATATTATTAATTTTATAATGGAAATCAACAAAGCTAACCATTAATACAAGAAGTGTGTCAATCTCATTAATGCAGATACAAGTTAGAAAGATGGAACAATTTCATAAAACAAGTAAATGATGAGGTATGGAATTTAAAAGGAGTCTAGTTAAATGAAATAGATAATAACGAAAAAAATCCTATATTTAGAGATTGGTGTAGTGGGAAATAATTACAGTATGAGAACAAAATATTATTTGTAAAAATTTTGATTTAATGCTTATTTAATTGTATTTGTCAGAGTAACTAAACATGGGTCGTATATTAAATAAGTGTAATTAAGATTTAAGGTTTAAACTTTTGACTAGATTTAACCCAAGGTCTAACAAAAAATAACATGATTTAAAATTTTAATATAATATAAAATATTTTTAAATTTTAATTACCAAATAAATATATATTTTAGATTTTATGTTAATACTTACTACGAGAGTGAAGATTGAAGTATACATTACTGTTTAAAATAGAGATAAGTATATTTTTCGCGTTCAAATTGTATTACGCTTTGTTAAACTCATTATCACCTCGGTCCTTTGGAGTTTCTTTATAGAGTCTTTGTCGAAGGTCCTTTTAGGGATAAATTGTTTTGGGTTGGCCAAAGGCCAAAATAGATGAGATTCAATTCAACTTTAATCCACTCCTCATGGCTCAAGGTATAAAAATCATTTCGCACGGAAAGAAAGGTACATTCTCTAGTCTTCAATTTTCACTACATTCATCTTGAATTTTGAACTGAATTAGGCGTTGGATTACGAATATTGAATGTACACCCTTGCGCCTCCCTATTAGAGATTTGCACCACCTTTTCCGGATTATGTATTCATTGATCATAATTGGGAACTGACTTATAATTCTCGCCTTTTCCACACTTTCACATTTTCACTTTAATTCAAGAGATTATAACCTTTTCAGTTCTTCAAATCAAATATGAGGATTTTTCTTGTTCGATAGGATCAAGCAACATTTAACCTTCAATTGCCGTGAAACTTCCACGAATGGATCATCATAGATCCAAATTCTTATACGTAATTGAAGGAGAATGAAGGTGATCACTTCTAATATCTTATAAAAGGTCCCTAATCAACCTCCTAATCGCATTTCACTTCAATTAATCGAATTTCTATCCCAATCCTTAAGTCGTTCAGTTTTTCATTCACAAAATTGTTCTTATCATGCCATATCTAATTTTTCTCGTTAGAATATTGATATTGGATCATATACGACATCGGGGTATCATATCAATCTTGGTTTTAATGTTTCTCATTTATATGCTTTGTTTTCTCATTTAAAAGTTTTTATAAATTTTTGAATACACATGGCATAAATTGTCACATTGGAAACATTAATTTTATAAATATTAAAATATATATTTTATTTTAATGAGGTTTAAGGATATAGATACAGTATAAAAAACATACTTTCTTTCACATATTTATATTGTTATCGAAATTTAAAGTTTAAAATTAAAACTTTTGGCTTCGCCCAAGCTCAAACTGGCGATCTTCAGTGTGTTAGACTGACAAGATAACTAAATACACCACAAAATCCCATGTGTTTGTTTATAACATTTTAATATTTGTTCAATCAAAATATTTGTAATTTTGATGTGATGATTAGTTTTTACATCTTTAGTCCATAAATATAAATATGTGTCCTTTAATTGTTTGAATTAAGAAACTTGATTATTAAATCAATTTTGATGATAATGATTATGGTTTTAAAATAAAATTCTTTAATGAGATAGAGAATTAATTAATCCATCATAATCATTGTATGTGTCACTTTTGCACATAAAAAACAGTATCAAATTATTTGTCCATTTAAAATATGAAAGAAACTTTTATTATTATTTTTTTTCACAAATTTACCGTTATTTTATATACTCTATTCACATTTTCAGTCCTCTAACTACTATTAGTAAGAATTTTTTAGTAAATATTATTAATTTTATAATGGAAATCAACAAAGCTAACCATTAATATAAGAAGTGTGACAATCTCATTAATGCAGATACAAGTTAGAAAGATGGAACAATTTCATAAAACAAGTAAATGATGAGGTATGGAATTTAAAAGGAGTCTAGTTAAATGAAATAGATAATAACGAAAAAAATCCTATATTTAGAGATTGGTGTAGTGGGAAATAATTACAGTATGAGAACAAAATATTATTTGTAAAAATTTTGATTTAATGCTTATTTAATTGTATTTGTCAGAGTAACTAAACATGGGTCGTATATTAAATAAGTGTAATTAAGATTTAAGGTTTAAACTTTTGACTAGATTTAACCCAAGGTCTAACAAAAAATAACATGATTTAAAATTTTAATATAATATAAAATATTTTTAAATTTTAATTACCAAATAAATATATATTTTAGATTTTATGTTAATACTTACTACGAGAGTGAAGATTGAAGTATACATTACTGTTTAAAATAGAGATAAGTATATTTTTCGCGTTCAAATTGTAATACGCTTTGTTAAACTCATTATCACCTCGGTCCTTTGGAGTTTCTTTATAGAGTCTTCGTCGAAGGTCCTTTTAGGGATAAATTGTTTTGGGTTGGCCAAAGGCCAAAATAGACAAACTCAATTCAACTTTAATCCACTCCTCATGGCTCAAGGTATAAAAATCATTTCGCACGAAAAGAAAGGTACATTCTCTAGTCTTCAATTTTCATTACATTCATCTTGAATTTTGAACTGAATTAGGCGTTAGATTACGAATATTGAATGTTCACCCTTGTGCCTCCCTATTAGAGATTTACACCACCTTTTCGGGATTATGTATTCATTGATCATAATTGGGAATTGACTTATAATTCTCGCCTTTTCCACACTTTCACATTTTTACTTTAATTCAAGAGATTATAACCTTTTCAGTTCTTCAAATCAAATATGAGGATTTTTCTTGTTCGATAGGATCAAGCATCATTTAACCTTCAATTGCCGTGAAACTTCCACGAATGTATCATCATAGATCCAAATTCTTATACGTAATTGAAGGAGAATGAAGGTGATCACTTCTAATATCTTATAATAGGTCCCTAATCAACCTCCTAATCGCATTTCACTTCAATTAATCGAATTTCTATCCCAATCCTTAAGTCGTTCAGTTTTTCATTCACAAAATTGTTCTTATCATGCCATATCTAATTTTTCTAGTTAGAATATTGATATTGGATCATATACGACCTCGGGGTATCCTATCAATCTTGGTTTAAATGTTTCTCATTTATTTGCTTTGGTTGCTCATTTATAAGTTTTTATAAATTTTTGAATACACATGGCATAAATTGTCACATTGGCAACATTAATTTTATAAATAATAAAATATATGTTTTATTTTAATGAGGTTTAAGGATATAGATACAGTATAAAAAACATACTTTCTTTCACATATTTATATTGTTATCGAAATTTAAAGTTTAAAATTAAAACTTTTGGCTTCGCCCAAGCTCAAATTGGGGATCTTCAGTGTGTTAGACTGACGTGATAACTAACTACACCACAAAATCCCATGTGTTTGTTTATAACATTTTAATATTTGTTCAATCAAAATATTTGTAATTGTGATGTGATGATTAGTTTTTACATCTTTAGTCCATAAATATAAATATGTGTCCTTTAATTGTTTGAATTAAGAAACTTGATTATTAAATCAATTTTGATGATAATGATTATGGTTTTAAAATAAAATTCTTTAATGAGATAGAGAATTAATTAATCCATCATAATCATTGTATGTGTCACTTTTGCACATAAAAAACAGTATCAAATTATTTGTCCATTTAAAATACGAAAGAAACTTTTTTATTATTTTTTCTCACTAATTTACCGTTATTTTATATACTCTATTCACATTTTCAATCCTCTAACTACTATTAGTAAGAATTTTTTAGTAAATATTATTAATTTTATAATGGAAATCAACAAGGCTAACCATTAATATAAGAAGTGTGTCAATCTCATTAATGCAGATACAAGTTAGTAAGATGGAACAATTTCATAAAACAAGTAAATGATGAGGTAGGGAATTTAAAAGGAGTCTAGTTAAATGAAATAGATAATAACGAAAAAAATCCTATATTTAGAGATTGGTGTAGTGGGAAATAATTACAGTATGAGAACAAAATATTATTTGTAAAATTTTTGATTTAATGCTTATTTAATTGTATTTGTCCGAGTAACTAAACATGGGTCGTATATTAAATAAGTGTAATTAAGAGTTTAAGGTTTAAAATTTTGAATAGATTTAACCCAAGGTCTAACAAAAAATAACATGATTTAAAATTTTAATATAATATAAAATATTTTTAAATTTTAATTACCAAATAAATATATATTTTGGATGTTTTGTTAATACTTACTACGAGAGTGAAGATTGAAGTATACATTAATGTTTAAAATAGAGAGAAGTATATTTTTCGCGTTCAAATTGTAATACGCTTTGTTAAACTCATTATCACCTCGGTCCTTGGGAGTTTCTTTATAGAGTCGTCGTTGAAGGTCCTTTTAGGGATAAATTGTTCTGGGTTGGCCAAAGGCCAAAATAGATGAGACTCAATTCAACTTTAATCCACTCCTCATGGCTCAAGGTATAAAAATCATTTCGCACGGAAAGAAAGGTACATTCTCTAGTCTTCAATTTTCACTACATTCATCTTGAATTTTGAACTGAATTAGGTGTTGGATTACGAATATTGAATGTACACCCTTGCGCCTCCCTATTAGAGATTTGCACCACCTTTTCAGGATTATGTATTCATTGATCATAATTGGGAACTGACTTATAATTCTCGCCTTTTCCACACTTTCACATTTTCACTTTAATTCAAGAGATTATAACCTTTTCAGTTCTTCAAATCAAATATGAGGATTTTTCGTGTTCGATAGGATCAAGCATCGTTTAACCTTCAATTGCCGTGAAACTTCCACGAATGGATCGTCACAGATCCAAATTCTTATACATAATTGAAGGAGAATGAAGGTGATCACTTCTAATATCTTATAAAAGATCCCTAATCAACCTCCTAATCGCATTTCACTTCAATTAATTGAATTTCTCTCCCATTCCTTTAGTCGTTCAGTTTTTCATTCACAAAATTGTTCTTATCATGCCATATCTAATTGTTCTAGTTAGAATATTGATATTGAATCATATACGACATCGGGGTATCCTATCAATCTTGGTTTTAATGTTTCTCATTTAAATGCTTTGGTTGCTCATTTATAAGTTTTTATAAATTTTTGAATACACATGGCATAAATTGTCACATTGGCAACATTAATTTTATTAATAATAAAATATATGTTTTATTTTAATGAGGTTTAAGGATATAGATACAATATAAAAAACATACTTTCTTTCACATATTTATATTTTTATCAAAATTTAAAGTTTAAAATTAAAACTTTTGGCTTCGCCCAAGCTCAAACTGGGGATCTTCAGTGTGTTAGACTGACGTGATAACTAACTACACCACAAAACACCATGTGTTTTTTTATAACATTTTAATATTTGTTCAATCAAAATATTTGTAATTGTGATGAGATGATTAGTTTTTACATCTTTAGTCCATAAATATAAATATGTGTCCTTTAATTGTTTGAATTAAGAAACTTGATTATTTAATCAATTTTGATGATAATGATTATGGTTTTAAAATTAAATTCTTTAATGAGATAGAGAATTAATTAATCCATCATAATCATTGTATGTGTCACTTTTGCACATAAAAAACAATATCAAATTATTTGTCCATTTAAAATACGAAAGAAACTTTTATTATTTTTTTTCTCACTAAATTACCGTTATTTTATATACTCTATTCACATTTTAAGTCCTCTAACTACTATTAGTAAGAATTTTTAGTAAATATTATTAATTTTATAATGGAAATCAACAAAGCTAACCATCAATATAAGAAGTGTGTCAATCTCATTAATGCAGATACAAGTTAGAAAGATGGAACAATTTCATAAAACAAGTAAATGATGAGGTAGGGAATTTAAAAGGAGTCTAGTTAAATGAAATAGATAATAACGAAAAAAATCCTATATTTAGAGATTGGTGTAGTGGGAAATAATTACAATATGAGAACAAAATATTATTTGTAAAATTTTGATTTAATGCTTAATTAATTGTATTTGTCAGAGTAACTAAACATGAGTCGTATATTAAATAAGTGTAATTAAGAGTTTAAGGTTTAAACTTTTGACTAGATTTAACCCAAGGTCTAACAAAAAATAACATGATTTAAAATTTTAATATAATATAAAATATTTTTAAATTTTAATTACCAAATAAATACATATTTTAGATTTTATGTTAATACTTACTAATAGAGTGAAGATTGAAGTATACATTAATGTTTAAAATAAAGATAAGTATATTTTTCGCGTTCAAATTGTAATACGCTTTGTTAAACTCATTATCACCTCGGTCCTTGAGAGTTTCTTTATATAGTCGTCGTCGAAGGTCCTTTTAGGGATAAATTGTTCTCGGTTGGCCAAAGGCCAAAATAGATGAGACTCAATTCAACTTTAATCCACTCCTCATGACTCAAGGTATAAAAATCATTTCGCACGGAAAGCAAGGTACATTCTCTAGTCTTCAATTTTGACTACATTCATCTTGAATTTTGAACTAAATTAGGCGTTGGTTTACGAATATTGAATGTTCACCCTTGCGCCTCCCTATTAGATATTTACACCACCTTTTCGGGATTATGTATTCATTGATCATAATTGGGAACTGACTTATAATTCTCGCCTTTTCCACACTTTCACATTTTCACTTTAATTCAAGAGATTATAACCTTTTCAGTTCTTCAAATCAAATATGAGGATTTTTCGTTTTCGATAGGATCAAGCATCGTTTAACCTTCAATTACCGTGAAACTTCCACGAATGGATCATCATAGATCTGAATTCTTATACGTAATTGAAGGAGAATGAAGGTGATCACTTCTAATATCTTATAAAAGGTCCCTAATCAACCTCCTAATCGCATTTCACTTCAATTAATTGAATTTCTCTCCCATTCCTTCAGTCGTTCAGTTTTTCATTCACAAAATTGTTCTTATCATGCCATATTTAATTGTTCTAGTTAGAATATTGATATTGAATCATATACGACATTAGGGTATCCTATCAATCTTGGTTTTAATGTTTCTCATTTATATGCTTTGGTTGCTCATTTATAAGTTTTTATAAAATTTTGAATACACATGGCATAAATTGTCACACTGGCAACATTAATTTTATAAATAATAAAATATATGTTTTATTTTAATGAGGTTTAAGGATATAGATACAGTATAAAAAACATACTTTCTTTCACATATTTATATTGTTAACGAAATTTGTGATAACTAACTACACCACAAAACACCATGTGTTTGTTTATAACATTTTAATATTTGTTCAATCAAAATATTTGTAATTGTGATGTGATGATTAGTTTTTACATCTTTAGTCCATAAATATAAATATGTGTCCTTTAATTGTTTGAATTAAGAAACTTGATTATTAAATCAATTTTGATGATAATGATTATGGTTTTAAAATTAAATTCTTTAATGAGATAGAGAATTAATTAATCCATCATAATCATTGTATGTGTCACTTTTGCACATAAAAAACAATATCAAATTATTTGTCCATTTAAAATACGAAAGAAACTTTTATTATTATTTTTTTTCACTAATTTACCGTTATTTTATATACTCTATTCACATTTTAAGTCCTCTAACTACTATTAGTAAGAATTTTTAGTAAATATTATTAATTTTATAATGGAAATCAACAAAGCTAACCATCAATATAACAAGTGTGTCAATCTCATTAATGCAGATACAAGTTAGAAAGATGGAACAATTTCATAAAACAAGTAAATGATGAGGTAGGGAATTTAAAAGGAGTCTAGTTAAATGAAATAGATAATAACGAAAAAAATCCTATATTTAGAGATTGGTGTAGTGGGAAATAATTACAATATGAGAACAAAATATTATTTGTAAAATTTTGATTTAATGCTTAATTAATTGTATTTGTCAGAGTAACTAAACATGGGTCGTATATTAAATAAGTGTAATTAAGAGTTTAAGGTTTAAACTTTTGACTAGATTTAACCCAAGGTCTAACAAAAAATAACATGATTTAAAATTTTAATATAATATAAAATATTTTTAAATTTTAATTACCAAATAAATACATATTTTAGATTTTATGTTAATACTTACTAATAGAGTGAAGATTGAAGTATACATTAATGTTTAAAATAAAGATAAGTATATTTTTCGCGTTCAAATTGTAATACGCTCTGTTAAACTCATTATCACCTCGGTCCTTGAGAGTTTGTTTATATAGTCGTCGTCGAAGGTCCTTTTAGGGATAAATTGTTCTGGGTTGGCCAAAGGCCAAAATAGATGAGACTCAATTCAACTTTAATCCACTCCTCATGACTCAAGGTATAAAAATCATTTCGCACGGAAAGCAAGGTACATTCTCTAGTCTTCAATTTTGACTACATTCATCTTGAATTTTGAACTGAATTAGGCGTTGGATTACGAATATTGAATGTTCACCCTTGCGCCTCCCTATTAGAGATTTACACCACCTTTTCGGGATTATGTATTCATTGATCATAATTGGGAACTGACTTATAATTCTCGCCTTTTCCACACTTTCACATTTTCACTTTAATTCAAGAGATTATAACCTTTTCAGTTCTTCAAATCAAATATGAGGATTTTTAGTTTTCGATAGGATCAAGCATCGTTTAACCTTCAATTGCCGTGAAACATCCACGAATGGATCATCATAGTTCTGAATTCTTATACGTAATTGAAGGAGAATGAAGGTGATCACTTCTAATATCTTATAAAAGGTCCCTAATCAACCTCCTAATCGCATTTCACTTCAATTAATTGAATTTCTCTCCCATTCCTTCAGTCGTTCAGTTTTTCATTCACAAAATTGTTCTTATCATGCCATATTTAATTGTTCTAGTTAGAATATTGATATTGAATCATATACGACATTGGGGTATCCTATCAATCTTGGTTTTAATGTTTCTCATTTATATGCTTTGGTTGCTCATTTATAAGTTTTTATAAATTTTTGAATACACATGGCATAAATTGTCACACTGGCAACATTAATTTTATAAATAATAAAATATATGTTTTATTTTAATGAGGTTTAAGGATATAGATACAGTATAAAAAACATACTTTCTTTCACATATTTATATTGTTAACGAAATTTGTGATAACTAACTACACCACAAAACACCATGTGTTTGTTTATAACATTTTAATATTTGTTCAATCAAAATATTTGTAATTGTGATGTGATGATTAGTTTTTACATCTTTAGTCCATAAATATAAATATGTGTCCTTTAATTGTTTGAATTAAGAAACTTGATTATTAAATCAATTTTGATGATAATGATTATGGTTTTAAAATTAAATTCTTTAATGAGATAGAGAATTAATTAATCCATCATAATCATTGTATGTGTCACTTTTGCACATAAAAAACAATATCAAATTATTTGTCCATTTAAAATAGGAAAGAAACTTTTATTATTATTTTTTTTCACTAATTTACCGTTATTTTATATACTCTATTCACATTTTAAGTCCTCTAACTACTATTAGTAAGAATTTTTAGTAAATATTATTAATTTTATAATGGAAATCAACAAAGCTAACCATCAATATAACAAGTGTGTCAATCTCATTAATGCAGATACAAGTTAGAAAGATGGAACAATTTCATAAAACAAGTAAATGATGAGGTAGGGAATTTAAAAGGAGTCTAGTTAAATGAAATAGATAATAACGAAAAAAATCCTATATTTAGAGATTGGTGTAGTGGGAAATAATTACAATATGAGAACAAAATATTATTTGTAAAATTTTGATTTAATGCTTAATTAATTGTATTTGTCAGAGTAACTAAACATGGGTCGTATATTAAATAAGTGTAATTAAGAGTTTAAGGTTTAAACTTTTGACTAGATTTAACCCAAGGTCTAACAAAAAATAACATGATTTAAAATTTTAATATAATATAAAATATTTTTAAATTTTAATTACCAAATAAATACATATTTTAGATTTTATGTTAATACTTACTAATAGAGTGAAGATTGAAGTATACATTAATGTTTAAAATAAAGATAAGTATATTTTTCGCGTTCAAATTGTAATACGCTTTGTTAAACTCATTATCACCTCGGTCCTTGAGAGTTTCTTTATATAGTCGTCGTCGAAGGTCCTTTTAGGGATAAATTGTTCTGGGTTGGCCAAAGGCCAAAATAGATGAGACTCAATTCAACTTTAATCCACTCCTCATGAATCAAGGTATAAAAATCATTTCGCACGGAAAGCAAGGTACATTCTCTAGTCTTCAATTTTGACTACATTCATCTTGAATTTTGAACTGAATTAGGCGTTGGATTACGAATATTGAATGTTCACCCTTGCGCCTCCCTATTAGAGATTTACACCACCTTTTCGGGATTATGTATTCATTGATCATAATTGGGAACTGACTTATAATTCTCGCCTTTTCCACACTTTCACATTTTCACTTTAATTCAAGAGATTATAACCTTTTCAGTTCTTCAAATCAAATATGAGGATTTTTCATTTTCGATAGGATCAAGCATTGTTTAACCTTCAATTGCCGTGAAACATCCACGAATGGATCATCATAGATCTGAATTCTTATACGTAATTGAAGGAGAATGAAGGTGATCACTTCTAATATCTTATAAAAGGTCCCTAATCAACCTCCTAATCGCATTTCACTTCAATTAATTGAATTTCTCTCCCATTCCTTCAGTCGTTCAGTTTTTCATTCACAAAATTGTTCTTATCATGCCATATTTAATTGTTCTAGTTAGAATATTGATATTGAATCATATACGACATTGGGGTATCCTATCAATCTTGGTTTTAATGTTTCTCATTTATATGCCTTGGTTGCTCATTTATAAGTTTTTATAAATTTTTGAATACACATGGCATAAATTGTCACACTGGCAACATTAATTTTATAAATAATAAAATATATGTTTTATTTTAATGAGGTTTAAGGATATAGATACAGTGTAAAAAACATACTTTCTTTCACATATTTATATTGTTATCGAAATTTAAAGTTTAAAATTAAAACTTTTGGCTTCGTCCAAGCTCTAACTGGGGATCTTCAGTGTGTTAGACTAACGTGATAACTAACTACACCACAAAACACCATGTGTTTGTTTATAACATTTTAATATTTGTTCAATCAAAATATTTGTAATTGTGATGTGATGATTAGTTTTTACATCTTTAGTCCATAAATATAAATATGTGTCCTTTAATTGTTTGAATTAAGAAACTTGATTATTAAATCAATTTTGATGATAATGATTATGGTTTTAAAATTAAATTCTTTAATGAGATAGAGAATTAATTAATCCATCATAATCATTGTATGTGTCACTTTTGCACATAAAAAACAATATCAAATTATTTGTCCATTTAAAATACGAAAGAAACTTTTATTATTATTTTTTCTCACTAATTTACCGTTATTTTATATACTCTATTCACATTTTCAGTCCTCTAACTACTATTAGTAAGAATTTTTTAGTAAATATTATTAATTTTATAATGGAAATCAACAAAGCTAACCATTAATATAAGAAGTGTGTCAATCTCATTAATGCAGATACAAGTTAGAAAGATGGAACAATTTCATAAAACAAGTAAATGATGAGTTAGGGAATTTAAAAGGAGTCTAGTTAAATGAAATAGATAATAACGAAAAAAATCCTATATTTAGAGATTGGTGTAGTGGGAAATAATTACAGTATGAGAACAAAATATTATTTGTAAAAATTTTGATTTAATGCTTATTTAATTGTATTTGTCAGAGTAACTAAACATGGGTCGTATATTAAATAAGTGTAATTAAGAGTTTAAGGTTTAAAATTTTGACTAGATTTAACCCAAGGTCTAATAAAAAATAACATGATTTAAAATTTTAATATAATATAAAATATTTTTAAATTTTAATTACCAAATAAATATATATTTTAGATGTTATGTTAATACTTACTACGAGAGTGAAGATTGAAGTATACATTAATGTTTAAAATAGAGATAAGTATATTTTTCGCGTTCAAATTGTAATACGCTTTGTTAAACTCATTATCACCTCGGTCCTTGGGAGTTTCTTTATAGAGTCGTCGTCGAAGGTCCTTTTAGGGATAAATTGTTCTGGGTTGGCCAAAGGCCAAAATAGATGAGACTCAATTCAACTTTAATCCACTCCTCATGGCTCAAGGTATAAAAATCATTTCGCACAGAAAGAAAGGTACATTCTCTAGTCTTCAATTTTCACTATATTCATCTTGAATTTTGAACTGAATTAGGCGTTGGATTACGAATATTGAATGTACACCCTTGCGCGTCCCTATTAGATATTTGCACCACCTTTTCAGGATTATGTATTCATTGATCATAATTGGGAACTGACTTATAATTTTCGCCTTTTCCACACTTTCACATTTTCACTTTAATTCAAGAGATTATAACCTTTTCAGTTCTTCAAATCAAATATGAGGATTTTTCGTGTTCGATAGGATCAAGCATCGTTTAACCTTCAATTTCCGTGAAACTTCCACGAATGGATCATCATAGATCCAAATTCTTATACGTAATTGAAGGAGAATGAAGGTGATCACTTCTAATATCTTATAAAAGGTCCCTAATCAACCTCCTAATCGCATTTCACTTCAATCAATTGAATTTCTCTCCCATTCCTTAAGTTGTTCAGTTTTTCATTCACAAAATTGTTCCTATCATGCCATATCTAATTGTTCTAGTTAGAATATTGATATTGAATCATATACGACATCGGGGTATCCTATCAATATTGGTTTTAATGTTTCTCATTTATATGCTTTGGTTGCTCATTTATAAGTTTATATAAATTTTTAAATACACATGGCATAAATTGTCACATTGGCAACATTAATTTTATAAATAGTAAAATATATGTTTTATTTTAATGAGGTTTAAGGATATAGATACAGTATAAAAAACATACTTTCTTTCACATATTTATATTTTTATCAAAATTTAAAGTTTAAAATTAAAACTTTTGGCTTCGCCCAAGCTCAAACTGGGGATCTTCAGTGTGTTAGACTGACGTGAAAACTAACTACACCACAAAACACCATGTGTTTGTTTATAACATTTTAATATTTGTTTAATCAAAATATTTGTAATTGTGATGTGATGATTAGTTTTTACATCTTTAGTCTATAAATATAAATATGTGTCCTTTAATTGTTTGAATTAAGAAACTTGATTATTAAATCAATTTTGATGATAATGATTATGGTTTTAAAATAAAATTCTTTAATGAGATATAGAATTAATTAATCCATCATAATCATTGTATGTGTCACTTTTGCACATAAAAAACAGTATCAAATTATTTGTCCATTTAAAATACGAAAGAAACTTTTATTATTATTTTTTTTCACAAATTTACCGTTATTTTATATACTCTATTCACATTTTCAGTCCTCTAACTACTATTAGTAAGAATTTTTTAGTAAATAGTATTAATTTTATAATGGAAATCAACAAAGCTAACCATTAATATAAGAAGTGTGTCAATCTCATTAATGCAGATACAAGTTAGAAAGATGGAACAATTAGATAAAACAAGTAAATGATGAGTTAGGGAATTTAAAAGGAGTCTAGTTAAATGAAATAGATAATAACGAAAAAAATCCTATATTTAGAGATTGGTGTAGTGGGAAATAATTACAGTATAGGAACAAAATATTATTTGTAAAATTTTTGATTTAATGCTTATTTAATTGTATTTGTCAGAGTAACTAAACATGGGTCGTATATTAAATAAGTGTAATTAAGAGTTTAAGGTTTAAAATTTTGACTAGATTTATCCCACGGTCTAATAAAAAATAACATGATTTAAAATTTTAATATAATATAAAATATTTTTAAATTTTAATTACCAAATAAATATATATTTTAGATGTTATGTTAATACTTACTGCGAGAGTGAAGATTGAAGTATACATTAATTTTTAAAATAGAGATAAGTATATTTTTCGCGTTCAAATTGTAATACACTTTGTTAAACTCATTATCACCTCGGTCCTTGGGAGTTTCTTTATAGAGTCGTCGTCGAATGTCCTTTTAGGGATAAATTGTTCTGGGTTGGCCAAAGGCCAAAATAGATGAGACTCAATTCAACTTTAATCCACTCCTCATGGCTCAAGGTATAAAAATCATTTCGCACGGAAAGAAAGGTATATTCTCTAGTCTTCAATTTTCACTATATTCATCTTGAATTTTAAAGTGAATTAGGCGTTGGATTACGAATATTGAATGTACACCCTTTCGCCTCCCTATTAGAGATTTGCACCACATTTTCAGGATTATGTATTCATTGATCATAATTGGGAACTGACTTATAATTCTCGCCTTTTCCACACTTTCACATTATCACTTTAATTCAAGAGATTATAACCTTTTCAGTTCTTCAAATCAAATATGAGGATTTTTCGTGTTCGATAGGATCAAGCATCGTTTAACCTTCAATTTCCGTGAAACTTCCACGAATGGATCATCATAGATCCAAATTCTTATACGTAATTGAAGGAGAATGAAGGTGATCACTTCTAATATCTTATAAAATGTCCCTAATCAACCTCCTAATCGCATTTCACTTCAATTAATTGAATTTCTCTCCCATTCCTTAAGTCGTTCAGTTTTTCATTCAAAAAATTGTTCTTATCATGCCATATCTAATTTTTCTAGTTAGAATATTGATATTGGATCATATACGACATCGGGGTATCCTATCAATCTTGGTTTGAATGTTTCTTATTTATATGCTTTGGTTTCTCATTTAAAAGTTTTTATAAATTTTTGAATACACATGGCATAAATTGTCACATTGGCAACATTAATTTTATAAATAATAAAATATATGTTTTATTTTAATGAGGTTTAAGGATATATATACAGTATAAAAAACATACTTTCTTTCACATATTTATATTGTTATCGAAATTTAAAGTTTAAAATTAAAACTTTTGGCTTCGCCCAAGCTCAAACTGGGGATCTTCAGTGTGTTAGACTGACGTGATAACTAACTACACCACAAAACACCATGTGTTTGTTTATAACATTTTAATATTTGTTCAATCAAAATATTTGTAATTGTGATGTGATGATTAGTTTTTACATCTTTAGTCCATAAATATAAATATGTGTCCTTTAATTGTTTGAATTAAGAAACTTGATTATTAAATCAATTTTGATGATAATGATTATGGTTTTAAAATAAAATTCTTTAATGAGATAGAGAATTAATTAATCCATCATAATCATTGTATGTGTCACTTTTGCACATAAAAAACAGTATCAAATTATTTGTCCATTTAAAATAGGAAAGAAACTTTTATTATTATTTTTTTTCACAAATTTACCGTTATTTTATATACTCTATTCACATTTTCAGTCCTCTAACTACTATTAGTAAGAATTTTTTAGTATATATTATTAATTTTATAATGGAAATCAACAAAGCTAACCATTAATATAAGAAATGTGTCAATCTCATTAATGCGGATACAAGTTAGAAAGATGGAACAATTTCATAAAACAAGTAAATGATGAGGTATGGAATTTAAAAGGAGTCTAGTTAAATGAAATAGATAATAACGAAAAAAATCCTATATTTAGAGATTGGTGTAGTGGGAAATAATTACAGTATTAGAACAAAATATTATTTGTAAAATTTTTGATTTAATGCTTATTTAATTGTATTTGTCAGAGTAACTAAACATGGGTCGTATATTAAATAAGTGTAATTAAGAGTTTAAGGTTTAAACTTTTGACTAGATTTAACCCAAGGTCTAACAAAAAATAACATGATTTAAAATTTTAATATAATATAAAATATTTTTAAATTTTAATTACCAAATAAATATATATTTTAGATTTTATGTTAATACTTACTACGAGAGTGAAGATTGAAGTATACATTACTGTTTAAAATAGAGATAAGTATATTTTTTCGCGTTCAAATTGTAATATGCTTTGTTAAACTCATTATCACCTCGATCCTTTGGAGTTTCTTTATAGAGTCTTCGTCGAAGGTCCTTTTAGGGATAAATTGTTCTGGGTTGGCCAAAGGCCAAAATAGATGAGACTTAATTCAACTTTAATCCACTCCTCATGGCTCAAGGTATAAAAATCATTTCGCACAGAAAGAAAGGTACATTCTCTAGTCTTCAATTTTCACTATATTCATCTTGAATTTTGAACTGAATTAGGCGTTGGATTACGAATATTGAATTTACACCCTTGCGCCTCCCTATTAGAGATTTGCACCACCTTTTCAGGATTATGTATTCATTGATCATAATTGGGAACTGACTTATAATTCTCGCCTTTTCCACACTTTCACATTTTGACTTTAATTTAAGAGATTATAACCTTTTCAGTTCTTCAAATCAAATATGAGGATTTTTCTTGTTCGATAGGATCAAGCATCATTTAACCTTCAATTGTCGTGAAACTTCCACGAATGTATCATCAATGATCCAAATTCTTATACGTAATTGAAGGAGAATGAAGGTGATCACTTCTAATATCTTATAAAAGGTCCCTAATCAACCTCCTAATCGCATTTCACTTCAATCAATTGAATTTCTCTCCCATTCCTTAAGTTGTTCAGTTTTTCATTCACAAAATTGTTCTTATCATGCCATATCTAATTTTTCTAGTTAGAATATTGATATTGGATCATATACGACATCGGGGTATCCTATCAATCTTGGTTTTAATGTTTCTTATTTATATGCTTTGGTTTCTCATTTAAAAGTTTTTATAAATTTTTGAATACACATGGCATAAATTGTCACATTGGCAACATTAATTTTATAAATAATAAAATATATGTTTTATTTTAATGAGGTTTAAGGATATATATACAGTATAAAAAACATACTTTCTTTCACATATTTATATTGTTATCGAAATTTAAAGTTTAAAATTAATACCTTTGGCTTCGCCCAAGCTCAAACTGGGGATCTTCAGTGTGTTAGACTGACGTGATAACTAACTACACCACAAAACACCATGTGTTTGTTTATAACATTTTAATATTTGTTCAATCAAAATATTTGTAATTGTGATGTGATGATTAGTTTTTACATCTTTAGTCCATAAATATAAATATGTGTCCTTTAATTGTTTGAATTAAGAAACTTGATTATTAAATCAATTTTGATGATAATGATTATGGTTTTAAAATAAAATTCTTTAATGAGATAGAGAATTAATTAATCCATCATAATCATTGTATGTGTCACTTTTGCACATAAAAAACAGTATCAAATTATTTGTCCATTTAAAATAGGAAAGAAACTTTTATTATTATTTTTTTTCACAAATTTACCGTTATTTTATATACTCTATTCACATTTTCAGTCCTCTAACTACTATTAGTAAGAATTTTTTAGTATATATTATTAATTTTATAATGGAAATCTACAAAGCTAACCATTAATATAAGAAATGTGTCAATCTCATTAATGCGGATACAAGTTAGAAAGATGGAACAATTTCATAAAACAAGTAAATGATGAGGTATGGAATTTAAAAGGAGTCTAGTTAAATGAAATAGATAATAACGAAAAAAATCCTATATTTAGAGATTGGTGTAGTGGGAAATAATTACAGTATTAGAACAAAATATTATTTGTAAAATTTTTGATTTAATGCTTATTTAATTGTATTTGTCAGAGTAACTAAACATGGGTCGTATATTAAATAAGTGTAATTAAGAGTTTAAGGTTTAAACTTTTGACTAGATTTAACCCAAGGTCTAACAAAAAATAACATGATTTAAAATTTTAATATAATATAAAATATTTTTAAATTTTAATTACCAAATAAATATATATTTTAGATTTTATGTTAATACTTACTACGAGAGTGAAGATTGAAGTATACATTACTGTTTAAAATAGAGATAAGTATATTTTTTCGCGTTCAAATTGTAATATGCTTTGTTAAACTCATTATCACCTCGATCCTTTGGAGTTTCTTTATAGAGTCTTCGTCGAAGGTCCTTTTAGGGATAAATTGTTTTGGGTTGGCCAAAGGCCAAAATAGATGAGACTCAATTCAACTTTAATCCACTCCTCATGGCTCAAGGTATAAAAATCATTTCGCATGGAAAGAAAGGTACATTCTCTAGTCTTCAATTTTCACTACATTCATCTTGAATTTTGAACTGAACTAGGCGTTGGATTACGAATATTGAATTTACACCCTTGCGCCTCCCTATTAGAGATTTGCACCACCTTTTCAGGATTATGTATTCATTGATCATAATTGGGAACTGACTTATAATTCTCGCCTTTTCCACACTTTCACATTTTGACTTTAATTTAAGAGATTATAACCTTTTCAGTTCTTCAAATCAAATATGAGGATTTTTCTTGTTCGATAGGATCAAGCATCATTTAACCTTCAATTGCCGTGAAACTTCCACGAATGTATCATCATAGATCCAAATTCTTATACGTAATTGAAGGAGAATGAAGGTGATCACTTCTAATATCTTATAAAAGGTCCCTAATCAACCTCCTAATCGCATTTCACTTCAATTAATCGAATTTCTATCCCAATCCTTAAGTCGTTCAGTTTTTCATTCACAAAATTGTTCTTATCATGCCATATCTAATTTTTCTAGTTAGAATATTGATATTGGATCATATACGACATCGGGGTATCCTATCAATCTTGGTTTTAATGTTTCTCATTTATATGCTTTGGTTTCTCATTTAAAAGTTTTTATAAATTTTTGAATACACGTGGCATAAATTGTCACATTGGCAACATTAATTTTATAAATAATAAAATATATGTTTTATTTTAATTAGGTTTACGGATATAGATACAGTATAAAAAACATACTTTCTTTCACATATTTATATAGTTATCGAAATTTAAAGTTTAAAATTAAAACTTTTGGCTTCGCCCAAGCTCAAACTGGGGATCTTCAGTGTGTTAGACTGACGTGATAACTAACTACACCACAAAATCCCATGTGTTTGTTTATAACATTTTAATATTTGTTCAATCAAAATATTTGTAATTGTGATGTGATGATTAGTTTTTACATCTTTAGTCCATAAATATAAATATGTGTCCTTTAATTGTTTGAATTAAGAAACTTGATTATTAAATCAATTTTGATGATAATGATTATGGTTTTAAAATAAAATTCTTTAATGAGATAGAGAATTAATTAATCCATCATAATCATTGTATGTGTCACTTTTGCACATAAAAAACAGTATCAAATTATTTATCCATTTAAAATATGAAAGAAACTTTTATTATTATTTTTTTTTCACAAATTTACCGTTATTTTATATACTCTATTCACATTTTCAGTCCTCTAACTACTATTAGTAAGAATTTTTTAGTAAATATTATTAATTTTATAATGGAAATCAACAAAGCTAACCATTAATATAAGAAGTGTGACAATGTCATTAATGCAGATACAAGTTAGAAAGATGGAACAATTTCGTAAAACAAGTAAATGGTGAGGTAGTGAGTTTAAAAGGAGTCTAGTTAAATGAAATAGATAATAACGAGAAAAAAAACCTATATTTAGAGATTGGTGTAGTGGGAAATAAATACAGTATGTGATCAAAATATTATTTGTAAAAATTTTGATTTAATGCTTATTTAATCGTATTTGTCAGAGTAACTAAACATGGGTCGAATATTAAATAAGTGTAATTAAGAGTATAAGGTTTAAACTTTTGACTAGATTTAACCCAAGGTCTAATAAAAAATAACATGATTTAAAATTTTAATATAATATAAAAAAATTTTAAATTTTAATTACCAAATAAATATATATTTTAGATGTTATGTTTATACTTACTGCGAGAGTGAAGATTGAAGTATACATTAATTTTTAAAATAGAGATAAGTATATTTTTCGCGTTCAAATTGTAATACACTTTGTTAAACTCATTATCACCTCGGTCCTTGGGAGTTTCTTTATAGAGTCGTCGTCGAATGTCCTTTTAGGGATAAATTGTTCTGGGTTGGCCAAAGGCCAAAATAGATGAGACTCAATTCAACTTTAATCCACTCCTCATGGCTCAAGGTATAAAAATCATTTCGCACGGAAAGAAAGGTATATTCTCTAGTCTTCAAGTTTCACTATATTCATCTTGAATTTTAAAGTGAATTAGGCGTTGGATTACGAATATTGAATGTACACCCTTGCGCCTCCCTATTAGAGATTTGCACCACATTTTCAGGATTATGTATTCATTGATCATAATTGGGAACTGACTTATAATTCTCGCCTTTTCCACACTTTCACATTATCACTTTAATTCAAGAGATTATAACCTTTTCAGTTCTTCAAATCAAATATGAGGATTTTTCGTGTTCGATAGGATCAAGCATCGTTTAACCTTCAATTTCCGTGAAACTTCCACGAATGGATCATCATAGATCCAAATTCTTATACGTAATTGAAGGAGAATGAAGGTGATCACTTCTAATATCTTATAAAATGTCCCTAATCAACCTCCTAATCGCATTTCACTTCAATTAATTGAATTTCTCTCCCATTCCTTAAGTCGTTCAGTTTTTCATTCACAAAATTGTTCTTATCATGCCATATCTAATTTTTCTAGTTAGAATATTGATATTGGATCATATACGACATCGGGGTATCCTATCAATCTTGGTTTTAATGTTTCTTATTTATATGCTTTGGTTTCTCATTTAAAAGTTTTTATAAATTTTTGAATACACATGGCATAAATTGTCACATTGGCAACATTAATTTTATAAATAATAAAATATATGTTTTATTTTAATGAGGTTTAAGGATATATATACAGTATAAAAAACATACTTTCTTTCACATATTTATATTGTTATCGAAATTTAAAGTTTAAAATTAAAACTTTTGGCTTCGCCCAAGCTCAAACTGGGGATCTTCAGTGTGTTAGACTGACGTGATAACTAACTACACCACAAAATCCCATGTGTTTGTTTATAACATTTTAATATTTGTTCAATCAAAATATTTGTAATTGTGATGTGATGATTAGTTTTTATATCTTTAGTCCATAAATATAAATATGTGTCCTTTAATTGTTTGAATTAAGAAACTTGATTATTAAATCAATTTTGATGATAATGATTATGGTTTTAAAATAAAATTCTTTAATGAGATAGAGAATTAATTAATCCATCATAATCATTGTATGTGTCACTTTTGCACATAAAAAACAGTATCAAATTATTTATCCATTTAAAATATGAAAGAAACTTTTATTATTATTTTTTTTTCACAAATTTACCGTTATTTTATATGCTCTATTCACATTTTCAGTCCTCTAACTACTATTAGTAAGAATTTTTTAGTAAATATTATTAATTTTATAATGGAAATCAACAAAGCTAACCATTAATATAAGAAGTGTGACAATCTCATTAATGCAGATACAAGTTAGAAAGATGGAACAATTTCGTAAAACAAGTAAATGGTGAGGTAGTGAGTTTAAAAGGAGTCTAGTTAAATGAAATAGATAATAACGAAAAAAAATCCTATATTTAGAGATTGGTGTAGTGGGAAATAAATACAGTATGTGATCAAAATATTATTTGTAAAAATTTTGATTTAATGCTTATTTAATCGTATTTGTCAGAGTAACTAAACATGGGTCGAATATTAAATAAGTGTAATTAAGAGTATAAGGTTTAAACTTTTGACTAGATTTAACCCAAGGTCTAATAAAAAATAACATGATTTAAAATTTTAATATAATATAAAAAAATTTTAAATTTTAATTACCAAATAAATATATATTTTAGATGTTATGTTTATACTTACTGCGAGAGTGAAGATTGAAGTATACATTAATTTTTAAAATAGAGATAAGTATATTTTTCGCGTTCAAATTGTAATACACTTTGTTAAACTCATTATCACCTCGGTCCTTGGGAGTTTCTTTATAGAGTCGTCGTCGAATGTCCTTTTAGGGATAAATTGTTCTGGGTTGGCCAAAGGCCAAAATAGATGAGACTCAATTCAACTTTAATCCACTCCTCATGGCTCAAGGTATAAAAATCATTTCGCACGGAAAGAAAGGTATATTCTCTAGTCTTCAAGTTTCACTATATTCATCTTGAATTTTAAAGTGAATTAGGCGTTGGATTACGAATATTGAATGTACACCCTTGCGCCTCCCTATTAGAGATTTGCACCACATTTTCAGGATTATGTATTCATTGATCATAATTGGGAACTGACTTATAATTCTCGCCTTTTCCACACTTTCACATTATCACTTTAATTCAAGAGATTATAACCTTTTCAGTTCTTCAAATCAAATATGAGGATTTTTCGTGTTCGATAGGATCAAGCATCGTTTAACCTTCAATTTCCGTGAAACTTCCACGAATGGATCATCATAGATCCAAATTCTTATACGTAATTGAAGGAGAATGAAGGTGATCACTTCTAATATCTTATAAAATGTCCCTAATCAACCTCCTAATCGCATTTCACTTCAATTAATTGAATTTCTCTCCCATTCCTTAAGTCGTTCAGTTTTTCATTCACAAAATTGTTCTTATCATGCCATATCTAATTTTTCTAGTTAGAATATTGATATTGGATCATATACGACATCGGGGTATCCTATCAATCTTGGTTTTAATGTTTCTTATTTATATGCTTTGGTTTCTCATTTAAAAGTTTTTATAAATTTTTGAATACACATGGCATAAATTGTCACATTGGCAACATTAATTTTATAAATAATAAAATATATGTTTTATTTTAATGAGGTTTAAGGATATATATACAGTATAAAAAACATACTTTCTTTCACATATTTATATTGTTATCGAAATTTAAAGTTTAAAATTAAAACTTTTGGCTTCGCCCAAGCTCAAACTGGGGATCTTCAGTGTGTTAGACTGACGTGATAACTAACTACACCACAAAATCCCATGTGTTTGTTTATAACATTTTAATATTTGTTCAATCAAAATATTTGTAATTGTGATGTGATGATTAGTTTTTACATCTTTAGTCCATAAATATAAATATGTGTCCTTTAATTGTTTGAATTAAGAAACTTGATTATTAAATCAATTTTGATGATAATGATTATGGTTTTAAAATAAAATTCTTTAATGAGATAGAGAATTAATTAATCCATCATAATCATTGTATGTGTCACTTTTGCACATAAAAAACAGTATCAAATTATTTATCCATTTAAAATATGAAAGAAACTTTTATTATTATTTTTTTTTCACAAATTTACCGTTATTTTATATACTCTATTCACATTTTCAGTCCTCTAACTACTATTAGTAAGAATTTTTTAGTAAATATTATTAATTTTATAATGGAAATCAACAAAGCTAACCATTAATATAAGAAGTGTGACAATCTCATTAATGCAGATACAAGTTAGAAAGATGGAACAATTTCGTAAAACAAGTAAATGGTGAGGTAGTGAGTTTAAAAGGAGTCTAGTTAAATGAAATAGATAATAACGAAAAAAAATCCTATATTTAGAGATTGGTGTAGTGGGAAATAAATACAGTATGTGATCAAAATATTATTTGTAAAAATTTTGATTTAATGCTTATTTAATCGTATTTGTCAGAGTAACTAAACATGGGTCGAATATTAAATAAGTGTAATTAAGAGTATAAGGTTTAAACTTTTGACTAGATTTAACCCAAGGTCTAATAAAAAATAACATGATTTAAAATTTTAATATAATATAAAAAAATTTTAAATTTTAATTACCAAATAAATATATATTTTAGATGTTATGTTTATACTTACTGCGAGAGTGAAGATTGAAGTATACATTAATTTTTAAAATAGAGATAAGTATATTTTTCGCGTTCAAATTGTAATACACTTTGTTAAACTCATTATCACCTCGGTCCTTGGGAGTTTCTTTATAGAGTCGTCGTCGAATGTCCTTTTAGGGATAAATTGTTCTGGGTTGGCCAAAGGCCAAAATAGATGAGACTCAATTCAACTTTAATCCACTCCTCATGGCTCAAGGTATAAAAATCATTTCGCACGGAAAGAAAGGTATATTCTCTAGTCTTCAAGTTTCACTATATTCATCTTGAATTTTAAAGTGAATTAGGCGTTGGATTACGAATATTGAATGTACACCCTTGCGCCTCCCTATTAGAGATTTGCACCACATTTTCAGGATTATGTATTCATTGATCATAATTGGGAACTGACTTATAATTCTCGCCTTTTCCACACTTTCACATTATCACTTTAATTCAAGAGATTATAACCTTTTCAGTTCTTCAAATCAAATATGAGGATTTTTCGTGTTCGATAGGATCAAGCATCGTTTAACCTTCAATTTCCGTGAAACTTCCACGAATGGATCATCATAGATCCAAATTCTTATACGTAATTGAAGGAGAATGAAGGTGATCACTTCTAATATCTTATAAAATGTCCCTAATCAACCTCCTAATCGCATTTCACTTCAATTAATTGAATTTCTCTCCCATTCCTTAAGTCGTTCAGTTTTTCATTCACAAAATTGTTCTTATCATGCCATATCTAATTTTTCTAGTTAGAATATTGATATTGGATCATATACGACATCGGGGTATCCTATCAATCTTGGTTTTAATGTTTCTTATTTATATGCTTTGGTTTCTCATTTAAAAGTTTTTATAAATTTTTGAATACACATGGCATAAATTGTCACATTGGCAACATTAATTTTATAAATAATAAAATATATGTTTTATTTTAATGAGGTTTAAGGATATATATACAGTATAAAAAACATACTTTCTTTCACATATTTATATTGTTATCGAAATTTAAAGTTTAAAATTAAAACTTTTGGCTTCGCCCAAGCTCAAACTGGGGATCTTCAGTGTGTTAGACTGACGTGATAACTAACTACACCACAAAACACCATGTGTTTGTTTATAACATTTTAATATTTGTTCAATCAAAATATTTGTAATTGTGATGTGATGATTAGATTTTACATCTTTAGTCCATAAATATAAATATGTGTCCTTTAATTGTTTGAATTAAGAAACTTGATTATTAAATCAATTTTGATGATAATGATTATGGTTTTAAAATAAAATTCTTTAATGAGATAGAGAATTAATTAATCCATCATAATCATTGTATGTGTCACTTTTGCACATAAAAAACAGTATCAAATTATTTGTCCATTTAAAATAGGAAAGAAACTTTTATTATTATTTTTTTTCACAAATTTACCGTTATTTTATATACTTTATTCACATTTTCAGTCCTCTAACTACTATTAGTAAGAATTTTTTAGTATATATTATTAATTTTATAATGGAAATCTACAAAGCTAACCATTAATATAAGAAATGTGTCAATCTCATTAATGCGGATACAAGTTAGAAAGATGGAACAATTTCACAAAACAAGTAAATGATGAGGTATGGAATTTAAAAGGAGTCTAGTTAAATGAAATAGATAATAACGAAAAAAATCCTATATTTAGAGATTGGTGTAGTGGGAAATAATTACAGTATTAGAACAAAATATTATTTGTAAAATTTTTGATTTAATGCTTATTTAATTGTATTTGTCAGAGTAACTAAACATGGGTCGTATATTAAATAAGTGTAATTAAGAGTTTAAGGTTTAAACTTTTGACTAGATTTAACCCAAGGTCTAACAAAAAATAACATGATTTAAAATTTTAATATAATATAAAATATTTTTAAATTTTAATTACCAAATAAATATATATTTTAGATTTTATGTTAATACTTACTACGAGAGTGAAGATTGAAGTATACATTACTGTTTAAAATAGAGATAAGTATATTTTTTCGCGTTCAAATTGTAATATGCTTTGTTAAACTCATTATCACCTCGATCCTTTGGAGTTTCTTTATAGAGTCTTCGTCGAAGGTCCTTTTAGGGATAAATTGTTTTGGGTTGGCCAAAGGCCAAAATAGATGAGACTCAATTCAACTTTAATCCACTCCTCATGGCTCAAGGTATAAAAATCATTTCGCATGGAAAGAAAGGTACATTCTCTAGTCTTCAATTTTCACTACATTCATCTTGAATTTTGAACTGAATTAGGCGTTGGATTACGAATATTGAATTTACACCCTTGCGCCTCCCTATTAGAGATTTGCACCACCTTTTCAGGATTATGTATTCATTGATCATAATTGGGAACTGACTTATAATTCTCGCCTTTTCCACACTTTCACATTTTGACTTTAATTTAAGAGATTATAACCTTTTCAGTTCTTCAAATCAAATATGAGGATTTTTCTTGTTCGATAGGATCAAGCATCATTTAACCTTCAATTGCCGTGAAACTTCCACGAATGTATCATCATAGATCCAAATTCTTATACGTAATTGAAGGAGAATGAAGGTGATCACTTCTAATATCTTATAAAAGGTCCCTAATCAACCTCCTAATCGCATTTCACTTTAATTAATCGAATTTCTATCCCAATCCTTAAGTCGTTCAGTTTTTCATTCACAAAATTGTTCTTATCATGCCATATCTAATTTTTCTAGTTAGAATATTGATATTGGATCATATACGACATCGGGGTATCCTATCAATCTTGGTTTTAATGTTTCTCATTTATATGCTTTGGTTTCTCATTTAAAAGTTTTTATAAATTTTTGAATACACATGGCATAAATTGTCACATTGGCAACATTAATTTTATAAATAATAAAATATATGTTTTATTTTAATGAGGTTTAAGGATATATATACAGTATAAAAAACATACTTTCTTTCACATATTTATATTGTTATCGAAATTTAAAGTTTAAAATTAAAACTTTTGGCTTCGCCCAAGCTCAAACTGGGGATCTTCAGTGTGTTAGACTGACGTGATAACTAACTACACCACAAAACACCATGTGTTTGTTTATAACATTTTAATATTTGTTCAATCAAAATATTTGTAATTGTGATGTGATGATTAGATTTTACATCTTTAGTCCATAAATATAAATATGTGTCCTTTAATTGTTTGAATTAAGAAACTTGATTATTAAATCAATTTTGATGATAATGATTATGGTTTTAAAATAAAATTCTTTAATGAGATAGAGAATTAATTAATCCATCATAATCATTGTATGTGTCACTTTTGCACATAAAAAACAGTATCATATTATTTGTCCATTTAAAATAGGAAAGAAACTTTTATTATTATTATTTTTCACAAATTTACCGTTATTTTATATACTTTATTCACATTTTCAGTCCTCTAACTACTATTAGTAAGAATTTTTTAGTATATATTATTAATTTTATAATGGAAATCTACAAAGCTAACCATTAATATAAGAAATGTGTCAATCTCATTAATGCGGATATAAGTTAGAAAGATGGAACAATTTCATAAAACAAGTAAATGATGAGGTATGGAATTTAAAAGGAGTCTAGTTAAATGAAATAGATAATAACGAAAAAAATCCTATATTTAGAGATTGGTGTAGTGGGAAATAATTACAGTATTAGAACAAAATATTATTTGTAAAATTTTTGATTTAATGCTTATTTAATTGTATTTGTCAGAGTAACTAAACATGGGTCGTATATTAAATAAGTGTAATTAAGAGTTTAAGGTTTAAACTTTTGACTAGATTTAACCCAAGGTCTAACAAAAAATAACATGATTTAAAATTTTAATATAATATAAAATATTTTTAAATTTTAATTACCAAATAAATATATATTTTAGATTTTATGTTAATACTTACTACGAGAGTGAAGATTGAAGTATACATTACTGTTTAAAATAGAGATAAGTATATTTTTTCGCGTTCAAATTGTAATATGCTTTGTTAAACTCATTATCACCTCGATCCTTTGGAGTTTCTTTATAGAGTCTTCGTCGAAGGTCCTTTTAGGGATAAATTGTTTTGGGTTGGCCAAAGGCCAAAATAGATGAGACTCAATTCAACTTTAATCCACTCCTCATGGCTCAAGGTATAAAAATCATTTCGCATGGAAAGAAAGGTACATTCTCTAGTCTTCAATTTTCACTACATTCATCTTGAATTTTGAACTGAATTAGGCGTTGGATTACGAATATTGAATTTACACCCTTGCGCCTCCCTATTAGAGATTTGCACCACCTTTTCAGGATTATGTATTCATTGATCATAATTGGGAACTGACTTATAATTCTCGCCTTTTCCACACTTTCACATTTTGACTTTAATTTAAGAGATTATAACCTTTTCAGTTCTTCAAATCAAATATGAGGATTTTTCTTGTTCGATAGGATCAAGCATCATTTAACCTTCAATTGCCGTGAAACTTCCACGAATGTATCATCATAGATCCAAATTCTTATACGTAATTGAAGGAGAATGAAGGTGATCACTTCTAATATCTTATAAAAGGTCCCTAATCAACCTCCTAATCGCATTTCACTTCAATTAATCGAATTTCTATCCCAATCCTTAAGTCGTTCAGTTTTTCATTCACAAAATTGTTCTTATCATGCCATATCTAATTTTTCTAGTTAGAATATTGATATTGGATCATATACGACATCGGGGTATCCTATCAATCTTGGTTTTAATGTTTCTCATTTATATGCTTTGGTTTCTCATTTAAAAGTTTTTATAAATTTTTGAATACACATGGCATAAATTGTCACATTGGCAACATTAATTTTATAAATAATAAAATATATGTTTTATTTTAATGAGGTTTAAGGATATAGATACAGTATAAAAAACATACTTTCTTTCACATATTTATATTGTTATCGAAATTTAAAGTTTAAAATTAAAACTTTTGGCTTCGCCCAAGCTTAAACTGGGGATCTTCAGTGTGTTAGACTGACGTGATAACTAACTACACCACAAAATCCCATGTGTTTGTTTATAACATTTTAATATTTGTTCAATCAAAATATTTGTAATTGTGATGTGATGATTAGTTTTTACATCTTTAGTCCATAAATATAAATATGTGTCCTTTAATTGTTTGAATTAAGAAACTTGATTATTAAATCAATTTTGATGATAATGATTATGGTTTTAAAATAAAATTCTTTAATGAGATAGAGAATTAATTAATCCATCATAATCATTGTATGTGTCACTTTTGCACATAAAAAACAGTATCAAATTATTTGTCCATTTAAAATATGAAAGAAACTTTTATTATTATTTTTTTTTCACAAATTTACCGTTATTTTATATACTGTATTCACATTTTCAGTCCTCTAACTACTATTAGTAAGAATTTTTTAGTAAATATTATTAATTTTATAATGGAAATCAACAAAGCTAACCATTAATATAAGAAGTGTGACAATCTCATTAATGCAGATACAAGTTAGAAAGATGGAACAATTTCATAAAACAAGTAAATGGTGAGGTAGTGAGTTTAAAAGGAGTCTAGTTAAATGAAATAGATAATAACGAAAAAAAATCCTATATTTAGAGATTGGTGTAGTGGGAAATAAATACAGTATGTGATCAAAATATTATTTGTAAAAATTTTGATTTAATGCTTATTTAATCGTATTTGTCAGAGTAACTAAACATGGGTCGAATATTAAATAAGTGTAATTAAGAGTATAAGGTTTAAACTTTTGACTAGATTTAACCCAAGGTCTAACAAAAATAACATGATTTATAATTTTAATATAGTATAAAATATTTTTAAATTTTAATTACCAAATAAATATATATTTTAGATTTTATGTTAATACTTACTACGAGAGTGAAGATTGAAGTATACATTACTGTTTAAAATAGAGATAAGTATATTTTTCGCGTTCAAATTGTAATACGCTTTGTTAAACTCATTATCACCTCGGTCCTTTGGAGTTTCTTTATAGAGTCTTCGTCCAAGGTCCTTTTAGGGATAAATTGTTTTGGGTTGGCCAAAGGCCAAAATAGATGAGACTCAATTCAACTTTAATCCACTCCTCATGGCTCAAGGTATAAAAATCATTTCGCATGGAAAGAAAGGTACATTCTCTAGTCTTCAATTTTCACTACATTCATCTTGAATTTTGAACTGAATTAGGCGTTGGATTACGAATATTGAATTTACACCCTTGCGCCTCCCTATTAGAGATTTGCACCACCTTTTCAGGATTATGTATTCATTGATCATAATTGGGAACTGACTTATAATTCTCGCCTTTTCCACACTTTCACATTTTGACTTTAATTTAAGAGATTATAAACTTTTCAGTTTTTCAAATCAAATATGAGGATTTTTCTTGTTCGATAGGATCAAGCATCATTTAACCTTCAATTGCCGTGAAACTTCCACGAATGTATCATCATAGATCCAAATTCTTATACGTAATTGAAGGAGAATGAAGGTGACCACTTCTAATATCTTATAAAAGGTCTCTAATCAACCTCCTAATCGCATTTCACTTCAATTAATCGAATTTCTATCCCAATCCTTAAGTCGTTCAGTTTTTCATTCACAAAATTGTTCTTATCATGCCATATCTAATTTTTCTAGTTAGAATATTGATATTGGATCATATACGACATCGGGGTATCCTATCAATCTTGGTTTTAATGTTTCTCATTTATATGCTTTGGTTTCTCATTTAAAATTTTTTATAAATTTTTGAATACACATGGCATAAATTGTCACATTGGCAACATTAATTTTATAAATAATAAAATATATGTTTTATTTTAATGAGGTTTAAGGATATAGATACAGTATAAAAAACATACTTTCTTTCACATATTTATATTGTTATCGAAATTTAAAGTTTAAAATTAAAACTTTTGGCTTCGCCCAAGCTCAAACTGGGGATCTTCAGTGTGTTAGACTGACGTGATAACTAACTACACCACAAAATCCCATGTGTTTGTTTATAACATTTTAATATTTTTCAATCAAAATATTTGTAATTGTGATGTGATGATTAGTTTTTACATCTTTAATCCATAAATATAAATATGTGTCCTTTAATTGTTTGAATTAAGAAACTTGATTATTAAATCAATTTTGATGATAATGATCATGGTTTTAAAATATAATTATTTAATGAGATAGAGAATTAATTAATCCATCATAATCATTGTATGTGTCACTTTTGCACATAAAAAACAGTATCAAATTATTTGTCCATTTAAAATATGAAAGAAACTTTTATTATTATTTTTTTTTCACAAATTTACCGTTATTTTATATACTCTATTCACATTTTCAGTCCTCTAACTACTATTAGTAAGAATTTTTTAGTAAATATTATTAATTTTATAATGGAAATCAACAAAGCTAACCATTAATATAAGAAGTGTGACAATCTCATTAATGCAGATACAAGTTAGAAAGATGGAACAATTTCATAAAACAAGTAAATGGTGAGGTAGTGAGTTTAAAAGGAGTCTAGTTAAATGAAATAGATAATAACGAAAAAAAATCCTATATTTAGAGATGGGTGTAGTGGGAAATAAATACAGTATGTGATCAAAATATTATTTGTAAAAATTTTGATTTAATGCTTATTTAATTGTATTTGTCAGAGTAACTAAACATGGGTCGAATATTAAATAAGTGTAATTAAGAGTATAAGGTTTAAACTTTTGACTAGATTTAACCCAAGGTCTAACAAAAATAACATGATTTATAATTTTAATATAGTATAAAATATTTTTAAATTTTAATTACCAAATAAATATATATTTTAGATTTTATGTTAATACTTACTACGAGAGTGAAGATTGAAGTATACATTACTGTTTAAAATAGAGATAAGTATATTTTTCGCGTTCAAATTGTAATACGCTTTGTTAAACTCATTATTACCTCGGTCCTTTGGAGTTTCTTTATAGAGTCTTCGTCCAAGGTCCTTTTAGGGATAAATTGTTTTGGGTTGGCCAAAGGCCAAAATAGATGAGACTCAATTCAACTTTAATCCACTCCTCATGGCTCAAGGTATAAAAATCATTTCGCATGGAAAGAAAGGTACATTCTCTAGTCTTCAATTTTCACTACATTCATCTTGAATTTTGAACTGAATTAGGCGTTGGATTACGAATATTGAATTTACACCCTTGCGCCTCCCTATTAGAGATTTGCACCACCTTTTCAGGATTATGTATTCATTGATCATAATTGGGAACTGACTTATAATTCTCGCCTTTTCCACACTTTCACATTTTGACTTTAATTTAAGAGATTATAACCTTTTCAGTTCTTCAAATCAAATATGAGGATTTTTCTTGTTCGATAGGATCAAGCATCATTTAACCTTCAATTGCCGTGAAACTTCCACGAATGTATCATCATAGATCCAAATTCTTATACGTAATTGAAGGAGAATGAAGGTGATCACTTCTAATATCTTATAAAAGGTCCCTAATCAACCTCCTAATCGCATTTCACTTCAATTAATCGAATTTCTATCCCAATCCTTAAGTCGTTCAGTTTTTCATTCACAAAATTGTTCTTATCATGCCATATCTAATTTTTCTAGTTAGAATATTTATATTGGATCATATACGACATCGGGGTATCCTATCAATCTTGGTTTTAATGTTTCTCATTTATATGCTTTGGTTTCTCATTTAAAAGTTTTTATAAATTTTTGAATACACATGGCATAAATTGTCACATTGGCAACATTAATTTTATAAATAATAAAATATATGTTTTATTTTAATGAGGTTTAAGGATATAAATACAGTATAAAAAACATACTATCTTTCACATATTTATATTGTTATCGAAATTTAAAGTTTAAAATTAAAACTTTTGGCTTCGCCCAAGCTCAAACTGGGGATCTTCAGTGTGTTAGACTGACGTGATAACTAACTACACCACAAAATCTCATGTGTTTGTTTATAACATTTTAATATTTGTTCAATCAAAATATTTGTAATTGTGATGTGATGATTAGTTTTTACATCTTTAGTCCCTAAATATAAATATGTGTCCTTTAATTGTTTGAATTAAGAAACTTGATTATTAAATCAATTTTGATGATAATGAGTATGGTTTTAAAAAAAATTCTTTAATGAGACAGAGAATTAATTAATTCATCATAATCATTGTATGTGTTACTTTTGCACATAAAAAACAGTATCAAATTATTTGTCCATTTAAAATATGAAAGATACTTTTACTATTATTTTTTCTCACAAATTTACCGTTATTTTATATACTCTATTCACATTTTCAGTCCTCTAACTACTATTATTAAGAATTTTTTAGTAAATATTATTAATTTTATAATGGAAATCAACAAAGCTAACCATTAATATAAGAAGTGTGTCAATCTCATTAATGCAGATACAAGTTAGAAAGATGGAACAATTTCAAAAAACAAGTAAATGATGAGGTAGGGAATTTAAAAGGAGTCTAGTTAAATGAAATAGATAATAACGAAAAAGATCCTATATTTAAAGATTGGTGTAGTGGGAAATAATTATAGTATGAGAACAAAATATTATTTGTAAAAATTTTGATTTAATGCTTCTTTAATTGTATTTGTCAGAGTAACAAAACATGGGTCGAATATTAAATAAGTGTAATTAAGAGTTTAAGGTTTAAACTTTTGACTAGATTTAACCCAAGGTCTAACAAAAATAAAATGATTTATAATTTTAATATAGTATAAAATATTTTTAAATTTTAATTACCAAATAAATATATATTTTAGATTTTATGTTAATACTTACTACGAGAGTGAAGATTGAAGTATACATTAATGTTTAAAATAGAGATAAGTATATTTTTCGCGTTCAAATTGTAATACGCTTTGTTAAACTCATTATCACCTCGGTCCTTGGGAGTTTCTTTATATAGTCGTCGTCGAAGGTCCTTTTAGGGATAAATTGTTCTGGGTTGGCCAAAGTCCAAAATAGATGAGACTCAATTCAACTTTAATCCACTCCTCATGGCTCAAGGTATAAAAATTATTTCACACGGAAAGCAAGGTACATTCTCTAGTCTTCAATTTTCATTACATTCATCTTGAATTTTGATCTGAATTAGGCGTTGGATTACGAATATTGAATGTTCACCCTTGTGCCTCCCTATTAGAGATTTACACCACCTTTTCGGGATTATGTATTCATTGATCATAATTGGGAATTGACTTATAATTCTCGCCTTTTCCACACTTTCACATTTTCACTTTAATTCAAGAGATTATAACCTTTTCAGATCTTCAAATCAAATATGAGGATTTTTCGTGTTCGATAGGATCAAGCATCGTTTAACCTTCAATTGCCGTGAAACTTCCACGAATGGATCATCATAAATCCGAATTCTTATACGTAATTGAAGGAGAACAAAGGCGATCACTTCTAATATCTTATAAAAGGTCCCTAATCAACCTCCTAATCGCATTTCACTTCAATTAATCGAATTTCTCTCCCAATCCTTAAGTCGTTCAGTTTTTCATTCACAAAATTGTTCTTATCATGCCATATCTATTTTTTCTAGTTAGAATATTGATATTGGATCATATACGACATCGGGGTATCCTATCAATCTTGGTTTTAATGTTTCTCATTTATATGCTTTGGTTGCTCATTTATAAGTTTTTATAAATTTTTGAATACACATGGCATAAATTGTCACATTGGCAACATTAATTTTATAAATAATAAAATATATGTTTTATTTTAATGAAGTCTAAGGATATAGATACAGTATAAAAAACATAGTTTCTTTCACATATTTATATTGTTATCGAAATTTAAAGTTTAAAATTAAAACTTTTGGCTTCGCCCAAGCTCAAACTGGGGATCTTCAGTGTGTTAGACTGACGTGATAACTAACTACCCCACAAAACCCTATGTATTTGTTTATAACATTTTAATATTTGTTCAATCAAAATATTTGTAATTGTGATGTGATGATTAGTTTTTACATCTTTCGTCCATAAATATAAATATGTGTCCTTTAATTGTTTGAATTAAGAAACTTGATTATTAAATCAATTTTGATGATAATGATTATGGTTTTAAAAAAAAAATTTCTTTATTGAGATAGAGAATTAATTAATCCATCATAATCATTGTGTGTGTCACTTTTGCACATAAAAAACAATATCAAATTATTTGTCTATTTAAAATACGAAAGAAACTTTTATTATTATTTTTTATTACAAATTTACCGTTATTTTATATACTCTATTCACATTTTCAGTCGTCTAACTACTATTAGTAAGATGGAACAATTTCATAAAACAAGTAAATGGTGAGGTAGTGAGTTTAAAAGGAGTCTAGTTAAATGAAATAGATAATAACGAAAAAAAATCCTATATTTAGAGATTGGTGTAGTGGGAAATAAATACAGTTTGTGATCAAAATATTATTTGTAAAAATTTTGATTTAATTCTTATTTAATTGTATTTGTCAGAGTAACTAAACATGGGTCGAATATTAAATAAGTGTAATTAAGAGTTTAAGGTTTAAACTTTTGACTAGATTTAACCCAAGGTCTAACAAAAATAACATGATTTATAATTTTAATATAGTTTAAAATATTTTTAAATTTTAATTACCAAATAAATATATATTTTAGATTTTATGTTAATACTTACTACGAGAGTGAAGATTGAAGTATACATTAATGTTTAAAATAGAGATAAGTATATTTTTCGCGTTCAAATTGTAATACTCTTTGTTAAACTCATTATCACCTCGGTCCTTGGGAGTTTCTTTATATAGTCGTCGTCGAAGGTCCTTTTAGGGATAAATTGTTCTGGGTTGGCCAAAGTCCAAAATAGATGAGACTCAATTCAACTTTAATCCACTCCTCATGGCTCAAGGTATAAAAATCATTTCGCACGGAAATCAAGGTACATTCTCTAGTCTTAAATTTTCACTAAATTCATCTTAACATTTGAACTGAATTAGGCGTTGGATTTACGAATATTGAATGTTCACCCTTGCGCCTCCCTATTAGAGATTAGCACCACCATTTTAGGATTCTGCATTCATCGATCATATGTGGGAACTGACTTATAATTCTCGCATTTTCCACGCTTTCACATTTTCACTTTAATTCTCGAGACCGTAACCTTTTCAGGTCATCAAATCGAGAGCACTCATTGTTGTACCCCAATTTTTGTACCTAATATCCCTTTATCATACCATATTAATTCAATCACAACAAGATCACATCAGGGTTCTTAATTCTCCTCCCTACCTTTAGTTGTGATCTTTGACGAATCACCAAACACCTTAACTTGTTTTCTTTTGTGGTCATGAATATTTTGTCTTTATTTTTCCTTTTAATTAATAAAATGCAATTTTGGTTTGTCTTGCTTGTTACTAATGTAGGTAAAGGCAGTGAGATTTAGCAAGTTTCTCCATGGGTTCATGAGTTTATTTCCATGCCGTAGGAAATAAAGCTTGAGAAGTTCAAACCTCACGATTGGAGTTGTTTTGGAAGAAATGTCATGGCAAGGTTATTTTGGTTCACCACATTTCAATGTTATCAAATTTGATCCAAAAGTACAAGGGGTTGATTGAAGAAGTTGTCATGTTTGGTCAAGGCTTTGTTCCCATTGGTCCCAAGTGCATATTTCTCTCAATTCTCAAGATATGGAAGTGGTTTTGGTGGCTATTAGTTCTAATTTTTATCCTCAAAAACTTATACTTACAAAGCATTTGTGTTGGTACAAGAAGTTTGTTCAAAATTGTTAAAGTTCCTCAAAGCATTTTCTTGATCTACGAGCTAGGGTTTTGAACTTCAAAGAAGCATATATTGCTCATCTTTTGGTATTTTTGAGTGATTATAAAGACATCCTTATCTTAAAAGGGTTATCAAGAAATCACTTCAAAAGTTTCATGGAGTTTTCATGTGGAAGAAACTTGATGATGAAGAAAGATTACAAATCCTCTAGATGAACCCCTATTTCCCCATGTGTGACTTTCAATGATCATAACTTGGTCATTTTTTATCACCTTGAGCCCATTAGTTTTCCATAATGATCTTGAGGATGTGAAATTTAAGCTTTCTTTTATGTGCAAAGTGAGAAACGGGATGGAAGATTCCCTAAGGATACAAAGGATTATAGGTCATTTCATGATTTTTTGTCAACTTCAACTATTCATAACTCTCTCAATTTTTGGATATTTTGAATGGTTCAAGTTTCAAAATGTCATTCAAGAGGTCTTTTCATGCCATCTTTTTTGGTCAGGAGAAAATTCCAAGTGGAAGGCCTTGTTTGGATGAAAAATGTTATAGGTCACTTTTGAAGAAACATTTTGAAATATTTCTAAGTATGGAAAGTCAACCTTTTTTCTCCAACTTTAACTCAATGCAACTTTCAGCTCAAGCATCTATTTGATTCCATTCTTTTTCCATTACAAAGCTTGTAACCTCATCTTTATAAAGCATCAAGAATCATGCCTTAAGACACCTTGAGCTGAGAATGCCATTGGATTGAACTTGGTAACTTGGAACTGAAGTTTCTTCATAAGTTAGAATTTGAAATTCATGTTTTGGCTTCTAAACATCAAATTAGCACGCGTTTGTGATCTAAACATGTTTAACCAAGTTTCCAAAGTGGATTAGAGCCTTAAAACACAAGGATTGGATGAGTTTTGATGGGAATCAGATCACACTTTGCTCGTGCATCAGGTTCACACGATTTCCCTTCAAACTTTATCATTTCACACGCTTGAACATTCCATTTGATTCCCAATAAATAGAGGGTCATCCCCTATTCATTTCCTTAAGCTTTGAGAACCAAAAACACTCTGTCAAAACCTCACAAGAACTTCAAATTTTTGAAATCAGTTTCTGAGATTCCGGCCTTTTCCTCCAAAATTCTTTGCACATTCATCTTCCTTAAGCATCATACAAACTCTCCAGCACTTAAACCAAGCAAAGTGAGCTATAATCCAAGCTGCATAAGTCCAGTTTCAGAGATTCTTTCTTGAACTTCGAAAAGGTATAATTCTCCGCCATTTGAATCCAAATAAAGCATTAATATGTTCTACTCCTTCTCCTTATTCTAGTGCTTCTTACAATTTTTAAATCCATTGAGAGTTGAGAGAGAAATCTCAAATTGAAGGTGCTCGCAATTTTATGGGTTTTTGATTCATATCTCTTTGTATACTTTATATAAATTTGGCGCGATGGTGGTGTTAGGATCGTCTTGAAGAGACGAATCCAATGATACTGGTTTGGGATCCTAATTTTACCGTTTGAAAGATCTCACAAAATCTCCATTGCAGGATGGCTGGAGGTTGAAGACTATGACATGTCTCATCTCAGCCAATGATAGCGTGCCAAACATTTTAATTTCATTGGTTGCCTTTTTCTGATTTCCTGCACATCTCACTAAGGTCTATATCAAGAACAACGTGTTTGGTCCATTGAATTAGCTTACTAACGCGTTTTGACTATGATCTTATGGCCCATATCTTTTTGGTTTTATTTTATTTTCTGATTTTATATCTTAATTGGTTTCATTTTCAAAAATTCATAACTCTTTTATATTTTATCCAAAAATCATGAAAAAATTCATAAAAATACTTTGAATTATTTCTGATCTCATGAATACTTTTTCATATTTTTATTTTGACAATTGATTTTTTTTTATATTTTTTGTATTGTGTTGTACCCCAATTTTTGCCCGTAAGATCCCTTCATCATACCATGTTGATTCAATCACAATAAAATCATATTAGGATTCTTGGTTCCTCTCCCTATATTTAGCTTTGCTCTTTGAGGAATCACCAAGCACCTTGACTTGTGTTCTTTTGTGATCATGAATATTTTTGTCTTGATTTCTCCTCTTAATTAATAAAATGCAATATTGGTTTGTCTTGCTTGTTACTAATATAGGTAAAGGCAATGAGATTTAACAAGTTGCTTCATGGGTTCATGAGTTTATTTCCATGCCCTAGTTAATAAAGCTTGAGAAGTTCAAACCTCACCATTGGATTTGTTTTGGAAGTAATTGCATGGCAAGGTTATTTTGGTTCACCACATTTCAAAGGTATCAAATTTGTTTCAAAAGCACAAGGGATTGATTGGAGAAGTTGTCATGTTTGGACAAGGCTTTGTTCCCATTGGTCCCAAGTGCATATTTCTATCAATTCTCAAGATATGGAAGTGGTTTTGGTGGCTATTATTTCTCATTTTTATCCTCAACAACTTATACTTACAAAGCATTTGTGTTGGTACAAGAAGTTTGTTCAAAATTGTTAAAGTTCCTCAAAGCATTTTCTTGATCTAGGAGCTAGGGTTTTGAACTTCAAAGAAGCATATCTTGCTCATCTTTTGGTATTTTTGAGTGATTCTAAATACATCCTTATCTTCAAAGGGTTATCAACAAATCACTTCAAAAGTTTCATGGAGTTTTCATGTGGAAGAAACTTGATGATGAAGAAAGATTACAAATCCTCCAGATGAACCCTTATTTCCCCATGTGTGACTTTCAATGATCATAACTTGGTCATTTTTTATCACCTTGAGCCCATTCGTTTTCTATAATGATCTTGAGGATGTGAAATTTATCCTTTCTTTTATGTGCAAAGTGAGAAACGAGATGGAAGATGCCCTAAGGATACAAAGGATTATAGGTCATTTCATGATTTTTTGTCAACTTCAACTATTCATAACTCTCTCAATTTTTGGATATTTTGAATGGTTCAAGTTTCAAAATGTCATTAAAGAGGTCTATTTCATGCCATCTTTTTTGGTCAAGAGAAAATCCAAGTGGAAGGCCATGTTTGGATGAAAAATGTTATAGGTCACTTTTAAAGAAACGTTTTGAAATATTTCTAAGTATGGAAAGTCAACCTTTTTTCTTCAAGTTTAACTCAATCCAACTTTCAGCTCAAGCATCTATTTGATTCCATTATTTTTCCATTACAAAGCTTGTAACCTCATCTTTATAAAGCATCAAGAATCATGCCTTAAGACCCCTTGAGCTGAGAATGCCATTGGATTGAACTTGGTAACTTGGAACTGAAGTTTCCTTATAAGTCAGAATTTGAAATTCATGTTTTGGCTTCTAAACATCAGATTAGCACGCATTTGTGATCCAAACATGTTTAACCAAGTTGCCAAAGTGGATTAAAGCCTTAAAACGCAAGGATTGGATGAGTTTTTATGGGAATAAGATCACACTTTGCTCGTGCATCAGGTTCACACGATTTCCCTCTAAACTTCAACATTTCACACGCTTGAACATTCCATTTGATTCCCTATAAATAGAGGGTCATCCCCCATTCATTTCCTCAAGCTTTGAGAGCCAAAAACACTCTGTCAAAACCTCACACGAACTTCAAATTTTTGAAATCAGTTTTTGAGATTCCAGCCTTTTCCTCCAAAATTCTTTGCACATTCATCTTCCTTAAGCGTCATATAAACTCTCCAACACTTAAACCAAGCAAAATGAGCTATAATCCAAGCTACAGAAGTCCAATTTCAGAGCTTCTTTCTTGAACTTCGAAAAGGTAGAATTCTCCACCATTTGGATCCAAATAAAGCACTAATTTGTTCTACTCCTTCTCCTGATTCTAGTGCTTCTTTCAATTTTTAAATCCATTGAGAGTTGAGAGAGAAATCTCAAATTGAAGGTGCTCGCTATTTTCTGGGTTTTTGATTCATATCTCTATGTATACTTTATATAAATTTTTCGCGATGGTGGTGTTAGGATCGTCTTGAAGAGACGAATCTAATGATACTGGTCTGGGATCCTAATTTTACTTTTTGAAAGATCTCACAAAATCTCCATTGCAGGGTGGCTGGAGGTTGAAGATGATGACATGTCTTGCCTCAACCAATGATAGCGTGCCAAACGTTTTAATTTCATTGGTTGCCTTTTTTCTAATTTCCTGCGCATCTCACTAAGGTCCATATCAAGCACAGCGCGTCTGGTCCATTGGATTAGCTTACTAACGCGTTTTGACTATGATCTGATGGCCCATATCTTTTTGGTTTTATTTTATTTTCTGATTTTTTAATTTAATTGATTTCATTTTCAAAAATTCGTAACTCTTTTATTTTTTATCCAAAAATCATGAAAAAATTCACAAAAATACTTTGAATTATTTATGATCTCATGAATACTTTTTCATATTTTTATTTTGGCAATTGATATTTTTTATATTTTTTGCATTGTGTTGTACCTCAATTTTTTCCCCTAAGATCCCTTCATCATACCATGTTGATTTATTTACAATAAGATCACATTAGGATTCTTGGTTCCCCTCCCTCTATTTAGCTTTTCTCTTTGAGGAATCACCAAGCACCTTGACTTGTGTTCTTTTGTGATGATGAATATTTTTGTATTGATTTCTCCTCTTAATTAATAAAATGCAATGTTGGTTTGTCTTTCTTGTTACTAATATAGGTAAGGCAATGAGATTTAACAAGTTGCTCCATGGGTTCATGAGTTTATTTTCATGCCCTAGTCAATAAAGCTTGAGAAATTCAAACCTAACCATTGGATTTGTTTTGGAAGGAATGGCATGGAAAGGTTGTTTTGGTTCACCACATATCAAGGTTATCAAATTTGGTTCAAAAGCACAAGGGATTGATTGGAGAAGTTGTCATGCTTGGACAAGGCTTTGTTCCCATTGGTCACAAATTCATATTTCTCTCAATTCTCAAGATATGGAAGTGGTTGTGGTTTCTATGAGTTCTCATTATCATCCTCAACAAGTTATAATTACAAAGCATTTGTGTTGGTGCAAGGAGTTTGTTCAAAATTGTCAAAGTTCCTCAAGGCATGTTTCTTGATCTATGAGCAAGGGTTTTGAACTTCAAAGGAGTATATCTTGCTCATCTTTTGGTATTTTTGAGTGATTCCAAAGACATCCTTCTCTTCAAAGGGTTATCAACAAATCACGTCAAAAGTTCCAAGGAGTTTTCATGTGGAAGAAACATGATGAAGAAGAAAGATTACAAGTCCTCTAGATGAATCCCTAATTTTCCATGTGTGACTTCAAATGATCATAACTTGGTCAATTTTTATCACCTTGAGCCCATTCTTTTTGCATAATGATCTTGAGGATTTTAAATTTATGACTTCTTTTATGTGCAAAGTGGGAAAAGGGATGTAAGATTCCCTAAGGATACAAAGGATTATAGGTCATTTCATGATTTTTTTTGTCAACTTCAACAATTTATAACTCTCTCAATTTTTGGAGATTTTGTATGGTTCAAGTTTCAAAATGTCATTCAAGAGGTCTATTTCTTGCCATGTTTTTTTGGTAAAGAGCAAATTCCAAGTGGAAGGCCATGTTTAGATGCAAAACATCATAGGTCACTTTTGAAGAAAATTTTTGAAATATTTCTAAGTATGGAAAGTCAACCTTTTTACCCAACTTTGACTCAATGCAACTTTCAGCTCAAGCATCCATTTTATTCAATTCTTTTTCCATTGCAAAGCTTGTAACCTCATCTTTCTAAAGCAACAAGAATCATGCCTTAAGACCCCATGAGTTGAGAATGGCATTGGATTGAACTCGGTAACTTGGAACTGAAGTTTCTTCATAAGTCAGAATTTAAAATTCATGTTTTGGCTTCTAAACATCAAATTAGCACGCGTTTGTGATCTTAACATGTTTAACCAAGTTTCCAAAGTGGATTATAGCCTTAAAACGCAAGGATTGGATGAGATTTGATGGGAATCAGATCACACTTTGCTCGTGCATCAGGTTCACACAATTTCCCTCCAAACTTCATCTTTTCACACACTTGAACATTCCATTTGATTCCCTATAAATAAAGGGTCATCCCCCATTCATTTCCTCAAGCTTTGAGAGCCAAAAACACTCTGTCAAAACCTCACACGAACTTCAAATTTTTGAAATCAGTTTCTGAGATTCCATCCTTTTCCTCCAAAATTCTTTGCACATTCATCTTCCTTAAGCATCATACAAACTCTCCAGCACTTAAACCAAGCAAAACGAGCTATAATCCAAGCTGCAGATGTCTAGTTTCATAGCTTCTTTCTTGAACTTCGAAAATGTAGAATTCTCTACCATTTGGATCCAAATAAAGCACTAATTTGTTCTACTCCTTCTCCTGATTCTAGTGTTTCTTTTCCGATTGGATGAAATAAAAGTCGGTGGCAACTCTTGCTTATCGCGACATTTTGTGATCCAAAAATGCAAAATGCAAACTAGTATTAAACATTCGGTTCTGCCACCGTATCACAGAACTAGTGACTCTGCTGGGGATTTTATAAGTGGGGTATACCTTAGGATCTAGTTCATCATAATGGCTTCTCTTGATTGCTTTGTTTGCTTTACTTTTAAGGCTTTTTGTTTGGGGTTACTATAGATCATTCACCCGGATTTGGGGAATACATTTTAGGTAAGTAGCAATAGACTGTGAGGGAACTGTACGGCTGAAGCAGTAGCTACGTTGATGTGGCACTTTGGTTGGTATCGGTATCCCTTATAGAGAAACGAAGAGAATACGGGGCCGCTGCGTGGTGTCGTTAATCATCAACTGACCTTAGAACCTTTAATTTCCCAACTTGGCCATTAGAAAGTAGTGAGATAGCCGACCTCGGTGTAGAGCTGAGAACTGGTTGATACTCGATGCTAAACTCATTGAGATCATACTCTCGAAATAATTTCGGCCGCAAGAAAAGATTGCGTGAGCTGAAACCATGACCGATGGAGGATGGTCAGTGATATTGAGATCCTTTAGAACCAGATTACTTTTCTAGGACAGGTTGAACCAACTTAACTTCAAGAGGGTATTACCTTTGACCTCATGCAAGCCTTAAACCTAAGGGCTTTGTGTGATTTGACTGTGTTTGCAATATCTGTGTTTGCTATACCTGTCGTTTATCATGACATCATGCATCATAACATGGCATTCATGCTTCATTACACTAACCATTTCAAAGACCAAGGAAATTTATCTTTGTTCTGTTTTGCAGATCATGGCTTCCGTGCACAGAAATACCATTCGAGTCAACTTTGTGCAGATACCTGCCCAACTTAAAGAGCTAGCATCAAGAGTTTATGAGACTTCTATGTTCATTAAGAGACACGGTCAACTTCTTAGCCTGGTCATTTCAAACCTTGATGAACAGATGATGAGCGTACTATTTTAGTTCTTCGATCCCAAGCATCACTGCTTCACCTTTCCAGATTATCAGTTGGTACCCACCTTGGAAGAATTCTCTCATTTATTGGGCATATCCATTCTTGAACAGGTACCCTTCATAGGTATGGAAGAAGTTCCTAGGCCAGAGGACATTGCCTCAGCTTTGCATTTAAAACGGGCCAATGTGGTATCCAACTGGAAAACTCGAAGTAGAGTCGGGGGTTTTCTAGCCATATTTTTGATAGACCAGGCTTAGCTATTTTGGGATGATTTGGATTTTCAGGCTTTTGAAGATGTCTTGGCTCTTCTTATATATGGTTTGGTTCTCTTCCCTAACCCGGACTCCTTTATAGATGTGAATGCTGTCAAGATTTTCCTTTCTCGCAACCCAGTGCCTACCTTGTTTGGAGATATCTTGCATGCTCTCCATACTCGTACTATGAAGAGAAGAGGGACTCTTATGTGCTACATGTCGTTGTTGTCGAGGTGGTTTATTTATCACCTCCCTAAGTCTGTACTGAAGAACGAAGAAGGTTTGGGTTGGTCGTATAGAATAATGTCACTTGCTTAGACGGATATTCTTTGGTGTTCCCGGGCTATGGAAGACACCACTGTTATTGACCGATGTGGGGGATACCCTAATGTCCCATTACTTGGTATCAGAGGGGGTGTAACTTACAATCCTTATCTAGCTTTGCGACAATTTGGTCGTGCTCGAAGAGATGGTCCCCATGAGCTACTTCTCAAGGACATTGTATTCGACTATAAGGATGACGTTAAGGAGCATCGCCAGTGGTTCATACGAGCTTGGGGTATGGTAAACAGATCTGACCCCGAAGAGTTGGGAACGAAGACTTCCCTTCCTATGCAGCCTTACCTCCAATGGGTCCGAGCTCGTGCTCGGAAGCTTATGATGCCTTATGCAGCCATGTTACCAGTGATTGTGGAGCCCACTAATGAAGAAGGCATTCCTTACACGGTTCTCTATCCTTACATGACCACTGATCCTGGGAAGTTACAAAGGTCTTGGATTCAGCTGAATAATGAGCGGGATACTTACCGGGAGCAGTTCCATCAGCAAGAGAGGAAGGTTTTGAAGCTCACCATGCAGCTCGAGGAAGAAAGAGTGATCAATGACTATATCAGCACAAAGAGGAAGCGTCCAGGGGAATTTTGATTTTTCTTTTCTAGTTTTAGATTTCTTTAATTTACTTCTTTGTAAAGCCTTAAAGGCATGTTGAACCTTCAATGTTTAAGCTAATAAAGTTTTGTTTATTTTGGTTTGCAAATTTAAATCTCCCAAAGTCTTTGAAATCATTACATACGCATCACATTATCATGCACATCATTACAGGTACCACTATAGGTTTCTCATCTTCTTCGCTGTTTATTTCAGCATAAATGTCTTCCGATCAAGCCACCAAAGATCTTCAGGAGAAGAACGCCCAGTTCCAACAGATGTTCATAAGTCTGGCTAAAGGGCAAGAGTATCTGAAGACCCTTATTCTGAAAGAGAAGAAGAAGAAGAAGAAGAAGAAGACTGGTATTATGAATATGGGTAGAAGATTCGGAGAAAGGTTGAGGCAACCAACTGATCTGACCGCCTCGTCCAAAGAAGGGGAGAATCAAGAAAGGGAAGAGGACCCTAGTCCTGCAGTTTCTGAAGACGATATTGATTACGACGATGAGAAATATCCTTCTACTGAGGATAGGTACAAGCAGTTAGAAGACCGTCTGAGTGCTATGGAAGTTCAGAAGATCCCTGGTTTAGATTTTGGGGAACTGGGACTGGTATCGGGGGTGGTCATCCCTCCTGCCCAAAACTCCATCTCCGCTCGTATATCAAGAAGATCCAACCCCACACTACTGATAGAAATTTGTGGGTGCACTTCTTTCAAGATAGTCTATCATGGACTCATATTGAATGGTTCTACCAGTTGGAGGGAGCCAGTGTCCGAAACTGGGAAGATCTTGATGATGCTTTCTACAAGCAGTATTAGTACAATACCGACCTTGCTCCCACTCGTACTCAACTCCAGGGTATGTCCATGGGTGCAGGTGAAGGTTTTAAGGACTATGCTCAGAAATGGAGAGACTTAGCTGGAAGAGTTCAACCCCCGCTGTCTGATAGGGAGTTGGTTGACATGTTTCTGGGGATGCTATCTGGTCCATTTTTCAATCACTTGATCGGTAGCTCATCATCTGGTTTCAACGAGCTGATTTTAACCGGAGAAAGAGTAGAAGCTGGAATTCGGAGTGGTAGAATACAGAAGGATGCCTGCTCGAGTTCCATAAAGAAGCCTTTCACTGGTAAGAAGGAAGCCAGTGCAGTCTATAGCCCGAGGGACCAAAGCAGATCTGAACACCGTCAAATGGTAAATGTTGTAGTGATACCAAGACCAGCAGTTTCTCCTCAATGCAACAATCAACAAAGGGTGAATAGACCACAACGACAGTTTACCCGCATTAGCATGACATTGGCTGAGCTGCTACCTCACTTGCTGAAATCAAACTTGGTAACCTTGAGAGAGGCTCCCAAGAATCCAAACATTACTTCTCCCAGATACAATCCCAACGCATGGTGCGCCTACCATTCTGAGAGTCTAGGCCACGATACAAATGATTGTTAGGCTCTGAGAAACAAAGTACAAGACTTGCTCGAAGCCAAAGAGATAGAGTTTGATGCTCCAAAAAAAGCCGAATGTTATAACTGCTCCTATGCCCAAACATGGTCGTGGAGTTAATGTTATTGACACTGATTTGTTTGTGACCTCTGTTGAAGAAATTTCCACTCCTCTTATGACTGTTAAGAGGAATTTGCTATTGGCCGGTTTATTTCCGGGTTGTGGTGAAGGTTTCCACACGTGTTCGATCTTACCTACCGGTTGCCGATTGATGAAGTCAGGTGTTCAGCGCCTGATGGATAATAAAGAGATTTTGTTCGAGAACACTATGATTCCTGTGGTTCCCACTGAAGAAGTTGCCATTATAACCATTTTTGCCAATCCTTCCAAGGTTTCCTCGAGAATACTGATCGCACTGAATCGCACTATATTTATGACTCAAATATCACATGTTTTCCTTAGTTTTTATTATCATTTTCTCGTATTATGTTCCTTTTTCCTTCGTTTTCAGGATTCTTGTCATTTCAGAGCCTTCTGTGAAGAAACGAGCCAAAACGCCAAGAAATTAGGGTTTTTCAAGACATTTTGCACTTATGGCGTTCAGCACCGCGCTGGCTACAGGGAACGCGATGACGTGGCCCACTTTCACCCAGAGATCAACTGCCACGTTCCCATGATGTGGCAGTTCCTGCCACCGCGCCCGCGGCCACCCCCACCGCGCCCGCAGCCTTCACAACAAGCTTCCCGCTCAAAAGAAGTTAAGGGGCATGCTGGTCTTTACGCATCTCAAGGATCCTCTATAAATAGTTTTCGATTTTCATTCTTTAGTTTCATCCAAGCTTAGTACAATCTTAAGCCATATACTATCAGTTTCTGTAAAGTGATAATCTCTTCACATCGGGGAGTTATTGCGGTGTAGATTGAGTTGTAATCGAGTCTTGGAGCACTTTGGTTGAAGTTCATCATACCAGCCTTACCTTTCCGTAGATTTGTATCAGATTCAAGTCTCCGACTGGAGCAAGGTTCTATTTTATTGCATTTCTTTATTTAATTGCTCTTACCATAGTCTACACGTTTTATAGACTTTAAATGCTCTTACCATAGTCTACACGTTTTATAGACTTTAAATGCTCTTACCATAGTCTACACGTTTTATAGACTTTAAATGCTCTTACCATAGTCTACACGTTTTATAGACTTTAAATGCTCTTACCATAGTCTACACGTTTTATAGACTCGCACTTATTATGTCTGGCTAAACTATAAAGGTTAGGATGTAATGATTGTCATCATGGTCGTGTTCTAATTATCATGCTAGTGAAAATACTCTGGGGATGTTTTGCTTCTAACTTAAGTCAATTGTGTTTAAATGTTTATTGGGTAAGATCGAAAGCCGTCCAAACTAATGATACGACTTGATTATTATTTAACCAAACAAAAAGAGAGAAAGTCGTTGATTGGTTAAATAGGAATCATTGACCTTTTTAGAAAACGATTTTGAAACTATTTTCGGACGCGTTTGTAGGTTTGAAATCTGACTCTTGGTCAAAAGCCAAAAGTCTCTTTAAGTTAATCTTTCCAAGTAAAATCACTTTTCTGTTAAGTCAAAACTATCAATTTCTTAAAAATAGGTTTACCTCTTTAACGCGGAAGGCACCCTTTATATGTGACAATAAAGGAATTTAATTTAAAGAGTAAACTCGGTTCTTAGTAGTCAAAAGCTACAAGTTCCCGTTAAATTGATTCTTTGCTATCAATAGAAAATACTGCCCCATAAGTAGGTTCATCTATGCATGACCGGACCAATATCTGATTACATGATTTACATTCCAACCTGTCTTTTAAACTGTTATTTACCTCGCTCATTCACTCTGTGCACTGCACTCACATCAATATTCTTGTTCGCCTTAGATAAGCACCTTAGCAATAGAGTTGATAGATTGACAATTGGTCTCTGTGGTTCGATAATCTTATATATTACTTCGATAGGCTGTACACTTGCAGTACTACATTTAGGCTATACGTTACAGATTAAACCCATCAAGTTTTTGGCGCCGTTGCCGGGGACCAACTTCGTCAAATTTCGTACCCTATTGTTATCCCGTTTAGACTAAGGCTATTCTAGCAGGTAGATGCGTAGAAATCGTAGCACTGGTAACCTAATAGATCCTTTAGTAGAACCTGAACGTTACGCTCGTGCCCGTCTTTTTATACGCAAGATAAGAAGAGCTATGGCAGAAGATCGTAACCAAAGACCGCTCAAGGAATTCGCCCAACCATCTAACGAGGAACCTAGTTCTAGTATAGTAAACCCTGCTATAACTACCAACAACTTTGAACTAAAACCCTCCTTATTACAATTAGTACAACAAAACCAATTCGCTGGTCTCGCTACCGAGAACCCGAATCAACATTTAAAGGTATTTATCCAGTTAGCTGACACCCTTAAGGCAAATGGAGCCACACCCGAAGCTATCCGTTTAAGACTGTTTCCTTTTTCCCTTAGAGGTAAAGCTCACGACTGGTTAGACGCCCTTCCAACTAACTCAATAACAACTTGGGAAGACCTTAGGAGAGCTTTTCTTGCGAGGTATTTTCCACCAAGCAAGACCGTTGTTCTTAGGAACCTGATCATTTGTTTCACCCAAAACCAAGGCGAATCACTTTTTGATGCCTGGGAGAGATATAAAGAACTTTTAAGAGCTTGTCCGCACCATGGCCTGGAGCAATGGTTAATCATACATACCTTCTATAATGGACTCCATTACAACACAAATATGTCCATAGACGCTGCCGCTGGCGGAGCGTTGATGAACAAACCTTACCCTGACGCTTGTGCCCTAATAGAGGACATGGCCCAAAACCACGCCCAGTGGGGATTAGAACGAGCGACAGTAGAGAAAAAGGAGAGCCGTGGAGGAAAGCATGAGGTAAGTTGCATGGACATGATTAATGCCAAGATGGACGCCCTAGCTTTGAGAGTCGAGAACATGTCTCAAAACCCAACCACAGTAGCAGCAATCCAATCGGAATGCGAACTCTGTGGAACTCAAGGACATCAAACCGTTGACTGTAACCTTTTGAACGAATCTAGCTCAGACCAAGTTAACTATACCCAAGGGAACCCTTTCTCGAATACCTACAATCCTGGATGGAGGAACCACCCGAATTTCTCTTACAAAAACAATAACCCTATCCAAAATCCTGGACCTTCGAGACCTCAAGGATTCCAAACGCAAAAACAAAACCAACCTATGCAAATAGTGCCCCCAAGACCAAACCTTAAAGAAACCATAGACACCTTTATTCAGGCTCAAACCCAGCAAAATAAGGAGTTTATGAACCAACACATTCACACGAACGAACTAGTTACTCAACTGGCAACCAAGTTTGACCAGATAATAACCCACACCAAAATGCTTGAGACTCAGATTTCCCAAGTAGCACAAAACACCTCTGTACAAGTTGCACCTGGAGGACAATTTCCTGGACAAACTCAACCAAATCCAAAAGGCCAAGCAAATTCTATCACATTAAGAAGTGGAACTGCTTATGAAGGGCCTAGAAATCCTAACTTAAGCACATCAGAAAAACCTATGGAAGATGCTACGCCTAAAGACCAGGTAGAGGAACCAGAGAAACCAGAAAAGCAATCAAAACCAGAAGTAGGGAATAACACTCAACAACCTTATAAACCACCTATTCCGTTCCCACAGAGGCTGAAAAACACCAAAGTAGAAAACCAGTACCAAAAGTTTATTAAGGTAATAGAGAAACTCCATGTTGAGATTCCTTTTACTGAAGCTATAACCCAGATACCATCATATGCTAAGTTTTTGAAAGATATTTTGACCAATAAACGGCGACTCGATGATCCCAAGCCTTTAGAATGTCATTCTATATCCGAAAATAAACTCGCCAAGAAAGATAAAGACCCTGGAAGTTTTTCTATCCCTTGCATCCTAGGTAACCATATGATAGACAAAGCATTTTTAGACCTAGGAGCAAGCGTAAGTCTGATGCCTCTGGCCGTCTGTAAGAGGTTAAAATTAGGAGAACTTCAACCTACTAAGATGTCCTTACAACTAGCTATAGATCTGTCAAATATCCCATGGGTATTTTAGAAGACATACCTGTCAAAATTGGTCAGTTGTACATTCCGACCGACTTCGTCGTAATGGATATTAAAGAAGATGAAGACATCCCAATCCTCTTAGGAAGACCCTTCCTATCGACCGCCGGAGCTATAATAGATGTTAAGAAAGGGAAACTGACTTTCGAGGTAGGAGATGAAAAGATTGAGTTCATTTTATCAAAATTTCTAATGGCACCAGTGATAGGAGATGCGTGTTATGCCATCGACGTCATTGATGAATGTGTAAATGAGCTCGAACAAAACGAATTTTTAATCAAATTACCATCAACCCCTATTTTAGAGGATGACGGATTTAAGAGTATCGAACCGTACATTGACGACAACCTTTTCGAATGCTTAGCTCTTACCCCTGACCTTATGCCGCGTACTGAGAAAACCACTATAGAACTTAAGGAACTACCCAACAATCTAAGATATGAGTTTTTGGATGAGGAGATGAATAGACCTGTTATAATTAGCGCCGCTCTAAACCAAATAGAAACAAATCAACTCTTAGATACCTTGCGAAAATATCCCTCAGCTTTAGGGTATAAAGTTTCAGATTTAAGAGGTATAAGCCCATCCGTATGCATGCATCGGATTATGCTAGAAGAAGATTCAAAACCCTCAAGAGAACATCAAAGAAGAATAAACCCTATCATGAGTGATGTAGTCAAGAAAGAAGTTCTTAAGTTATTAGAAGCTGGTATCATATACCAAATTTCGGATAGTGAATAGGTAAGCCCAGTCCATGTGGTACCCAAGAAAGGAGGTATCACCGTTCTGAAAAATGAGAAAGGTGAGCATGTGGCAAAACGAACAGAAGGAGGATGGCGTATGTGTATCGATTACAGAAAGTTGAATAAGGCAACGAGAAAAGACCATTTCCCTCTCCCATTTATAGATCAGATGCTTGAACTTCTAGCAAGACACTCATGTTTCTGCTATCTTGATGGGTATTCGGGGTTTTTCCAAATCCCTATTCACCTAGAGGACCAAGAAAAAACCACATTTACCTGCCCTTATGGAACATTCGCTTATAGACGAATGCCCTTTGGACTCTGTAATGCACCTGCCACTTTCCAACGTTGTATGATGTCAATTTTCGCAGACTACCTAGATGGAATTATGGAAGTATTTATGGACGATTTTTCAGTGTGTGGGTTTGATTTCAAAAAATGCCTCTCGAACTTAGAGAAAATCTTAAAAAGATGTGTGGAAGTAAACCTTGTGTTGAATTGGGAAAAGTGCCACTTTATGGTAAATGAAGGGATAGTCTTGGGACACATTATTTCTGAAAGAGGTATAGAAGTCGATAAGGCCAAGATATAAGTTATAGAAAACCTAAACCCACCTAAGACCGTTAGGGAAGTAAGAAGTTTTCTAGGACATGTCGGGCTCTACCGACGTTTCATCAAGAATTTTTCCGGAATAACAAAACCTTTAACTAACTTATTGATGAAGGATGTCGAGTTTGAATTCGACCAAAAATGTCTTGAGGCCTTTGAAGTTTTAAAGCAAGCTCTTATTTCAGCACCTATCATAAAACCACCTGATTGGACACAACCCTTTGAAATCATGTACGATGCTAGTGATTTCGCTGTAGGAGCTGTACTAGGGCAAAGAAAAGACAAGAAACTGCATGCAATTTACTACGCTAGTAGAACACTAGACGCTGCCCAGCTAAATTATACAACCACAGAAAAGGAATTGCTAGCCGTAGTTTTTTCTATTGATAAATTTCGATCTTATTTGGTGGGAGCAAAAATAATAGTATACACAGATCATGCAGCAATCCGGTACTTGTTAAGTAAGAAAGATGCTAAGCCTAGATGGCTCAGATGGGTACTTTTACTCCAAGAATTTGACTTGGATATTAAGGATAAAAAAGGAGCTGAAAACTTAGTAGCTGATCATCTCTCTAGGTTAGAACACCTTAAGCCTGAACTTATACCTATAGACGATCACTCTACTTATGAAAGATTAATAGCTGGGATAAACTCAACTGAAGAAGAGACCTATGAGGAAATCTCAACCATGAACAGCATACCATGGTACGCAGATATTGTGAATTATCTAGCCGCTGATATCATACCCCTTGACTTAAGCTACCAACAGAAGAAGAAGTTTTTTAGAGATGTTAAACACTTCTTTTGGGATGAACCCCTCCTATTCAAAAGAGGAATAGATAATATATTCAGACGATGTGTGCCGGAAGAAGAAGTAGGCAACGTCATTAAACATTGTCATGCTTCACCTTATGGTGGACATGCAAGCACGTCTAAAACATGCGCCAAAATATTTCAAGCAGGTTTTTATTGGCCTACTGTATGGCGCGATGTCCACACTTACATTACAAAATGTGACCGATGCCAACGCACTGGGAACATCTCAAGACGTGATGAAATGCCTTTAAGTAACATCCAAGAAATGGAAATATTTGATGTCTGGGGTATAGATTTCATGGGACCTTTTCCTTCCTCAATGGGTAACAAGTATATCCTAGTAGTTGTCGATTATGTCTCAAAGTGGATAGAAGCTGTTGCATCACCCACAAATGATACCAAGGTAGTTATCAAACTGTTTAAGAATATTATTTTTCCTAGGTTTGGAACCCCGAGGTTAGTCATAAGTGATGGAGGATCGCATTTTATATCTAAGATATTTGACAAGCTTCTAAGCAAATACGGAGTAAAACATAGAGTAGCATCACCATATCACCCGCAAACCAGTGGCCAAGTAGAAGTATCGAATAGGGAGATTAAGCAGATCCTAGAAAAAACCGTATCATTATCCAGAAAAGACTGGTCTGGAAAACTTAAAGACGCCTTATGGGCTTATAGAACGGCTTATAAAACCCCTATTGGAACAACTCCTTATCAATTGGTTTATGGAAAGTCCTGTCATTTACCCTTCGAACTAGAACATAAAGCCTATTGGGCCATTAAATCCTTGAATCTAGATTACCTAAAAGCCGGAGAAAAACGTATCTTGGACATTCACAAGCTGGAAGAGCTTCGCTTGAATGCCTATGAGAATGCCATCATATATAAGGAAAGAACCAAGATGTGGCATGATAAAAAAATCATCAAGAAAGATTTCAACATTGGTGACCCTGTTCTCCTATTTAACTCAAGGTTACGACTTTTTCCTGGTAAGCTTCGTTCAAGATGGACAGGTCCATTTGAAGTGTCAAAAGTTCTAAAGTCTGGAGCAGTAGAAATCAAAAACAATTCATGCGCTCCATTTGTGGTAAATGGACAAAGACTGAAGCTATACAAAGGAGGCGATTTGCCTGTTGACTACTCTAGTCATATTCTTATAGACCCACCAATACCCACATAAAGTAAGATCTAATCGTCAAGCTAACGACGTTAAACAAGCGCTGCATGGGAGGCAACCCATGGTTTATTCTTAATTTTATTTTATTTTATTTTAGTAATTTATATATTTTATCTGGACTAATTTCTTGTGTTTATATTTTCAGGATGCATTACCCCGATGGTATGGTTGTGATTTTCAGAGATGAAGCACAAAAAGCCCGATTTGCTACCTTATCTGCTAGACATATGGTACCCACTAGGTACCCCGATCAGAGCTGCATGGAGACACTCGGGATTGAGCCAAGTATTAGGTATCTGTGCAACCAACTTGGCTGGGATTCTTATGCTGATGATGTCCACAAAACCTACAGAAACCTTACTCTGGAGTTTCTTAGCTCTATGGATTATAACCCACGAGTGGGTGAAGGAGATGAGCGAGGATGCCTAAGTTTCAGATTGTTTGGTACCGAGTATACCCTGACTACCAAAGAATTTGGGGATTTGCTTGGTTTCCAAACTGGACCGACCGCTATCACTGAGTTTCCATGGAGTTACTACATGGACAGAGATATTGATAAATTTTGGCAGGACATTACTGATAGAGCCAGCCTTGACCCCTCTACCCAGCTGTCCCGGATGATCCATAACCCGGCTTTCCGATACTTCGAGATGGTTCTGTGCCACACTTTCTTTGGGAGGAGTTACTGTGACCACTTGGTCACCGCTGAGGAGATCCTTTTCCTATACTGTGCCAGTCAGTCCAGACCTATAGCTAGTGAAGGTTTTCTGATAGAGAGCCTCGAGCAGACTGCTCGATCCGCTGTAGGGCTCATTCATTCCGGAGGGAATGTGACACAGATAGCTTCTGCTTTGGTTTTGGACAGTATGATAGCACAGCTGACCCCATACTGTGGATATACTTTTCTGGATTTAGACTTCTGCATGGATCGTGGGCTCATGAGGAAGGCCTCTTTCCACCCATATCGGTACAGATTGCTCATCGATGACCAGACAGTTTACACCTTCACAATTCCAGACCCTCAGATGACTTGTGTTTCCAACCCTGCTAATTGGAACTATTCTGTAGAAGGTTGGGGTGAGATATCAGAGTACACTCCAGAATACACTCCTGCTTCCGAAGATCTCACTCCGGAATACACCCCTGCTTCCGAAGATCCCACTCAAGACTACACTCCTGCTCCCGAGGACTCCACTCCAGATCACACATCCCGACCCGAGGTTACACACACTACTGTTCTTACTAATAACCTCAGCTTGCAGGAACCTGATATTCGCACTATGTTGACTGCTATGCGCACTGAGATAACCACTCTCCGCAATGAGGTGGCTGACCTTCATTTGCAGTTGGAAGTGAATGATGTTACCTTTGCTGGTGAGTTAGATGAATTAGCTCACGAGGTGGCATAGATTCGACGCCAGCTGACTGAGCTGTGTGGCCCAGACACTCCTGCAGAGCATCCTACCGGTTGGCAATAGATCTGTATTGTTCATAAGATATCTAGTTCCAGTATTATTAGTATTATGTTGATTTCCTTTTCAGACTCATTTTTATTTGCATTATCTATTTCCTGCGTTGTTAATAATTATTTTGGTGACCCGATGTCCGTACCTATATATATATATATATATATATATGCATGTGTTTCATTTAGTTACTAATGTTTTTGTTTTTTTGGTCACCATAATTTTAATATAAAAATAACATAAATATACATGTATATATGTATTCACATACATATATGCACATTCATAAGAAAAATAGGTACACCTCCAAAAATTGAAGCTAATGGCAAGGAAGGAAAAGCCCAAAGGAAAGGAAGCCAGACCGGCCCAACTTGCCTCGACCTCACCGCGCCCGCGGTAAGCCCTGCCGCGCCCGCGGTGACGCAACGGTCACCTAACGGCTAGTTGCTCGTTTTTCCCCCCATTTTACCACTTTTTCCATTTCCAATCCCATTTTCTTCCATTCTTAACCCACCATAACTTCCTTTATTACTCATACCAACCCCACTACATTTATTCCCATTATTCCCATCATAAATATTTACAACCACCATTTTTCTTCCCTACCTATAAATACCCCCACTATTTCATTTTCTTCCTCACACCTTCATTACTTCTACATCCCATTCCTTCTCTTTATTCATCCACAAGAAAATCCTATGGAGTATCACGGTTACATTTTGCGTGGTGGCCAAGCCGGAGAAAGGCAACTAAAGCGGCTTGAGAAATTACTGACTACACCAATACACTCTACCAGGTATATCGATGAAAACTGTCTATATTCATTAGGTATATACCATAGTGTATTCTTCCTTCTCGACAAAATAGGCATGCATGATATTTTTGCTACTCAAGCACCAACCTACCCTAGGCTGACGTTCGAATTTTTAAGTTCTTTAATTTATAACGTCTCTCCTAACACTGCTAGCACCGTAGGTGGAGTCAAATTTAGAATGTTTAATGTTGAATATGACTACTCCACTGACGGTCTAGCCGCCATGTTAGGATTGCCTTATGGGGATGGTGTCATTTGTGAAGCACCTTTAGACACGGATTGGGCATTTGAAGCATTTTGGGCCAGAATTACTAAACAAAATGCAACATCTTTTGATGGCCTACTTGCTTCTCACATCCACAATCCTGCCCTTCGTGTCTTTAGATTTCTTTTAGCATCCACCATCTTTGCTCGGGAAAACCCAAACAAGGTGAATGCTAAAGAATTAATTATCATGCAGAGCTTCCTCACAGACACCAAAGTTAATCCCGTCCCATTCATGATTGCCCACATGCACCATGTTTTAAGAAAAGGTGGGCCGATTTCCTTTGGTGGACTGATTACTACTATTGCCCGTGCCATAGGATTGGATACGGAACTTTCCACCCTTGAGCCACTTCCTCCTCGTATTGTGTAGCGATAAAAAATGTAGCGGGGTAAATCGGAGATCTAATTATTGATTAATTCGTCTCACAAAAGCAAGAGTCGCCACCGCGCTTTATTGTTTCCAAAGGAAAAGGGAAAAGAGCGAAATAAAACCCTAAATATGCAATGTAAATAATAATAAAAATACAAAGCGTTTTTGAAAAGAGATCTTATGGTTCGGGGGTTGGTTATACAATGGGAAGGTACTAGCACCCAATGCATCTATAGTACTCTATAGGAACCTTTTGAAATATCTGTTTTATTTAAAATTGATTGCTTGATTGAAAATAGGATACGGGCGGTTTTTTTGAAGTTGCGACGACTTAATGTCGAAGTTTTTGCTTAAAGGGGCATAAATTTTGAAAAGGGTGAATATTTGAGGAAAAATTATCCTAAGTTTTAATGAAATGCGAAAATTCGCGCAGTTAGACTTGAGGACATGAAGTCAACAAATTTACTGTTTTTTCCTTTGGATTTAAGCATAAACCGAATAAACAAATAAATACACGGACAAAATATGCGAATAACGATTAAATAACGATAATCTAAATGATGGAATAAATTATGCGAATAATGCGTTTTTTATGATTTTGGTTTAATGTTAACGGGAAGAAAGTATTTTAATTTTTTACGCATTTGGATAAGGATAAAAAAACAAAAGAATTATTTAACGAGGACGTAATGTTTTTTTTTTAGTTTTAAGTTATTAAGTTTTTGATATATTTTGATATTAATATTAATAAGACAAGAAAATGAGTTAATAAAATATTTTTTTAGTTTTTTCTATTTTTTTATATGTTTTAGGATTTTTGAATGATAACGATGTAAGAGAAAAATTAATTAATTAATAAAATGTCTACAACCTTAAATTCTATGTTTTTTTTTTATGTATGTAAATAATACTTATTTAAAAAATTAAGGGGTTTCCAAATTAAATTAAAAATTAACAATTTACCTTAATGAAATAAAAAAATAAAAGTTCTTAAATTAAATCCAAAATTTAAACTAAGAGGTCAACTAATTAATAAAACCTAGTTAGACATATCTTTGTTTATTATTTTTTTTATAATTATCAATTAATTAATATAGACAAATATTCTACAAAAAAAGATTAGAGAAAAATAACAAAAGGTGAAAAAGAAAATGTACCAAAATAAAATAAGCAAAAGTAAATGGGCTAGGTGGCTGAAGGCCCAACGCAGAAGTTCATAAGGAGGGGGGGGGGGTGCAGAAGCAGGTCGTGGGCTTAAGCTGGGAAAAAAGGGGTGAGGCCCAAAAGTTTGTCAAAGTTTAGGGTTAGTTTGTTAACATAATGGGATTAGGGTTTGGCTAAGCAGAAACGGCGCGCCTCTTCTTCTCTTTGATCTTCTCCTTCGCATCTTCTTCTTCACACTTGCCTCTGAACTTGCTGTCCCTCCTTGCCATGGCCACCCGCTCCAGCTCCTCTTCCCTCCAGCTGAACGAGAAAAAGGGACGGCTACGGATTCGGTAAGAACGCGATTGATTTCGTTAACGCTTAATTCGTTTGCATGTTGATTTTGATTCCACGATTTCTATTCAGTTGATCTTTATTGTTAATTCTTATACTTGATTGTTAATGTTTGATTAAGATTCCAAAGAAATAAAAAAGGAGGGGACCGTTACCTAGGTGGAGACGGAGGAAGAGGCTAGGAGCGACGGAGGCCAGGCGGCGAGGAGAGGGGAAGCGAGCCCGCTTCGGTGACCGGTATTACGCGATTTTTCTTCTCTTGTTGTTGTCACTGTATTGTGATGCTTCTTCTCCTTGTTGGCCTTGGTACTGTACTTCTGTTTTTCTTATTCTTCTTTGAACGTGCTACTGTTTCTCTTCTTCTTGTTGAAACTGCTACTGTACGATGTATGTTGGCCTGAATAATTGTTTTTTTTTGGTATGATGTTGGCTTGAGTAATATACTTTGAAAGGCCAGTGATGGTAATACTGAGGCCTAGCCTGTTGCCTTAGAAATTGGTTCTGGCTTGGATCGTTTCAGGTTTTTGATTGAGGATGTTCAGCCTTGGTGTAGTAGACTTGACATGGTTATGTGTATGGTGATTTCGCGTTGGTTAGACAGGTTGATGGAAACAGGGGCATAAGTCTTTTGCTAGGCCATATGGATGGTGTGGTTTGAACTGGTTCTTGTGTGAGATTATTTTTGATATCTCTTTGACAATAGGATGATGATGTTGGCTTGAAGGGCTCAATCAATTTTGCAAAGTTTTGGTGTATGGTTGAAATAGTTTTTGACAGTATTGGGATAATTATGCAGGTTTGCTGAGCTTTGTATGTTTTTTTTGATAACTATCTTTCTCTAAGTTTTTTGAAGGCTTGGATATATCTCCATATTGGTTTCCTTTTATTATTGTTATAACAGCTTCCCTCCTTTGTTTTCGTTACAGGCTGGAAGTTTTGAAATATGCTTTTGGGATTTCCTGGGCATTCTGCACTAGACTGTCCCTCCAATTTGTTTCTATTCTTCTTTTATGTTTTTATCTCTACTTGCTATATTTTATAGTTTGTCTTGTATATCCTTTTCCTGCCTATGCCAAGCCTGTAAAACCCACACTTCTCCCTCTCTTTTTCTCTCAGTATAGCTTTGATAAAAAAGTGATAGGCTGTACTTTTTCTGAAACTGCAAATGGCCAGAAAATGATGAAAATGGAATGTCCATATTGCTTGCATATGTAGTTAAACTGCATGTTTTCCTCTAATACAAAAGCTTGTTTTGTTTTCTGCTGTGTGGGCATTGGTTTACGTCAGCATGCTTGCATATGTAGTTCATGCAGGGGTTTTGTATGATGTATGTTTTTGAAATATGCATTTGGGATTTTGAAAAATGCAATTAATTTTAAAACATGCAATTTGGACAAAAATAAACTTGTGCATTCATTTAAAATTCCTTTCTTTTTTGTGAACCGGGAGAAATCCCGTGATTTGCAAAAAAGAGTAACTGATTCCGGCCATTGCTTTTAATGATGAACCTTAAATAATTTCGCTTTTTAATTATTTATTCGAATTCTAATCTCTTTTAATTTTGCAGGTAACATTAAGTGAGCAGACGCAAACGCATTGGATCGGAAGTTTTAGAATTAGGAATATTAGATTAGTTTTTATTTCATTTTAACTTTGTAAATTTATTATTGTAATTTTGTTGTAATAGATACAACGTTTACATAATAATTGTACAATTAGAAAAATGAATAAAAAAAATCCACTATTCGCCAATTAAGTTCTTCTTTCCCTTTAATTATTTATTTTATCGTTTACACTTCTTTAATCGTATAATAATTGAAAACGAATTTCAACTACCTACATTCAGAATAATAAACAGATAAATAAATAATTATCATTGATCAATTAATAGCCTCAATTATTTAATTCATCATCCATAACTTTCTAAATTATAATAATTAAAATAGGGTTTCAATTATTTAACTTAGAATGACAAATGATTAAATAATCGTTATTGACCAATGAACTTTTCCGAATATTTATTATATTATTCATAAACCTTTAAATTGTGTAATAACTAAGAACGAGTTCCAGTTATTTAAATTTAAGCTAGTGAGTAATAAATAAATACCGTCCGCACGATTAATGCGCCTCTTCTCTAATGTTTATTTTATTATCTATACATCTTTAAACTACATAATAATCGAAAACGGATTTCAATTATTTAAATTTAAGATAATAAATAATTAATAAACACCATTTTAGCACGAATCGATTAAATGATTTAATGTTCAGCATAAATAGCTCTTGGCCTGAAAAAGGTTGTGAATTTTAAAATCGATGGATCAAAACACTTGTAATGTAATGATGCAGGTAGGAGACGATATCTTAGGTCAAAATTTGGGGTACAACAGCTGCCCCTATTTAAGTTTCTTCTATCCAGAGATATGAAGATTGAAATCTTCGTTTCGACGAGATTGAAGGTACTTAAATACATAACTACGCAAATTTTATCCTAAGATGCCGTCGTCACGTTTGATATGAATGCAGCGATCGAACTCACAGAGGAAGATATTGTGTGAAACAAGACAATGTTGGGGGAATCGAACACCAACAAAACACAGAGACATGGATTATACACTACTGGGGAAACGAGCCATCGACTTTAAACGACAGACTCCCGACAGTGAGAAACATCGAGGGAATACAACCTCTAACCCTAACAAAGAGAGCATCTTGCATAGGCCATAACAGATCATTGATCCAAAACAGTGAGTTCGCAACTCAAGGTCGATGGTAGACAGAGAGTATCAAATTGCTGATAACTGATTGCCGACTCCTGGAGGTATAGATTTGTAACAAACTTCTTTGCTAGATTTTCAGAGATATACTCATTAATGCTGAGGTAATAAGACTATAGATACGAAGGTTGTTCAAATAAAGAAAACTGCCATTTGTTGTTGTCCAGAGAAAATACCGATAACATACAAGCTGCTCAAATAAAGAAGCTGCCGCTTGTTGTCGTCCAAAGAAAATACCGATAACATACAAACTGCTCAAATAAAGAGGCTGCCGCTTGTTGTATTCCAGAAAAGTAATAACGTCTTGGTAACTCATGAAGAGTTTGCTGCTTGTCGCTTTCGAAAAGATAAAATGACGCACTAGTAGCTCATGAAGAACTGCTGCTCGGTGCTTTCAAAAAGTAAATGATGCACTAGTAGCTCATGAAGAACTGCTGCTCGGCGCTTTCAAAAAGTAAATGACGCACTAGTAGCTCATGAAGAACTGCTGCTCGGCGCTTTCAAAAAGTACGTACAAGTTGCTCATGAAGAGCTGCCGCTTGTCGTTTTCAAAAAGTAACGTACAAGTTGCTCATGAAGGGCTGCCGCTTGTCGTTTTCCAATGGTGTCTATAACATACAAGTTGCTCATGAAGAGCTGCCGCTTGTGGTTTTCCCAAAAACAAACTGAAGGAAATTGCGATGATATTGGCAGAGAATAAAATCTTCGTCAAAGAGAACCCTGAATCAATCCTTCCCGAGGATATCACATACTTTAACGTGCAAAATAAATGCACCAACTGTCTGGATCGATTTCACTGGGGAGAATCAAAGAAATAGCCTATGCAAGAGGCAGCAACTTCATCCAGGAATAATCTAGAAAGAAAACAGTCAAACAAGACTCCACCCGATGAGAAAGTAACTCAATTGGGGAATTCATCGTATTCAGAAATGGGCAAGGTAGGCTAAACCAAAATCATCCATGAGGATTAGCTCAGTTGGGGAATTTAGAAAAAGAAACACATTTTCTACCTAAGCTGACTTTCTACCTGGAAAGAACATATGTACGTTGTTCGAATAAACAAAGTACGACTCAAAATCAACGGCAAATGTGGATATGCATGCTGATATGAGTGTAAATAAGTAAATGAATGTTATGCTGACAAAACAGACAGGCGGAATAAGATGGAGATAAACAAGACGTCACAGCAAAATAGATACTCGGCCAATCTTGAAAAGACGGAAGATAAACGGGACTGGAAACGCAAAGCAACGTCGGAGGGTATCACGCTACAAGGTCCAAGTCTTCTGAGGAGAAAAGCATCCAAATCCAATCTTCTAACACCAATAGACCACGGTATGAGACAAAACATACTAAACTTCAGGAATCGCCCAGATAGAGATAGCCAAAACAATGCTCAACTGGAACAGCTGGGGAGTCACCAAACTTAGCACCACTAGAAACACAAGTTTACACAACCAACACCTCATGGCGATTTTGAAATAAAACATGTTCATCATGCGAGGATAAATTACTATACTGCTTTGCATTTCATGCCTTGACCATCCTTGGAACAAACTGTTAATATTCCTTTCGTTATCCACGACACATATTTAAAATAAGAACACTTTGTTTCAAGTATTTTTCATAAAAATTAAAATTTTGCCCACAAAAGGTAAGTGCTCAAATTTCAATGATAAGAGGTAGTTCGCTAACAATGCGACTCCAACGGTTTACAAAATCTTGGGGAAATAATTCATGAAATAAAAGGTCATACAAAAACAATGATCGCTATTCTCCCTAACAACTTTGAATTCCAGAATGTGTTCAGATGCCGAGACTGATTTGACCAGAAATTTGCCTAAGCGAAATACTTCTTGACTGCATCGGCGTTCAAGGGACGTGGGAGTTCTTCACCGTCCATATTGGTGAGAATCATGGCACCCCCAGAGAAAACTTTCTTAACAACATACGGTCCTTCATAATTCGGAGCCCACTTGCCCCTAGAATCAGGTTGGAAAGATAATATTTTCTTGAGTACAAGGTCACCTTCTCTGAACTCGCGCGGTCGAACCTTCTTATCAAAAGCCTTCTTCATCCTTTGCTGGTACAACTGACCGTGACATAACGCTGTCAATCTCTTTTCTTCAATTAAATTCAACTGATCATATCTACTTTGACACCATTCAGCTTCAGAAAGTTTAGCTTCCATCAACACTCTCAGAGACGGAATCTCAACCTCCACGGGGAGTACTGCTTCCATACCATAAACTAGGGAAAATGGGGTTGCGCCTGTTGAAGTCCGAACTGAAGTACGGTACCCGTGTAAAGCAAACGGAAGCATTTCATGCCAATCTTTATAAGTTACCACCATCTTCTGGACAATCTTCTTGATGTTCTTGTTAGCAGCTTCAACAGCCCCATTCATCTTCGGTCTGTAAGGAGAGGAATTATGATGTTCGATCTTGAACTCTTCACAAAGCTCCTTCATCATCTTGTTATTCAAATTCGAACCATTATCAGTGATGATCTTGCTCGGGATACCGTATCGACAAATGATCTGATTCTTGATAAATCTGACTACCACCTGTCTGGTTACATTAGCATAAGATGCGGCTTCCACCCACTTAGTAAAATAATCGATCGCTACCAAGATGAAACGATGACCATTTGAAGCCTTGGGTTCAATCATTCCAATCATGTCAATGCCCCACATAGAGAAAGGCCAAGGTGAAGATATGACATTGAGGAGAGTCGGCGACACGTGCATCTTATCCGCATAAATCTGGCATTTATGACATTTCTTCACATACTTGCAGCAATCAGATTCCATTGTCATCCAATAGTAACCAGCTCTCAACATCTTTCTAGCCATTGCATGTCCATTGGCATGAGTGCCGAAGGATCCTTCGTGTACTTCTTGCATCAACATGTCTGCTTCACGTCTGTCTACACATCTGAGCAAGACCATGTCATAATTCCTCTTATACAAAACTTCTTCATTGAGGAAGAAACTGCTTGCTAATCTTCTCAACGTCTTCCTATCTTTATTGGATGCCCCAGGCGGGTATTCTTGAGTTTGAAGAACACATTTAATGTCATGGAACCACGGTTTGTCGTCGGTGACCTCTTCCACTGAAAACACATGAGCAGGTCTGTCGAGGCGCATAACTCGGATTGTAGGCACATCGTTCCAATCATTCACTTGAAACATTGAAGACAAAGTAGCTAAAGCATCAGCCATTTGATTCTCATCTCTAGGGATGTGATGTAATTCCACCTTGTTGAAGAAAGTTAACAGCCTTCTAGCGTAGTCTCTGTAAGGGATCAAACCGGGATGACGAGTCTCCCATTCTCCTTTGATTTGATTAATCACCAGTGCCGAATCTCCGTAAATATCAAGAATTTTAATCCGTAGATCTACTGCTTCTTCGAGACCCATAATACATGCCTCATATTCCGCCATGTTGTTCGTACAGTCAAACTTCAGTCTTGCTGTGAACGGGATATGAGTACCTCGGGGAGTAACGATGATTGCCCCAATTCCATTTCCATAGGAATTCACAGCTCCGTCAAATATTAAACCCCAACGGGATTCAAGATCAGGTCCTTCTTCAGGTAACGGCTCTTCACAGTCTTTAGCTTTCAAGTACATAACATCTTCATCTGGGAAATCGAACTTGATGGATTGATAATCTTCGATTGGTTGGTGAGCCAAATGATCGGCTAAAATACTTCCTTTGACTGCTTTCTGAGTGTGGTACTCAATGTCATATTCAGGTAACAACATCTGCCAACGGGCTATCCTTCCAGACAAAGCGGGCTTCTCAAAGATATACTTGATCGGATCCATTTTGGAGATCAACCAAGTGGTGTGGTTAATCATATACTGGCGTAGACGGCGAGCAGCCCAAGCTAAAGCACAACAGGTTTTCTCAAGCAATGAGTACCGAGACTCACAGTCTGTGAATTTCTTACTCAAATAATATACAGCATGTTCCTTTCTTCCAGTCTCATCTTGTTGACCAAGCACACATCCCATGGAGTCTTCCAATATAGTCAGGTACATAATCAAAGGTCTTCCTTCCACCGGAGGAATCAAAATGGGAGGTTCAAGCAAATATTCTTTGATGCTATCAAAAGCTCTCTGACAATCTTCTGTCCACACACATCCTTGGTTCTTTCAGAGAAGCTTGAAAATCGGCCCACAGGTAGCGGTCATATGAGATATAAATCTAGAAATGTAGTTCAGTCTCCCAAGGAATCCTCTTACTTGTTTTTCCGTCTTGGGAGCGGGCATCTCCCGAATAGCTTTGACTTTATCAGGATCTACTTCAATACCTTTCTGACTGACAATGAAACCCAGAAGTCTTCCAGAACGAACACCAAAAGTGCACTTGTTGGGATTCAGACGAAGTTTGTACTTTCTCAAACGCTGGAACAGTTTCAACAAATGTTCCAAATGATCTTCCTCAGTCTGCGATTTGGCAATCATGTCATCCACATACACTTCAATCTCCTTATGCATCATGTCATGGAACAAAGCAGTCATGGCCCTTTGGTATGTTGCACCAGCATTCCTCAAACCAAACGGCATAACCCGATAACAGAAAGTTCCCCAAGGTGTAATGAAAGCGGTCTTCTCCATATCCTCCGGCGCCATCTTGATTTGATTGTAACCAGAGAAACCATCCATGAAAGAAAAGACTTTGAACTTGGCGGTACTGTCGACCAATACGTCAATATGAGGTAATGGGAAATCATCCTTCGGACTAGCTCTATTCAGATCTCTGTAGTCTACACACATCCGAACCTTACCATCTTTCTTTGCAACATGCATTATATTGGCTAACCATTGAGGATAGACCGATGTAACAAGGAAACCTGCATTGATCTGCTTCTGAACCTCCTCTTTAATCTTGTCATCCATGTCAGGACGAGTCCGTCTCAACTTCTGCTTGATCGGTGGACACTCGGGTCTCAACGGTAAACGATGCTCCACAATGTCATTGTCCAATCCTGGCATATCTTGGTAGGACCAAGCAAATACATCAACATACTCTCTGAGAAGCTCCAACATTTTCACCTTAACTTCCGGGATAAGCAAAGCTCCGACTTTGACTTCCTTTCTATCCTTTTCATCACCCAAGTTGACCAACTCTACAGGTTCTTCAAATGGTTGAATAACCTTCTCATCCTGCTCAAGCAAACGGGAAATCTCAACAGGAACCTCTTCATCATCCTCTTCTTCGGCTCTGAACACAGGGAATTCAAAGTTGGGAGAGGGCATAGGATCATTGTTTTCGATGGTTAAGTCATGAAGTAATCTGCACACATGATTATGCTTTATTTTAGAAATCGATTTGTGCAAATAAAACAAAATGTTATTAATTAATTTTCATTGTTATTTCCCAGAAAAAGTGAAAAATAAAACAGCAGTGGACAAAATAACATTTTTATTCATTAAAGGGGAAATACTTGAAACAAAAAAAAACCAGACATTTCTCTTTTGCCTTGGGCAGAGCAAAAGGAGTTATTTTTCATAGCCCGACACAAAATACGTTTCGCCTTGGGCAGAGCGAATTTTCAAAGGAAAATAAACAAAACATTACTCGGAAATGTGCATAACCACAGGAACATCAACAGCTATCCAGTTTTGGCAAGCCAATCCAGGCGTCACAAACACGGGCAAATCCTCCTCGGAATCATCATCTATGATAGCATCAACCTCAGGATGCACAAACCCTGCACTTCGGAAAACCTCTTGAATCGGACGAACAAACACCTCCTTCTTGACCCTTGCAGATATTGGATGAAAACCCAGACCTTCCCCAGACTTGTTCTCGGGTAATGTCAACACCTGGCCCCATCCTTCGGCCGAACCACTTTCCACCACTCGCCGCGCATCCTCAAAAGAAGAGATGGATGCCCCTTGCTTCTTCACTGTATTCTTAGCAACAGATAGGCCCTGGAACTGGGTCCCAACATCCTCGTCAGCATCAATAAAAGAAAACGATGATAAATGGCTTACCACCATAGCCTGTTCTCCCCCAATCATCACTAGCTTCCCATGTCTTACAAACTTTAGTCTCTGATGGAGCGTGGAGGTGACTGCCCCGGCATCATGGATCCAGGGACGACCCAATAAACAGCTGTAGGCATCACGGATATCCATCACTTGGAAAGTGATTTGAAAAGTATGGGGACCAATCACTATGGGAAGATCCACTTCACCAATAATTGTCTTCCTGGAACCATCAAATGCTTTAACAATTACTCCACTAGGCCTCATAGGAGCACCTGGATATGAAAGTCGAGACAGCGTGGTCTTGGGCATCACATTCAACGACGAGCCCGTATCCACCAACACACTTGATAAGGTATCGTTTCCACAACTTACTGAAATGTGCAAAGCCATATTATGGTTTCTCCCCTCCTCCGGGAGTTCTTCATCACTGAAACCCAGATTGTTACACGAAGTTATATTTCCCACAATCCCATCAAACTGATCAACCGTCACATCATGGTCTACGAACGCCTGGTCCAAGACCTTCATCAAGGCTTCTCTATGTGCACCAGAATCTCTCAATAAGGCAAGCAAAGAAATCTTGGAAGGTGTTTGCAAAAGCTGGTTCACAATCTTATACTCACTTCTTTTGATAAGCTTTAGGATCTCATCCTCTTCAGGGTGAGGGATAGGTTCACTGGATCGGCCTATCTCAACTCTTGGTTCACCATTTCTTACGGGAATCTCCACCGGTATGGGCCTCCTAACTTGAACTTCTGGTCTCCTCGACGGTACTGCTGCAAAAACACGCCCACTTCTTGTAACTCTACTCACATCGGCAATGTTAACAAAAGACGGTCTGGTTGGTATGGGGACTTCTACCCCATTCTCAATCATTGTGGCGTTATACTTGTACGGCACAGCTTGGTCTGAGCTGTAAGGCACAGGGCCAGGTGGGTAAATAATCAAAGGATCAACAGGCGCAACCTGACTGTTGTAAGCAATCTCCACTGATTCTGGCAAATTAAATTGTGGTGTGATAACATTCACTTCATCTTCCGGATTTCGGTCATAGGTAATAGTGATAATTCTCTGATCTAGCAACTTCTGAATGTCCTCCTTCACAATAGGACAATCATCCTCTCTTGAACAAAACTCACAAACGTCATAGTCATGCTGGTGCCTAACAAAGGCAAGTCTTCTCAAACTCTGATGTAACCTGATCAAAGATTCTCTTATGTGCTCGACTTGAAAAACTCGGAACTTCCCCGGACAACCTTCCACCATATTCACAGAAGCTGCCCCATGTCGAGGCAAAGGGTTATCTCTAACATTTGGATTAACATCCTTAAAAGACAAGATGCCATTCTTAATTAACCTCTGCACGTCCGCCTTCAGAGCAAAGCAATTCTCAAGGTTGTGCCCCGGCGACCCTTGATGATATTCACAGAATTGATCCGCCTTGTACCACGGAGAAGCACTGTTCGGTGCGACAGGAGGAGGCTTTGTTGTGATGAGATTCTTTCTGATGAGAGCAGGGAACAAATCAGTATACGTCATAGGAATGGCATTGAACTGCGGTTTTCTGGGTGAACGGTTCTGATTGTTGAACGGATAAGCCTGTTGTCGAGGCTGCTGC